>SNSD01000007.1:1237293-1855940 GCA_004522665.1 Venturia nashicola
GTATTTGTTTTCTTTTTCTATAGAGTGTGGCTATGCAATGTTACGAAAGTATTCATTATCAACCATATTTTATCATCGACTATCGCTGGGAACACACTGCAGGTGATTAAGAGCTTTCTGAATCCAACACACCTGGATGAGTGGGATTGACCCGACTTCGAAAGACCGGCTGCGACATAGTGGCCTTTCGACCAGTGGTTGACGACGCGTCGCGTGAAATGCACGCTACGTTTCACACAGATTCAGGCGGGCCGAAATGTGTGGATGATATGGACTGATCTATAGGTAAGTCGACCTGATTGCGATTGTTTTCACACATCGCGTCTATTACTGAAACCCTAATCTCTCCACGGAGAACCGACGCTTCTCCCAAATTGAGTACGCAGGTGAAAGTATCGCCAGCTTGCTCAGGAACTCCCCAGCGCTAGCGTTCATTATGTCGCTCGAGCAAAGCGCACACCTCATCTATGATTCTCAAGCCACTCGACAAGCACATGCGGGACAACGATGAGTCCATACGGCTCAAACCACAGCGAGAGGATCTCAGGCTACGATAATTACCTTTCAAAGGGACACATTGCTGACATCGTTCCTGGCTCGAAGCATGCGCCGCCAAGAACAGAAGGGACGAGCGAAAGGACGAAACCATCTGTATTCATGTGTACTGTCAACAAAGGGGGACAGGATTGCCGCACAGCAGTGCAAAGGAACCTAACTGCACTAAGTGTATTGCAGCTAGAGAACGCCAACAACGAGGCAAAAGAACAGTCGAGTGGCCGCCATCTACAGGGACCGATTCCGGAGAAATCGATAGGCAAAACAGCGAGTTCTGATACACAGAATACTCTCCTAGCCTGTCGACTAGCTCCTCAGTCTCTATCAACACTGGTCTATCGAATATCTTCTGCCTTCCCTGGTACTACCCCTAGGAGCATGTACGACGCTACCAAAAAGGATGATGCCTCCTCATTTGTGCAACAGAGGGATGTCGTCTGAGCCTGTATTGAGAACCATGTTGTATATACGAGGGCGATGGCCTCAGTATATATAGGGGTAGACTACCTTGGTATCACATACTATTCTATCTATACACACCCTTTTAGCTTTTCGAGCGTACGAGAGAGGCTATACTATAGTTAAAGGTGGTAAGAATATGTAATAAGGAGGTTATTCAAATCCGTTTTGATATCTTCCCGTAATAATTTTCTCTCCTTTGTCTCCTAAATATCCCTCGCTAATACGCTTGTTTAGCTCTATAGTATTTGGCCTATAGTATATAGCTATAGTATCTAGCTATAGTATCTAGCTATAGTATCTAGCTATAGTATCTAGCTATAGTATCTAGCTATAGTATCTAGCTATAGTATCTAGTTCCTAAAGGTAGTAGCTTCGAATACCTCGTTCGACGGAGGGCTATTACAGGATATATTACGTGCATTGCGTGGCAATTACTTGGCAATTACTTGGCAATTACTTGGCAATTGCGTACGTGGTAAATGCATCGTGCACATGGAAAATTGCAATCAAACTTTTGTAGACGTCGATGAATTGGCGCGAGAGATTAATTAGCCCTAAGCAATCCAGGCTTATAACTTTATGAAAATAAGAAATATATTATATTTAAGAGGTCGGTAGCCTTGGTATACAAGGGACCGTCGGAAACTCAAAGATTCTTAGCTATATTTAAACGTACCATACGTATGATATAGCCGGAAGATAGGACGCAATATACGGTTAGTAGGGCGGCCTATATGGTTCTTCTAACGCTATATATTTTTAGCGGCTCGTTTTTAAGATATTATATAGAGGTTTAAAGGTATATTAATAGATTATAACTTAATACCAAACTAACTTATTTATATAATTAGTAGTTGTTGTAGTGGTGTAGGTTAGTAAGGGAAAAAGACGAAATTCGATATGCGATGGGAAGTGCGATAGGAAGTGCGTATTACCGTCCGTACATTGTGCACTGTCTTCCGGTATGGTAAGATACGTTCAATACTGCCAAGAATCTTTGAGTTTCAGGCGTTCCCGTATACATAGGGGTAGACCACCTCGGTATTATATCCTATTCTATTTATATAGATTAGCCGCCATGAGTTTCAACCCCGTTTCTCACAAATACTACAGGAATGGACGAAAATACTCTCAACGAGCATTGGTCCTGCCAAAAATATCTCGAAGAGGTTCACAATAGACAGCGAAGTATTGAAGAAGGCGATGCAATTGTAATGACTCTTATTTCCGCGTGCCTAAACGTAATGTCCCTCTTCCTGAGTACTGCTTTGCGACAAAAAGAACCATCCTACTATCTCACTGCTTATCCAAGTCTCCTGGAGAAAAAAAAACCCCATTAGTGGCAATGGGCCCTCAAACCACCGGAGGTTTGTTCCCTAAACAAGATACATCCGTTGCCGTCGGTTAGGCAGAGGGAGGCACTAGCGCAAACGTTGTCGCGACCAGTTTCAGCTCCCTTGTCGGTGTAAGTTTTGCAAATTCCATTGGCATACTGCGCGCTCTTGCGGCAGACTGTGTAATCGGCAGCGGCGCCGGCGGCGAGGATGAGGGCGGTGATGATCGTGAATTTCATGGTAATGGTTGTAGTTGGTTGATTGTGAGACTGGAGAGGTGATTTGGGGTCAAGAAGGAGACTTAGAGGAGTGGTAAGTTACCAGTAGGCTAGTAGTAATAGTAGGAGAGAAAGAGGATGAGAGAGAGAGCGTAGATGAAGGAAGGGACAGTAGTAATAAGTAGAGAGAAAGAGAAGGTACTGGACCCACTACATGGCTATTAATTGTATATCCGTTCTCGATTCTATCCGCTACGTTCCGCAGGTAGTACTTATTATAGCACGCGTATCTATCAGAATGCCGATCTGTCAGGGCTTTTCTGTATAAATTCTGCCGTCTTGGTATATATGCATGGAGTGCCCGGTACATACGGCATATATGCCGCGCTTAGATTACACTCGTTTTCCTTGGATCTTTGCATATACTCAACTGGATTGAGCGTTACTCTTTATGTATTCAACTATCTATATCTTTTGAGATCTCTATTATCATACATTTTCATACCCGACGCTAGCAATCTTTTCGCCGGCAACCACAGTAAATAGCGGTAGTCGTATTAGCAGACCTTAGACGGGTACCGTAACGAACCAGCGTAGTAACGATTAGGGTAATAAGGTTAGTATAGTAGTAGTACGGAGAGAAGGAGGGCCTGTAACTAGGCAAAGTTACTCCCTAAATAAGGTACGTACGATGCGTAGCCCCCGACCCCTTCAAACGGTAAGAGGGGGAATATTTATCCCGTCATCTTCATTACAGGACCTTGGTTTCTTGGCAATGTGGTTGACTGTGATGAAACAGCCTGGGGACTTGCGGGCCAATGTTTCGTCTTCTGTGGCGTTGGGGTTAATGGTTCCTCGAACGTATGCTATGGCTGCTGCAAGGGAATTGGGTTTCCTGATATCAAGCTGAATACCTGGCACCGACCAACAAGCAATAGAAATGAGTATCTGCCAAATCTCGCCGCCTGGCTCCCAAATTGGGCAACCCAAATTGAGCAACAAACTTCGGGATGTTTCACCCCGGGTCGTCCCTTTGAGGCCCGAGTCCCGAGTCTGACATAGGTACCGAAGGCGCTGGTGAGGAAGGGAAGGTTCATTTCAAGTGACCCATACTTGGTGACCGAGCCGAGGGCGCAGGTCGGCCAACATCCCGATCGTCTGTTACACAATGGTGGAGGAAGATCTTCACCAGGGTCAGGTGATGCCATCTAGGTCGTATCATACGTTCGTGATCACCGCATGATTCCACCGTCAACAACGTTGCTAAATATCTTACATCCGCAGGCAATACGAAGCAGACATCTATCAACCAGCGCGGCTTCAATGTCGAGCACAACTTGGAGGTGCAGGCCATCGCCACCATCACGCTGAATGCTACAAACTATGCTCATATCGACTTGCAACTCAGCCTCGTACCTTGAGAGGATTTCAAATCAGGGACGATCTGGGTTTCACATTCCTGATCGCGGAGATAGAGGTGTAAAGAGGGTTATAGGTGAAGCTAAGCAGAGCAGTGATGAATGAGCCTCAACAAGTGTACGAAGAGATTGAAGTTCGCAGTACTTTGCGGCGGTGTCGTTCTCGAATATCCCCACTATCGTACGGATGATGAGGTTTTCAGCAAGGATGCTTGATGGTGCGGGAGTCTACGCACCCTGGCAAAACATCATTCTGGTCCAGATCAGCCTTGCGGTGTTTACACCTGGCCAAAAGCAACAGAGCAATGCCGGTGCCCGGTATGTAGGTCTTCAGATGTTCTGGTCCACTTTTCAGTAAGCCGCCAGCTTTGCTAATAATTGGGACAGGCTTCGCCATCGCCACAACGCCAATCCCATAACCGGTCAACTGTCGAATGAACTGGACTTCAACATCAGCAGTGCCTTGGATTGGCATCGACATACTTATTCTGTGTCGGAAAGCGTCACGTTTGGAAAAGTTCATGCGAGAAGCTGGACCACGGCGCACTATTCTTCAACTCCGTTCCATACTGAAATGCTCGTTCTCACCACGCCTTCGCGATTGCTAGGACGTCCTCCAATGCCGATTAAGATAGCTCGAGATGATCCATGTGAGTATGGATTTCGGTTGACTGAAGGAGTGGAAAGAATCCCGGCATGCCAAAGAGTCGGTTGTACCTAATTACGGACCTTTGGCACCAAGTACGCCAAATGATTCACGCCATGAAGAATCCAAGTCAATCATCACGCAATTTGATGTCGTTTCGTGAAATCGCAAGATTCGGAGGTGTTCCAAAATCTTTATTATCTTTCTTCTGTGTATACAAGACTGACAATGTAATAGCAGCATTTACCTAAATCTACATTGCGAAACATACAATAAAAAGAATGGGCGTTGGTTCAAAGGAACGTACCTATCGACCGACTTACCAGCCTGTTCGGAAACATGATCTGCTGCGCTTCTATCCCCGATTTTGGTTTTTCTAGATTGCTTCTAGTTGCTTTGATATGTTTCATCAGCAAACTTAGCACGTACTAATGCATACTAGCAACGCTGGCTATGGCGAGCCAAAAACAAACCACATCCGAGTGGTTCATGCACGCGGCCTCATCTCCGGCACCTCAATGGGTGACTGGGTATCTCCTCCTCTACTGAGGAAATACCGAATCTGTATATATTCCGCAGCCCTCCTGATTACAGGCGTTTCCACGTCAGCTCAAGTCAGTCTTTCCAACTACGCACATACCCCCACATCCTCTCCAGAAAAGAATCCAGCAATCATGAAGGCTGCACTCGCCTCCGCCATCCTGCTGGCAGTTTCAGCGGTCGATGCTAATAAACACCGTCTTTGCTGCTGCGCTGGTATTGACCAGGAGGCTCCTGGCAAATGGAGCGATAAAACCCTCACTTGCCTTAAAGATCCCAACAAGGAGATTGTGGACTCCTCTGGTGGGAAGTTCATCTTGAGCAACCAGCTTTGGAACTACAGAAAAGATGAAAAATACCCGTTAAACTCGGAATCATTCAACTGGGTATATCTTTCTTTTCTTCTCCTTTTGCCTGTTTCTACAATTTTTCTCGGGAATGATTGTCTTTGGGTCATTATCGACTAACCCATTATCGCAGTACTATGCAGCAGATACCCCCGCGGACGACAACTGGGTAGGCGGAGATGAATCTGCTGGTTTCTGCAAGGTGAAGGGTTACGTCAGTATATGCTTCTCTCCGAAAACCGCCGAGTACAGGAACGCGGGAACCTTCTTCAAGCGAAGTCAGAACATCAACCAGCAGGGTGACGTCGTTGTTGTGGAGAGGGATGTCGTGGAGAGAAAGGAGAATTCAACCAAGACGCCTAAACACCATGGTGCTGGACACCACAAGAAGAAGACTTCGACTCACCACAAGAACAAGACTTCGTCCCACAAGAACAAGACTTCAACCCACCCCAAGAAACCAAAGTCAACCGCCTCGCCAGTCCAGGTCCGCGATCTCTTCAAGAGAGATCTTGAGGAGAGAAAGGCCAATGGAACTAAACACGCTAAACCTCACGGTGGTCACCACAAGAGCAAGACGTCGTCCCACCACCACCACAAGAACAAGACGTCGTCTCACCACAAGAACAAGACTTCAACCCACCACCAGAAACCCAAATCAACCGCCTCGCCAGTCCAAGTCCGCGATCTCTTCGAAAGAGATGTCCTCGAAGAACGAAAAGCCAACGGAACCAAGCACACCAAATCTCACAGTAGCCACGGCAAGAGCAAAACGTCGTCCCACCACCACCACAAGAACAAGACTTCCTCCCACAAGAACAAGACTTCGTCACACAAGCATAAGACTTCCTCCCACAAGAAACCAAAGTCGACGGCTACGCCGGTCAAGGTCCGTGATCTCTTTGAGAGAGATGCTAATTGATCTATTTATCAAGAAGTGTTTTCATTGCCATTATACGGATTCATCTTCATGGTCGTGGAATACCCTCCCTCTTTTTTTTTCCCTCCTCCCGGGGTCACGTCGTCTGGTGCGCGTTACCGCGGGAATGGGCATATAGTATTAGCAGCTGCCGAGGGTGAGGGGGAGGGTGGGGATGGGTGATAGGCGGGTGCTTATTGGTAATTTGGGATTGGCATTGGGATTAGGAAGCATGCTGGATTTGTTGCCGTTACTACTGGTCCTATAGATTCTCTCTTTTTTTCTTTCTTTTTTTGCGCACCGATGGAGGTATAGATGGATTGATTCCTGTAGATTCCTTGATGGATGAGTTTTTGATTTCGAATTCAAGATTTGAATCACCTTTTCTGGGGGGCTTTTATGATGTGATGTGATGGGTGAGGTAAGGTAAGGTAGGGTTTGTATTGATTGTAAGTTGTATCGCTACCGTTCCTTCTTCGCCGCCTTGTCTTTTCTACTCGATCTCTGAGGCTTGATATCCCCTTCCCTAGAACCTCCTTTTGTCTTTTAGATCTCGTGTCTATATATCCACTATACCCATCTCCAACCCGTCTCTCCTATTGAATCTATTTTCAAGTATCCTATTACGGTTATTACCTTTCTATATTAACTCTTATTATCAATTATATTACTATCGCCTAAGGGCGTCTAAGCATTCTTCTATTACCGTTATTATTATTATGATAATAATACTATTGGGACGAGATAGTTACGACGAGTAGATAACGAGTTTTTGTAATAGGGTTTGTATATATATAGGATTGTTTGGGTTCAGGGGGGAATACGAACGGGTAGTAGTAGTAAAGAGGAATCGGCGGTTTGGAGGAAGTTTAGGTAGGCTGGGTTGGGCTAGGTATACCGTATTTCTTTTATCTTGTCTTCGTTTTTATAGTATAATAGGTTATTAGTATTGATACTAATACTAATATTATCCCTTTTACTTTGTAAAGCTACTAGGGGTAGAGATAAATATAATTAGGTACTTTTTACGATATTCTAGACTAATCTCTTATAGATAGTATACTAGCTATACTATACTATCTATTCGGCGCGTGAGTAGGAGGGTGGAGTTAAGGTAGAGTAAGTTTATCGACTACGTTTTGAGGATATACCGATATAGTACTCTAGCCTATAGTATAAGGTTCCTTCCGGTCTTTCGGGTCTTTTTTTGTAGATTTACTATTATACAATTTATACTCGCTAGTAGGTCTTTACTTTCTATTTTTTTAGCACAAATCGACTTATATCGTCGTACGTATTATTGTTTTTGGATATATACTAACGCTGTATAGATTAGTCAAATTTATATTCATAGATATTTACCGGTACTCACGAGGAATAATAGAGTCCTTGATAGGACGACAAAGCTATCTTCTAGTTATACCATTATCCCTTACTAGCTTTCCAACGATATTATAGGAACTGTACTACACATTCCTTGCTCTCGTAATTCCGCAAAAATGGGCTACCAAAAAGGGAGATATCTTACTAGAGGCGAATCCAAATCAAATACAACAAGGAAATCCAACTACTCGTGAATAGAATGTCTCAGTTCTCGAGTAGATTGAAAACCCTATTCCGTGTAAGCCAAGTAAGATTCTATCCTTATCGACTATAAAACCCTACTATACTATCTCTCTAACTCTACCCTTTAATACTTTAAACCCTATTACTTATTTCCTCTAAACCCCCTACAAAAGCATCCCTACTATGCAAAGAGTATTTAGAAAAGAGTAAGAAATAAGAGACTCTCTCTCTCTCTCGAGAAAAAAAAATTCTTGAATTTTTTTACTTTCTTTTCCTCTTAGCTTTCTATCTAAGAGGTGTGCGTTAAGAGTTAAGGAAAGAAAAAGAGGAAAAGAAAGATACGCGTAAGTGCAGAAAAAACTACTGAAAATTAACTTATTTTTCTAATTTTTTTATACCTTTCTTTTCCTCCTCCCTTCTTTATTTATATAACCTTATTTTCTCTTTATAACTTAAGAAAAAAGGGGTAAGAAGTAAAGATAAGAAAAAAAGAAAAAAGGGATATAGATAATAGCTTCCTAAATCCTAAGATCGCGCCTAGTATTTCTATTTAGACGCTCTAGAAGTTTCGAGCTTTCTACCCTCTAATCTAGTAGTTAAAATAAGATTAAAATAAATCGGCTTAAGTAGGTTATCCTTTTAAAGTATTAATCGACTAGTTATCTCCAATAGACTTTATGAGTAGTTCTTGGGTTTAGTACTTGTTCTTCTTACTATTCTTCTCTCAAATATTATTAGTTCCCTATTTTTGCTTATATGGGATATATGTACATTTTGACTTCGCTGAACGCTTCAAAAATGCCCCAAAAAAAGTCAAAAAAAAAAGTCCCCAGCCTAATCCCTCACAACCCCACCTTCCCTCTCAAAAGAAAGAAAGCAGCGCAATGAGGAGAGTATACAAGACCCCATCTACTTGCAGTCCCCCGTCTACCTTACTACCAGCAGCCTTACTCGATTTCGAATCAGCAGGTCTCGTATTCGAAGCAGGATTGGAATCCAAATCCGGTCCAGAAAGTCCGCTCATGATGTACCCTCCTATTCCGTTGTCGGTCCCGCTTCCATTGTCGGTATTCATAGCTGCAGGCACCTTTACGGTCTTGGTTCCATAGACTATCTGGAGCTTGGCGTCGGGGTCTGTGGTGACGGTGACTGGCAGTCCGCCGACGGTGAGGGTACTGCCGACGAAGGCGGTTTGGGGTCCGATGGCTACGGCTTGTGGTGGAGGTCCGGTTTGATTCGAAAATTTGGGTTGATTTGGATTTGGCGGTTGAATCGGAGTTCCGGTGCGCGAGGGTGTGATGGCACTCACCGGCACGGTGGTCGAGCCAATGACGACCACTGGCGCGCCAAACATGTTAGTTGGGTCCGCTGGGGCAGAAGTCTCGGGTGTTGACGTCCTGAATGGATTCAGAATAGGCAACGGTGTGGTTTCGGCTGGCGAAGAGTTTGGTTTTGACAACGGAGGTGGCGGTGTGGTTTCACTGCCGGCTACCGTTGATGTCGAGGTAGTGGTCAACAAGAGAGCTCCTCTTACAGCAGATGCACCAGCATAAGAAATCACGGCACAATCCTTGGGTAGAGTATCCTGCATTCGAGCTTCCAGCCACCCTGTCGGCCACACTCCTGGCGTTCCAGCAACTGTATACAAAGTACCGAATTGGTCGCCTCCGGGTGGCGTAGATACAGCAGGCTGGGTTAGACCGGTAAGATCCTGGGATTTCCATGTTATCGAAGGATCGGTGTAGCATTGTCCAGAGGAATTGAATGTTCCGGTGACGGGGTATCCGGGTGGATAGTCAATGAACTCTGTAGGGTAAGCCAAGACCGTACTTCCATTCAAAGTTTTCACCGTCGTGGTCGCCGTGCCCGCAGCGTTGGTGGGGTACGCATGGTTCAAATGTTCGCCTTCTGGGATTGCCGCCTGGATATATCAGTATCGAGATGTGTCATCGGAGGGTCAACTATATCATAACGAACCGTCTGCGTGGAAGTAATGGTGTTGGAGCCATCTACTAGTATAACAACAGTTTGGGTGTAACTGTTTTGCATTCGTTAAGATCAACATTTATTGTCCAAAACTTTCTGGGAGATTGCTCACGTCGTGGTAAGCACGATTGGCGTCCAAAACAAGTGCTCAAATACTTGCATCTCTATTGTGCAATTTGCAGGACAGGTTGGCATTGGAGCCGCCGTGATTGTTGCTGATAGAGCACCTAAGAACAAGGTAAGCAATGGAACGTTTCCAGCCAGCGCGCAGAGATCTGAACCGACCATTTCCAAACAGAAGTGCTGTCAAAAACCAGCTCGTGAAGACTATTCTTGAGATAACATGGACGAAATTCGTTCGGGCTCGACAATATGGATGCATCAGCGATGCTATGCAGTCTATCTTCTAGCGAACAAAGCAAGCGAACAACTCGAAGGCGATCTCGCCATGGACAATAGAATTGACGGGAAAAATGAAAATCGATGTTGAAAGTTGGGTTCTGCATCATAAAGGAGGCGGATCCCTACGGGTAAGGGAGAGATTTGCACCAGCATCATGAGAGCGGAGGTGGCATTATCAGAATACTGGAACCACAGGCGCAATCCAGACCAGCTGTTATTTTTAGTTCAATGAGCGGTACCGGATTATCAACCTCGAGGTTAGTATGGCGATGATGTAGACTTCTCATGCGCAGGTAATTTAGAGGGCAGTTCTAGTAATGTCTATTGTAAAGAGTATCCTCAAAATATTGATCAAACTTCATTACTACGCGCAGCCACACCCCATCAAAAAGCGAGATATGTAGTATTGAGAATCTTGAAAAACGCCACAGGTGGCTTTACACCTGAATCCCCAGCCTTGCAAAGGCGATTGGAAGATTCCGGTTGACAGAAATTCCAAGTGAGACTAGGATCCTTCGATATATCGAAGTTTCCCAAGCAGATAAATATCCTTGGGATTTGAAATTCTTTTGCGCTAAAGTTGAAGTTGTTGTGTTGCGACCGACGAAGTGGCCTGTGCGCGCGCCAAGATAGGGGTCCAGGAACATCAAATTCATCTCTCCAGGCACGCGTAGCCGTTCCTGACGCGTTCGAATACAGGTCCGGGCCTGGTCGTAATTATCAGAACACTCGGTGAATATCTGAGCCCGGGAACCCATCGACTGGACTGAATACAGCATCTGTGACTTTGATGACTTCCGGCCTGAGAGTGGCAGCTTGATAGCTAGTCAGCTTTCCAGCAAGAAATTCCTTTCCCAAAGCTCCTTCTACGTCGTTGGCTTCGCTATGGCAAGTCAAGCCCTGCTGGAGAGCTTGAACTTGTAGTTGGAACTTGAAGCAGATTTGGTACTGCACGTGATGTTGCTGAATCAGGACAACCATTGTTTCCGAGTCATTTGTACGTTGAAGCAACCTCTTCTTCCTCTCAACTCCATCGAAAATCACGAAGATGACACTGGATACAATGCAACGTGCCCAGACATCACCTGTCTTCATGCCGCCGGGTTCGAAGCGAGACCCGAAGTCTGCAGGCCGTATACTCATGTGCGCCGGCCGTATACTCAAGATGCGCTGAGATCTCTATCGTGTTACTGTATCCTATCTCTTCCATCGCGTTGGAACACGCAGCGGATACTGGTTCGTTTCTCACGCCCCTATTGGATTTCAATGATAGTGTCGTTCCAGGCACACAGCTCCGACATTGGCAGGGATTCTGAAGGCGCACAATGCAGTCAGCGCGGTAGAACCCCAGGCGAGATACAAATGACCAGGCGAGATACAAATGACCAGGCGAGATACAGATGACCAGGCGAGATACAGATGACCAGGCGAGATGGACATGACGAGTTCTACCGTGTCGCAAAGTTCTATCTTACTTGGACAGGCTGATGTAATACTCCAAATTCCAGAAGATCAATTATATAAAAATATAACAAACACAGCCATTGATTGATGCATTTCTTATGGCAAGCTCAAGGGATTCTTCAAGGCCGCGAGTGTTGATGATTTCCTTTTCACTAGGTAATCATACCGGCTCCGCTTCCATGAATGGGACTCGCTCCCTCGCTTCCATGAATGGGACTCGCTCCCTCGCCTCCATGAGTGGGACTCGCTCCCTCGCCTCCTGAATACGACGATAAGTAAGCCATCTCCTTGACTTCGACTTGATCCCTCTAACCACACATAGTCATGATGATTCTTAGTCGCGGGCTTGTCCTCTTACTCTGCCTCAGCTGCGCATTCGTTGTTACCGTCATCGCCTTCTTCTCCCATGCCGCTGCGGGCAAACATCTCCGAGTCGCCATTTTTAATCCAGAAAGCTTGCGCGCGCCTCAAAATGTGGAATCGAGTTCATCAAGGGGGGAATCCACATCGTCGCCTTTGTGGTCAGGGTCGCAGAATCCACACTTCTCCATCGAGCCAGGCACTAATCGGACATGGTGGTTCGACCTCGAGCGAGATGGCCTTAATTATGGACTCAGCGATAGACAATGCGAAGCCGCCTTCCCAGGATACTTCGAGGAGCTTTATCGGACCGCTGCACAGTGGAAAGCACACCGAAAGATCACCGTCGACGATGTTGACATTTCTTGGCGTGAGGCGCGGGAAATGGTCCGCGCAATGATTGTCGATCGTCAGGTGAGTGCTCGTTGTTTGCCATGTTTCAGCTCAGATATTGACAGCCTGGAAGCTCTACATCATTGATGCAAATTGGGAAGCAGAGCGACGGGACGTCCCACGTGCTCTCGCCATATTTTTCTCAATCCAACGAGCTATTCATGCGTATCCGGATGCACTGCCTAACATCGAATTTTCCGTCTGCTTGGGCGACGTGGCCTCGGGACCAGAAGATATACACGCCATCTGGGTCCTCACCAAGCTTCGTAAGCAAGAAGAGCAGTGGATCATGCCCGATTTTGGATATTGGAGTTGGCCGAACGAAAACATGGGTGAATACGGCGAAGTGCGAAGGGAGATACGAGACACCGAGCCCGCATGGAGCGATAAGAAGTCACTTGCCGTCTGGAGAGGTGCACCAGTCACAAATCCTCTTCGCAAGGCCCTGATCGATATATCGGAGGGAAAGAGCTGGAGTGATATCAAGGCAATTGATTGGGCCACTCAAGAAAATTTACTGACCATGGCTGAGCATTGTCAGTACCAGTACGTCGTTCACACGGAAGGCCACTCCTACTCTGGTCGTGCCAAGTACCTCCTCAACTGCGCTTCCGTGTCTGTTACTCACAAGTTGGATTGGATCGAACCTCATACCCACCTTCTTATCCCCATGGGTCCCGACCAGAACGTCGTTGTCGTTGAACGTGACTTCTCGGACCTGAATGAGAAGATGAGCTACTTGATAAAGCACCCGGAGATCGCGAAGATGATTGCTGAGAACAGTGCAAGGACATTCCGGGACCGATATCTATCTCCTGCTGCGCAGGCGTGTTACTGGAGGAAGTTGTTTTGGGCTTGGAGAAGTGTTAGTTTCGAGCCAAAGCTCTACGAAATGGTTGACGGGAAGAAGAAACTGAGAGGCGAGCCGTTTGAGACGTTTGTTGCGACAGCGAAGCTGCGAAGCTGAACTTAGGTTATGTGAAAATGTCGTCGCCTTCTGTCCGCGACTCGACCCATCTTCGGCCCAAACAAAGTCACGATCTTTCCAATGCGCTACCCACTCGAGAGAGGTGGGAGAGTATTATTGGCGCGGCGAAAGAGGAGAGGGGACGCATGGCCACGAGCCAAAGGAAGAGCACATCCTTGATTTCGGCTTGACAGCAGATTTCGCTGAGATTGTAGAAGCCACTTCCTTTCAAAGTTGCGAGATGAGAGAGTACAGGCACGTTTGAGCCAGCCTACCTGATCTACAGCGACAAATCTAAATTTTCCAAAGGGCGGTAAGCCGGACCGAAGAGCAAAGCCGTGCTGAAGGGCAAAGCCGTGCCGAAGAGTAAAGTATCGAGCAAAGAGAATTGCCTCCGACTCTCCCAGCACTCACACGTTCACAGCATTGCAGGTGAAATCGACTTTTTCTCACCGCTATCATTCAAAGGATGTCAGTGCAAAATTCCACGGGTGATTAATACAACAGCTCACTGGTTCTCGTGGTAAGGCATGAGGATGCTCGGTGGTCCGATTTCAAGGTGGAGCTTTGATCTTTCTTTCCATTTCCTTGAACGAGGCGTAACGCAACCCACAGAGCCCTATCCTGCAGAGCGAAACGGTCTGAATAACACAATGTCCCATTACATCGATCGCTTCAATATGTCTTATATTCGCCTGGTCGCTAATCTCGACTCTGGTGCGGTCCTGCACGAACCACTGCAGAGCCGGGCGAAAGTGCCACGAGAAGGAATAGTTTTCCTCCATCCCCCACTATATAGTCGAAGTTCGCGAAGCGTATTCGCTTTCGCACCGACGTCATGCAAATTCAACTCTTGGCAATGACTGCCAGACTTCAGTGAGTTTGAATTCTACCTACACAGGTTGAACACCGCGATACCGCCAAACTAAATTTCAAGTCGCCGGTGCAAAAATAATGTATCTTGGTTACAACAATCCCATAGAACAGGTCCTGGCTCGCTTTTCCCAAAACAGCTTGGATAGGTAAAAGGACTGGTAAGTGTCTGGGTTCTATCAAAGAGTGGTTTTAGTCGACTGATGGGTTGTTGCAGTGACGAGAAAACAGGGACATTTGGAGCTGCCATTAGCAAGCTGCAGGTACCCGACCGCCCCGGAATTTCTCGTACCTTCACCTAAATAAGCCCTGGCTCTTGATTTTCTTCGCTTCGCATAGATCGGAAGTTGTTGTACACATAGGGCACGGCCGAAGAGACCTTATTAAAGTCTGGCCAATTGTCTACGTCTTTCTCGCTAACGATATCCTCTTTTTGGTCGGAAATTTCGGCACATTGTAGACTCTCCGGGAATCATCCGCTATACTAGATATCGCCCTCCCAATTTCGCGCCAGTCTCCGGCCTTGCGAAACGCAGATACTCCCACGACTGAATTGAGGATTCCAGGCGGATTTAGCCGGACAGCCATTTTTGGCTTGGAGCTCGACTTTTCAGTCATCAGCGATACTACCGGTAGATAATGAAGCAGCAAGGGATTCTTTTCCAGCATTCCGTATATTGTTTGGCCCTCTTCGGACGCTCTTTCTGAACTTGTATGTCATCCCTGGACCTCCTGGCGGGATTTACACTTTTTGGGAACAATTTTTCAAGCGGAGGTGGAGTGGATGAGGAAGCAAAGAATGGAAGAATGTTTGAAATTATGCTGTCCCGTGGGAACTTTTGACAAGTACTTGCAAGGTCTCGTCTTAGCAAAGATCTTACTGTGTCAGTGCAGTTCTGGCTGGGAGGTACATGACTCTCGAATTTGATTTTGGGTGGGGATGAGTATGCCGGATCGCCGGTAGAAGCCTTAGAACTATCGGGTTCTCCGCAGTCCAGGGGTAATTCGAGACCCTCGTCGGGCTCGTTTAGATCCGCACAGACGCTTGTTTGTCGCAGGTGGGTAAAATGCAGACGCTATCTCGGCTATCGGTAAATCAATATATCCAACTTGATCTCACGGTCCCGGAAGGGCGGAAGGGAGGAAGGGAGGAGCTTAGCGATGACTGCCCGACTGCCCGACTGCCACCAGCGCACATTTGGGATAATACCGAGAGACAGAGCAATGGATTGACGCAGCATCGGAAAAGCTGGGATCAGATAACGGATATAGGGAACCTTGAGGATCTACTTTAAATAATTGTCCACCTATCTCTCGGTAGTACCTAAGAGTATCGTGCTTTCTAAGCTATAGAGGTCGTTGTCAGTTTTGTTCAACTTGGAAAACCAAGACGAGTAGCTTATCCTAGTTAAGCCAATCGGGTCGCTCGTATCCGGGGTAAGATGATTTGCAATTTATCTTTTTGGGAATTCGATCAAAGATGGAGGCTCACTCGATCTATGGTCTAGGATCATCGTTGAGTTGGATCATCCGATCACCCTTCAGCCTCCTCTTAAACTCATCTGGAATGTTCGAAGAACGATATCAATGACTCGAAAGGTACAATATTGAATGATTGCTTACGAAGTAAGAGTCAATTGGCCTAGATACCAATCTCGGCAATGTTCCGTGGTACTGTTAGGGCAGAGATGCCAGGAAAAAGTTCTGGTAAGTCGAAGGGTTCGTAAAAGGTGAACGTTGAAAACACAACCCACGGCACTTAAAGAGCGAAGCGGCTGCCCATTAATCAATTACTTCGTGTCAGATCTCTAGTTCGCTTCGATACCTTCTCAAACCTTCTCAATCGTCAAGTTTCTTGCCGGGTATCAAAATGAAGTCTGGTAGTTACTTATTGTTACCGCTGCTGTGTGCAGCAAGCCCGATTGGTAGGTGGTATCCTGAACAGGGGGCCTTCACAAGTAACTAACATATCGCAGCACAACCACAGGACAATCAACCTACCTCAGAGTCTCAACTGGCCGGCTATGCCAGTATCAAAGCTGAACCCAAGAAACCTTTCAAAATCGTAGATACCAAGCAAACGATTCTCAAGGACGGCGTGAAGAGAATCAGTATATGGTACGGTCCATTCACTATTCGAGGCCGGAACGTAAGGTGTCATTCCCTCTCGCAATCTTCTCCATCTGACCATCCTTCCACCAGAGCACCAGCCCGCCCAGTGCATATCAATCTATGGATAAATATGGCACGGCATGGCAATATATTGCCGAGGATATACCTCGCGACATCACCGTCCTCAAATCTAACGTTTCAGTCGTCTATGCCGATGGCTCTCCGGCGGACGTCAGCAATGGCATCTACCAACACCACTCGTACCTCACTGCCGCCACCAAACAACTGCCCAAATGGTCCACTTGTGGTGTGGCACCTAAAATGATAGCCGAATATTACAGTCCTGGCTCTCTATTCGTCGGCGGCGCCGAAGACAAATTCGGCGGGTACTTCACAACACCTACCGGCGACTTGAATTCCGGGTACTACATCGGTAAAGAGGACAAATTGATCCTGAACGGTGATGTCGTCAATTATACCCCCAATGATAAAGTTGTCTACTCCGTGAACGAGATTGAATATATCCCTGGGAAACCAGCGGACTTGATGGCCGCGAGTATGTATATCATGGTTCCTGGACAGTGCGCAGGGGACCAAGTAGCAATCTCTTCCAAAGGAAAGGGAGAACGCTTTACGGTCTCCGGGCCGCCCCAGACTGTGACCAAGGATGCGACAATCCTGAACTTCAGGGGTCATCTGCATGGTAAGTGTTGTTCTTCCATATTTCCCAACACGCTCGCATCTAGCTGACACACCCACAGATGGTGGCGACACTATGGCCGTCAAGATCAACGATAAAACCGTGTGCACATCAGAAGCTAAATACGGTTTCGCGGCTGCGTTCTCAGGAACGGGCGGGATGAAGAAAAGGGTTGTTGCAGACCCGGGACCACATGGTGACGCGACGTCTCAAACGATTCTAGAAATGTCACAATGCTTCAATATCCCGCTCAAGAAGGGGGATACATACGCTCTCGAGGCCGTCTACGATACCAAAAAGCATCCAACGCGCAAGATGCATGATGGAGGCGAGGGTGAGATGATGGCACTGGGAGTCGCATTCATAGCATTAAAAGAATAGGAATATGCGAGTCAGATCAGCAAGAAGTAGGGTAGGTATCTTATATCTTTGTGCGCTGACCATGCCGTGTATAATAATACAAAATACAAAATCCACATATTTCTGGATGTCTCCAATGTGGATAGGAGTTCTCAAACTGCGATCTAATACTTCCTTTTTTAGCATTTTTGTACGTGGTATATTGGGACTGGAAAGCAAGGCTTTTAAAATTCAATTTAATCTAATATCTTTGTTATTCTATATAACTACCTGTTTATTACTATCTTTACTATCTTTACCAAACCCACAACCGCCCCATCCATCCATCCATCCATCCATCCAACAAACAAACAGTCTCATACCCACCTTCCCCACACCAGTCCGCACGATCCCAAAATTTCATCAAACGCTCTCTCTTTTCCAAGATCTTTTCGTGTTTCCAAGTCCCGCATTAAAAAACCCAAGTTCAATGCGAGTCCGGGACGAAGTCTATAAGAGGAAGACATCAAAGCCAAGAACGGAGATACGGATATTATTTTCTGTGTTGCGAAAGAACCGTTCATTTCAAAGATTCCTTTCTTCCCTCGAGCTGATTCCGCGGGGATATCGAGAATCGATTGGATGGATGGGTACTCCTATCATACACCATCAACGCCATGACATGAAAAACGATTCCAAGTAATCCAATGAACGTATTAACTCAACATGGAAACTCATTAATCATTTCTCAGCAAACTCAATACGTATTTTGATGTCCAAAACGCCCCATTTCCCACAACTCCCATTCCCAATAATCCCCGCGCTAAGAAATAAAAAACTCAATGTTAACTTCGTTACTCCACCCCGCCTTCTTTTCACCCTCATCCCAGGCCTTCTCGACATCAACTTCCAACACGTTCTCATCAGTCACGCTTCTCCGAACACAATGCAAAGGAATCGGTTTCCCAAACAAAAGTCCCATGAAATCGTCTTTGATGGAGCGTTTCGCAAGACCGGAGATATAGATGCCTATACAACATTAGATTGGGTTTACCTTAAAGAACGGTGAGAACGAACCATAGACACCAAAAGCTTTCAAGCTAATCCAGATTTTCAGCCGACCATTCGTCTCCACAGTGGTAACCAAATCCACGATAGCGGCCGCACCAGTCATCTTACCAACAAGACCCAGAGGAGCCACAGACACTTCGCCAGATTTGATCTTGAAAGGGCCCAAAATCGGATAAGCAGAGAGAATGTCATATCCTTTGACTCCGAGCTCAGTGCAGACGCTGATTTTCTTGTCGCCCTGCTTCGTTGGCTTGGTACACTTGCCGCCAACATGCGAACGGATGACATATTCGCCCTTCTCAGTCCCAGGAAAATCGGCCAACCTCAGGATTTCCGTGAGATGGTTCTGCGCCACGTTGAAAACACCCACGATGCTCACGCCGGTGTGGGACATGCCAACATAAGTATCGATCTTAAGCATTTGCTGTTCATCGTAGCCTATATATGCTTGAGAACTTTTCCCCAAACGATGAGGACGGAGGATGACAGTCTTTCCACGAGGCGTCTTTGCAGTCATCTGCTTGATCAGGTCGAGATTGTGCTGGCCAGGGCAATCAGTGATATAGATTGGACCTCCGGAGATACATCGAGCTGCAGCGTGAAAGCCAGCCCAAGGATGCGAGGTCTGGAACATGTCCCAATCGGGCAAAGCATTAAGATGTTGAGTGAATAGAGAATTGTAGGCATTGCAGAAGACGTGCCATGGATGACTACTGTCGACGTCTGGGAAGAAGTCGTCCGAGTTTCTCACAAGGAGTTTTGGTTTATTGGAAGGTAGCTGCGAGTGGAACAACATCTGAGGTGTCTGGGACATGCACGATATTGCTCGAGCGGACAGGTGGCGCAAGTTTGCAATAGACCATGCGTCCTGATAGGCGCGAATGAGGCGGCGGCGATCCTTTGCTGAACCGAGCTGATCAAGCATGAACTGCGCATCGGTCTTGACTGAATCTACACCACTCGACGAGAGGAAGGAATAGAAGTCGTTGTACCATCGCATAATGTCCTCAGGATCAATAGCAGTCCAGTCTGGACCGTTGATCTTAACAGTCTTGTATTCCTTCGCAATCTTTCCTTCGGGCGAGATCGCTCCCCAATAGCCCATTAGTGCATGCCATACAGCGATGTGCTGAATGCTTGGATGATCTTTGCGGATCTTGCTGACGGTATGCGCCAGACCTTGTGGGAAGCCCTTCTTGTTGGCTTCGAACTCGGTCATTCCACGGTAGGTCTGGTTCATGCCTTCATTATCGAGACTTTGCCAATTGTCATCAATGATCAAGTTCGTGATCTTGATATCGTTCTTCTCGAGCGAATCAAGCGCAGCGAAGATTTTATCTTCGGTAAGGTCTTGGCCCAAGCTGTTCCATGTACAGAAAGCAAAGCCATCAGACCAGCCCTCCAACCACTCAGGTTTCACGTCATCTATCTTCATCGCTTCAAGCTCTGCCTCAAGAGTACCAGTGCTCTTGGCGTAGTTCATTGCAACCCTGCGAGCCTGATACATTACTGCAGCATTCGCAATTTCGAATGTCGAAGCAACAGCAACAATCACACGGCTGATGCCTGGTTCCTCGTCGTCGTTTTTGCCCTCAATGTTAACATTTCCTTTATCATCGTGCTTCAGGACAGTAAGAACGTCATCCACTCCACTGACTGCGAGAACCACGACGTGAAGTCCATCATGTCGAAGGAAAGAGGCTAAAATGGCGTCTTTGTCGGGCCTGAATTTTCCCTGGCCGTGTCTGGGTGCAAGCCATGGGAGCCAGAGTCTGACCAATGCAAACCAACGAGTGAAATTGAATGGCATACCCAGACTGTGTACGGATACGCCGGATTCGTCTCCAACAGCCGGTGCCACTGGCGCAGTTAGAGACCATAGAGAAGTATCGGGAGTCTCGGCTGCAATCTTTTCGACTGAGAATTCCGAGTCGATCCCGTTGAGATAATGAGAAAGTTCTTGCTGTTTGAAACTGGGGGACTGATAGTAGAGAACCCCATCATTCAGTGATGTATGATCTCGAGCCCATTTCCAGGGAGAGTCATTATCAGGACGGAATTTGATGGTGAATCGAACAAATGACTTCTCGCCACTTGGTTTTCCAGGAAGATCCAAGGTGAATATGCGTCGCCGGTTCTGATTGGGCGTAGTCGAGCACTCGACATGGAGCTGCGATTATGTTAGAATACAGTCAAAAGCCAATATTTGACGACAGCATACAGGTCCCTGTTCCGTAGAGCTCTCTTGGAAATCGGCCAACTTCCACTCGTCTTCAGAACCTCCCAGGTCGTGCCATAAAGCGATTTGCCATGGCTTATTCGATGCTGGATCTGTCTCTAGTAAGACAGAGAAGGTCACGGACTCGGTGTCAGGGGAGATGATAGATGCCTGCCCTAGCGGAGGGTTGCAGACGAGTTTGGCAAACATTTCTCCTGTTGTGATTTCTGGTTTTGACTTGTTTCCCGGCCAGGCCACGATTCTTTCAGGAAGTTTGAAGGTGATCTGTGCCATGTACGGAGGTAGGGTCGAGATGCTGTCGACTGCCACTTCCTCGACCAAAACGAGGATTGTGGAAGGCTGGCAAAGAATAGGGGAAGTCACAATCTCTTATGTTTATCGAGGAGCTCAATTGATGCTTCATGATGCAGTGCGAGTGAGGAGAATCGTGGAGCCCTTGACAGGACTCGGACCGAACGAATCATCCCCGCCATCGTCCATTCTGGACAGTGGCGTCGATTGGGACCCTAACACGTCGCACCGCGAGCATTAGCCCTGCGCTCAGATGCATTCAAGCTTCCTTCTGCATCTTTTCTTCTCGTTGACTTACCTATATACGTACGATACCGCTATCAGGCACAACGCATTGACTCGGGAGAGTTCCAGTGTTGAGGAGAAAGCCATCGAACGTCCAAGAATGAGAAGCGGTATCCCTCGCTGAGCATATCATCAGAACAAGCTCAGAGGAAACGAAGTCGAGGATGCGGAGACTAGATCAACGCACGACTCGGAAGCGTCCAAACCAAGGAAATCGGATCTTCTCGCGGCAGTACTCAACTTTTCTCCTTCGTTCTGGCATCGGTATTAGTGAGACGTGGTGGACCTTATAGCAGGACTGGGACTTGACGTACCATCAAGTTGATCGAGGATATGCCTGTATTTGGTCGTCGGCTAGCTGACATTCGACGGTGGGAAACTCAAGTGTGAATAGAGGGTATACTCTAACCGGACGACTTACTTACGACATGCTTAGACTACGTCTAAGCTCGGAGTATTTATAGTTTTATACCTACCTCCTAAGTTCTATCTATCTATCTCACGAGCGGCTATTTTATATTTATATCTACACGTATAAATCTACAGTAGAGATTCGCTACTAGATAATAGTAAATAACGAATCTCTTTAATTCTATTAAATCTGTATCTACTTTAGCTGAAAAAGACTAACTCTGTGATCAAGAGAGTCTATCAACTACAATAAGAACTACTTTTAAAATATTCGAGGTAAATCTAAGTTTTCCCTCTGAATTTCTACAGTCTAAGTAAGTCTATTAGTATAGTATCTATTTCGTACATTCTATCAGAATACTTAGAATTCTACCAAGAGACTAAAGAAGACCTTCGTCCTCCAAGTCTATAAAAGTTTAGAACAGAGAGAAGAGGACCGGAAGTCGGAACTAACTATCCGCCTAACTACATTACAGAAGAAGACGAAAAAGAGCTAGTCGCGGCTACTCAATTTTGGCTGTTCTGCGTCCTCTCTCAGCCTGAATTCTTGCAAGACCAAAACTAATTATGATCTCACGAAAGATTCTACGGCCCCAATGCGTCCGTGAAGCTGAATATATCTCTGACACGAGCTGAGGGAACAGCGAAGCAGGGCAATGAGCGAAAGTGAGGTTTATACACAGCTCGAATTCTGCATAAAGGCAGCCAGCGCTACGTAAGCCAGGGTGAAACAACAAATAATACTTAGTCAAGGACTTGGGAGTGGCATTAGATTATTCGGTTAATTGTAAGGTACCGACATTGCTCGATGCACAAATTTTGTTTTTGAGTAAGATGCTATTTCATCGCCAAGATGTTACAAAACCTCACTTTCCAGTCTTCGACTTTTACTTTCCCTCTTCATTTTATTCATACCAACCCGATCTCTCAATCGAAATGCTCGCATTAAAGAACGTCTGCAAAACTCCAACGATGGTCAAATCTCCGATCGTAATAAGTTTGACGGTGCGATTTGCGCCTACTTCTTTCTAGTTCAATCGTGGTTGATCTTCTGGTATATCTAGTTTTTCTGGAAATGGGGCATGGAGACGCGATGAGATTGTAGGGTGTTCTACGTAGTGAGACACTGATATTCGGCGTACAATACCACGCGGATTATCATGATCGTTTGATTGCCGAATGTCAGCAGTTCGAGGTCTTCTTGGACTCATTTTGGGTGAAGGGGAAAAAATTGAGGAGAGAACGGAATGAAGTGTATCTCTTATTCCAGCCGGCCTCCTCCTTCTGCTTATTCCATTCGCTACTCTGTCCTCTCCTCAATTTCCCCCTTACACACAATGATTCCGAGATCTCGAATAGCCAACCCGTGACGAGTCATTGATAAGTAAATGAAGGCGAAATCTCAAAGACGCTCGCCACGTCCTAGGGGTGTATCTCGTAGAGCGCCGCAGTAGAGCCAATACCGCCTAAGTAGGACTTGGAGATAATCAAGAAATTGTTCAGCCTTGGTTATTCATGATGCCGTAGGTCCTTCTATACTCAGTCAACATTGTACGCAGCTGGGTCGTTGTTTAGGAGACCTAGCCTACTATCATTCAATCTCTTCCCCTAGCTGTACAAGGTATTCCAGTCCATGACCAGCTGTGTCGGAAAAAATTTACGGCGGTAGAGTTTATTGCAACGTTGAAAGAAGCTGTCACCTGCGTTCATTCTCGGTTGCATCTTTCCTTGGATGTATAGGGAGTAGGTAGAGGGTAGTAGGTTTGGCTTTCCGCAGGTAGAAGTCATTCGTTCTGTGTGGTTAGCTGGTGTTACAAAATGGACGCAGCATCAGTACTCACCCTCTTCAAACTCTTACAAATCCATTGTATTGAGAACAGTGTAGCCAGGGCGTGGTAAGCACTAGCAGTCAGATACGCGGTACGAAGTGTCTCTGTAGGGTAAGTAACTTGGCTTCATGATGCACAGCACATCCTTTCCTGTGTGTCGGACATTCCGTCAGCAAACATCAACAGAAGTGTATACACTGATGCTGGGAATCGAGTCCACAAGCTACGATAGCAATATATATAATGGCTGTAGGAAAGCATGTGTATCTTATCGCAGGAAAAAGAGATAGAGAGCTTCGAGCTGACACGGTCTTGCTCCCATAGACTGAGTCATTTGCTAACATCACGTGATGCAGACTGACTCGGGCTCAAGCTCCTGCTCCCAAGTTCTTCCTCTTCCATTTCATCTCCATCTACATCATCAATTTTCATTTACGACTACTGTTTAATTATCACTTCCATCGCAATTCCGGCGCAATAACGATTCCCCTCTATGATGGTTAAAGATCTGACGGTACTAGTAGTAACTTGAAGGCACTGGCAAGATTCTCAGATTCGACGGCGTGCTGCAGATATATTAACTGATCGCTCCCGGAAATTGGATCTGTCCTCAAAGGCTCAAGCATAATATCCTCTATATCACCTATCGGGAGGCACGCTAGGACCTGACTTCCACCAGAAAACAACAGCTGAGAACGTGTCTTCAGATAGGCCCCGCATTCGAAAACAACTAATGCGATTACTTTGCGCCCGCGATTCTTCGAACGACTATAGCTGCTGTCGTGATTAAGGCACTTAATTAAGCTTGGATAAATGGTCATCGCCTCAGTCCCGCGGCGAGGACTTCTACCATAACAATTTCTTCCTCAGCCGGAGTCGAGAGCGATATGTATTTCGTCCAAACTCACATGCCAACGTGGGACTGGTGATCCGAGGTCCTTCCAGTGTGTAGGCTCATCTAATGGGATGTGGATACCGCTCATGGACATGGGTGTACTCTCGACTAGAATACCATGTCAATATCCAAACAACACTGTCCAAACAACACCATGCTTTCATCTATATTCCTCGACTACCGTGATCGCGTAAGGCCCAGAATGCGAGTGCTTCAAGGTACATGTGCGTAGCTCCCATGTAGAATATTACAAAAAGCTGGGGAACTATCCACTTCCTCAAATCATCACGACTCACCTTGGACTTGCTTCTTTGGATCGATTTTGCTGTTTTATCTTTCCGATTTGCTTGCTTCTACGCAACGACGCTCTGCCCTCTATGTAGACGAATATGTGCTTTAGTCTCCATTACATTCTTCCTTTACTAGTCTCGCTTTCTTCAGCTTCTTGGAGCAACAACAATCGACCCTACCCTAGTACGCACACATTCCGACCCGAAGTTGGAGGCTTAAAACTCATTGAAAGTAGTTCGCGCGACATCATTAAGCAGTAATACCTCATTACCGGCAGTGGCAGACCAAGAACCCACGCCTATTGAGACGAAGCCAGAAATTCCCCTAACAACAGCATCATTCTCCACCGTGACTACTTGCGGGCCAGGTTTCATCTGCCGAGTACACCAAGATAAAACAGGTTTAGACGAACTTGTTGGTCCTCAAGTCGAACAAGATCCCAAACCTCCTAAAGGTCACTTCATGACAATAAATGTACCTCCTCCAGGGGGGAACGCATCGCGTGAAGATTACAACTGTAAACCACCCCATCTCTCTCTCCCAAACGAACGTGGAAACAACCATGCTAACAAAGGGAGCAGTGCCTGGCCAACTAGGCCTCAAACTAGACCACCAAACTGTTCACCCCGAGAAACCGGCCACAGCGCTCGATGTTCCCGCTGCAATCCCCGCGAAGGCTCCCATGTTACCGCCTCAAAACCCACAAGGACCAACACCTGACTCTTCCACTGTTCCTGGACCCGGCGGAGAAGCACCGGGACCACCTCAGATCACCCCCGCACCTTCTGCCATAGGCTCTTTTGTACTTGATGGTGTAATCGTACCTGTGAATGCCATACCCGCTGCACCTGTGACCAGTGGGACGCATGTTGAGAATCCGGTGCTGGTTGGTGTTGGAGATCAGACGATGACGCTAGGCGTGCCGGGAACTTATGGCGATGCGGTCGTGGCGATTAAGAAAGCGCCGGGAGGTGCTACTGTTGCTGAAGTTGCAAATGCACAAAACGGAGCAGTCCAGACCTTCACGTTGAATAGTGGTGGAGTAGTGGCGGATGCTGCAGCGAGCGGAGGAGAGAATCCTCCAGCGGAAGGGGGAAACAGTGCTGCCGGAAGTCAAGGAGATGGAGCGGGAGAAGGCATTGCCGCCGGAAATCAAGGAGATGGGCCGGGAGGCAAAGCTACTGAAAATCAAGGAGACGGAGCAGGAAGCGATGCTACTGCAAATCAAGGAGAGCCATCAGAAGCAGGAGCAGGAGCAGGAGCAGGAGCAGGAGCAGGAGCAGGAGCAGGAGAAGGAGAAGGAGAAGGAGCAGGAGAAGGAGCAGGGGCAGGAGCAGGAGCAGGAGAAGGAGCAGGAGCAGGAGCAGGAAGATTGGATGGCGATGCTGGAGGAGATAAGACTGCGATCTCACAGCAAGGATCTCGTCCAAAAGTTACGATTAATGGTATGACCTTCACACCTGAAGCCGATGGTGGATACTCAGTTGCAGGGAAATACCTTGCTCTTGGAGGCCCACCCGTCACGATCTATGGTTCCTCAAACGCGGAAGAGACTACAGGACCAGATACACCAGGAAGGACACCCTCGCCCACAGTTCTTGCTCTGACGACCAATGCAAATGGTGATAAGGTGGTGGTTGTCAACGGGACGACAAGTGCTCTATCGACAGCACCATTCAAAACAGGCACACCAGATTCCGTGACTCCGGACCCTACGCAAAACGGAAAGGAAGACGGAAACAGAAACGGGGAGCAGGCTAATTCTACTTCTGATTCTAGAAATATGTCGGGTGCGAAGCCATTCAAAGGCTTGGGTGGTGCCACAAACTCGAATACGGATCATAAGAATGCCGCTCCGTTTGGGGTCTCTAGGATAAATAAAGCAAGGAGCTATGGCGTGGCGATTGGTGTTATGGTATTGGTAATTTGATAGTAATACCCTCGGCTTTTTCTTTTCCCGTACTTGTCATAGCAATTATAAGTTATTACGTCGTGAGGAGTTTTTTTATACATCTATAATACTGTTTATGCTCTACCTTAGTTATTCACCCCTCTGGAAACATATATTCGTGTATACTAAAAAACCCTATAGATTCGTATTTATCTATTTTGTTTTATATCTTATCGAGTTTCGGATATTAGAAACGAGAACGGACGCGCGGATATTTTAGTAATAAGAGTATCCAAGTCACGCATCCTATCATAGCTAGTATAGGAATTCGGATACCCGATAAGCGGATAGCAGATATAGCACCGTAGTTATCGAGGTAAGGTATATTAATATCTATTAGAATAAGGTCGTAGGGTTATATTGCTATATCAACTCCTAAGCAGGCTAGAATAAAAGGAGAGACTGGAGTAATAGAAGAAACCGGGGTAAAAGTACACGTAGGGGTTAGAGGAGAAACTAGAGTAAAAGAAGAGGCCATAGAAGACGTAGGTAGGAGTACTAAGGTCGAAGACATATCCTTTCGTAGATACAAACCACTATTTAAAGTTTCATGAAGAGAATTCGTGAGGAATTCAGGTGTGTTGGATATTGGACTCGCGGTATTCGAGTTTATAGAGGGTGTAGATATAGTTATGAGACGAACGGCCTCCAGGTCCTTACCTGCGGTATCAATATTGGTGAAACCAAAGGCGCGAAGGACTTTTAGTTTGACGCGTTGATTTATCATGTAATCTTCTGTAAGTAGAAGTCGTTTTGATGTGGCGGCTTCTTTCAGTACGTCGATGGGATTGAGAATGGCTGGGGCTAGAGGCAGGTCGAGGTTGTTGTTGTTGTCGGATTTTGGTGGTAAGGCGGGGAATTTTTGCATTTTGACTGTAAAATAAACATAGCTACCTTTTCCATGCTTATTTAGTCGGTATTGGATCACGCTACCCAAGAGTCGGTCAGCGAATTGAAATAGAAAGCGGCGCATCATTTTATTTCATTGTTTGGGTTGATGCTTTAGCTATATATACGACGTTTGTGGTCAGTTCCTTCGCCAAATGATGACAACGGTCGGACGGCGTACTTAGTGGCCAGTTTGCACCCACCATAGTCGCGCGCATTACGGGTTCTAATAATGGCCAAGTGCACCCTCGGGCTCGCGCGTATTGCAAGTATGCGAGATTCTAGTAAGCCCCCGGGCTAGTCTAGTTTTTGTCTTTTTTTTTTTTGGAAACATCGGGGGGATGGTGTGTCGAATCCCGCCCTTCGCTGAGACCCGTGCCTTGATAGCGTTTTGTTGTTGTGTTATCGAATTGAGTAAGTAAATGGTGTGAATAGGTACTCGCGCGCTAATGCATCGACGCCGATTCCTGTGTCGATCGCATCTATCTGTATCGTGTATTGATCCTGTCTGCTCAATGATTGATGTTTATAACCGGATAGAACCTCCTTCTGTGAATTTCCCGGCGTTGTTGATCAGGTTTTGAACAACTTGCCAGTACCGTAGGGGATCTCCTTGGATAATCTTGGGGAGGTCTGGCGAAAGATCCAATTCGAACTTGACATTAGGTTTGAGGGTGTTTTGGAAACCTCGTGCAATAGAGTGGTTGATATGTGCTATGTCCCGCCACGATAGAAAAGGCGCCAGCTACCAATTTAGAAAAGTTCAGAATATCATTGATGACTTGAACGAGTACCTGTCCCGACTCCTGAATAACTTCGGCAAGATCTCGTTTTTCTTCACTCAAATTCCTGTCCATGAGCAGGGCATTGGCAGAGAGCATTCCGTGCATTGGAGTTCGGATCTCGTTAGACATGTTGGCCAGAAAATCGGACTTCAACGTTGCGCTTTCGTCGTAGGCAGCGATGATCCGCGCCTCAGCGACTTTACGTTCAGTCAAATCGCGAGTGACTCTGCCGAAGCCGACATGGACATCGTTGCTGTAAACAGCACTTATACTCACATTTGCCCAAAATCTTAAGCCATCTTTACGATATCTGGGTGAAGCCACATTAGCAATCCGTAAAGTCTCGTACAATAGCATCCACAAACCTCCATCCCTCGCCCTCGACTCTTCCCTCCCGTCAACAAGCGTCTAGTTCTAGTTGTGGCTCATTCTCTCGGACATCTTCGTCGCTGTAGAAGATGGAAACGTGTTTGCTAATAATCTCCTCGCGCTTATATTGCGTATTGAGCTCGGCTCCAACTGTCAAGAATGAGCATATTTGAAGTTATATCGGAACGTGTATTGTATTTGATAAGACAATACTTAGCTAGAGATCTGTGGGATCTTAGCAAGTGTTCTTTGTATAATAATGCGTGTTCGCTTAGTAGTCATGTGATAGATTCCTTACACCAATGTCAGGATTGAGTAGATTTGAAGTTAGATCGGAACGTGTATTATATCAATAAGACAATAGCTAGAGATCTGTGGGATCTTACCCTAGCGAGTATTTTTTATATAATAATACGTATTCGCTTAGTAGTCATGTGATAGATTCCTTACACCAATGTCAGGATTGAGTAGATTTGAAGTTAGATCGGAACGTGTATTATATCAATAAGACAATAGCTAGAGATCTGTGGGATCTTACCTTAGCGAGTATTTTTTATATAATAATACGTGTTCGCTTAGTAGTCATGTGATAGATTCATTACACCAACGTTCCATGTGACCACACAGTTCTTCACAGTTTCAACGACTATTCGGAATGCTTCATTCGTGGAAAGAGCATTGTCTTTGTCGCAGCGTAGTAGGAGCAATGGAAGCATGGACTCGGAGGATTGCAGGTGAAGGGCGTGTCTTGATCACAGTGGATGGCAGACTCGGAGTCAAAAGGCTGCTAGGCATTCGAGATTCCCTACAGACAGTAGTACATCCCGCCCCTTGGCAAGGGCTTTCGTCTACAGGATGCAGAGATTGATTGATGCACCACGACCTGCCCACCTCTGATACCCAGACCAGCAAATATCATAGCCATCTTGTATGCTTGAGGGCCCACGACAGCGATTGAATCCGAAATTCTGATCATCTGATCAACTAGGGTGCGAAGACTCCAACCGGTCTTGATTTGGGTAAGGCTGTCTGCACTTGTCATTGGAGATGATCAGAGCTATGGGTTATGGTCGTTCCAGATACGGAGGCTGAGTAATGTCCTCTGATAGATTCGACAACCAAATCACTTGCAGGTACTAGTCTGGGGAAACAAGAACATGTGAAAGCACCCCGGATTCTTCCCCAGGAAACTAAAGCAGATCTCCGCTAAGGTCTACCATGGAGTAGAAGGGCCGCTGACAACACGGAGCGCAATTCTCGAGACCTTATAAGAGCCGACAACTGCGTGGTACAACAAAGCCTTCATCTGGTGTACAAGAGACCGGCTTACCCACTCAGCATACGGGAGTTCCGATGCCTGCAAGCTGAATGCAGGTGTGCAGTGAAGAATGACATTGGTTCTCTGCATCAATGGATTCTTCCCAAGTGCTGACGCGCCTCGACCCGGATCCTCGACAGACCTCGGCAACATCTTCACGCCATGTCATTGATTGCACCCAGTTTTCACAAGCAAGCCCCTCGAGTCGTCTACCATAGACTGCTGGCGAATTAGAGGCCATCCACGCTGATTAGTAGGGGGCCAATCCAATAATTTCGACGTGCTTGAGCCCCTCGGGACGCGCTTCGAGAGCAAGACGTCCGGAGCAGGTGACACCTTTGATGCTGGCATGTGAAGGCCTGCGCAGAGGTCAAGTCTGTAATCAAAACCTCGGAATTAGCGTTCACTTCCATGTTGTAACTCGTAGTCTTCTTACTCCCAACTTTGAGTGACGATATCACCAACAGTAGTAACTATGTCCAAGAGATTCTCCACCGCCGATGTTGCCTCCGCCCCGGGCCTGCACATCATAGTAGACGAGGACGTCTACGACCTCACCACCTTCCAGGAAGAACATCCAGGTAAGCAGTCAATTGGGCATCAGAACATCGAATACAACTAACAAGTACAGGTGGAAAGAAGAGTACGTCTCAGCCAACATCGCTACCACCAACCCCCCTCCCTAACCCTCCCCACAGTCCTCCAGCGCTTCAAGGGCAAGGACGCTTCCAAGCCCTTCTGGAAGTACCACAATGAGAGCATTCTGAAGAAGTACAAGAAGAAGCTGCAGGTCGGCTCTTTGGACAGCAAGAAAGTTGAGGCTGCCCCACCAGCGCCAGAACCAGCGAAGGAGGTCGTCAAGCCAGTCGCTGAGCCAGGCACTATCTCTGTCGCTCCTGGCGAGGATGCAGAGGAAGAGCTCGGCGAGCTTGACCCACCTCTCGACGCTTTTGGAGATCTCATTCCATACGCAGATCCGAATTGGTACCAAACAGTATGGCTCGCCATCTCAGTTTCAAGGCGCAAAGACGCTAACACGTACAACAGTACCACTCTCCATACTTCAACCAAAGCCATGCCGACCTCCGCGCCGAAGTCCGCCAATGGGTCGAAGATGAGATAATGCCCAACGTACACGATTGGGACGAGGCCAAGAAAGTTCCAGATTCCATATACAAGCAGATGGGTGACCGCGGCTATCTCGCAGGTCTCCTAGGAACACACTACCCAGCACACTATGTAAAGAACACGGTGAAATCCGTCGAGCCAAAGAAATGGGATCTTTTCCACGAAGTCCTCATCACCGACGAGCTCTCCCGTGCCGCCTCCGGTGGTCTCGTATGGAACCTCATTGGTGGATACGGAATCGGCATGCCACCAGTAATGCACTACGCTAAGAAGGCCTTGAAAGACCGCATCGCACCTGGCATTCTTCAAGGAGACAAGAGAATCTGTCTTGCCATTACAGAACCAGATGCGGGATCCGACGTCGCCAACTTGACCTGCGAAGCGAAACTTTCCGAAGACGGAAAACACTACATTGTCAATGGTGAGAAGAAGTGGATCACAAATGGTGTGTGGGCCGACTACTTCACCACTGCTGTCCGCACTGGAAAGAACGGCATGAACGGTATCTCCGTCCTCCTCATCGAGCGTTCTGCCGGTGGTGTTTCAACCCGCAGGATGGATTGCCAGGGTGTCTGGTCCTCGGGTACTACATACGTTACTTTTGAAGACGTCAAGGTGCCCGTCGAAAATTTGATCGGAAAAGAGAACCAAGGTTTCAGAGTCATCATGACCAATTTCAACCACGAGAGAATCGGCATCGTTATTCAATGTATCCGTTTCGCCCGCGTATGCTACGAGGAATCGGTCAAGTATGCACACAAGAGAAAGACGTTCGGTCAACGACTGATCGATCACCCCGTTATCCGTCTCAAACTCGCACACATGGCTCGTCAAATCGAAGCTTCATGGTCGTGGTTGGAGAACATCATCTACCAGTGCTCGCGCATGGGCGAGGACGAGGCTATGCTCAAGCTCGGCGGTGCCGTCGCCGGTCTCAAGGCACAATCGACGACGACATTCGAATTCTGCGCCCGTGAAGCGTCGCAGATCTTCGGTGGCTTGTCGTACTCGCGAGGTGGTCAGGGTGACAAGGTCGAACGGTTGTACAGAGACGTGCGCGCATATGCTATCCCCGGTGGATCTGAAGAGATTATGTTGGATCTCTCCATCAGACAGGCCATCAGGGTTCACAAGGAATTAGGTATGAAATTGTAGAGTTGCGTGAATGCAGTGGTTGCATGATTCTCTCCTGTCCGTGGATAATCGGCGTTGATGTTTATTCAGTCTATGTATCGATAATTGGAATTCTCTTGCTGATCTCTACTCTTCCTTGCTCCTACCTTGTGTCTTTTCTTTTCTCCCTTTTCTTCCCTTCTCTCTCCCGCACCCACGATTCCATTCATAACTGAGAATCTGGATAGTGGGGGTGGGAGATATAGGGTATGGTAAAGCTATTTCCGAATTCGAGAGTGAAGAGTGAGATATTTGGGTGGCGTGTAGATGGTGAGCGTGAGCGTGAGCGTGATCGTAAGAGTAAGAGTAAGAGTAAGTAAGAAAGCCTTGAATCCGAACTTTGAGTATTTAGGCAAGGTAAAACAGGTAGGTGAAATGAATATTATCAAGCGGGAGTGAATTTTCTTGGGATTATTTTACTGGTTCTTTGGTGTTTGGGGTGGTAGGTACCTAGGCAGGAGGTGGTGATGTTTCGCGGGGACGGAATGGGAAGGGAGAATGTGGGTCGGTGTGATACTGGTTGTTGGTATCTTGTATGGAAGAATCCCGAGGCATTGATGCTTGGGCGATTTTGTTGAATATTGTATCGTATGGGTTGATACTGTTCTGTATATCTATCTATCTGTTTGTTTGTTTGTTTGTACAAGTCATTAACGAGGGTGGAAGCATCAGGATTGACGGACGAGTAGACTCAGCGACTCATTGTCGCTGAATCAATCTCGTGGGTGTCATTGTGCTGTAGTGAGATTGCACCGAGGTGAGATTGCTCAGCACAGACTGCGATGGCGGTCGAGTTAAGTTACGATTTAGTCCACAGGTATGACTGTGACACTGCCGAGTATGTTATTATGACTTCCCTATTCGCCATAGATGGCCGAAGGGAGAAACAATTGAATCGTGGTGTTACATTCTGAGATGGAACGGAATGAAAGTTTACACATGTCAGATTATCTGACCACATGAGCACCTCTCAGCTCGCACGATTCGATAAGGCCGTTGTGAAACATATTGTGTGTTCCAGACATCGAGCCGTATGTCTGAGGCTGTGCGTTGCTGGACTGGGCAGTACATCCAGACTGCTTCGGGTGATTCGACCTGTTTACAGCCTTGTTGGGTGACGGGAGATCCGTTGGGCTAGGCATATCCCAGAGGAGGCAAATCCCAGAGAGTAGGGAAAGGCATGTGGATGTCAACATCAGTAGAATGACTTGTCACTTGGAAGCGGGTTGTGACCTGCTCTTTGACACCCACAAGTACGTGTTCGTACATTTAAGGAGATGGACGTGATGTTTCTTTTGTGGGTGTGTGTCTCGTTGTAAGCACCGGCAGGCCACTGAGTCCTCCGTGGGTGCGTGAAGGGATGTCTGTGATGTAACTCGGAGCTGACTCTTTCGGCGCCTGCCAAAATGTGTTGACTGCTCGTTGGCCGACTTCATTATGGTCAGTTAGAGAGTCATTGTGGGCTGACATGTGTCCTGTGGTTTGTGGAGTTTCATGTTTCGTCTAGATCAGTTGCGAGTTGAGATGATGTATCTCTCCTGGGAATACCGGACTTTTCTGTGGAGTAGATTCAACGATTCATGTCCATTTGTTTTTCCCGTTGTCTGGATCAATGTACCCGGGTACAAGCCCAGAAAGGACAAGTGAAGGTATTTTGACATGTGAATATGCGGCTTCAACTCCGATCCAGGTGTTGGCACCTTGTGGCCTGGTGGAGTGGTACCTTGTGGCCTGGTGAAGTGATACCTTGTGGCCTCGTGGAGTGGTACCTTGTGGCCTGGTGAAGTGGAACCTTGTGGCCTGGTGAAGTGATACCTTGTGGCCTCGTGAAGTGGTACCTTGTGGCCTGGTGAAGTGATACCTTGTGGCCTCGTGGAGTGGTACCTTGTGGCCTGGTGAAGTGCTACCTTGTGGCCTGGTGAAGTGCTACCTTGTGGCCTCGTGGAGTGGTACCTTGTGGCCTCGTCAAGTGGTACCTCGAGCCTCGTGAAGCGGTACCTCGAGCCTCGTGATTGTTACCCCAGATCTTTCATCTGTGGGGTATCCGTAGGGCATCCGTAGGGTATCCGTAGGGTGTCCGTAGGGTCTCCGTGGGGTCTCCGTAGGGTGTCCGTAGGGTGTCCGTGGGGTCTCCGTAGGGCGGTGAAGGAGTACGCTTACGGCGCTTGAGGTACCATTTGTGAAGTTGAAACTGGTACGTACCAATTCTTGCATCCAAACTGCGGCATTTCCAGTTTCTCATCTCATCCTGTCAGTATGCTCGATTCGGCGCCCGAGAGAGTGGATCTGGTCAACGCACACATGCAGGTTTACACAGTACTTGTCACACGACAGCCTGATGGATGGCCTGAACAGGCGTATGAGAGTCGATGAGGCAGGTCTCCTTTGGTTCCTGAGGCAAGTCCAATGTCTGCAGTAGCTTGTGATTGTCGATGAGTCTGGCATGATTGTCGATGAGTCTGGCATGCTTGGCGGTGAGCCTTGTTCTAACACATCACCATGTACTTGCTCATGCTGTTGAGCGTTGTCCTCGTTCTGTTGGGCTCGAGGGCATCCACCAGAGAGGCAGAGACCATGTAGTCGCATGCCGCATGCTATCTACTAGATACATAGTATGGTGTACTGTACCCGGCGTGACCTTCTTCAACATTGCCTTGTTTAAGCCCTGTCGAGGTCAATCCGCCGTCGAGCGTCTTCGCAGGGACTCGGAGCCTCTCCGACATCAGTTGCTCTTCTTATATACGTACCGTGACTTTGATCCAAATCGTTGCTGCCTTTCTGCAACCACCTTCGGCTTACTATTCGTGGCTTTTGTCTCACAGCCCAGTCCGTGTCATTGTGTCAGAATCAGAGGCTTTGGCTTGTGAGTTGTATTGGTCTAGGGGTGTGCTAGCACCAGCTGATGATGTTGTCACAGTCCACCATTCACTACACCAAGCCAGTTATAGGTAGCCTCTCGTGCAAGTGTTAACCAAACAATTGCAAAACGTCTCGCTGGATCTGGCTCCCGCCATTGCCTGCTTCAATTATATCTCGCGTATGACAACAAATAACCCTCGTCGAGGCGCGTCATCGCTTTATATCGCCGAAACGAGTCAACTTACCTCTCTCCCTCCCTACACCCCTTGGAGACGACAAGTACCATACCCAGGACTGTAAATTCTACCCAAGATAATTGCGCCCCTCGTATGGCGTATACAGATATAAAATGTCCTTCCTGCACGACGCTGGGGCCGCCACTCTTCATCACAGGAACAGCAAAGCTCGTAACAGTGGATCCGACGCGACAATACCTACGCGCCGACTGCGTACATCTCAGAGTCTTTTATCTCCTCTCGTAGATCTATACAAACACCCAACAAGGCCCATAGAAGGACTGTTTGGAATATGGAAGGGTCAAGAGCTGGATGCAATGGAAGAGGCGGAAGAGAAGAGTGAGGAGATCCAGGACAGGAGCCAGATTTTGTATTTGCGCATGAACGAGGCGGGAAACTATGAGGACTGGAGAGCTGCTGCGAACGAGCTTGATCTGCTGGAGGGGAACTCGACGTGGAAGAACGAGATCGACTGCCCCGAGTATAACGTGCCCTTGCTACAGACTCGACTCAAGCAATTGGACGATGCGAGGTTATGTCAGGATGCGTCGCGCATGCTCTTTCTCATACGGACTTCCCTACAACGAGGATTGGGCGGCATGGGTGACCTACGACTATACAAGCATTCCCACATTGGGACGAAAGCCCTGATCGAGCGATACATTGAAAGTGCACAAGAGACTATTGAAGAGTTGCTGAGGCTTTCGGACCGGAAGCAGTGCAACCTCGATCGCAGATTTATACTGGACAACCTATTGGAGGCTCGACAATCATTCGGAAGAAGTGCTCTGTTGCTTTCTGGGGGCGGCACTTTTGGCATGAACCACATTGGCGTGCTCAAGACTTTGTGGGAGCTGAAATTGCTCCCACGTATTGTGTCTGGGTCATCTGCGGGCAGTATCGTCTGCGCTGTGCTATGTACGAAGACAGACGAAGAGATTCCACAGGTTCTGTCAGACTTCTGCTACGGAGACTTGAATGTCTTCGAGAGAGAGGGCGAAGAAGAGGGCATCCTCAGGAAGGTAGCTCGTTTCTTAAAGCATGGCTCTGTCTTTGACATCAATATCATGATCAAAGTCCTCCACGACATGTTTGGAGATATCACATTCCAAGAAGCTTACAACCGAACGAGGCGAATTCTCAACATCTCTGTCTCAGCGGAGGGCCTGCATGAGCTTCCCAGGCTGCTCAATTATGTTACGGCGCCGAATGTCATTATCTGGTCGGCAGTTGCAGCCTCGTGCTCGGTACCACTCATTTTCTCACCCGCGCAGCTCATGGCGAAGGATCCGAGGACTGGCGATCATGTTCCCTGGAATCCATCGCCGATCAAATGGGTCGATGGATCTGTGGACAACGATCTGCCCATGACGAGATTGGCCGAGATGTTCAACGTCAACCATTTCATTGTGTCTCAAGTTAATCCTCACGTGGTGCCATTTCTATCCAAGGAGGACGAGGTCATCGCGTCTGCTGCCGACCGCTCAACCAGTGCCGTGGCTGCTGGCCCTGGCTGGCTGCACACAATGGCAAATCTGGCAAAGGGAGAAGCGCTCCATCGGATGCATGTTTTGGCTGAGCTTGGAATCTTGCCGAATACTTTCACAAAAGCGCGATCTGTACTCAGCCAGAAGTACTCGGGAGATATTACCATCTTGCCTGAAATTTCGTACTCGAATTTCCCCAAAATCCTCACCAACCCAAACACAGAGTTTATGGTGCAGGCCATGCTTAGTGGTCAGCGAGCAACATGGCCCAAGATCAGTCGCATTCAGAATCATTGCACGATAGAACTTGCTCTGGATTCAGCTGTACAGCGTCTACGATCAAGCGTTGTCTTCAGTCCGAGTCAAGTTGATCTGCGGATGACGACTATAAACACCCGCGCCAAAGGTCACCAATCCACATCGAACAGCCGCGACCGAGCTGGGAAATCTCGTACCATTCACCATAGACGATCGCAAACAGAGATGTCGCCACCGCCGCAACACTCACCAGACAAACGGCCGCGCTCCTATGTTGAAGTCGGGCATCGTAAGCATTCGCCTTCGCACAAGCTGCCTCGTCCAAGTACCCCTTACGAGTCTGGACAGCCACCCCTCCTTCGTTTTAGCGCTGTGGAGATGTTGTCTTCGTCCGCTGAGGAACATGATGCAGATCCTTTCAGCCCTGACACGTCTGGAGACGAAGACACTTATTCTTCTGAAAGTGATCCATCAGCTGATCCTATGCCGGAACTTTGGCCTTCCACTAGACAGTTGTTCCCATCCGCCAGTCAACCAACGACACCTTTTCTGTCCACAAGATTCAGTCGTAGCTACACTCATTTAGCGCCGATGACACCACGGCTCGAGAATGTGGTGTCGGAACAAACGCAGGGTCGACCCAGTTCTCCTGAGCTCAAGTATAAACGCATGTTCCACGGCATCGGCACCGAGAGTATCACCGTTGATGACTCGGAACCTGATTTCACGAATCCCTCACTTGCGTACCGTGGAAGGAGGAATAGTGTTGGGCGACGAGGCAGCGTTCATAGCATGACGAGCAAAAGCGGTGAAGCTAGTAAGACGTCGAAGCGTCCTGCCACACCCAAGCGAACGAGTTCACAGTCGAAATGGCCTTTGACACTGGATGTTTCCGGCACACTGGGAATGATGCTGAGGCGTAAACGGAGCAAGAGTACAGGCTTGAAGGGAGTCACACCGCCGGGTCGGCAGTGACTTTGATTGCATTTGCGCGTTTTGTTTTTCCCCTAGCGTTTCTGCATTTTTGAAAGAACAAGAGATACCACATTGGCGCTTCTGATGGTTGCTCCTACCCAACCTTTCCCAGGTGGCTCCTCAAATAGTACATTAAGTAACGATATCCCAATCCCACGCACCTGAATTACCACAAACTTGACTGTTGAATTTGCAAGCACATCGTTTGAGCTAGGTCAGGTGGGATATACCATAGGTCCCAAGTCTGTGTGCCGTGTACAAATCCTAAGCGAACACCCAGATCTCTACTTGTTTCCACCATTTGTGAGAATTGTCGCCAAACCACACAATCCCCCCCCCCCCCCAAAAGAAAAAAACGAATCAGTAACGGCCACACAAAAAAAGAAAACCATTTCTCCCTTTCAAAAAGACATAAATTAGAAGAGTGAGAAATAAAACACTCACCGGATCTATACATACAAACTCCCCATAAACCCCCCTCATTCACAATAATCGTCTTCACAACCGCCATGAGCCATTAGCCATACTTGATACCCACTCCAACCCACCCATCCGTCAAACAGGTGGATATCCCTCACCCGCACCAAACACCTCCGCGCCACACAACCCATCGAAACATATACATACCCAGCGCCGCCAAACGGGATATCCCGATTTCTTTCTGGCGGCGTGGGATATACTATGCAATAGGAACTGGCGATGTCTGATGAAAGACGCGGTTTGGGAGGCTTTTTTGTTGGTGGTGGATATTGGTGTTGGAGTGGTGAGGGGGCAGTGTTGTTTTCGTAGGGGCTTTTTGGAGGGGGAGTTGTGTCTGTGGGTGGTGTGGGTGGGGAGTGCATTGTTGGTGTTAGGATTTTTTTGGGTTTGGATGGATGGTTGGGGAATGCATGGATTCAGCCATCTTTTTTTTTTTTTTTTTGGGGGGGGGGGGGGGGGTTGGCAGGTGATGCCGTATATAGTCAGAAACCTCATTGATCTACTTCAGGATGGAAACGCAATATAAACGAGTTTTATGTGGGAGAGGTGGACACTATGAATTGAAAAATTGGGTAAAGATGTCGTGTGGGGATTGGGAAGGTGCTTTGGAATGATGTTGATTTCTTAGTGGTTGGGTGTAGTTTTGGTGATTTTAGGTTAGGTTGGATGGTCTGGACTTGGTAGAAACGGGCAGAGAGAGGTATTTGCTTAGGCCGAAACAATCACCGATAGCACATGCAGAGTAATTTTTGAAAAGGTATACGTCGTTTTACCGTATGAAGACCTAGTATTAGGGCTAGATGCTGTCAAGACTTCATGTACGCCAGGTGCGCTCGAGCAGTGTATACCTCTATCTCTCTCTCTCTCCCTCTCCTCTCTGTCGCGTTGTCGCGAAATTAGGCGGTGTTTGTGTTGAGCTGAAAAAATCTGATGTTCTATAATTAGGATCATTATAGAACATCAGATCTGGGGTAAAGTGTGCTTGCTAGGATACCAGGATCATTATACGACGGCACGTGCTACCACAAATAATCACCGTTATAAACCAGCTCTCCCTGATACCGAAGTTGTGTCTTTCGCAAGTAGTCCTCGAGCCTAGGCTTCCATGTCCAAGGTACAGACGTTCTACCACGTATCCTGTGCAAAGTTGCCGACGAGATGAGGATGTCTAAGACAGTACCTGTCAGTATTTGCAGCTATTTTGGAATGCCTTAGGATCTCTCGCGTATAATCTAGCCGTGTCACCCTTGCTTCTTCTGCAGCTCTGAACGGAGTGTACCGTGGTCTGAGAGGCTCTGTCTGGGATGCTGGCGGCTCCTGGTGGATAAGCAACATGTATTCTCGCTGGTGTGTCTTTTCCTGTAGCGTGAAGAGGAGGCGGGTGTGAAGTAAAGCCGTGGTTGAGGGATGCAGAGGGATTTCTCTAGGGCTTGGTTGGAAGACTGATATTTGTAGACACGGCCAACATTGAACAGGAATTCAATGTAAATGTATGATGTTTATTAAGCTACTTAGTCGTTGATGGCTCGGTGGAAATCGACCGGCGATGAGATCTGGAATTGGGGCTCTGGATGAGTTCATGACGCCAGGACGAAGTATGCATGGGCCTTGCCACAGCCTCATCAACTTCAACAAGCGAGATTTTTTAAGGCGACCACTGGGGCTGGTGGAACCAAATCTACTAAGTACTATTCATATGACAGACTCTTCCGGGCTGAAGCGACTGAGTCCATGTATCGTAACCGCACGAGGCTGCTTTCGGTGACTTGATACGAATGAATGCGATTGGCACTCGTAGGTTGCAGCAAATGGTAGCATGATGGCGATGAAGACATCACGTGGATGATTGGCAATCCCAGCGTGGAGAGGTTGAAGGATGGACTGTGGATGATGGATGACACAGCTGGATGGTGATTGGTGAAAAGCTCTGCAGGAGCTGATACCACAGTCTTGCGGCTGAGGCTGGCTGGATGTGGGGGATTGTGCAGTGGGCATACGGATTGTGCAGTGGGCATACGAGATTGTGCAATAGGTATCGGGATTGCAAATATAAAGGCTCTGATGGGTGCGTGCAATTTCTACTGGCTGGGGGGGCATGATTCGAGCATCTAGAATGTACTGTGGCATGGGCCATGGTCTAGCTATCTGGGTCCAATGGTACCAGACGTAGACTAGTGGTGGCTAAAACAATACCTGAGACTTACTTAGCATACAATCCCAGGGAAAATTCAACACCACATCTCCGCTCTGCTGTCCGACCTCACCCATTCTATCCCCCGAGTACCGAACAGCGACGCCTCCTCTGAAGCCATGTCTGACGCCGTGTCTGAAGCCGTGTCTGAAGCGTCGGAAGCCATGTCGGAAGCCATGTCGGAAGCCATGTCGGAAGCCATGTCGGAAGCCATGTCGGAAGCCATGACTGCGACACCTCCGCCTCTCCATGTCCGCTCTTTTGCGGTGAGGTCAAGACCGCCTCTGTCCGCCGCGACCTAGTTCTACTGGCAGAGGCTCGGCCCTTAGGGCGAACTCCTAACAAGGGCACTGAAGGGGCTCCGCACGGGAATTTAGCAAGGGGTCGGAACCAATATAACAAGTCTCTCGGTGAAACGTTCATAAACCCAGGTACACATTGTGTCTTGGCGCAGCAAACTCGACAACACCAGGCCTCATACATTCTTCAAACTACCCGGCTAGCACCGAATATCCGAAACTGTAATAGACCTCGACTCCTCGAGCTAACCCTCAAGAAATGATCCTCAAGCTCTCACAGCCCTCTCCAAATGCCTCACTTTGACCAGAGCTGGTAAAACGGTAAAATCTCGTTGACAATCATGTAATCGCGCCATTGTTCACCACAACGCCACATCTAGCTTTTCCAGCCGGCACATTCCTTTTGCTCGCTGCCTCGATCCATCGAAACCGAGTGACATGCCACCATATTAATTAACCACTGCAGTGCTTGCGAGAACACCGTCTCCGTACCCCGCGCAGCCATGCTGTTACTCTGGACCCTGGCACTGTATGCTGTGTCTACAATCGCTGCCACTGATTTCTCGCAATATGCCAACGTCTTGTGAGTACTAGTAGACATGAGATATTGGATGCATCTATGATTCTAACAAACCGATAGTGCGGGAACCGCACATGGCGGAAATACGTTCCCAGGTGCCATGGCTGGTATGATACTCTTTGATTTGATCAATTGTTATCGCTGTTAACCAAATCTCACAGGCCCCTTTGCTCCCGTCAAACTGGGCCCCGATTTCGTCAATGGAAAGGCAGAGGCCTACTCTGGATATCTTCCAGACACCGCAGCTGAAGTCACAGGATTCTCTCTTCTCCACGAGAGCGGCACCGGAGGAGCTCCCAAGTATGGTGTCATTGCACAGATGCCTATAGCTGGAGTGATGCGCAACCCTCTCGCAAAGTTTTCGATAAGACGATCGAAACCTGATGAAGGCAGCGTCGGTACCTACAAGTCTGCACTAGACAATGGAGTGGTCGTCGAGCTCGCCGCAAGCAATCATGCTGGATTCTATCAGTATACCTTTCCGTCGAACACGAACCAGGAAAACACGATTCTCGTCGACATATCTCACGTTCTCGCTTCTTTTCGACCTGGTAACTGGGGCCAGACTTACCAGGGTGGTTCATTCACGCTCGCGCCAGATGGGCGTTACGAAGGAAGCGGTGTCTACAACAAGGGTTGGAATCTTGGTACGTGTTTCTCGTTGCCTTCACCGTGTCCTCGCATTTTGTTTCCGCGTGACGGAAACTTGCGGGTTGCAGACCGAAACTCAACTTTCGTTTTATCTTGGCGCAAACATCCCCAGCCGATCGCTACTCATGTCACGCATGCGGAATGCATGCGATAGTTGTTCCGTTTACTGATACAGAGCAGCACCCAATTGGGAGATATTCTTCTGCGGCAAATTCGACTCAACTCCTGCCTCGGCTCAGACCTTTGTGGGATCCGGTCAAACCCTTAGCGAGCTTGGAAAGTCCAACACAGTCTCCAGTAATAAGGATCGTCTCGGAGGCGTCTTCACTTTCAAGCAAGCCTTGGTGACATCGCGCGTGGCTGTGTCGTGGACTTCGACTGAGCAAGCATGCAGATATTTGGATAGCGAAATACCGAGCGGTACGAAGCTGAACGAGCTCGTCAATGCAGCGAAATCAAATTGGAACGCAGAGGTCTTTTCAAAGATCCAGACTACTGATGATGATAACCAAAGTCTCACTGAATTGTACACGAGCTTGTATGGTATGCATATCTTGCCTTCGAACAGGACTGGTGACAACCCCAAATGGAAATCTGCAGAACCAACATATGACGACATCTTCACCTTCTGGGATCTTTTTCGATGTACGACGCCACTATTCCACATCATCCAGCCAACCTTCTACGAAGAACTCCTGCGCTCGATCATCGACGTGTGGCGACACGATGGCTGGCTTCCAGATGCCCGTTCATCCAACTTCAATGGCCGGACACAGGGTGGTTCTAATGCTGACAACATCCTGGCGGACGCGTACGTGAAAGGAGTTCGTGGTGCGATCAATTGGGACGATGGTTATCAGGCTATGATCTCGGACGCTGAGAAAACACCTCCAAACAACAACGACCCTTCTGCACCCGACTCATCCACTCAACAAGGCCGTGGCGCTCTTCCTGACTGGCTTGAGTATGGTTGGATCACGCCGAAATTCTCGCGCGCGATCACGCGTGCCGTCGAATATGCTGGCAATGACTTTGCACTCCATCAAGTAGCCTCTGGTCTTGGGAAATCTGATGATGCCCTCATGTACCTACAACGCTCTCGCAATTGGCGCAACCACTGGGATCCAAATGCGGAGTCTCTCGGCACGAAAGGGTTTCTTGTTCCAAGATTGGCGAATGGCTCATTGATCAAACAAGACCCAACGGACTGCCTTGGCTGTTACTGGAGAGAGCCTTACTACGAGGGAACACCGTGGGAGTACACGATGAATGCGCATCACGATGTTTCAAAGCTAATCGAAATGGGTGGCGGGTCGGGGAATTTTGTCAAACGCCTGAACACCCTCTTGGATCCTAGCAAGAAGATCTTCAATCCTGGAAACGAACCCTCATTCACGACTCCATACCTGTATAATTTCGTCGGGCGACAGGATCTTAGTGTTAAGCAATCACGTGGCGTTGCGAAGAACTCGTACCACCCCGGTGCTGGTGGTCTTCCAGGCGCGAGCGACGCTGGAGCCATACAAAGTTGGGTTTTGTGGAACATGATCGGTCTGTACCCTGTGACCGGTCAAACGACATTTCTCATCGGCAGTCCTTGGTTGAAAGACATGACAATCCAGGTTCCCGGTGGAAAGACGCTTCACATCACCAGCACCGGCGGTGACAGTGACAACTACTACGTCCAATCCTTGAAGGTCAACGGCAAGTCTTGGAACAAGAACTGGGTGACCTGGAACGATATTTTTGCAAACGGAGGAAGCCTCGATTTCGTTCTTGGATCCAACCCCACGAGATGGGATACTGGAGATCTACCACCTAGCCCCGCGAGTGATAAGGCCGGACCCGGAGATTCAGGTGCAGCGGCCAAATTTTCACCACTAAAAGGACCCGCTGTGGATGGTCCACGACCTGCGAGGCCCGGGCCAAAATCGCGAATAGAACTGCAACGCCAGAAAAGGAGGAGACGGATGGAATACCTCTTAACCAGTGTGCTCGGCGTTCTGACATTGATCGCATCGATTGTAGCATTCTGGTGGCTGTGGCGAATTGGCATCTTCGTAAAGAAGAAGACCATCGTTGCAGATACTGACAAGGAAGGTCAGGTTGCGGACGGTGAAAAGCCAGCTCTGGATGTCATCTCTCCCAAGGGACTGCATATTTCAGCACCAAGCGATGAAGAAATCACGACTATCCACACGAGCAGTCAACATACAGATGCAGTAGGGGGAAATGTGTCTGCGCCACCGAGCGCAGCACAGCGGTGGAAGATTTGGACGCGGAGAGGGTGAAGAGACAGACAGTGCTTCGAGGAGGATTGCCGTCAATATTTCCCTTTTGTTTTTTTTCTTTACTTGGAACTACGAATTGCACGACATATGAGCATGCACGGAATGATACCCACGGCGTTTTCTGAAAATTGGCGATAGGCATTTGTTGGAGTGGGATGAAAGCGTAAAATGTACTCTTAGGTAAATATTGGAAGAATTTCCGATGATTCAACTTGGCTATCTTAGGCGCTCCGACACGTCCCCAGCTTCAGCTAGGAAGTCGAAATAGGATGGGATGGGTAACCGGGTTCTTCACTATCTTGGGCTAAATAATGGCGCGGGATAGATGCGCCAATTAAAGGGCGGGGAGTTGGGGAGTCGGGGAGTCGGGGAGTCGGGGAGTCGGGGACCCTCATCGCCGTCTAGATCCGGCTCGTCCCTAGCTCGGGGAAAGGGGAAAACCAATGGAAGGGCGCGCTAGTGTTTTGGCGTGGAGGGAGGAAGGAGGGCGACCCTTGTTTGAGCTGAAGTGCATTATTACCTAAAGCCATCGTTTCTCCGGCGTATTATCCTCGTGCCAAACCTGGCGTGGGTTGCTTGTGTTTGACGACGGCTGTTTGTTCCCGCCGTCCATATCTTATTTCACCACCTTCAATTGTTGTAATACCACTTCAAATTTCGCCGTCACTCTCCTCCGAATCCGACGTGTCCACGACGGGAACGGAGATTCGCTATGGTGGTGTTGCCCCATCCTCTGATTTCCTTGCTTCTGCTGGCGACGGTGCCGTTTGCGAGGGCGCGGAATACGGCGACGGGGACGAGGGAGGTTGCTGCTGCTGCTGCGACGGCGGTGACGAGTTCGCCTACGTCGAGTGTGAAGGGCAAGGTGTTTGATCGGTTTGTGGTTGTTTGGTTGGAGAATACGGATTATGACAAGAGTATTGGGGATCGTGAGTTTTCTCCTTGCCTTTGTTTTTTATGCCATTCGGGTTGCTGGCTGTCTCTTTGGGGCGGTATTGGGATACGGATGGCGCTCAGGTACACGTGATGGTTTATGGCTTTCGGAGTCTTGATCAAGTACGTGTGGGTTGCTGGGAGATTCCTGGCAATTGGTTTTGCTTGTCGAAGTGCTACGAGTTCAACGATACTGCACTGAATTGGTGAAGGCGGATTGTTTTCAAGTCTGCATGACATTCATCCATCTAACATCGAATAGCAAATTTCTCAGCACTGGCAAAGAAAGGAATCACTCTTTCTAATTACAACGCCGTCACGCATCCCAGCGAACCAAATTACATCGCCTCCATAGGCGGCGACTACTTCGGCATCAACGACGATGAATTCCACGCCATTCCTTCCAATGTCTCGTCAATAGTAGACCTCCTGGAAGACAAGAATATCAGCTGGGGTTCGTACCAAGAGGATATGCCATATAGTGGCTTTGAAGGTTTTGCCTATGTGAATCAAGCCAACGGACGCAATGATTATGTGCGAAAACACAATCCGGCTGTCATGTTTGATTCGGTTGCGAATAATGCGGAGAGGCTATCGAGGATCAAGAATCTGACGCAGTTTCATGCGGATTTGGATGCGAATAAACTTCCGCAGTGGATGTTTATCACACCGAATATGGTACGTATGATTTTTATATTTGGTCCAGAGGGTCTTGTATACATGTCGATCTTTCCCAAGTTTGAACTCTTCTATTGCATTCTTCTTTGGGAAGGGACTGACCTAAGCTATATAGACCTCGGACGGTCATGACACTTCAGTCACGACGGCTGGACAGTGGACAAGTGATTTCTTGACACCTCTTTTGAAGAACAAGAATTTCATGAACAACACCCTGGTTCTCGTAACGTGGGATGAAAACCACACATACACACAAAAGAACCGCGTCCTCGGAATTCTACTCGGCGATGCCGTCCCAGCTGATCTCATCGGATCAGTAGATAACTCAATCTACTCACATTACTCCGAAATCTCGACCGTCGAAGCCAACTGGGGACTACACACTCTGGGCCGTTACGACGTCGGCGCCAACGTCTTCGCCTTTGTAGGCAAGCAGACTGGAGATCCTATCCGCAATTGGACCGGAACACCGAGTTTCGATGCCATGTATTTCAATCAGAGTTACCCTGGACCATTGAACGCGAAACCGGCTGGACCATGGCCCGAACCCAACACCGCTGCTACAATCAATGGCAGAACTGTACTTCCAGCGACCGTGAGCAAGTGGGACACTTTCAGCAAGACGACTCCTTATGGCACGGGTATCGAAATCGCTGATGGCCAGCATCCAGCAGTCCAGTAAGTTCGCTGCAGCCTTTTCTTCAAGCGAAACTCGCAAGCTAACATTGAACAGGATCCAAAAATCGAGCATATCCTCAACGACGGGAAGTTCAAGTGCCAGCGTCGCAAGTACAACTAAAGCCAGTCGAGCTAGGAAACGCAGCGAAAGCCAACCTGGATCTCTATTTGCAGCGGCGATTGGCGTTGCCATGGCTGTCATTGTCGGGGTAGGTGTTTAATGTTACTATATATACCAAGATAAATCTAGCATTAAGAATATTTGAGTTCTTGAATCGGAGACTCCGTTGATGAGAGGACCACATTCATAGAACCTCAATACCTTTCTTCTTACCCTTTACTATTTAACACGTTCGAGCAGCCAATCCAATCGAAAATTCAAGCCTTCCCATCATCCCTCTCATCTCCCAATCTCCCCCGATCTACTCCCTCTCCTTCCTCCCTATCTAATCCCTCCACCCCTAAAATCCCCCCAACCCAATCTCCAAGACAAAAAAACTCTTCTCTATCTAAATCCCTCTTCAAGCTCCCCCCTCTTAAAAACAGCATATTTTACTCATCCATTCATTCTCTTCACCATCTCTACTCTTCCTCTTTTTCTACTTACCGAAACCCTCCTCCCCTCTCTCTCACCCCCTTTCCCATCCCAAGATCCAGTTATAATACGATTTTGATATCACGTTATCTATACCTCCGACCAAAATACCTTTAGAACTACTATATATTCCTTACTACCATCTCCTCTCCTCTTCTCCCTACTCTATATATACAGTATACTTAAAAATCTAGTATTTCCTTCGCCTACTTTTCTACTATATACTAGTATATAAACTTGAATATCTTGGGTTAACTTGATTTATTTCCTATATCGGGTTTCTCTGAGGGGGTTTGTTGATAAGTTGCTGTTTAGTAAGATGGGTTAGTGTTGTCTGAGAGGTGTTTGGAAGGAAGGTAGAGGGGGGAGTAGGGGATTTGGTTAATGGATTTGATGGGGGGGAGGAGGGAGGATAGGTTGTTGGAAGAAAGATAAGATAGAAGGGGTTGGATTTAGGTATGGAGGGTTTTGTGTAGGTTTAGAGTAGGAGAGGAGGGACCGTAAAAACTAAAAAGGGGATTTAAGGAACGAAGAGTGAGGGAATTTTATGGAGAGGGATTTTGCGATGGGAGAGTATATTTTTATTTTTATTTTTGTTAATAGATAGATAGATAATTTCTTCACCTGAATTATTCTTAGTGTAAATTGTTCTTTGTTTCTTTATTACTTCTATGTAGAATAGCTATCTCCAGGGGGTATAATGTCTCTCAAGCTACAACGCCTTCAGAATGTTTCTTGCTACGCCCACTCTGCCCACTCTCAATATCCTCTTCTCTCCTGAAATCTCCCAAATTCCTTCCATCGACCACTCGAGCACCATGCGTCGTCCCAAAGTGTACGCCGTCAATCGCAACATCGCTCTCGCTGGATAGATGCAGATACCAGTAAAGCGTACCAACAAACAATCCACCGCCGATAACATTTCCGATAAACGCTGGGATGATACCCTTCCAGATGTAAAGTCCAACAGTGATACCGGGAGCACCCTGCCAGATACCCATAGGGATGAAGAACATGTTGGCGACAACGTGGTCGAGGCCGAGGGAAACGAAGGCGAATGTTGGCCACCAAATTCCGACGAGTTTGGAGATGTAGTCACGGCCGGACATTCCTAGGTAGACAGCTAGACAGACGAGCCAGTTTGCGCCGATACCGCGAAGGAAGATCTGGTGCCAGTGTGGTGTGACCTGCTTGCTGCGAGCAAAGGCTATGGCTTCCGTATGGTAGTAATTGGAGTCGAAGATGCCGCCATCTGGGATAGCAGTGTCAGCGTTTAGTCTTGTATATGGGCAGATGGGGACTTACATCCGGCGATGATTGATACAATGAAGAGGGATCCTGCGAGGTTGCCCCAGAACTGCAGAGGTATTATCAGCATCTGATGGTATATATGGTTGTACTTCTACTTACAGTCACAAACCAGTAGAGTAGCATTTTCAAGATGCTGAGACGACGCTGAAGAACAGCGACCGTGGTGAACATGAAGGAGCCGGTGCAGAGATCAGACCCGGTCAGCACGATCATGCAGAGACCATAAGGAAAGAAGAGGGCAGCGATTCTGATTATCGTGAGCTAGCTATCCCACAAGATGTCAAATAATTGAAGAAATGCTACTAACGTTCTGATCAGACCTGGGGCGTTTTGCTGGTACCAGATGGAGGAATTGGTTGACAAGAGGGTAGCGCAGGCGAAAGAAAGGAGGAATCCAGCATTCAAGGATGAAACAAACACTTTATCGAGGCGCATACTTTCAGCACTGTTAGCTGCCATTCAAAGCATAGTTGGAGAGCACAAACTTTGCTTTCTTGACGCCCATGCGGCCGACGATTTCGATCGCCTCTTGCGGGGTGTAGCAGTTGAAACTCATGATTATGACTGTGCAGGATTTGAATCAGATCTAGATCATATTTATGTTAGTAGAGGTTCAACAACCACAACAGGATTCTTCAACATACCAGCCTTCGTATCTCAACAAGAGATGGTAGTAGCCTTCGGTACAAAATCGAGATGAAAGTTCCAACAAAGGCCAGCAATGCCATCCTTTATCCCATGACGCTTATCAACAAACTCGTCTGAGCGTTGCAAATGCCAACCTAACGGCTGAATGAAGCATAAGACACGGCTTGGAAGGCCAAGAAAGTGGGTGAGCTTGACCGAAAAGTCCAATCAGTGGAGGATGGCTGTGGAGATGGCATCTTCGGGTAATGAAATCCTGGTATTTGGAAGAACGGTCTGGGGTTGTTTGGGTGATTGATCGACGTGGATGTTGGGACTTGGAGATAAGTATCCGCGATCGACAGCTTGGCAAAAGCTTAGTACTTTTCTTTCCCGAGTCTTGCCCCTTTTTGGGAGAGCTGCACGTGATCCCCTTCGTCTCAAGCTGAATAAACATATCTCTGCAGTATCCTAGCGCTATCAAGACATTCCATCCATTGCAGCTGATCCCAGACTTTGTCAACTCCCAAAGCCAACTCCCAAAAGCAGCTCAAGCCGTCCAACGAATGCCCAGAATGATGAGACATCGCCCATCGCTAACATCGCAAATGTAATCCATCATAGCCTTTATACCACTCTCAATCACTCCTACTCCACTCCACATACCTCTCCGCTCCACCCCCAATCCCAAAAACCTCCCAAAACTCATCAAACTCCGCCTCCCTCCGAATCCTCCACGGCCACGCCTCAACAACCGAATTCCTCTTCTTCATCTTCAACCCCGCTCCCTCAGCAACCGTGATTAAATCCACCTTCTTCGCCCATCTCTCCCACAGATGATCATAATCCCTACAAGCAGCCGTGGCCTGCATGAATCGCACACTACTGGGTTGTGGAGCCTGGGCGTAATTGAAGTCGCCGTGTTTCATGAGGTTCAGATAGTTGGAGACGCGAGGGTAGACTGTGTTTAGGGTTTTGAGGGTGTCGGCTGCGTTTTCGACGGAGTGGACGGCGTGGGTGAAGAGGGTTAGGAGGGTTGCGTGGGGATTTGTTTTGGGGGGTTTGAGGAGGGGGCTGAATGTTGTGAGGGTTGTGTTTAGACCGAGGTGGCGGGATTCGGCCAGGTTGTATACCTGGAAAGGAGTTGTTAGTGTGTTGGATGAGGATGGTAAGTTTCTGGGAAACTACTTACCTCGACTCGGTCGAATGTTCCACGGGACAAGCCGTACTGATTTAGGTAATGGGGAAGGCTCAGCGGCGGGATGTTGAAGTAATGGAACTTGAACGAGCCGCCTTGAACTTTCTGGGCAAATTGCTTGAATTGGCCAAGAAGGTATTTGTAAAGACGTCCATAAACGTCACATCTCGTCGTCAATACAATCTTTTGCGCTTCCATTGGAGACCAGCCCGCGATAGGATCGGATGTGTCATTGACTGGCCAGATTTGTTCGTGATCATGAATGGGCCAGGTATAATGTTGGCGATAGAGGAGCGGATTCGGGGTGTCGAAATCCTCGATGGAGGCTCCAAATGGCAATAGCAGACCATTAGTTCTGAACCTCATATGGCCACGACGAGCCATTCGATGGAGTGTATAAAGATGACGTTCGATGTAGTCCTGTGCTTCGGGCGCCAACGTAGTCGCCGTCCGAGCCTTCTTTGCGTGGTTCAAATGCATATAGTCGCGACTCTCAAAGTACTGTAAGAGAACATCCCAATAATGCTTCTGAAGGACCAGCCGCAAGGAAGATGAGCCAAATATCCATTTCTTGGACGCAAGATCCTCTGGAGCTTTGCTCTTGGTCTTTTTACTGATGGATTCGATGAGCGGTAGAATTTTGGATCGTAAGGTTTGCAGCATTTCTTTTGGAATGAGCGCTGAGTACCAGAGATGCAGCATTGTTTCTGCTGCTTCTTCCGGGTCGTAAACCAAGGCGACCAGCAGCAGTATGACATTGCGCGATACCAGCCAGTTGTCCTCGTCATTCAGGACAATCTCACAGGTGCCGTTGTATGATTGAGGGAGGTCGACGACAGTCCTAACAACGTTTCGTAGATCGGATGGAGCTATATGCAATATTAGTATGTTCTGTTCACAGTACAGCCATGGGTCAAACAGGTTGATAGATTGAGCCACGAAGTTTGCTTTCATAGAGCTTGTTCCCGAGTCAAAACCGATGACTAGATTCCCATCAAATCCGCATGAGAAATGCCAGGAGTCTAGCAATATCGATATGAATGTGAATATTCTCAACTAATCACAGTATTCTTCATAGAAGGACAGCTGAACTGGGAAATTTGTACCGATAAAAACCGCGACGCATGCATAACTCACCAGCAAACAACATCCTAACATGCCGCGACTGCGCCGCATCCACGCCCTCATTCTTCTCAATATTCAACATATCCAAAGCAGGAAAGTCGCCCCAAGGAATCTTGCCTCCACCGAACGCGACAGGGAACACATTGATAGCATCCGCAGACTCAATAAACCCGGGTTGTCGCCCCTCGTCTGCCCAAGAGGGCTGCCAGAATGCGGTACCGAGTAGGTCCCGGCAATCGCGCCTATGAGTAGACCAGTGAGCGCGTTGGCATGCTTTGCCGCAGTACTATTGCGGATTAGTATGGGACGCGTGAATGGTTGAGGTTGGGATAATTACTGCGACCATCAGGCATTTACTGCAAGCTTCGGTACCAGGTTTGGAGCATGATGCCGCTGAGCAAGGGAAACTTATCGCCATGATTCTGGACTCCAAGATGAATCCTAAATGTTGGTCGTTAGGTAGTAGTGGTCAGACGCGACTAGATGTAGTTCGCGACTGGGTTGTTATTCTTGGGCAGCGGAAGCAAAGGGTAAAACACAGTCCCACTCTTTTGGAGTGTTGATATTGATCCATCATACCTGAGTTACTATCGATAGTGCTAGCTTGCTACTTTTCTGTTTGCGGGCCAATATGATCAGTGTTACTGCTTTGAAGAAGCCAAGATTAAAGATGATTGAACGTACCATGATCGATTAGTGTGGTATCAAAATCCCAGCGACAGATATAGATATGTTGCCAGCAACTCTGTGTGATTTCATCGTCAGACGGGACCATCATACTGCGGGTACATCTATGAGCCATCAACTTCTCCCATCTGATGTTTCGTTCAAATAATTACCGCTAAAAAATACCCCACCTTTCCCCACCCCCACCTCAACCCCCACTAAATCTCCCCAATCAACATCCCCTTCCGACTAAAAAATTTACACCCCTCCCCCCTCTTCGTAACCGTAACATTCAAAATACTCCCATTCTCATCCCAAGCCATCGTCAACACAGAGCCCCCTCTAATCCGAAGCCCCTGCACACTTCCCGGCCCCCACCTCTTCGGAATCGCCGGTCCAAGAACCACAGACCGCTTTCCCTTGTCTCTATAAGCGGCGGGTAAATCCACAACAAGCATAGCCAACATAGCGCCCGCGATTCCGAAATTGGCGTCGATCTGAAAGGGCCCGTTCAGTCCAGAGTATTGCGAAAGACCATTATCCGCGAAATTCGAGGCGATGGCGAATCGGAGTTCGAAATCGGCTTGGGCAGTGTTGTTTAGACGGGCCCAACAGGTACTCCGCCATATCTTCTCCCATCCGGCATTTCCATCTGCGCCTTTTCCGATACCCCTACTATTCAGACTTGTTTCCACGGCTTTTTGGATAGTCGCGTTCTGGTATCCGTTTTGGAACCCGCTGATACTGTATCCGGGAAACCAGCCGACGAGATGGGAGAGGTGACGGTGTGTGTCACCCTTTTTATCGAATCCCTTTGAATCAGGGATTTTCCATTCTTTGATTTCGCCCCAGGAACCGAGGTGTAATCCCTTGTCGAGAGCGGACATGTATACATCGACTGAATTCGTGAATGTGGTATCGACATCGTTTACCGCCCACGCAGCACTCAGCGTTGTTTCAAAGAGTTGGTAGATGAGTTGTTGGAAATGTGCGCAGCCGAAGGTTGTAGGTCCTGTTTCGGGGGAATTGCAGGGCGTAGCGACGAGTGTGTTGTCTTTTGAGAATTTGTCTTGTTGAAGTTGGGACATCCAGAAGATGGAGACTTCGCGCATGAGGTTGTAACCTGTTTGTTGGAGGAAGGGGAGGTCACGGGTGTAGTCATAGTGATCGTATACGTGTTGCATCATCCAAGCTGGTGCTACTGGGTCTGATTCTTCTTGTCAACGTGATGATCGTGTATGATGAAACAGAAAACTTACAATTCGAGGACTGCACATCTTGATTCATCCCGGTATGTCCAAAAATATTGATCTCATCATGAACAACCCATCCCGCAGCATTGTAAAGTAGTTTTGCCGTCTCACTTCCCCTCGGAACCCACGTATCTTTGATAAATCTCCAAAGCGCTGTTTGCAGATTCCCAAGACCAACTTGATTTACAAACCAGTGGTTCATTTGCAAATTAATGTTAGTGTGGTAATCGCCACTCCAAGCAGTGGACATGCTGTCAGACCAGACACCCTGCAGATTTGGTGGCAGAGACGTTTCGCGAGAAGAACTTATGAACAGATGGCGGGCGTAGTCGAAGAGGAGAGATTCGACATAGGAACCTCCATCTACAGCGTCTGGGGGGTCTTCTTTGCCGCCTCCTGGGGCCATGGTGGGTCGAGGCTGGTTGTTCGTTACGCGCTTCCTTTCTGCTTCTTCCTCAGACTCTGCTTTCTCCTCGCCTCGTTCCCCTTTGGAATTCTCATCCGAGCTCCCTGGTTCCGCGGACCGCTTTTTCCATGGGACATTCGAAGTGGCTCTATATCGATCCAGCAATTGATACAACTCCAGACTTTCCGAAGGATATTCTGACTTCGCCCATGGATCATGAAGCGTCAGGGTGAACTGATTCATCAAGGCTTGGTAATCTTGAAGGTGAGTCTGATACTGCTTCGCCTCGAGCTTCGTTGACGCAACCGCAGTAACCTTTTCGTTTGTAGGACCGGGCCTGAGACCTTTGCAGCTGTATTTGTTTTTGGCATTACACATTGTCTGATCGTAATCTGTCTGTGCTCCAACAACGAGACTGAACGTAGTGAGAGGTTCATCGGGTCCATATGCGCTTCCCGTGACGACCATAGTCCCATTGGAAGTGGTACTGCAAGAAGAGATTGGCATACCAAGGGGTCCAGTGGACAGCCGCGCAATTACATCATATTCCATTCCTCTCGGTGGTCCAATCTGCGTAACACCTGTCAGCCGAACAAAACTGACACCGCAGGATGGGACCCGCAGATTGTTTGGGACGAGCGTGTTTTCTAGCGAGACGGCAACATTTGGTAATGTGCCATTGCTGACAGACAATCGATAAAAGCAGGCTTGAGCCGGTGCCGAGCAGTATGAGACGCTGGTGTAAACTCTTTGATCTTGACCTGTAAAGACTGTGGTGTGTGCTCCCGTGGAAAGATCCAAAGAGCGTTTGTAGCCAGTGTAGCTTTTGATATCACTGATGACTATAGAAAGATTGGCCATGGCTCGAAAGGTGCCATAATTACTATTATTCCCGGCGATTGAGGAAACATCTATGTTAATTAGCATTTGCTGCACTGACGTTCACCTCTATACGCACCGCCCTTGCCGGTCGAAAATATCGTCTCTCGGATTTTAGCAAGGCTGGAGGATTTGTCGGACGTCGGATTGCCTCCGTTGTATGCCTGGGCGACTCTGTTAGTTCCAAATCAATGAGGCGAAGCAAGTCGAGGAGGAAGAGATAGCGTTTTGAATGTTGAGAGTCAATCAAATCATCCTTGTTCCCCTGTTTGGTTGAAGCATGTATCCCGATACCAAAAGCATCGTCATGGAGAAGTTACAGAAACTTGTACTTACGGCATTTTCGAAGGGCCCACCTGACCAGAGGGAGTCATGATTCAAGCTCAGCTTCTCCATAGCCGGTTGCCCAAATGGAATTGCTGTACATTCTTAGCATCCCTATCTCACTTAGGACGTCTAGAATAACATACCACCAAGTTTGCCATTGCCAATGAGAAAGCCTTCCTGCAAAAGTCGCCCTGCCGAAGCGGGTCTCGTAGCAAATAGAACTTTTGCCTTAGTTCCTGACTGTAGCCCTGCCAGCAAAACGAGAGCCACAGCCAAGAAATCACCGAGCCATCTCATCCTCAACCCGGACTAACAAAAGATAACAAAAGGAATAGGAGCGACGGCGACGTAGCGAGCGCCTGCATTAGTGAGCGTGAAGAAGAATTAAAAGGGAATGTAACACAAATTTCTTAGTGTCCACGTAATACAAGACAATATGGGATTAGAGTGGACAGCAAATAGTAGAACCAGACTAGGGTTCATCTAATTCTTGGCACGGCGCTGGTCATGGGTGTTCCTCACAAATTGACAAGGCGAATTGTCATGTAGGGATGATGAATATTTAATTTATTTTACTGAGGGTTAGGTCCAGCCTCGGTCGTGCTTGGGCAGAATTGAGTGGTAGCACAGACCACCAAGATTCCGAGATGTATAAAAAGACCGATTGCGTGCAGTTATGAGCCTTCAGGGTTCGTATGAAGAATGCTTTTGCGATCTAAAATGGAACTCGAGGGTGTGGAATCCGATTCGCGTCCAGCCTCGTTTGGGCAGCCGATGAAAAAATTGCATCTTCTGCTCAACTAGGTAGTTTTAACGATTTTCTCTTCTCCTCATCACAAGCAACTGTAAGCGAGAACGCATCAAGGACCGTCACATGGTGAATGGAAATTGTGGTCCTTGTGGACGGAGGATCTGTGGTGCTATCGCGCCAGATGGAAACATACGAAACGGGCTAGAATCTCTGGAGAACTTACATGCCCGTGGTGATCTGGATCCCGAGGCATGATTCTTGTCCTTGAGCACCAGTCGGCATCCCGATCTCTGAAATGAGGCTCCTATGACACGCTTTCCACGGTTGATCCCGAACATTATTGTTGCGACATCTCGAAGCGAGCCTGACCGCGTGCGAACCAGTCACTTATCGAGAAAAGAGATCGAGTCTCCGACGGCGTGTCAATTTTGTATCTCCGGGTACAGGCAGTACGTTCAGTGAATCAGTGCCGTAATTGCAACCTGACGGCGATTTGAGCTCCAGCTTCTTGGCAAGTCATCGTCGCTTCAGTGGCACTGGGGTGTGAGCAGTGCATGTACGATCATGTCGACTTCTTTACACAGATGCTCTCAGCGTCACCGAGCTGGACCACATCGCTGACAACGATATAGAGGATCCAGCAGTTTATCGTGAAGAAGCTCAAAGACGCGAGCCACAAACCGGGAACAAATGTCGAGTTGCCTAGAAACTCGAGTTGGTAGCCCTGCTGCAGCCAGAACACCTGTGTGCATCAGTAGTGTGCTCGAATAAGGATGCAACCAAGCTTACTTGTCCCAGAACCCAGAGCACACCAGCCATGGCGCCCATGGCTGGCTTCTTCAGAAGCGACGAGAAGGGTAAATAGAATGGAAGAAATATCAGATACCATAAGAAATACTAGGCAATCGTTAGCAAAGCCTTTTTAATCTTTTGATTTCGCTTACTTGACTGGTGCACACTTTGTTAAAGGTAACAAAGGCAAATGTCTGTGCCAACATGGTCGATGCTAGATCCCGTTTCGCCAGCACGACTGGGATGATAATGGCGCTTAACAGAATCTGAGGTAAAAAGGCGAGCGATTCCAAATGAAGAGACGATGCAGCACTTGGTGAGGAGTTGATGTATAGCATGGTATTGTATGGCGAGAAATTGTGACGGTGGTCAATTCGGGCAACGTGATAGAGATAGCTGTGCTCCAGGAATGGCCAACCATATCTGAGGGAGTCAGCTCTACAATTTAAAAACGAGCTTGTTGCTTACAGTGCAAACATAACACCATTCAGCGCCATAAAAGTGATCAAGCTGTATACTGCCAAAGCTATTCGACCGCCATTGAAGAAGCCAACAACGGCACTGGTCAAATTTTGATATTTTCCTTTCCTCGACTCGCCAGTCAACCGCTCCTCATCTAGCCACCAAACGATGGACGAGGCATAGATGAATGGATATATCTTGAAGTGCACAGCTATACCGAGAATGACGCCTGCAAGTTTGATGCGTTTCTGGGTGACGGACCATAATAGAGCTGCAGCAAGAACGCCCAAAAGACCCTCTGAGCTTCCTCTCGTGCTGATAGTCGCGACCATTGGATTGAGTAGCCAGATTGAAGCAAATTTCAAAGCTCGCTCAGCCGACATTTGATATGTGGATCTCAATATCAGAACGATCAAGTAACCGGCCGCAATGTCTGCAAGTGCAAACATAACCTTTCCGGATGAAAACCATAGGCGACTCCATGTAGTTGGAAGAAGTATCCAGGCAAGGAGTGGTGTATATCGATACGTGTCTCGGACATATGGTGAGCGGCCCTGGGACACGAAACGAGCGGCATCTGTAAAGACGAAGTAGTCGATATCCGTGTACTTGAAGGCGGAATAATTGTCTTGGAAGAGGCCGTAGAATAGGAGCACGACGCGTAATAGGATCGCCCCTGTGAAGACGAAAGTCGAGCTGGCAAAAAGACGTGTCATGCTGTCTTCAAAGCTGTGGGAACTGAATGTGAGTGGATTAAGTATCCATCTGACCAACCCAGAAATGCGATTGAGATGATCCAGGGGATTTCTGTGGTGTATGAATTCAAGAGGTCACGTTTGGTGGATGCGAAATATGATGTTGCCAAGACCAGGCATGTAACTCCCAAACCCAACAACAACATGCAGTCGTGACCATGACGAGTACAGGACCTCCCCAGAAGAGACGGAAGCCTGACAATGCTCAATATGCCACCATGGGTACGAAGCCCGCTTCTCCCTTCCTCCCAATGTTCGAGACGTTCCGAACCGAGCTGGATGAGCACCACGATCGACGAGAGCGTTGCATGAAGGCCTCAAAGGACATTACAGCTGCAAGCAAGAAGATGTAAGGTACCTCTACCCCCTACTCTAGCTAAGGGTTTTGCTCACTACTTCCAGCATATTTGCCCTCCAACGAACCCGCGACGTAAAGCAACCTATTACGCCCAAGATCCAAAAAGACAGCCAGCAATACTGGGACACCATCACGAAACTCTACGCCGGAATATCACGCGACTTACAGGGCCTGGATTCATACCGTTACAATCGACAGATCACTGGTGGCAACCAAGAATTCATGGAGGCATTGACCTTCCAGCACTACCTCGAGACGCAAGAGTTGATTTCATACGATGAATCAGTAAAGAGACTGGCACAGCTTGGTGGTGAAGGGGGAGCAGTACTTCTGACACCATCTGACTATATACTGGGAGTGTTCGACATGGTGGGAGAGCTCATGCGCTTCAGCATCACGGCCATGGCGACCAGTGGACAGCTACCGACGTCAAAGGCGGATCAAGATGTCCAGATGGCTGATGCCGACGTCGAAGACTCCACACTGAAATTGGACGTTGAAGACAGAGATGTGCTTACAGATCTACGCAACCTTCGTATCCACCTTGAGGCATTGGACGCGTCGACGGATGGAGCTTTTGGAAGAGAAATCAGCAAGAAGATGGGAGTCATGCAGGTTTGTGTGCAGAAAGTGGAAAACGCGTTATACGGACTTATCGTCCGAGGTTCTGAACGTCCCAAGGGTTGGGTACCAGATCTCAGTACAGGCCCGCGCGAAGAAATTGAAGGATACTGAAGAGTCCTTTTTATGAATACTTGCTACGCTCCGTTCGACGAATTACGAATGTTACGGTTGGGATCCCCTGGCATGGTGAAAACTTGTAGGTATCAATCCAGAATTCGGTGGATGATTTGTCGGACCTCAATGCGTTAAGAGGATGGAAACACTTCAGCATTCATCTCGAACATTTTCTCCATTGCCGCAATGAAGGAGCTAAATCAAGAGTGGTGCAGCGGAAGTCAGCTACGTGTCATGCTAGAAAATGATTCTGAAGCCAAAATCGAACTCTGGGACAAAAAACAAATATATTGTATCGCGTGCCACCACTCGATTCCATTGAAATGTGTGACCGCCTCACAAAACCAGGAGCTTTTTCTTTTCATGAATCCCCAAACCATGCCTCGTATAACCGCATTCGATTACAATCAATCCATGCTCTCTTCAAGCAGAAGTCCACCGTTCGAATGGAAGACCATCGCACAGCTTTCTTCAAACACGCGCACACCAATCCACCACCACCCTTTCTCCGGGCTTTCTCCTATGTCTCTCCACCACTCTCCAAATAGTGCAACAAGAGGTTTTAGTTCCTAATGAGACCAAAAAGTAAGATATGATATCTCATAGCATTATCATAAAATCAGCTCGATTATCGATAATTCCTCGGATCGCTGGGATATCAAGGGTTTATTCTTGTAATGTGTTAATGGGAATATAGATAAAATATCACTTTTTCTTAGATTCTGTTTGGTTTCTATCTTACTTTTTCCTCGCTCGTATAATTACTGGTTATACAGTTATAGATTAGAACGATTGATGATATTTTGTAATAGTGAGAGGTTAGATGAATATACTGCAACCGTGCTTGCGGGGATCTTGAAGAAAATATATCTACACCAGCAAATATCTTACCTGTTCAACATATATTCTTCGTCCATCTCATTATCAACCCGACGAGATGAGTGGGTTATACATGTGGAGTACGATTAACGCCCAAAACACTAGCCCGAGCAAACCCCTTCGACGACGCATCCTGAAAAATCTGAGAATCAAAGGCTTGTACGGGACTCTCAGGCGCGCTCGTTTCTTCCCATTTAACCTGAATCGGATCACCCAATTTAAGCATCTGGCCATCAAACCCTGATACAAGAAGTCAGTCAAAAACGTCTCCCGATTGTTAAAAGGTGATTTGGGTGATTTGGATGACTCACAGAGCTGAAATTGCAAATCAGCAGGTCCAACAACCACTTTGATCAGATAATCAACACGCATGTATTTTTCCTTGAAATTCCACCAATGTCTATTCTTGACCTTGAATTTCGTCTCATCCACAGTCGATAAATCGGATTTCACCTCGCACAGAATTTTGACCCCGGGGCCGATACGGAAGGGTAGGTTTTGCTTATCGAGATCGGATTGGACGACGTTTTCGGGAAAGGCGCGACGGGGATCACCCGGGGAGATTCGTCGACTGAATTTATGACTGATGCTGTCGTTTACATTGATGGGGTCGCCTTTGGTTACGAACCAAGCTATGGCTTTGGTGATGTACTGTTTTTGGTTCAGGGGATCGATGTGTGTTGATTGACCGATGTGTTCTGGGTTTTTGGGGTCGTAGAGGACTTTACATTCTGTGCCGTACGAGGAACGACAGCATCGCCATTCGAGGACTGGTTGGTTCTTTTTTGTGCGGAGCCAGTCGAGTACTATGCCTTTGCAGACGGCTAGTTGGGGTTCCGGCGCTACGTGGACTTGGAGGCTGGTGTGGACGTTCATTGCGTAGCGTTGTTTCATTTTACGTTGGACGTAGGCTGAGTTTCCGAGACCGCCCGAGAGAACGAGATGTGCGATTGAGTCGTTTGGGAATTTGCGATCAAAGCTTTCCATTTGTGAGTCGATGAGTTCGAAAAGTCGGGTGATTTGCGTGTCGAAAAGTTGCTGTAGATCGGCGAGAGTGAATTTCATGGCGCCGTCAACGATGCGGAATCTCTCATTGGTGTATGAAAGGTCGAGTTTCGGTATGAGCACGGAGAAATCCGTGTCGTCTGGCGAACCGTAGCAGCATTTCGCGTCTTGATATTGTGCCGACTTCATCATCATCCAAGCCGCGTCCTCAAGATCGAGACCCAGTGATCTCCGTTCATTCGCTTGCTCGAGTCGTGATAAGACCATATCCTCGAAAGCCTGATCAATCTGTGCTGAACCAATATTTCTGCCGCTGACAACGTCGAGCTGTTTCAAAGCTGGAAGTCCTCTTTGTAGTCCGGATACTTGCATGACAGAGAGATCAGTTGTTCCTCCTCCAGCATCGCAGACGAGAAGAACTTGATTCTCCGCAAATATAACTTGTGCTTCAACTGAGACATAGACTGCCGCTGCCTCAGCTTCTGTCAGTCCAATATTGAGTGTATGTGTGGCGTGTGATGCAAAGCCGGCGCGAGAGGCGATTACCCTGAACTTGTTCACCGTGCTCGGAGGCCATGTCGTGGGGACAGAGAATACAAAATCGATAGTTGCTAGAGACCAAGGTTTATTGACTGATTCCAACTCCTGGGAAAGCTTCGATTCGATGTGCTGAAACAGCAATCGCAGATAGTCTTCTGTCCATTGATCAACGGCAGCTTGTGACTTCGGGCTGTTCTTGGGGTCCTTTGCTTGCGCTTTTGCCAGTACTGTAGGATCCAGGAAGGTCTTGAACCAGTCACAGTAGTCGCGCAAGGTAGGATTGTTCTGCTCAGCTCGCGTTTCTGACATGAAGCCCCAGCTAGAAATGCCTGCCCCATGCTTGTCGTATACCAAGACAGTCGGCACTTTGTTCTCGTTTGCTTGGGCTCGGCCTGGCCATTTCTGGATCCAACGAACGGATTCTCCTCTTGTGAGGTTGGCATAGGCGACCCCAGTGCCTTAATAATCGTCAGAACATGTCCTGAATGTGCCTGACCGCAGGATTCGATGTTGTGAGTCGCATTGGAGTGCTAGAAAAGCACTTGAACTAGTGAGAGACTTACAGGTCATACCATAATCCTAAGGGTGGTTAGCTTGGTCAAGAATGGATGTCTTGGATGCTCACAATTGCAACAATGAGATCAAGCCCAGCTTCCATGATTGGATACGCAGTGCTCAATAGATGGAAATTTAACAGACTATCGCAATGAGCAGGCTGAGTTCCAAAGCCTTAATTATGAAGAATGCCCCGCTGGCGACAGAACAGCCTAGACAGCCGGCAAACCCAGGGGTCGCAAGTGATCCATAGCTTCAGCCTCAACCCATAAAGCACAGACGAATTCGAAAAATGGCGGGAGAAGATGATTGGGAGTGCGGTAATAGGCCTTCTAAAGCAGTGTGACCAGTATGGCATTTAGTTTGTGTTTTGAAGACGAATTCATACAATGAGCCGTGAAAATTCACGAGTGAGAGACTCACCTATGAGAGTATGCTTCACACCTACTTCCTGCAAGCTGACACCCGCTCTCTTTTGGCGCTCAGATTGTGCAGCCGGATCTGGTTTGGTGTCGCGAACCACGTCCCCATCTTCAGCCTTGAAGTTAGCGTGTATTTGTCGTCTCCTTTTTATAGACGCTGGTAAGGCTGTGACTGGAGATGCATTCTCGTTGTGTGTCCCACCCAGTCTTACATCTTTCTAGACTAGGTATCCAACTCTTTCATCACTCTGTCTGATAGAATTTACAGCTCGCAATGAACAAACGCCTACCTTTCACACCTGGTGCGTTATTAGGAGCGCTGTCAGGGTTTTCAACTGTAGCCGCGGAATCTTCGACTGCTCAATCCACCGGCTCCACGTCCAAGACTATCCCAACGACAATTCTCGCCGTCTTCGAGGGCGTTACCTCAGACCCTACCAACGGCAACACTGTTTCAAGCACTTCAGCAGGCGGCACTCAAGTGAGCGCTGCATTGCTTCCCGGAGGCAAGAGCCTGGTGTGGACAAATCCAACCGATCCAACACAAGCTTATAAAATTCCTGCCCATCTCCAAAAGGCAGGATTGAAGGACGCAGGCGGCGCAGCCGCTGGCCTCGCAGTTGGCATGCTCATTGCTGGCGCTCTCATCGCTGCTTTGGTATGCTTCCTCTTGTCTTCTCGCAAGAAGAAACACAACGCTGCGCAAGCTGGGCATTACAGGCCGACAGTCTATGCAGATGATCATGATCTGAAGCATCCTGAGAAGATCACCTCAGCGCCAATGACAGCGGTCGGAGCGGCTGCTATCATCGAAAACAACCTTCCTCAACCAAAAGAGGACAATGCTATTAGCGGAGACCTCTCTAGGATCAAGAGCAGGATCGAGGGTCATGTCGACTCGTACTACCATACCGCTGGGGCAAACAACCAGGCCGTTGCTCAAGCGCTGAGTGCTGCTCTGGGGGCTGCCTTCCCGATCTCAGGGCCCAAGTTGCAGGAATGTCTATCGAATCCCAGAAGGCGCCCAGCAATTCTTCGCGCTGCTATTGCCTGGATTGTCGTGTCACGCATCGATTTCGGCAATGGACCCGACACGACATTCCTACCAACGCACGTTGCTGGTGCAACTCGCGACGTATCCGCAAGCAGGATGGATGAGCCAAGTGAGTTTTCCGCAGTTGCGTCGAGGAAATGCGGCTAATTCCAGCAGCTCGAGTCGCTTTTCTCAGCAAATGGCGACAGATTACAGCAGCCTTGACAGGAAATACCTTCACGCAAGATATACCAGGGGATGATGCTCGTTTGGTGAACATCAACAGCGCTTTGCATCTTGCTGACACCTTCCTGCGTCCATGCGCCAAGGATGGAGATGACGAAAAGCGCCTCATCAACCTGGAGGAAATCATGAAGAGAGCGGCTCGGTTTGGATTTTTGCTCTTCTCTCAGCCTTCTTCATTTCATTTTGATTGGACTGACAACGGTTCTGGGCTCGTTGTATTCCCAGGATTGCTGCAGGTAACCGATGAAAACGGGAAGCCTGTGGCTTCGCCCCGAACATTTGGCTCGAAGGAGGTTATCCCGATGTAGATGGACGCCCTCTCTTGTCATTCGCTGTCCTTCATGTTTGTGGGTATAATAATCATGGACGTCCGTGTTTGGTCGAGAGGCGAGGATCGCGGTTCGGCAGACGGGGAGGGGGAGAAACGGGATCCACTTATTGTTAGTAATACTGTTAGTAATACTGTTAGTAATACTGTTAGTAATACTGTTAGTAATACTGTTAGTAATACTGTTAGTAATACTGTTAGTAATACTGTTAGTAATACTGTTAGTAATACTGCTAGTAATACTGCTAGTAATATTGTTAGTAATACTGTTAGTAAACCTGTTAGTAATACTGTAAGTAGTACTGTTATAATTAGCTACTTGTGGTTAGTAGCAAGGCTCAAAATTGTAAGCAAATGTTCGCCATCAGCCATCAACAGTCAACACCAATGGCGGCGCAAGACGAGATGTCTCTTTGCGCCCTTTTCGCCCTACATTGCACACCAACGACCCCTCATCTGCAAGGCGCCGGCCTACTCCCTACCGATGCATTCATCCCGAACATAGCCTTCTCTGCTTCTCTGTCGGATACTGCAAGTCCCCTCCCCGTCGATAAGACACGACAATATGGTTCGCCACCATGCACCCCGCCCAGTCTTGTGCTGACCGGAACTTCTGGTCATGGTCAGGTCTGAGAGAGACGGGAGAGTCGCTCGATTACGGCTTAGTCCGTTCCAACCCCCAGCCTCGTGGCTTGAGACTGTCTTGTCTTTGACCTCGCCATGATATTTGAAAGCATGTGATTTTCAGCCGCATTGAAGGATCAGAAATGAGGGGTCGGGTGAGCATCCTTAATCATGTTGACTGCTTGCTGCCTTCGAAGATTTCCAACATGTTAGACGGTGGCGCCTTTGCTGGTATAATAAAGTTCCAACTGACTCGTCCCAGAGGAGCTTCGACTGACGAACTTTAGCAATCACTACAGCCTTCAAATTCGTTGAGTTCTGCTATGCCATTGGAGACGTCCCTGAAGAAAGTCTGGTATTCATTCGTCTCATCCAGAGAGTGCGCCATGATCTGGATGAATGTCTCCGCCTTTTGACCCTACCTTCAATTCAAAACCATCTGGATTGCGACCCAGATCAAAAAAGATATATCAACGGTACCATCCAAGACACCAAAGGTGCTCTCGCCGGAATTGGCAAGTACGTGGAAAGTGTAAGGACGGAAGAAGAATGGAACGGCGAGATCAGCCTGCGCACAAGATTCGAGTGGGTTCTGAGACACCAGTATAAACTCCAGTCGCACCAGGTGGGACTGGATACTTGTCATAAAAGTCTTCTGCAAGCGATGACCAGACTCACTCTGTTTACACACACTGCCTCTCTGACCAAAGGGCAAATCAGATCACCCAGTCATATAGAGGCGATGAACGATAAAGGCGGTCTTGCGAGAGTATCACGAGTATGTGACGAGATCATGTCCGACGACGAGCTCACCAGTTTCTTGACAACGAGGAACCGAAGGACGCGGCTTGTAAGAGCAAAATCGGCGTCAGAATTGCCGATAGATACTCCCCAACCCGGTAGGATCTACATTCCGGCTCAGTGCATCAAAAGCTAACGAGGTCCAGAAAGTGTAGAGTCCCTGCCGCAAGTTACGACTCACGCGTCTTTCCACCCTAGGAGATCGACTGGCACAGCTTTGAAATCTTCGTCACAGCCACAGCTACAATTGCCCTTTCAGCAGCCGCAAAGGAATTTGACTCAAGCTCAGGAGCGGAGAGAGACGACTAGGGCGAGGTTGAACCTGATAGCTGGAGAATGATGGCAATATTTTTGAACGAGGAACCAGAAGGTTTGCTGATCAGGAATACCAGGCTAGGCAGCCAGTGAAGGATGTTAGCAGAAGAGGATCCTTACTGATGATATTTCCCCATGCCATATCGTTGATGCATTCGGAGATCAATAATTACGAACTTCTTGCGTAAGTATGCCCTACCTATTTTCCAAGAAGCAGCTATCCAATAATCCATTAGACCCCTCGCGCAGTTTCACGAATTTCTGTATATTTCATAGCAATATCACCAAGGAGACCTAGATCCGTCTTCGCGTTCTTAAAAGCTTCACTCGCGGCGTACTATTAATGAAGAAGAGGCCAAAGCAGATCCCCATGTTGCAGAAAAATGGCTATAAAATATGGCCAGATCCATAAGACCTCGTTGTACGGACAATTCCATAATCACCTCTACTTTCACGATCCATCGATCAGTTGATTTGGAATTGGGTTCGAAGAAAGGACTCGTAGCATTCATTAAAGGTCGTCGACACGTGCTGCGGGATCGATGTCGTTTTAGCGTGAAAAGATAATGTAACATAGTAGCGAGGGTTGAAGAGGGTGCCCGATCAAATGTTCTGACGAGGGAGAGAGGCCATGAAGATTAATTAGATAGGTGAGCGCTATGGTCAGATGTCTGTCGTTAGTTACAATCCTTCCTATCTGTGTTTGACAGTTAACCTTCAATGATACCATAATTACCCATTCCCTATAATGCACATCTGTGGAGTCATCAGCACTTCAAACCAAGAGTTCAATCCTACCGAACTCACCTTCGACATTTTCGACACAACTCCCACACTGTCAAAACTCCCACCCACAATCGTCACCGCCTCAAAGTTGAAAGGACAGACAAGTAAACAAAGCGTCACACGTACATAAAGCAAACATTCGATAACACAAAGGAAACCAAACAATCGGGTAACAAACATATGCTCTGAAAGCAACCCCACTTGCAACATCGGTGGAGTCGCAAAAGCTTCCATGCCACCATCAAAGTCAAAATCCAAACAACCCGGCACCTCACTTGAGGGACACTGGAACCGTACGTCAAGTCCTTCCTCCTCAAACAAAAGGATGGCATCGCCCACCGACGCCACAAACCACGATAACGACGACGAGAACGAGCAGTATCCAAGACCTGAGACGACAAAGAGACAAAAGCACGGCGAGGAAGTAGAGATTATGGGCGCGTCTACCAGCAAAGCGTCGCTGGGTTCGAAGGAGAGTCCGATTATCCTTGATGGTGAGGAGGATCCTGTGTGGATGGCTCAACCGGATCCAGCTTCGAGTCGGTTGGGCAGGACGTATGGGAGTCGGTTGCAGGAGTCGCGGCCACGGAAACCTGTGAAGCTTGATGATGATCAAGTTATTGCTGGAGGGAAAAGTAAGGCCTCGAAGGGAGATGGGAAAACATCGAAGAACACCCTTTTGCGCAAGGACTTGGGGAAGTCAAGGGAGGCGAAATCTCTCGACTCGTCGTTACGGAGTGTTGATTTGAGTAGGGATGGTAGTTCGCTCTCGACTTCTGGCCGCAGGAGCGATCTTGAGACCGACTTCACCACGAAGAAAGCACCTGCAGCAAATGGAGTTGCAACAAGCGCCCTATTCGATCCAGTGTCGACAACATCCACAACAATAGAAGACCACATCACTGGAGCCGCCACTTACGCCAACATGCATGCGACCGAGAAATCGCGAGTTCGCCTGCCAGGCCTCAAGAACTTCACCTCCTCAGAGTCAAATGGCCCACCGGGTCTCAAAGTCCGCCCTGGTAACTCAACGGGCCACGCCTTCGAATCAAGCACCCCATCTCTCAACCGCACTCTTGTCCATGCTGCGGGTCGCAAGTCGCCAACGCTCGTCGATTATGACTCACCTGAATCATCGGAATCTGAGTCTGACGCTGAACGCCCAGATGGCCTCCTCAACTCTTGCAACAATGGATTGGATGCCGTGCAGTATGCTCTTCTTCAGCCGACGCGAGATGCACCATCATCACCTCCACTCTCATGCTCAGCAACCAAGTCAAATGTCATTGAGCTTGACAAAAGCGACGAGGATGCCGTTTCAGGCTGTGCTTCAGTCTATTCTGTCCTTCCTGAAAACGTGTTTGCACAAGTACATGAAGAGTTCAAGGAATGCCGAAGGGAGCAAGTTTACGAAGGTTGTTATCAATCAGGCGGTGGCGTCTCATTGATTAGCCCTGAGGCCGTCGCCCCCCTCACTCCCGTCACCTCCAATGGTGGGGAAGAGAAGGACAAGCAGAACGATTCTGATGGTGATGAAACGATGGATACACCACCCTCCCAAGAAGACGACGAAGAATATATCGAAGTCCCCGAGGGCTCTATCCGCTTCGAAGTCTGCGAATACGAAAATCCAGACCACTCCTGTTTCCTCATTCTCCCCCTTGACATTCCCTACCACGTCTTCCGCACCCGCGTTGCAATCGGCCTGGGCAGGACGGGAGTCAGCGGCGCCACAATGAATTACTTTTGGGCCATCAGAGATGCAACAAGCCGTATAAGGAAAGCCCAATATGAAATTGATGGAGATAGCTTGTATGAATATTTGGAATGGATGGCACGCAATACACCCAAGGATGACGATACCAGTGTCGTACGCATTTTCGTCCTTAATCAAGCCTTTGAGACGCCGGAATATATGAGTAAGAAGGATAAAGTGAGAGAGCAGGATCGGATTGATGAGGAGATGTCGAAGTTTAGGGTGCCGCAGATTTTTGGAGGAGAAAGACCTGAGCGTGAGGAGTCCCAAGTGGTGCCGTTGGATGCGTTACCGCTGGATGAGATTGGAAGTGACGTTGCACGTTGAAACGATGTGAGGGTTAGCATCTTGGGGACATGAATATGCGTGACTGGCAGCACTGACGGGCCATATTGGGTTCTGTTGCGCAAGTTATTGAATAGCGGAGAGCTGTTGGGCTTTTGTGGAACTGCTTGTCAAAGGCGTCTGGTTCTTCAGATGCATTCTTGGTCAGATGATATATCCACAGACGTTGTTCTTCGCAGAAGCTAAATGGTAGCGCAGCCTAAGTACGTCAACTTTTCGCAAGGCCAATCACGCGCAATGAACTGTCTTCCCCTCGTATGTCACTTTTTTTTTTTCAAACTTGTCGCTTAATTGCCAACGATGTCGATGATTTCCTGGCGAGGTGGTTTTGATAGATCTCCAGAAAGCTTTATTGATAACGTGTTGGAGAATTCTCAAACTGATTGCATTATGGACTGGGTAGGTTGAGATAAGAAAGCTCGAGCATGCGTATCTATCACGATCGGATCGAGACTTTTGATAATGGAAAGTCCCTCGACGTGGTGGTTGGTAATTTCGTTCTGCCAATGCTGTCAGATTCAACGCGGAAATTTGGGAGGTCTTTGAGTCGTTGTCTTTCCCGTTGGACTTGCAGGGATGAGTAGAACGGGTTTTGAAACGTGTCTTTAATCTCTAATGGTCTCGACGTTAGCACGCCAGACAGCGTGGTTTGATAGAGAGATGCTGATCTGTTGATCTTCGTCGGGTTGTTGGACACAATTGAAGCTGGTCGCCGATCTGAAGTTGGATCATGTCGATTCTGTTTGCGTCGTTCTTAGAGGCGATCATTCAAACAACAGGGAATAAAGGTTCTGATGGCACAGTTGCTTCATCGATTCCTCAAGTGAGACCACAGCCGCTGAGAATGGCGGCATTAGGTTTAGATCTGACATCTGTCAACTCAAGATCGATATCGATTTCAGAGGTTGAAAGGGTGAATTCGTAACTGAAGCGTGTTCGAAGGGTACGAAGCAGCGAGCATAGGTCGCAGTAGTAGTCAGTTCAAAGGTATCGCCAACAAACTTATTGAATTAATGTACATACATTGGCCACGTTCCTGTTCGTGATCCTAGAGAAGTTAGAGTCTGTTAACGACTAAACTGATGTCGATTTCTCACTCTTTATTCCCCTCCCAAATTCCGTGTCCAACAATGGTGCGCTGGCGTGACCATATTGATTTATGCCCGCGGCAATGTTTCATTCCGACTTGTATAAAACGATGAGATATCGTCCAATCCCTAGGAGAGTCTTTTCCAAAGGTGGGCCAATCCTAAATCACAACAATCCTTGCTTGAGCAAATCGTAGTAGATCTTTTCCGGCATCACGTTGCCTTCCGAATCCTCCATTTGTACCACGTTCTCCGTTTGGGCCTTTTCTTTCTTCTTGTCCTTTTGTATCTTCTCCCACAACCTCAATGCTTCCTCGATGTGAGTAATTTCTCTGAATAGGCCCATGGAGGTTATTCCAAGACACTTGAGACCGTAGACATGGCGCGACTCGTTGAAATGCTTGTCAAAAGCACGTCGGCCCATGTAAACGAAATTGCCGCATATCTCGCAGGGGAATTCGACGCCTAGGCCGTGGAGCTTGTAGAGCCAGAAGGGAATTGGCTTGCCATCCCAGGCGAGTGGGAGCTTTAGAGGATTGTAGATTTTGTCTTCCTCATCTTCCTCATCGTCTTTTGGTCCGCTCGCGCCAGCGACATTGTCCATCATCAATGCTTCCAACTCTTGCTGTCGCTCCCTCTCAGTCATGCCTTGTTTGCGCTCAACGTTGACGCGAGTGTCGCTTCGATTTGACGACATGGCTGCTGCCAGCTTCTTAATTCGGAATTCTCGCTCGGCGATGGCTCTGTCTTTCAGGCTCCTACTCAACGCTCCATTGCCATCTGCCATTTCCTCGTCTTCAGGCTTATCCGCTGCCTCTTTTGCTGCAACTGCTTTCTTGTGCTTTTTCGACTCGGCGTGATGTTTGTAGAGGTTTTGGTTCGTAAACTCCTTCTCGCAGAACGAGCACCACACACCAATACCGGTGCCTTGTGTCGTTGGAGCCTTCGATTGTGCCGTCGACTTCACAGCCAGACTGCCCCAGCCTTCAACCTTGTCCTCTTCCCATGCCGTTTCAAACTCTTGATAGAACTCGCCCAAAATCTTGTCCACGTTTTCGAGGGGTCTCGTCCGTCGCATGAAGCTCTCCAGATATGCTGCCAGGTCACCCAAGTATTTAAAGTAGTCGTTTGACATCTTGTCCGCTTTCTTGATGCTGGCGAATTTGTCGAACATGTCGAGATATTGAATATAGGTCGATCGGCGGCCATCTTTGACGCCAGGAAGATTGATGTAAGTGTCGTGTAATGTCGTCAAATCCATGAACTTTCCGAACCCTTCCTCTCCCGAAAACATGGTGTCCACCATCAATGTCTTTGGCTCGTCATCTCCTGGGGCGCGTCGTTTATAGGCGCGCTCGAGGTTTTCGGTAGGCTCGTTTGGATACCTTCGGTGGAAGGACTTGATCTCATTGAGCTGGTCGTAGAAAGCCGATGTAGAAGCCTCTCCATGTCCCATGGACTGTATCTCTTTCAACCGTGCGCCATCCACGTCCTTGTAGATGTTCAGGAGGGCAGCGGACTGGTCTCGAATGCGCTGGAGGAAATTAGAGATCTCGTGGTCGCGATTTAGTCGGTATCGAATGTGGTCTGGCTCCTCGATTACGCGCTCTGCGATGGCCTGCTCCAGTCGCTCTATCTCCTCGTGAAGGGTCCGTTGCTCGTCCAGTATCATGATGTCGGGTTATGGTGATGTTGTGTTGAAGTCGTCTTGTCCTGGACTGTATTCGAGATTCTTCCAACCAGTCACGTGCGCAGTCGCGAAAGTAGTATCGTACCTAAGTTCTACTCATCGTACTTGTAGACTCCTAGTATGCTTCAAAGTTCCATCTCTCCCCCGAAGTTCCAACCACAACCACAATCGACCACAACCATGGCTGAAGGAATCGACCGCAAAACCGATGAGCGCCTGGAGTTCTCCACGTCCAAGGAGGTCACCGTCGCGCCGACCTTCGAGGCGATGCATCTCAAGGAAAACCTCCTGCGCGGAATCTACGCCTATGGCTACGAATCGCCCTCGGCCGTCCAGTCGCGAGCCATTGTCCAAATCTGCAAAGGTCGCGACACCATCGCACAAGCTCAGTCGGGTACTGGTAAAACAGCGACCTTCTCCATCAGTATTCTCCAGATCATCGACACGGCTGTCCGCGAGACGCAAGCTCTAGTGCTCTCCCCAACCCGCGAACTCGCTACTCAAATCCAGTCGGTCATCATGGCTCTCGGCGACTACATGAACGTCCAATGTCATGCGTGTATCGGTGGAACTAACGTTGGAGAAGACATCCGCAAACTCGACTACGGCCAACACGTCGTGTCTGGTACTCCAGGCCGTGTCGCAGACATGATCCGTCGCCGAAACCTGCGCACTAGACATATCAAGATGCTAGTCCTCGATGAAGCTGACGAACTTCTCAATCGTGGATTCAGAGAACAGATCTACGACGTGTACCGATACCTTCCTCCAGCGACTCAAGTCGTTGTCGTTTCCGCCACTCTCCCATACGACGTCCTCGATATGACTACCAAATTCATGACCGATCCAGTGCGCATTCTGGTCAAGCGTGATGAGTTGACGCTCGAAGGTCTAAAGCAATACTTTATCGCCATCGAAAAGGAGGAGTGGAAGTTCGACACACTCTGCGATCTTTACGACACCCTCACCATCACACAAGCCGTCATCTTCTGCAATACTCGCCGCAAGGTCGACTGGTTGACGGACAAGATGCGGGAAGCTAACTTCACTGTTTCCTCGATGCACGGAGAGATGCCACAGAAGGAACGAGACAGCATTATGCAGGACTTCAGACAGGGTAACTCCCGCGTGCTGATCTCTACTGATGTCTGGGCTCGTGGGATCGATGTTCAACAGGTGTCTCTTGTCATCAACTACGATCTCCCAAGCAATCGTGAAAACTACATCCATCGTATTGGTCGAAGTGGTCGCTTTGGGCGCAAGGGAGTGGCCATCAACTTCGTCACCGCGGATGACGTCCGTATCCTTCGCGACATCGAGTGTAAGTTTGGTATTGCCCGTCTCGAGGCTCATTACTAATTCCGAACAGTGTACTATTCAACTCAGATCGATGAGATGCCTATGAACGTCGCTGATCTCATCGCGTGAAGCGTCAATGACATCGGCAATGGGAGTTGCTAGGAGTTCAACTTTGCTAGGAGCAAGAAAAGAACCACGCAAGAATGCGTGGTAAAGCAGGCAACTGAGCGTGGAGGATAGGGCCCTTGTGCCAAAAAGTGAGTGCTCGCTTCTAAGCTGTGGGGTAATACAAGAAGCTGACTCGAATCGGCCATAGCAATGAAATCACTTTGATCTCGAAAGTCTTCGTCAAACAGCAAAACTATGTTACTGGCAAGCGACCCACAACTCATGGACGCCAGTCAATATGTCTTTGAACGTCTTGACCAAGCGTAGTTGCCCTTTTCTAACAGGAGGTTGATACAGCACCATTCGGAACAAAACGGCTGTTTCGACATTTGCCAAAAAGAATCTGACGTTGTCGAAGATGCCTGGTTGCTTTGTGCCATTTGAAGGCAGAAGCCGGAACTAATTTTGCCGCATCCTCATATCATTGCCCAAGCTTGAATCAGCCTTCATTGTCGTGCCATCCTACGCCCACAACTGGGCGTGTTGGGGGACAATGTGATTTTGTGGTCAAGTTGAAGGATCGCCTTCCTTTTTAGGAGCCACAAAGCTCAGAATCACACGATGGTTTTACCAACCACAAGGCTTCGTCACTCCAGTACTCTTGGACGATGCCTCAACGCTGAGTTGACCATTACAACTGAAGACCCTGCTCCTTTTTTTTTTATGGAATCTACGATTTCACGTTATCGATCAATTTCCGGCAATATAGTTTCTGAAGCTTGCTAGAAAATCATCGATATTGATCTGTGTAGACTCCACATCCAAGGGTAGCTCTAGTTGCTGCTGCTTGAGAGGGTCGGTGAGTCGATAAAGCCAAGCCAACTTGCAATCAGAAGATAGCTTGCGGTTGAGTTACGCTGCATTCGTGGGTATTGAAATAACAGCCACGTGAAGGGGCTTCGCTCGAAACGGCGATGGTCGAATTTACAGCACCTGATTCGATTGACGGCCCAAACTTCGATCACTGCTAGGTTGGTTAAACCATGGCCCGTCAGTCAAATCAGGTGTTGCCAACTTCTTGTGGGGTTTCTAGCTGCATGTTCCCTCATGCAAATTCGTCGGTCAGTTTAAAGCCTTGAATCTTAGTGAACTCACTTTCAGCAGAAATAATGTCCTACAGAGAAACAAGTAAGGATTGCCGAGAGCTATTCTGCATTAGGTCGCATGTCTTTATTCATTCAAAAACTGCTGCTCGAAGGTCGATCCAATTATTTTCCAATGCATGTCAAGGTAAGTTTTTATGATATCATCATATGGTCTAGACAGTCACTAGATATTATGTGCAAAAGGAGCACGACGCAATGATCCAGATTTACTCGAGTGTGGATTTGGCATCCAAGATGATCTGCAATTACGCGCCGAATCTCTGCTGTAACACCGCGACGATGGGCGTCTAAGAGAGAGAAGTTGATGTTCGATCTGCGAGGACAAATTTGTCACCATCCTGATGAGTAGTGTGGCGTTTACCTTCACCCATGTTTCCCAATGTGAGAACGAGATGGAAGATGGTATGAGTTCAATAGACCGGAGCTTCGCTGGATATCCAAACAATCATACTTTACAATCGTCCTTACAGTGTCGAGCTTTGTGCCTCCCAGGTGAGATGATGGGTCTCGAATTCATAAGCTTGAACGAGTGTGGTCATTGCCTTAGTATACACCCATAAAGAGTCGATGAAGAACATTTTGCAAGAGAAGGCATTATCGGTAGGTGCTTAACACGGTCACACTTTCTGGAATGAGTTTTGCTTCACCATGTGTTTTTTCCACAACAATTTCTCCGACATTCAGGTCGAAACTTGAAGTTCGACTCTAACGACAAACAACTCCAACCAAAAGCTCCCCCTTGAGCGAGAACATATTGCTAGTGCCGAAGAGCGCGTTGGAGTCAAGGGGAAATGATTTGGCTTCTCAGAGCCTTGCATTTTCAAGTTTGTGTTCTTCTGTTACCGGTCCTTTGTGTGCATCGATATTGTATATGGGCGGGATATATGGATGGGGGAGCAGAAGCTTGCTGACTTTGAACAGTCGCTTCTCGAGATAAATTTCATGCTTTCGGCGCCGTGGAATATCTACTAAAAGCAGTACGTAGCTATTGACGGGGAAGTCGTACAGATTCTGGTGCGACTTTTGAGAAGAGTCTACTCAGGGCCGGCGCGCCGCTTCGTCCCTTTTACGCACACACACAGATATCGTCTCATTCTTTTTCCATCTCGATTATACTTGTCTATACAAATTTATACCCTCTCTTTATTATACAAGCTCCATACACGAAGTCATCTCTAGAATAAACTCTCACACATATATCCTCTCTACTCTCCACAACCCGCAACAAATCCACCTGAAATACAATAAACCAAACAAGCAAGCAAACAAATAACCAACAAGATTCTCCTCATATACTCTATACACGAGGAATCCTCCCATCCCACCAAACCCCCCCTCTAAAATAAAAAATAAAATCCTCCCTAATAAATAAAATTCCTCTTCTCTTCCTCTCCCACCCAACCCACACCACGCCCTCTCCCCCGCCGAACCCATAATATCAACCCCCCCCTAAAAAAACATCTCAGTAACATATATTTCTAAATTCCTTATCGTACTCCTTCCTTCCTCTAAACTATCTATCATCTAACCCCCAAAAAATCCCATATCTACTTTTTCTCAACGAGCGGGAAACGGGTATTTAGTCGTTTGTGGTGGTCTAGGCTATTAGGTTTACGGGTTTACGGTGGAAGTTATAGATTGGTATTGTAGGGTGATATAAGGACCAATTGGGAAGATTTTTATTGATTGAGTTTATACTGAACTCCTCTTGATGAGTGTGTATAGGGTTTAGGATACTAGTAGAGAGACGGTAGGATATAAGATATATAATATCGCAACTAAAAAAATCCTCCATCCATAAAAACCCATAAAAACTATCTAATTCAACTTAATTTATTTTCCTATCCCTTCCCATACCTTCCCACAACCCTACACCCCTACACCCCCATCCCTCCCCCATAAAAAAAATTCCATTCCCATTTCCCATAGATAAGAGATATTCTCGCTATCTATACTATATCTCAATGAATATAAAATATTTTATTAAGGATAGAGAGTAAGTTTAACTAAGTAGCTATAAACTTCTCTTTCGATTCGAATATAAGTAGGTTCGTTTGGGTTTAACTACTAGTACTAGTATGTAGGGTATTAAGTATTCAGTAAGTAGGTATTTACTTATACTAATAGTGAATTAATAATTTCCCTTTTATAAAAGATACAGTGGGGGTTTTTACCAAGGAAGGAAAAATAGCTTATTCATCAGTTTATGTGATTTGAGGGATATGGATAGATGAGGAGGATGAAAGGGTAAGGATTACTAGTATTTACCAATAAAAAATTTCGATAAGGGTCTCTAAAAATTTAAGTTCAAGGATTATGAAGAACGCAACGATCTATTAAATATTTACAGAGTCACAATCGTCACAATCAGCGCGTGCTAGAGTGACATTTGAGCGCAGGAAACAATTAATATGGGTGTAGAGAAGAGTCGTCAGATCAATTGTTGCCATCGAGAAATACCCAGAACAGGCGTCTTCTACTGCCACATATTGATTGATGAAGAGTGAAACCCTCTCTACTCAACTTCAGCAGACTCAACAGCCTCAACAGACTCAGCAGCCTCAACAGGCTCGACAGACTCAACGACCTCGACATCGCCAACAATCTCCACATCCTTGATGATCTCGGTATTTCCTTCCTCGTCAACAATCTTGACACCTGGGATCTTGAAGCCCTATCAAACCTGTCAGCTTCAAGCAACACAATATCAAGACTTGGAAGACGTACCTTTGGTAATTTTGTGCCCGCGGGTAGCTTGAAGCCCCCGAGTTCCTTCAGCAGCCTGGTTCCCTTTGGCAACTTGACCTTGGAAGGAGATTTCTTCGTGGTTCCCTTTGGCTTGGTCTTCTTTGGCTTGTCATTCTTATTCTTCTCGTTGGAGTCGTGTCGTCGAACAACGGTCTCCTCAACATTGAGACTGGCTTCGTCATTGATCTCTGCGGTCTTCAAATGCGGCTTGAAATCTTTGAGGATTTCTTCGAGCCAATTGGGGAGCTTGGTTCCTGGGGGTAATTTTGGGGTCGTCCCCTGGGGTGACTTGGAGGTACCCTGGGGTGATTTGGGGAGAGTTCCCTTGGGTGCAAGTCCTGCTGCCCCTGCCGTAGGCATCTTCGGGACACCTGCACCTGGAATGGTTGGCTTTGGGGTCTTTGGTGCTTCTGTTTTTTCATCTGGCTCGTGGCGGGCGCTGATGGTATTGCCTCCTACGACAATGTCGTTGGCGGGCGCTTCCATAGGCAATGCAAGGATCGAAGTGCTATTCTTGATTAGTCTTTGATCGTGAGGTAGGTATATCGAGTGCTAACTAACCTCATCGCCGCCAGGGCGAAAAGCGAGTTGAATCTCATTTTGAAAAGAGTGTGATGTGATAGCTGAGTGAATGGGATGGTTTGGGTTTCCAAGTAAATCTTCCACTCGCTCTCCTTCTTATAGAAATGGACCTTCAATTTTCAGTATCGTGCTCAGAAAGCCTGTGATTGACGAAACACGTTGTCGAGATTGAATCTTCCGACCTGCCCGCATGTTTCTCCCTCCAATCCTGCAATTTTCGCTCACGAATCTATACGTGCCTGGCTCATCCCTAGTTCCGAGCAGTCTAGCTGTTGATTATCCTTCTCATATTCCTGAATAGTGTCGTCCGGGCGGGATCGGCATCTGAAGCTTTGTCCAATGAAAGCTGTGCTCGCTTTCGGATCCGAAAAGGGTTGACAGCTCTCTCCCCGGGCTGATCGGTTTCAGTCGAGCGGTCCAATCGCGCAATCAAAAGGCGCACTGACTCGACAAAAGATAATAAATCCACTCGGGTAGTTTCCAGATCGACAAGGCTCACTCATATCATGTCTTTTTCGGATGTTCCATAAACGTGGGCAGATGAATATCAAGTCTCTTTCGGATGTTCCATAATCGTGGGCAGATGAAGAGGCGGGGAAAATTGTATCAAAACACACAAAGAAGCTACATCCGTAGATCCACTCAGCGCACAACGAGAGCATTTCGAGTCCACGTGAAGCTGACATTCGCGCGGGCAGTGGTGAATGATTTACGGATTGGTGGTAAACCTGTCGTCTAAGTTCCAGAAAAGGTATACCTGGATAGGAATAGAAGGCCCAAAGACAGACTGGTCCAGGAAGATAACATAAATGATTCATCTGATGTTTCGGATCGATGTCCAAGCTCTTCAGCAATATGTTTCGTTGATGTTGTTGTTTTTGATGAGGGTACTATCCATCCAACGACAAAAAACAAGAGCGCATGCGCAAGGATATCCGCGAAAAAAATGACGAAGCAATGCGAAGCCCTTTCATCTCCCATGCAAAGAGCAAAACAACTCAGCGTATCCAGTATTGCCCAAAGGACAAACCATGTACCAACCTTTTAGGCGCGCCCATCCTAAGGCATTGAAACAACAAAATGCAAGACGCAAACGTAAAAAGAGAGCAAAGCAGTGCTCAGGGTATCTTCTCCATATCATCTCTAGCTCGCAAATACTTCGTAGCCAATTCATCGCCACCCTTCTTACTCAACTCCATCCAATGATGGGCAACGCACATGGTCATCGGATCACTGCGCTCAGGATCCTCTCTCTTTTGGTTGAGTAACGACTCCTTGAAAATCTCCCGAGGTTTCGATAACGGAAGTAAAGTGCGTGGGAGTAGATCAGGGTGCGTAAGGTAGAAGATGGCCAGCTCACGCTCCGCAGCCGCATCGCCTTCTTTGGCAGTGATGATGTACATCTTTGCAGCATCGACCATGCTCCACTTTTTCCTCACCTGACTTTCCGGAGTCGGCGTCGTGCCTCCATGATTCGCCGTGCGGCTTTGAGTGTTCTCAGCCACAATGTCATCAGCAATCTCAACCATGTATCGGCAAACATCTTGCTTCAGGCCGAGCGCTGCAAGACCAGCATCCCAGAACGCTTTACCTCTCTCGGTGCGATCAAGCATTGATGCTGGAACAAAGGCCGCGATGAATTGAAGATCACGGAATAGAGTCTTCGGCCTGATTTCAGCGTCACGGAACAAGCCCTGGAGAACGTCAACAACCATATCAGTGCTCGGAAGTCTGTTCGGCGACCTGTTGCCAGATGGCGACTCCCGTCCGCTGCTGTGATGGTGGTGAGCATTCATGCTGTATGAACGCCTGTTCTCAACATTGGCGATTGCTTCTCCTAGGTTCTTGGCCTGGGCATTGTGGACAGTGGGATCGCGGGAACTCAAATCCGGCTCGGCTCCCAGTGTCGGCGATTGAGGCACAGGAGCGAGGGTGTCTCTGCGAGGTGCAAAGTAGCGCCCTGATTTTGAGCAGAGGTCAGCGACAATCAATTGCTCAAGTTCGTAAAGCGCGTGCAATTTGACAAAGGGATTCGGATGCGTCGAGAACTTGCCAAGAAGCTTGCGGTATGCAGCGTCATAGGGAAATTCAAGCAATCCAGCTTTGCGCAGAGCGAGATGGTTCGCGGACGCGGTCGCATCGCTGTTCGAGGATCGATCAACAGAGTGGGTGTGCTCGAAATGCTGATTGTTAGGCAATGGTGGGTTTGCGGATCTATCTCTGTCGTTGCGAGTCACATTCTCGAGGGTTGTGGCTCGTTGTTCACGAGATGCTGCGCTCTTGAGGCTTCGCATGCTCTTCTTGCGGGCAAGTTTCTGCTTCCTCCGGCGCTCCTCAGCCTCCTTACGTTGAATACACTCTTCGCCGATGTCGCCGGAAAACCAGCTGTCAGTTTCACTCCCTTTGTTGAAGACAAGAGTGCCAAGATCGCTCAATAGCAAACCAGTCAATGTCTGTTTCAGATCAAGCAAAAACCTGCGCTTCTGTTGATTCACAGCAGTGGACTTTTGGAGGAGGACAGTACCCTTGGCTGCTGCACCTGTCGATGGTCGGATTTCTTTGTGGGTCTCCTCACCAGCTTGGAACGGAGACCAAAACGTGATGGCTGGATTGATTGACAAAGCCGGGCTGGCGGCACCAAAGTAGTCTTGTGCATCCATCAAGTTGAGACCTCGACTACCACTGCTACGCATAGAAGATGAGTCAAAGCTCTGCTGGGATGCTCGAGTAGTGATGGAACGCAAGCTTTGTTGGCTTTGTGACTGTACAAAGTCGAGGCTCCGTGGCGGCGGTCGGCCAGTGTGAACCTCGTACTCTTCATCGCCAGCAACACTGAGCATGCCAACTCCGGTCAGCCAAAGATCACCCTTCTGCCGGCCACTGTCGAGAATGTCCTTGTCACGACGGAAAAGCTCGCTTGACCAAAGCACAGGCGCTTCAATGACACTCTCGCCGACAAGTTTATTGACGAGTTTGTCGATCTCCAGACAAAAGCGATGAATTCTTTCCTCTCCCTTACAGAAGTTCTCGATGCCATACCCAGTGAGCCACTTTGCTGTTAGCTCAACTTGCTCGTCGACAAGTTTGTTGGGACCTGCTCGATCCGGAACTGTCGCAATCGAATCCATGACCTGAGTCTCTGTCCTCAACAAGAAGTTGGCTGTTGATCGAGAGTATTGGCGGGGTTTGTGGGCAGGCTTCTCATCCAGTATCTTGCTGGGCTGGCCCATGAGCTTGAGGGCGACGGCAAGGTTCTTCGCTTCTTCGTAGCCCGCTGAAGTGAGAACGGCTGTTCGGAACCACATCTTGTCGCGGAGAGTCTTGAAGTCGAGCATCATGTCCTTGACATTGGTTTCGTAGCGGTTTTGAGATGTCTTTAACCATTCAAACCATGATTCCATCTTCCTTGTTGCTTTGAGTGACTTGTAGATAGAGTCACGCGGTCCACGAGCGAAATAAGTGAGCAGAGGTGCGTACCCATTTTGCGTGAGCGAGGGCGAGGTCAACTTGTGCAGCCTCTCGAGCGTCCGATGCCACAGCAGTGCATTGACGTAGTCGTTCCTGGTCTGGCATTGATGCAAGGCTGCTTGGAGCATGACCACAAGATCCGATGTCCTTTGGCCTTTGATGTCTTCGGTCTCGCTGGCGCTGTTGCTTCGAGGTTTGGAGATACGAACTCTTGGTGCTGGGTGTTTCGGCTGAGGATTGATAGCCATGTCCTCAATACGATTCGTCGGATCCGCTCTTCGAAGTGCACGCTGCTTCAACTCCTGCCTGCTCTGCGCTTCTCGAAGGGAGAAGAGCTTAGTCTCGTGCTCAGGTGCAAGAGTCAGGGGAAGCTCATATGTCAACAGAAGCTTGGCGACAGATTCCTTCAACTGATGATAATCATTCTCGAGATCGACGCCCAAGCCGGGAGCTTCATCCTCACTGTCCGTGTCTGGCGAGTCGTCATCGTTCTCGTTCTCGCCGTCACCATCCTCTTGCAACCTGATCTTCAGACCTCTTCCTTTCTGAGTGATGAACAGAACTGCCCACCTCTCGGCGCATGGATGACCAGAACCAGCAATAGCCTCAGAGCCCAACAAGCGCTTCATTTCAGAGCAAGCCAAACGTAAACGCCGACCATACTCTTCAGTAGGCACAGGCTTTGGGGGAATACTCGAATCAAATGAAATTGCTTGCAAGGTTTCTTCAGACTTTTCTATAGGGTCGAGAAGAGGCTCGCGTGAGGTTGCATCACTGGTCACGGATGACACGCTCATACTGAACACGGAACTACCATCGCCTGGCGTAGAAGTTGCGCGGAATGGAATTGAGATGCCAGAAATGGATGACGCACTTGATGCGAGGCCTCGTCCATTAAAATCCTTCTCCGTATGGACCGAGACAGGTCTCCTTTCTGGAAATAGCGAATTCACAAGAGTCACAATGTCAGCAGGCGAAACGACCAGAAACGGATTCACATCGCTGTTTTCTCGAGGCGAAGGAGCTTCCTTTGCTTCGAGAAGGACTGGCTGCAAGCTAGGTCGAGGATGCCGCAAACGGACGAGAAGATTCTCCATGTGGGATCTGACTTCTGGTAGGATCGGAGGTGCGTCACCCCTGGGAAAAGAATCAGTATGAGAAACCAGAGAGGCATAGAGAATCAACCCACAATTTGCCCGAGTATATCCAAAAGACACTCGAGGCCTGATTGAGCACGGCCATCGCGACTTTTCGCAGAATCTTATCACGTGCTTGGGTAGAGATGTGGTAGCCCATCATCATGTCGTGGCTCTGTACGATGTTAGGCGTGACACGAAACATTTAGCAGCATAAGTCGTACCTCGGGAAACACAAGAGCGTTAGACAGGAACCCAGCGAAGAACCAGCGGTGAATGATGACGGTCTCCGCCGCTGTACGCCATTGCTTAACCTTTCCCAGCTTCTTGAGGATTGCAACACCAATTTCCCAGACGCCCTCAGGCATGCCACCAGCGCTAGGCTCGTCATCAATAACGTCGAACAGCTTCTTGACCGACGCATCCATGAATTCATCCGTGGCATACTGCAGCTCTTTTTCGGTAAGTGAAGTCTTATCAAGTAAAAATTGGCCATCCTGGAGGACTTCCATCAAGAAAAGTTCAATGTTAGCTTTAGCTGGCCAATCTCTCATGCCGGCCCATGCATCAAGAACGCTCTTAATTAGTCTATCACTGCCTTGACGTGCATCAGTAATAAGACGAGCGCAAGTGGTGGCCCAAGCATCCGTCCGACGGCGATCCTCGCTGGAATCCGGTCCGGCAGAATTGGCAAAACAGGTGTAGAGAAGAGCTGAAAGAGGATCATGTCTTTGAAAAGATAGTAAACGTTCGACTGGGTTTGGAATGGCAGAGAAAGACGCCTTCTTAGCAATAGCATTACTTTTGGCCGTGGGAAAAATCGACTCTGGTTCAGATGCGGGACGGAAACTGGCAAGGGAAATCAACTCAGACTGTGTCAAACTGGCAACGCAGGCAGCAAGAAAGTTCGGATCGGTTCGAATTGCGACAATGAAGGCAAGAATCTCGTTGCGAAACTTCTGGGGTATCTCATGCATAAATGTTGAATAGGAAGGGGGCGTGGTAGCTTTTGCAAGCATAGGTGTCTCGCTTTTAAGTTCGGGCTCCAATAATGCATAGCGGCGTGTAGCATCGCAAGAACTCTGAACATCGTAAAGGGCATTATAAAGCGTAGCAAAGTTCTTTCTGTCGTCGTTGCGAAAATAGTCGATCAGTGTCCGGTGTGCAAGCTCTCCGCAGTGTTGGAGACGTGCTGATAGCGCGGAGGAGACGAGTCGTCGATGCAAAGCTATACGGAAATCGCATCTTCGCTGTTCGAGATATCGTGCCTTTGTTATGAGGTTGGCGAGCTCACATAATGAGGTACGCGTACTGGGTAGTGCGTTCGCGATGAGCTCTGGCGCCGTGTATTCCGAAGTATCGTGAGGGATGAGGCGAGGTAGATGACCGACAGGAGCGGACATGGAGGCAGGAGGCATGATAGGTCGTCGTGTCTCGAGTTCGTCATCTCCCCCGTCCGCGCTCTCTCCTCCTAGACTGTTCATCATCGAAGGCTGAGGGCGAGGCGAGGGTGATCGAGGAGGGCTCGGGGAGCGGAGCAAGATCCGTCGTGAGGATTCCTGGGAGTCTGACGGGGAGGGAGAAGCACTTCTAGAGGATAGTTGAGTGATTGTGGGCGAGACGGCAGCTGAGAAAGGTTAGCTCTGCCAACTCAGTGTATGTGTATAGCCCAATGCAGAGTGGTGGAGCTCCATTGGCAAAAGTGCAACAACGATTCTCAGACTGGGTCATTCATCAAACAAGAGTACTTACGAGGCGACGAATGTGGCGGCGCAGGCGGCGACGAAGAACGCTGGCCTTTAATCATCTCGCCATAGGGTGGTGCTTTCACCTGTATAGGCGCCGCGGGGTGTCAAATCATAGTGAGTGAAGCTGGAGAGATACAGATGCGATGTATTCACAGCCACGACAGGAAGAGACGTGGAGATTGTTATTGAGGCTTTGATGCAGGTGAGGCCAGTGGAAATTGCTGCTGTTCGATGAGCTGGCGTCTGAGGGCGAGGGAAAGGTTGCTGGTTACAAGTCGGGTCCTTATCGATATGGAGCTTGTCGAGGAGAATGATTGGCTGGACGGTGGTCGAGTCTCGCAGCGCAACTCGGACTGGACAGCGACTAAAGGGAGGAGAGTCTGGAGAAGTTGACGCCTGACGATGGGGAGGTGACGCCTGACGATGGAGAGGTGACGCCTGACGATGGACAAGTTGATACCTGACGATGGACAAGCTCGGCGCTGGTGTTGGTGTTGGATCATCGACAGAATCACTCGCCTGGATTACCTTACCTATCGACAACAATCACTCGCCAGCCATCCCAAATGCATCCGCCAACGCACATCATGAAGTGGTCCGTCCGCTGTGCACTGATTCGTCTGGCGCCGGTGTTGGAGCAAGGATTCTTCGCAGAAATGCGACAAGGAGGACGTGTCGACGGCGTCTTTTCTGCCGGTGCTGCTCAAAGGAGCCAGATGCGAATGCCATCAAGCTCGGCGGGCATGGGACTCCACCGCTCTTCTGTCCCGTCAGCTTCTTCTCCCTCACCTCCAGCTCCCACCACCAGTCCGCTCCACCAGCAGGAGCAAGACTCCGCCACAGGGACAACCCATCGGGCCGCCTCACAGCCAACCACGCGAGCCTGTCTGCAAGCTGTCTGCAAGCAGGAATGGAATGCATTCCGAACATTGACGTTGCGAGCCCCGAGTGGTTCAAAGGAAGCCGGCCTGCATAGACTGCTGAGCTGGCAGATATGCACACTGTCCATCCGTTCGTTTGCGCCCTCCCATTTGCAATCGTAGACTGGGAACAGCAGCCCTCTGCATCATTTAAGCTGACCCTTTCGCCCACTGGTCTGAAGTGCGTTGGCTCCTTAACCTGCAATTCGTTCCAGAAATTGATTATGAACCCTCGAACCCAGCAGCCGGCCGATCGCGTCTAGTTGCTGATCGCGACGTTCCCCATAGTACCTGACGCGACGGCATTGGGGCTATAGCAGAGCCTAGTATGATTTGTTGTCGCAACAACTCTGGCGACCTACTTTGCTTCTGATTGCAAAGTACACGTCGTCAACGTGTACTGGTCCATGACAGAAACAGCGGTGACTTTCAAGTACATCCCCATAGAAACCCATCCTGGCCATTCAGTTCTTCCACGACTTGATGTCTGCCAAATCGCCAGTCCACCCTCCAGATTTTGTTATTCTGGAACGCCACCCTGAACCTCCCACTTCCATCGCACTGACCTCGCCATCTCCGCACTAGGGAAGGGGAGTACCCGAGGGCTCAATATGAGTTGCCGCCACGACTCGTCATGGATTGGCCAACTGTATCATCCTTGCATGCGAAGACCCTTAATGTCACTGCATATTCGATAAAAGGTCCCTGGCATGAAGCTGGATTGAAAGACAAATGAGAGGCATGCCGCTGGAAGACGGGCAGAAGGACCTGCAGTCGAGCTGATCGATACAATATAGAATCTTGTGAAACACAATGCTGGTAAAGGGAAAGTGAATGGACGTTTGCATCGTCTGAAATGCGAAATCCTCCTGTCTTGGCGGTGAGTGGAAAGTGCAGCCGTGTTGGAAGCGGGATGTGGTAAATCAACCCCATAAATCTCACTGGCTGCAAGACCTAGGGGCGAGACAAGCTCTTCAGCATTGTGTGCACTGGAAAAATGTTTGTTAATTACTGCGCGTGATGCGTATCATGTCGTGTATCGAAGTGGTCTGCAGAGAAAGAGAAATGTCTAAATCAGTGCGTCAATTTCAAGCCAAACAGAAATGAAAATGATTTCAAATCATGGCTTCCCTCAAGAGTGGAGCAACACGTTTCCGGCTATGTTGGACAGCGCCTTGTTGCCAAACCCTCCTCCATCCCTCTTGACCTTCATAGTCAATATCATTGGCTGATCCGTGCCATGGCACGAGGCCGAGTTCTGCGGTCGACTGTTGCTCGAACTTTGCTGCTGCTGAACTGCTTGCTGGACTAATTGCCCATACCAACAGTTCTCGCTGAAAATGTCCTTCACCTCTACCAAAGGTGGTCATCACGGCCATGACGTCCAATTCTCGATCGGTGGCAAAAGTCTTCAACGAGTTCACGAACGCATCGGTGTCGCTTTCTGAACCCCCGGCTTCGTCTTTGGCCTTTTTAACCAGAAAGTCGATTGGCTTGACTACTGAGCTTACGCCGAGCTTAAGACTGCCTTCTGTCCATTGTTTGTAGTCCTTTCTCAAGATGTCGTACAACTTGAGAGGCGCGATGTCTTTCTTAGCGTCGCTAATCTCATTGAAGAAATTGTCTCGATTATAGTCCTTTGAGCCCTCGGAAGACGAAGCTATTTTCGATTCCAAGATCTTGACAGCCTCGACATCGTGGTCGGTGACCTTGTCCTCCGCTTTCAGATTCGTGGTATCAATCAGAACAGCAGCCAATGCAAGTTTGGCGACCTGTGAATCCCAGAGCGAAGCATATGAAGCGTCGTCCACGAAGTTGTCCGACTCGGTTCGTGCATTAGCGGCAATAGGCGATTGCGCAGACGACGATAAAGCATCCCAAGCTTCACGACAGTAGTTTGTGACCAAGGAGCAGCAGCTCCCTGTCTTTGCGATGATGCGTGGTTCCGAGCCTGTATTCATCGGGATGATGTTTTCGTCGTCGTGATGATCGATTGCTCCAGCTACTCTGGCTGCATATTTCTGTCCCAGCGTGCCTTGCAGCGCATTGTGGTCCACCAGTATCCAACGAGTTTGATCGGGTTCGAGTGCTGTATCTTCAGTTTGTGGCAAGTCGTCTAGAGTGATGATATGCTCGCGTTCCAGGTTCGCATGAGGCAGAAGAGCTAGAAACTCGGGTCTCAAAGAAATATCGGCGGCAGGTATGTTTGTAACGGGAACGTAGAAGGGTGCGGTAGCATGGCAAGTTGGTCCGCTGGATCGAATGTAACTTGATCGTATGTAGGCGTACAAGATGGCACTTGCGAAGGAGTCAAGATCTGGCAGTATAACGTTAGCGAAGAGTCGGAAATCGAGGTAGATGTGTTTCTTACCTGCAGATTCATTTCCAATTACGAATGTGACTTGCTGTCCTTGAGATCTTGCTGTGCGGAGGGAGGCTTTGGCTTGGATGAGGAAATTGCGTACGGATGTTCGAGGAAAGGCCATTTGAGCGGTTGAGCTGAGGGTTTGCTTGGTTGTTGTGTGATCAGGGAGTAGATTAGTCAATGGGCTTTGGGCTATTCAAGAGGATAGGTAGGTTAGTTGGTTGGGTTCGAGATCAGATGTGAACAGCTGTGAGGTCAGGTATAAGTACACAAATATTGTAGGAACGAACAAGGCACTTGCGCTGTAGCAAGAATCGATTAATGATGATCTTATTTGAGCAAGAGCAATTGCAGAGCAACTGAAATGTCTGGTCTGCAATTGTATTGCCAAAGTTATAGGGAGGTACGAGTTGAAGTGAACAACTCGAACTCGAACTCGGACGCGTCGATACGAGTGCACGTGGTTGGGGTTCCCTCAACTTCAAATCAATGGCCGAAAACATCTGCCAGAAATTTATACATGTCCATATCAATGCCCGAGAAATCAAAAGCAGGAACCCCATTGCGAGATTGTATCCGTACTGAATTGCCAAAGCTAGTATATGTCTCGACCTATTCCAAATCCAATAACCCAATACTATGATATTTCATCCGCTTCAGTGCTTGCTCATAACGCCATACAAAACCGCGTGAAAGCAGAACAAGCTGCTACTCATTCGATGTCCCCATTCTTCAGTTCTCCAATGGGTTCTCATTCTCTTCCAAAATACCCTCCTTAATCAACTCTTCCAGCTTTGGTCTCTCCTTGAGCTTGTTTTCGAGGCTATCAGCACGCATGTGGCGTTCGAGTTCACGCTGTGATGCTAGGAGGGCTGGAGCAGCATTGGATCCAGGGAGGATGTTCTCTAGTTGGAGCGTGAAGGGTTAGCGAAGGTCACACAATTGATGAAGCCAGGAAAGAAGGCTGGTTCTTCGGGAGTGACGTACTTTCAACAAGGCTGTCTTTGTCTGGTCGTGCTTCCAAGCCCTTTCTCAGGCTGTCGGTGATCTTTTGGCGTTCGAGCTCGTGTTGCGCGGCTTGCAGTGCCCTGTTCACATGTTAATGATTGCTTGCTCGGAGCCGGAAGATTTATTTCAATGCAGAAGCATTCCACGTACGGTGCAGCATCTGTGTTCAAAAGAATGTTCCTAGCCTTGAGGTCCTCAGCTTCAGGGCGGTGCTGAAGGTGCTTCTCCAGGGAGTTGCGACGTTCCGGAGGTCCTCGAGTTGGAGAGATTGGAGTCGTGTCGACGAGCTTGAGAGTATCGGGAGATTCCATATTGAGAGATTGAGAGATTGAAAGTTGAAGTTCAAATTGTTATGCTTTGAGAGGTGTGAGACTTTGTTGTAGAGTTGAAGCTGTGAGTGAGGAGTGAGAAGATGAAACTGCTTTGTTTGTTGGTCAAGACCATCTGTTGTCATCCCACCTCAGGATCCTTGCAGGCGGGGCAACCATCATCTGATCGACATATAGTCCCTGATCGAGGCTGGGTCGCGGGGGGCGGGGGCGGGGGGCATTCTAACTTGGAGACTGCTGGGACAACCATTATTCGAAACCTTTGTGTTTGGCGTTATTGACCTTTTTCGAGGCCGCAAACAAAAATGCATAGAATAGAGGGGCACAAGGCTGGCACCGAGGCTCTCGCTTAATCTTCTACATTCAATCGGGTGAAAAGGGATTACGTCCACACACGACAAAAAAGGTCATGGTTCTCCGTCGCGACGCAGTCTCTCGAGAAAGATGTGATCTGGACAACCCCTCAATGGACAAAAAATGGACGTTGTGGGAATTGAACCCACGACCACTCACAGAATCCTCAAGGATGCGAAGCGAGCTATTGAAGGTTAGATGTAAGCCATTAACCGTCGGTTGCGGAGCAACTTACTATCATACCCCTAGACCAAGCGCCCAGTTGAGGCCCTGCAATCTTGCAAAATTGATATATCCCCAGTAAGCAAAGAATGGATCCAAGGTACTCTGTACAAACTCTTTCGCCCCAAGTTTCAGAGTTCCGTTGCTTATCAGGACATTACCGGCGATCCAACCACGAAACCATCAACGACAGAAAGGTAGAGTACAGCGAACAAAAACCCGTACAACAGGTCCGGGTGACCAGAACTGGTAGTGCGAGTTAGAGAGTGAAAGAGACGCTTCTTTCGCGCTCGACGGTCATGGATCAACACAAATGAACGTGTAATAGAAAGTATAAAACCTGTGGGATAAGGAAAATAGCAGATCGGTGTAGCATGATTGTTCAAAGGCACTATCAATTGGGGATTTGAACCGTTTAAATGGTGAGTAGGTATTTGGGATTTGGGAACCCTTAAAATCGATTCAAGTTCAGGTATAAGAGAAACCATGTAATGCCAATTTCTGCATCGAAGAATACAAAACCATCCATTTTCAAACTGAAGAAAAAAATGCAAGTTCCCTCCTAAAACACGCACACAACAAACAAATCAATCCAACACTATCCAATCCCCCATCCAAGAACCCCCAAACCGCCAAAACACCAAACCCAAAGTCCCCAAGGAATATCAAGGTTTGCTCAACTGCTCCTTCCTAAAGAACTTAAAAAACCCAATCGGAATAACCAACTGACACGCCAACGCAATCCAAAACCAAGGCTTGGACAAACCCTCCACAACCCCCTTTGAAAAATCCGGGAACACATCCCCAGGCCCATCCCGATCCGGACTCGTCGCCTTCGCAAGAAGCGTAATCGCCGTACCAATGAGTTGCGCAGCCATGAGTGAAACAGCAATATGGATCCGTGTTAATGTCTGCAATAACATCATTCCGAATCCCACACCTTGAATAGCATCACAAACACCCAACCAAAGCCACAAACTTCTTCCAGCGAGTGCACCGGCAACAGGTCCACCGGGCATCCACGGTACCCAAGCGCCGATTCCAGAGGTAGCCCAAAGCATTTGTGCCCAGCGCGGGGCGCCGAGACCGATGGCGAAGATGGGAAGGGCCCAGGAATGTGTGTGTGATATTTTTCCGAAGAGGAAGAGGAAGAGGGACCAGATTACGACGAAGAAGAAGAGGACGAGGAGGGTGACGGCGTAGACGGGGGCGTGTTTGGAGCTCCAGAGGTAGGCCCAGTTTCGGCCGTAGGGGGAGGAGAGGAAGTAGTTCTGCAGGATTACAGTGATGAAGAACCAGGGGATTAGTTTGCGGTGGATTAGGGTGCGGTAAAAGTTTGGGATTTTGCCTAGTTGGGTGGGTTAGTAAGGAGCAGGCAAGGGGGGATGGATGGAACGTACCAGGTGTCTGGCGGTAATAGGGTGGTAAAGATGTGAAGAGGATGACTGCAATAGCGAACATCAAGACTGCGATGGGCAGCGTGACAGCAGCCATCTTTGGACTGTCGGTGATGAGGTTCTTTTGCAGCTGTCCAGAGGATGTTGCAACAGTCATGGTGTTGCCCCAGTAAAAGAGCGCTGTAATGTAGATTTGCTGAGTTCCTTGGATGATACAGGCACGAAGCACCCAGCTTTTGATGGGAGAACCACCTGAGAGAACCATTAGTATGAGCGTCGCGACGTTAGATCAGATGTCCTTACCTTCGTCGCCGAAGTTCATGGCAAAAAACAAGGATCCGCTAGAACTGGCGGTCGTGTACAATGCAGTGGCGATGTTGCGCATCCAGTCTCTACCCGATCCCATTGACAGGAATGGTGCCATGCCCAGAAAGACGAATGCAAGGCCGTAGAACACGAATGGCAGCGATAGCACATACATGCTCTTCAGTGTTCGGAACACAATCCACCAAAGACAACTGGTAATCATGAAAATTCCTCCAATGATGTAGAGCTTCTCCGGAGTCTGGCCTTGGTCGCCACTCAGGAGAGTGATTTGGTAACTGTTCGCGGCCATAATTTGACCCAGAGCCAGTAGAAGTGAATAGATAGGCCAGTCCCCGATTCGGGTTTGCAGCCAGCGCTTCAAAATTGACGGTCGCGAATAATCCGCTCCGAGAAGGAACTCATCTGCTAGCGAAGAAGCATCGCCAACACTAGCAGAGTCACCATCGCTGGATGGAGCTAAGCCATGTGCAGAAGACACGGGGCGACTACGTTCACCAGAAAGTCTGGGGCTAGCATGACGAACTGGCATAGGAGATGTGTCGCGACTTCTTCGACCAAGTTTGGCAGCTCGATATCGAGCAAACCAAGCCTTCTCTGATGCGACGAGATACCTGAGAATGTTAGAGAAGGTCTTTTGACGAACCAGGCATCATTTCTTACTCTTCTATACAGAGATCTTTCTCTGAAGTCTTCCCATCGAGGGCAGACAATTTCTCTTCAAAGGCTTTGTAGTACTCTCCAGTGGTGTCGTTAAAAGTCGCGTCAACATTCTGAAGCTTGAAGTCTTTTCGTCCCAAAGTGACTTGACTGAGGTCAAGTACGGATGATCTGGACCGTTTGGTTAGTCTTGCATTCTAGGAGGATTTTCATAACTGTGAAAAACTGATTCGTACCTCTTGTAAGAACCTGATGACTGGTTGCGTCTATGTGTTCGAGAACCAACCATGAGGAGACTGTCTCCAGCGGCGGGACTATTAGATCTATCCCGATCGTCAGGTGAGCGAGAATATCGAATTCCAGCAGCAGGTGACATCGATCGTCCTCTACTTCTTGATCGGTGTGCTTCATCAGGCTCACCACGTAATGATGAGTTGTCATTTCCACCCTCAAGAGCGCGCAAGGATTCCTGTCGCTGATCAGTCCTCCACATCTGCTCTGCTTGGTCTCGCGAGAGGAAGTATTCATCTGCAATCACTTCTGATCTTGGTCTATCGGGCATCTCCATTATCTGAGGCAAGGAGGAGTCTTCGCCCACGAGACGACTTCGATGTCCTGGCCCTGTGCGAACGCCTAAAGAAAGAGACCGATTTAGTCCGGTTGATAATCCAGTGACAGGATTCTCCCGCAGACCTCCAGCAAGAAAGTCATCAGCTTGAGTGGAAGCTGGGTTGCTCAAAGAATTTCTGTCACCACCGGACTGACCCGATATCCGATGGGAAGAGAAAGCTCGGTTTCTGCTGTGGTGTCCACCTTTCTCTTCTTCGTGGACTCTGATGGCAGTGTCCTGGAGAATACCAAGATCTTCCACCCATTTCGCGACTGGGAATCTTTGCTTTGCGCTCTTAGCTCGCATCAAAGCTCTATCAGCTGTCTTCGATTCAAGTGCCTCCTCGATAGCCGATTTGAATTGTCGTTGCATGTGAGAAGTCGTTGTGCTTTCTACAGTGAACCACCAACCAGGCTGTATGGTCAGCAATGTACCTTTGGATTCTTGTTGAGAGTCCTTTACTTACCATTTGTCCCAGTCCACCAACCCTAGCGCCTACTCCCAGAGCTCCTTTGCGGCCAAATTCGACGGCGACAAGTCCAAAAGGCTCGTCTCTAGAAGGTATCAAAGCAAATTCGGCGCCAGTAAAGATGAACGGAGGTAGAGCTGTGAACTCAGGCTTCGAGTACACACGGCCGGGATATCTGTCGACTCGTCAGCTTACGACGCAGCCAAAATATCAACACGAACTTACTTCTTCATCATGATGTCCAATTTGAGAGCTGCGAATTTTCCGTAGAGGTCGATGACAGGACCAATCGCTATGAGCTGTCCACGGATGAGTACATATTCTCCCAGTATACAGGTTAGACGAATGATAGCTCACCTGCACCTTGGAGTGCTTCTCCAAAACCGCCGGGAACACATCAGCTATGAGATCTACGCCCTTCTGATTGCTCCAACGACCAACGAAGACAAAAAGCTCAGCAGTTGGGTCAACGTCAAGACTAGCCCATTCCTGGGCTTGGCGTCGGAGATCGCCACGAGAGGCTTCGTAAGCTGGATCGACAGTGATGACCTTGGCAAGTAGCTCCTCTGTTTCTTTGTTCCAAGGGGCGGTGTCGCTTGGATCTGGGTTAGGCAATTTTCCTATTTCCTACACCATTTGTTAGCATGACCATCCATGATCGCAGCGCCTCCCAAAACATACCTTAAGACCCCAGAATATTGGATATCGAGCATACGAGCGCGCACCATACTTGTTGGAGACACCCACCGCACCAAAACCTTTCTGATGGACGCGAAGATAACTGGCTGCAGCATGAAGCAGATTGAAAACTTCCCCAAATTGTACGTATTTTTGGATGATCTCCGGACTCAAGTTGTATACTTTTGCGACCTCGTCAGACTCCTTGGGATCTCGCATTGGCCAAAGTCCTTGAAATTCGGCGTTATGGAGGGACAAGCAAACAGGAATCGTCTCTGGTAGTAGGTAAAGTGGTGCTGCACTTCCGTGGTAGTCGTTGATATGGTAGATGTCGATGGGAAACCTCTTGGTCGTTTCGGCTATACAAGCGTTCCACGCCGAATAGTACACAGCACTATCCAGGTCGTCCATTCTGCGAAATGTCAGTGTGAGTTTTCGCGTATCGGCGGGAGACTTGCCTTGGAGGATAGGGATCTGTCTTCGTCTGCTGGCGAAAGATGGGGGCATCAAGCAGCACATAAGTTATATTGTTCAGTACGTGGTATTGCACTTGGATCTCGTACGGCTCCCCGAGAATAGTCACCACCATTGGCTCTCCAGGAGTGTCGACGGGATAATCGATTCCACCTACGCATGGGACAACCCAAATGAGGTCCTGGTGAGTGAGAGACTTGCCCATGAGTTGCGCCATAACCTTGCGAACCTGTTAGCACTATGGACGAACATTGAGAACGGGAACGTACGCCTAGTCCACCGATCTTGATCTTGATAGCCCAGTCCTCAATGTCATACCTAGTGCATCATTAGCATAGAAATTTCCCTCAACACGCACGCGACATACTCCATAGTAGCGATCAGGACCGTCCGGCGCTTCTTGCCATTCAGAGAAATTATCGGCACGGCGCCGGCTGTTGTTTGGCCCAAATTGGTCAATTGCATGTCTTCAGCCTCATAATCAGGCACCTTCTCAAACTTGTGACGGAACCCAAAACTCATCACCTTATTTTTGACAGCACTAACGCCGCTGCTGTTGAATTTTACGGCGTAGAAGAAGCCCATGTAAGCCCAGATACTGATCGCGCCTGTAAGAACCGGGATAGTCCATAAAAGTGAAAAGATAAGAACCTGAACAAGTCGGCTCCCTGCTGGTATGAGTTTGAAAGTAAAGTCTGCCTCGTTAATTTGCACTTTGTATGCAATGAAAGGGGAAGGCGGGTACTGGGTCACGTTGATCATATTCTCAGCTAGGAAACCAGGATTTGAGCGATCGAGCACAGTGTCGTTATCAGTATCTCCATAGACGAAGGTTTGATCTCGCTTCTTGTCAGGATTGATTCCCCAGATGTTAAGCTGAAATTTGGAAGGCCCTAGATTTTGTTAGTAAAGGTATTTAAATAGCGGCGTGAGGATGTGCTACATTCGGTCATGAGGTGGAAGTCCCACTTTCCGTTGTCAAGCTTGAAGACGTTATCGAGGCCACCGTCAAAGCCGAATTGGTTGAACTCTCCATGTGCAAAGATGTGAGGAAATCGCCGTGGTGTTTGTTTGGGATCTAGATCGGCGTGCTGGACATGATCACTCGAGCCGGCAGTCTTTGACCAATATTGCTAGGGTAGGTTAGGAATTGCCGTCTTTGGAAACATTGCCTAAGTCAGAACTTACCAATATGACATGCTCTCCTTTCCACTCCTGACGCTTGGTACCACTCCATGGCAGCTTCTTAACTGTATCATTTTTGCCGTCATACTCCCGCCAATCACTCCACGAGCTGGCCCAATTAGTCGAGTACCGCCACTTGTCGGCTCCAGAAGCCTTGTGAGCAATGACTAAATCCTTTCCATCAGCGGCCAAAATACCTTGAGTGTAATTGGCCGATCGAGGAAAGACCATGGGGTTATCTGCAAGACCAACACGAAGCATTAATCGATCAGTTGCCTCTGTAGACCTAAATCCATCGGCTGATGTGGCATTGGCGATAGTGAGGGCATGAATGCCGGCAGGGACGTCGATCAACGTAGCTTTCCAGCTCCATGCAGATGGTACCTGGGCGACAAACTTTGATGGGTCAGTCTCTGTTATGTTTCCGCAAACAACGCTTTTGATGTCAATCTTGGCCGTGGATGTCTCTGTTGTGGTAGAATTGACGACAAGGTTCTCGGTGATGAAGTCACAATCCATATCTTGGGAGAATTGGAACTCGATGTCCACGGAATTGCCAGTATTTGACTTCGCAAGAACCCGCGCATCATGCCCTGGCACGAACTTGGTCAAAGTGGGAGAAGGGTTTCCCTTCCATTGCTCGATAGGGACGTAGGCTCTAAAAGCCCATGGCTCAAGTTCAAGGTTATCCAGACATCCATTGAAGTCCTGAGACCCAGCGAGGAAGAGCTTATTGGGGCCGTCCTTGAGCTTGATTTCCTCATACGGAGCTAGCAGATTCTTGACAGTCGTGCCGCCGGGATAAGGCGAGAAAAGAGCTGTAGCATTAGAAGAACAGTCGAACTTGTAGACTACCTTTTCCCCGTCGTTATGGTAAACCAACCATATCGACGAATTTGTGCCGGCACCTGTTTCCGTGTTCTGGATACCATTTTTGAAGTCGCGAACAGTAGACCACAAGCCAACTTCAGTGGCAATTCCATTAGACCCTGGGAGGAAAACCTGGCGCGTTTGGTTCGACAACGACTGTAAAAAATAGCCATCATTTAGTACTGGATAGTTCCGTCTGAGAGCATACATCGATTTGATGATGTTGCGAATCGGATGGGCAGGATCGCGGTGGTCCAAACTTGCTGAATCGTCTCGACAGCCTTTCGCGGCGGCATCAATTGGAAAGTCAAAGTACTGCGAGACCCCCATGTTATAGCAGCCATGAGATTGCCAGGCCTGCGCAGATGACATAGCCTGGCGTCCAAAGACATAATTCGCTGCCGTACTATCAAAGATGTAAAAGGCTTGCTCTTCACCCCACAATAATTTAGGAATGCCAGGCATGTGAAGTGTCGTAATAAAAAGGCCTAGAAGCATCTTTTGAGTACCATCCTGGATGGCCGGCCAGCGAAAGACGTCCTGGTTCGTGACTCCGTACATATGACGAGGATCGAATTCGCCTGTATTAGCGTTGACGAAATCGTTGGTGGTTAACATGGTGTTCCAAATATCGACCTGCAGGCGCAAATGGTTAGGAACAGCAAATGGGAATAAAGACAGTATCTCCTTACCCAGTTTTCTGGGACATCATAGGCCAGCGAAATGTTGCCGTCCATGCCTAAAAATCGGGTTAAGTGACGATAAATGCTATACAGTGTTAGTGTCGTCAAGCTGAGTCGACAGAGTTAGTGCTATCTACCTATAATGGAAAGCGGCACCGTCAAGGCCATTTCTCCCAATATCGCGGAGGAAGACACCTTCAGAGCTGCTGTTCAGGCGTATCCCCTCATCTACAGTCTTGGGTCTCATCTGTGGTTCTCTGCCTCGACCCAGATAGATTGCACCCAGAGAGTCTGACCCAGTGATTTCTTTGCTTGTTAGCATAGTCTACCATTTGCAAAAGGATACTAAGACTCACCTCCCGGCATGAAGAAGTTTTCCTTCCCAAGCTTACGAGCACAGCTTCTCACAGCCTCAGAGTAGTCAGCCAATGCGTCAACTGTGATTTGAGTCGCCTTATCGAAACGGTATCCATCTGCGTCCAGCATTTGAATGGCCAAGCATGAGAAGAGCTCGATCTACTAGTATTAGCTAGATGTGATTAGAGGAGTCGACATGGGTTGACTACTTTTGATCGCACAGCAGGAACCCATTCTCGAAGGCGATCCTGTAGCGAGGCAAACTTTGAAAGCTGACGTTGCCAGTCCGGGAATGATCCGAAACCTTCAATGTCTCCATACTGAAGAAGTTAGTGAAATTGTGATTACAAAGCGATGGAGAAGCGGCCATAAATTGTCACATTCCGATGGCATTTCTGTCGACTCACCTGATCAAATTCACTGTCGTAACAGCCGCCTAGTTTGTCAAATTCCGGATCCGAGCCTTTCAAAACACGTTGACCTGATCCATTCCAGAAACGTGGATAGGTACAATCTGCTTTGTAATCGTTGCCGAACTTGAAATCATGATACTCGCGGTTCGTTTTGTAGAGAACCTTGTGTTCCTGTGGTAGAAACGGTGTGCTGACGTTAAGAAATCCTTCGAAGCCTGACAATAAAATCAGCGATGGCAGAGGAAAGAAATCCAAAATGTCTTACCTATCAGATCGGCCATTGTGCTCATCGTGTTATCCAGGACGACATACATGCCTCGGCGATGGATTTCATCTATCGCTTCTCGCCATTCATTGATGCGGCCAAAATGGCGATCCAGAAGTGACAAGTCAAGGGGAGAGTATGCATCAGACTTCCAAGGCACATTGATGAATGGTGTGCCGGCAATGTAGATACCCTGCACGTGTCAGTACTTATTTTTGTACCAGCGAGCGTCTGTTTGCTTAAAGCAAGATACGATTTCGAAGTCGAAATTGATGTCGTTTAATCTCTGGTGAGCTTTTGGCATCCATTTGCCAGAAACTTATGAACATCGATCTCAATGTAGGCTGCAGAGAAAGTTTTGCGATGATCTTCGAACACCATGGTGTGTCACGATGCTTACTTTGATTCCCATTCCCTGAATATAATCAAGTGTATCAACTAATCCCGCAGTATCCCCACCATGCCGCATCTGTGTATCATTGGGATCATGCTCAAAAACTGTGCCATTCGCATTATCGTTTGTAGGATCTCCATTAACAAACCGATCCTATAACACAGGCTTTGTTAGACATCTGCTCGTGGCTCTGCGCTGAAATCTGACTAACCAGGAATAGGGTGTAGAAAGGAAATCGCCAGTTGTCCGGAGACGGATGGTAGACATGCCCATCCCATTTGCCCGAATAGTCAAGTGGGTTGGTCGCTGCTTGGTTTTGATTGAGGTTGTAATCGACTTCTCGAGGATCGAATTTCAAAGATGATACGATGCTAGCGATTAGCGACGAAAATATCACTATGAACATCGTGGGCACAGTTCATGGAGGAGAGAACTGGGTTGACTGCTCTATTAGAAGTGATAGTTGAAACAAGGAAAAGGCGTGGGCGTTCAAAGGGTTTTACTTCAGTTGACTGAAGACTGAGCCACAGCCGTCAAGGGTATGACGGGTACCAGGTCTCATTGCTGGAGGATGTAATTGATGACAAGTTCAAAATAGAAGCTACAGCCGCGCCTTCTTGACCGCCTCTACAACAGGTGGTGAAGTAAGCGGTGTTCAAGAACGCCCCAATCTCGTAGTACCTCCAGCTCTGGACTCGTTTTCCCCCGCAGAGCTTGGGAAATTGCTCATTTTTGGCATGCATACCGTGCTGAGGGGTTTCCGGACTAGAAAACGTATGAAGCCTCGTTGGGCGCCAAATAGACGCACTCATGCTCAATGGCCATTTCGGCTATTATTCAGCATGCCGTGGACAGAAAGTGGCATAATATTCGAGCTTTTGATGTGAATTTTCATGCGGTCGACTCAGTGGCGCAGGTAGAATGGCGATAGTAATGGATTTCTGGTGATTAGACAAATTGATAATGATGCTCCAGATCCGAATATGGTGGTCAGCTCGCAATTCGAGAGGCAGTGTTTGATTGTGCTGACGAGCAACTGCTGGAGTTTGAAAGGTTACTCTTAAGCGGCTGTGGCCGTATGCATGCGTAGACAGGGGCTGTGTGGTGTTTCGATGTCTTTCCATCATCCCTGTTCCCGAGGGCTGAAAGTTGTGATGCATGAAGACGTCCAATGGCAGCCAGTCTTATAGCAGCACAGGTGGAAATGAAGCGAGGCTGTCAGACACTAACCGATGATTCTTCTCAGCAGAGTGCTTCGCCAATTCAGTGTCCCATGGCGATGACCCATGCCCTTTAGAGATTGCAATGTCCCATGCCCGCTAGAGATGAAGATATCGCCTTTGTACTTGAATTCTGTAAACTTGAGGTGGAACAAATCCGCCACAAAATGATGGACAACCATCTCTTCGTATCTGAGGTCTTGTCGAAGGGCGGGGAGTAGGTAACCCCACTGTGTCAGACGGTCCTCTGCATGTCTTAGCTTTCCACACCTGCGGATTCTCTCACCTTGGTTTCCTGCCAGTCCGCCCAGTCCAGCGGTCGTGGAACCATATTCACGGATCATTCCACTCGAGCCGTCGAAGAAGAAGAAAGAGTCTTCGGTCTTGACATGTCCAGATGAGCAAAGAGACGGCAAGATCACAAAGGTCGGCCTCTGGCAATGGAAGAGAGGTTGATGAGTTGATGAAGAATGCCGCGTTGGTCGTGAGTACGTGTACCTTGTGTGTACCTTACGTGTACCTTACGTGTACCTTACGTGTACCTTACGAGTACCTTACGTGTACCTTACGAGTACCTTGTCCCTCTTCCCTCTTCCCTCTTCTCTGCTAACCCATCCCCATCCAACTCCTTCTCGTCTTTCATCATTATCTTCACACATTCAGCCAGCCCAAGCAATGAAGAGCCATATTCTATTGAGGCCGCACTTTTTGACTGCCGGTTGAAGCCCTCGACGACCTTCACAACCACAATCAGCCATCGACCGCAACCATGCTGAATCTGGATTCGCTACCACTCGAGCTACAGTTCGAGGTCTACTCGTACCTCGTTCATCCTCTCAGCTCATACAAGCACGCGCCGTTCCCCACAACATACGTCGAACAACGCGAGGTCGAGAACCTACCTTCAGGTCGCGCCCAGCTCATGCAACATCCTTACTGCCAACTCGCTGCGACATGCGATTCAATCAGAGACTCGGTAGAAGCATATTGCCTTCACTTGATCAAAGGTCAGACGCTCTTGAAAACCGGACACGGAGGCACCAAAATTTCAAAGCCCCAAAAAGACAATTGGCGCACTAAGATTGCAAAGGCGAGAGCCAGTCCGAAATATCCCTCAGGACTTCCGCAGCCAAACCAGGCTTGTCGGAATATATATCTCCGGAGCGTATATCAGAAGTGCATATTCTGCAGGGCGGTAACCAAGAGAAGGGCAGCTTTCAATCGCTTCATGTGGTGTGATAAGAAATGCGATGTCGAGCATTATGGTCGTCTCATAGTACGCCGGCATCCTATCCTGCATTCTGATATTCATAGTAACAAGATATGCATAGAGCAAAACCGAAGCCGCCAACCAACACCAAGTTCAGGAGATACATTGGCAGAATCCTCATCTCGTCTTCCCAGAATCTACCTGGCGACCTCTCCGTATGACCCTCTACAATACATCTGCCTGTGCTTCAACCACTCTCCTGCTCGAGAAGGAAGTTATCAAAATGGCAGAATACATCAAGGCAAACGATGCCGACGGCAAGAAACTTAGGCTGGCGAAACAGGCAATCGCGAACCAGAAGCTTGCAGACGAGGCAAAAGCCTTGATCAAGGCAGAAGACGACTTCATCAAGTTTGCCAATGATCGCTTCACTGTACGCAGTAGACGAGATTTCGAGAAAGCAGCGGCCTTCTTGCGTACAAAGCTTCACCCTCAGGTCGTTCAAATCAGCAGGCTTGGTCCTGGTCCCGAACAATTAGCAGAGAGGTTAAAGTTATGCCAAAATTTAACCATGGCCTTACCGCAAAGCATCAGAGAGTTCTGCAAGGTCGAAGTCAAGAAGAGTGATGATTGGGTTTATCATCGTTTGGACATTGTGCGAAGTTATAACGGAGCTGAGCACTCATACCGAGTTTTGGACCAGTTTTTTCCGCTATTATGACCGCAAGTTTCCAGGAGCGAAGAAACCTGATACGATTGTGATTGATTGATTCTGTTCCAATTCGACTCGGAACCAAAAACCTCTATTCCTTACAGCGTTGGCTTCAATAAAAACCGGTATCAATGCGTTTCTGGCGACAGATCTTTTTCTACAGACTCATGAATGGGTATGTTCCTGCCTGGAAAGAGCTTGTATATTGCACCGAGGAGAATTAAAGTATCGATTGAGCGGGTATGGCGTACTGAAAACGATAGGAATGATGACATTTTGTATTTCCTCAAACTGGTTAATCTGGGCTGACTAGACGACTCATTGGGAGAGCGAGTCGAGAGAGATTTGATCATGGTCGGCAACAGTATGTTCTGTATTCAGAGGCTAATATAGCTCAGCAAATAGAGCATTACATTTTACGGTTACGCTTCTCTAGAGTGAGAATACTTGCACATTAACAGAAATCGATCGAAATCGATCTTTGAATCAAGGGACCAAATTGGCTTTCATTATCGTAAAAAAAAAAAAAACATAACGGATTCAATAACCCACTGCCCTACCCCAATTCCCCTCGTCCCAACCTTTCACTCGCAAAATCACCTCCAACTCCCCCTCGCAAAATCCCCCCACCCCTTCACACTTGGCGGATCCTCATCATTCGACGCCGGTTTCTCCGTCCTCGCCACCCAAAACATGCATTCCTCCACCGGTCTGAAAACCAACATGCACCTCTCCCCCCAAAACGCAACAACAGTAACCAAACCCCCCACAACGGCATCGAGTAAATAATGATTCGCCGTCGCTACAATCGTAAACAACATGACCACGGCCCACAGCGGAGCGAGGATGCGGAGCCACAGATGCGGGGAATAACGGGTTAGAGAGTAGGAGATGAGAGAAGCCATGCCGAAGTGTTCGGAGGGCATGGCGGCGATGGTGAGTTGGAAGCGGTTATTTGTCCAGATGGATTTGTTGGGGGTGCTGTGGGAGGGGTGGAGTATATCTTTGAAGCCTTGGGAATGGGGGAGTAGTCGTGGGGGCATGACGCGATAGATGGAGAGGATTGTGAAGGCGAGGATGTTGCAGAGGGCCATTGCGCGGCGGATTTTTTGGTAATGAAGTCGTGGGAGGTAGGTGTAGGTGTAGACTAGGAATAGGATACTTAGGGTTATGTGGGAGTAGTATATTAGTGCTAGGAGGGGGATTAGGTATGGATGGTTTTGGAGGAGCCAGGATTGGAGGGGTTGTTCTAGGGAAAGGTGGAGGGAGCGTTCGAAGTCGAGAATGGAGAGGGCGTGGTGGCGGGAGGTTGTGAAGATGGAGGTGTTGTTTCTGATTAGGACGGCCGAGAGGGCGCGGCTGAGTTGGTAGGGCCAGTAGGTTAGGTTCCAGTAGAGGATTTCGACGAGGAAGGGGAAGTGGTTTAGGAATTTGGAGGTGCGGTTTTCTCGGAATCGGGTATTATCTGGGAAGAGTCGACGGTACCATTTTTCTTCTTCTCCGGCTTCTGAGAGAGTCGGACGGTTTCCGAGCAGGGGACTGGTCTCGGAGAGTTGATCGGACGAGGGTTTGGACGATCTGTAGTTTATAAGAGTCCCAATTGTGAAGAGGAAAACGAGACCTATTCATCCATTATCAATCAGCCTGATGAACGACACGTGATATAACTGCCAGACTTACACGCCGGCTCCAAAACATCCTTGAGACCCATATCAAATAATACCAACCGCAAGTTTGGTCCAGAAAGAGTCCACAAGAAGTCGAATGCCGTCTTGAAGTCAAACCCCTAGATCCGCGATGCGTAACGAAGGCCCAACCCAGGATCTTCAATGGCAACCTCGAAAAACAAGGTGCCTCGTTCCAAAAATGCGACGTGGTAGAATTCCAAGATTTGTTGTTGTTGATGTTTCTTACAGCTTCTTTACTCCTTACACTTGTGGTTGATGTCGCATGATTTGGAGCTAACGACCGGATACTTCGGGGTTCCGAACTCTTGGGGCGAGTCGGGGTCGGGGTCGAGACTCAAGGCCCTGCATGTCCATCTTGAGATCGATGGAGCTGTGCTGACTCTCGGAATCATAGATGTGATCCTGTAAAATTTCTTTTTAATTGTAGGCAAGTTATCCTCGCACTGTGTTCAGAGATCTCGATCTCAAAGTCCGTAGACTAACTACTAATTATACAAAGAAGGTCGAATACTCTCATCGTACAAAAAGGTCCCCAAATCTACCCATAAACGCCAGATGTAGACCCCACAGCTCAAGCAACCCGTATAGGATGTCCCTCGGTATTAAACACAAACGTATTTCCTCCCTGATAATTAACTTGATGAGGCCCATCCTCCGCAAAAATCAAATATGCATACTTCAGCGTCTCAGCGAAGAAAAAACTCTCCTGGTTATTCGCCTGGTTATTAGCGCCACCTTGCACATCAACGTTACCCAGAACATTGAAACCGGCGGCAAGCCGCGCATTGGTATTGATGGCTTGGAACGCTTCCCATGCCCATTCTTGGTACATGGGGTTTTTGGTGATGCGGTAGGCGTAGTAGTAGGACTCGAGGACTTCGGGGCGGAGGTTGTAGGAGCCGGCTTTTATCCAGAGGCCGGAGCGTTGGAAGTAGGTGTCTTGACCTGGTGGGGGTTGGGAGCAATCGACTGTTGCTTGTATGCCGGTGGCGGCTTTGGATTTAGGTGTGAGGGTAAGACTGGTCGGATTGTTAGCCGTGATATGTTGCGAGTGCTTTTAGATACGGCTTACTTTGCTTTCAGCTCAGCTCTGAGAACACCAGGTTGCGCGCCGCAAGTTTCAGGAAACCAGGCGAAAGCTTCTGGGCCGATGCCAGTCACCGTTCCTGCATAAGAGTCGCGACACGATTGCGTCAGTGCCTGAAATTATTAGCTTTGATTATGACAATCCAACAATTTCGAACATACCAGCCCGAAGTCGATATAATTTTGTTGCTTCAATACAGCGCCCCCGAGCAGAAAGTTGCCGCCAGCGAAACAATCAACTGAAATCAATGTCAATACTGGAACAAGCATGTGGAGCTCCATTTGACTCACGGTGGTAGCCTATTGGCAGGATATGTGTTCCGTCAAAATGAGCCATCAATGTCGATTGCGGTCTCGATGCTGGTTTGGATGCTAGATATTGCATCGAGGAATCCGCCGCAGTCGTCCACCGGTCTCGGTAGTTGGCGAAGTCGCTGGGTTTATAAATGAACATCTTGATCAAATACTCGTAGAATGAATCAGATTCTGGTCCCCAGCCTCCTTTCGTGTCGACAATGGCGCCATCCGACAAACGAAGATACTGGCCAATTAATCCTGGAAAGGGCTCGCCCCCTGCTGAAGGCTTCAAAAGAAATTGTTGGGCAGTTTGCGTGAGTCTCGCATACTTGGGATCATCAGTAAGATGCGATAGACGAGCCCACTCAAGCACAAGAGAACCGATGGTTGCGATACTGGCCGTGGCAGAACCATTGATAGTAGGCTGTCCGCCGTTGAAATTCAGGATGTTGTCTGGGAGGCCAGAAGGTGTTTGGAACGCCGAGCAAAGAAGGTCTGCGAGTTTGACAGCCTGCTTCAAAACCAGTTCTCGCTTAGCGGCATTGTGAGGAACTGATGAGAATGGTCCCTTGAGGAGATCGTAGCCAGCCAGCATACCACCAATGTACCGGATGTTCGTTTCGAATACGCTCACCTGCGTTGGCGTGCGAGTGAAATCTATGGTCGGAATGAAGTTGAGCATGTCAGCTACCACATCCGGAAGACGCATAATAACAGCCAAGTCGAACGCATCCACAGCTGTCGCTCCCCAACCGTTCCGCGTATCTCCTGGCGTGTTCGTTCCTGGCTTGAGCTCATCATGAGGGAACGCATGCGTTCGATAGCCTTGCCAAGCGAATTGAAAAGCTTCTCGTACTGCATTTGCTCGTTCTTCATTGGGCACGAAGGGTCCTTGGGCTACTCCAGCAGGTCCAGAAGTCTGTGGTCCGATTACTCCTCCAGGAATGCCACCAGGTTGACCGCCAGATTGGCCCCCTGGTGGGAATGCGCCCCCATTGTTTAGCCCTCCATTCAAACCACCTTCTCCTCTTCCACCCCCTCCACCTCCCCCAAATCCATTCCGTTGCTGGTCCTCGAAATGTCTCCTTGTGATGATAACAACTGGTGTGATTATTGCTGCTCCCAGTACAAGAAATAGTACAACCAAGCAGATTAAAATGGTTCGTTTCCGATGCTTTTGCATTATTGCTGCCGAGGCCGCTTCCGTGTAAGATGGAGCGGATGAAATATTAAATTAGAAGTTGAGTAATATCGACATGAGGATACGAAAAGATCTGAAGGTCGTGGTAAAAGGAAGACAGATGCAAGAGAACTTTCTGAGCATAGGAAGTAGGCTACAGAGATATAATGGAATACATGAGGGTGCGCCATAGCATGCACGGCTTGTATAGTTCTGCCTGTTGACTCCATCTCACCTCGAATATACAGATCAAGACGAGAGCGTGATATACTCTCTACTCATTTGGCGTGCGAATTGAGGTTGGTTTGTTTTGACGTATCGAGGATTTGTCGCTTGCATCAAAGCGTTTCAGCAAATCTTGCCTCATCTTTATGGTGGATGGTTTCATGGCGACCTGATAGGCTCACGGTGTGGTAAGAAATACAAATGTAACGAGGACGGCAAACTTTCAAGGTGCGATGCAGAGTGATTTGATGGAGCGTGTCGTAAACCAAGGTACAAGTGGGGTGGAAAGAGTTCTTGGTGCGTGGCTTCGAGTCGGAAGAACCAAAGCTTGGATCCCACGTGATTCGGGCAAGCGATAGCGGTCTCGGCAGTTGACTAAGCATCGACTTTTCTCTCGAGGTCCCGGGACAGCATTCTCACATCTTTTGTTCTATCATTCAACGTTTCTTTTTACCAATGTAACTGTTGTCACCGCAAATTGGCTGTTCAATGAAAGAAAGGGAGTGTAAAGCACAAAGCATTTTTGATCGGTGAACGATGGCTTCACTACTCTTTTGAAAGTAAAGCATCACTGCAATAGATCTAGTCCCAGACCCAATCGCCCAAAAGCTCCAATGTAAGTTTTGGTTGTACTGAATGACTCTAGTACCATATCAGAGCCATTCCCGTCAAGTTCTTCGCCCGCTTCTAAGCCCTAGTTATTCCCTCCTCCCCAAGAACATGCATCACTTTACTCGTAAGATCATTCAAGACTCAGTTCGCCTTCATCATCTTGCCACGGCCCTTAACCTTCTTCGTCTTCATCTGCTTCGTGATGATGACCACCGGACCACCCATGAGCTTGCCAGCCGTAGTATCCGAAATGTGACGAATACCCTGGTCGGCTACCGCAAGCTCCTCGAGGCAATCGACGTTTCGAACCTCCTTGGTGCGCGTAGCCGATCGGCTGGAGCCGCGCTGCATGCTCTCAGTCGCACGCTTGGCCTGGCGCTCAGCTGCTTGAGCAGCTTTCTTGGCCTCACGATCCAATCGGTCCTTCTTTCCCTGGACAGCAGCGGTCATCTTGTCATCAAGAACGGGAACGGCTCTACAGGCCACACGGAGAGCGTCGAAGCCAGCCTGGGACAAGGTGCCTTCTGCGAGCTTGGCATCCATGAGGTCCATGGTCTTGTTGACCGCGTAGTCGATGAGCTTGAGATCGAGAGTTGATGTGTGCGAGAAGATCATTCCGATCTTGAACAGCTCGTTGGGCGTGAGAATCCTAGAATTGACGTGGCGAAAGATGGCGTTGCGAATGACAAACTGTCCTCCGAGGTGGTGCTTCGTATCGAGAAGAAGGAGGGATTCATGGATTCGGAGCAGTCCTAGGAAGGGGATTGGGCCTCCTGCGAGTTGTCCGGTGAGCTGCTCAGTGAGCTGCTTGTGGCCTTTGTATGTGGCAGGGTAGCCGTGAAGGGGATGGTGATCGATCCACTGAAGCACGGTCTTCATCCCGAGAAGCACTGGGCCAACGCCTTCGCAGGTGTCGAAGAAGATGGTGACTGGTCCGTTGGTCTCAGATGGCTCTGATCCACTGCTGCTACCATTGTCGTTCTGAACCAGTTTCACTCCTCCAGTGTTGGAGTACGCCATGAGACGATCGGCTGGGAACGATGCGAACGAAAGCACGTTGGCCTCATTGCCGAAGGCGATTCGGACGGTAGGAACAGACATTGTGAGATTGTTCAAAGATCTGGACTCTGAGTTAGTTACAATCAAACGGTTTGGAGGTTGAAACCCACCTTGATTGTTTGATATAGGTGATTGGCGATCGGTTGCTCTATGGCAACGATGGTAGCAAGAATGATAGGGAGCTAGTGAAGGATGGGAGGGGTAAAGGTTGAAGGTGATTGTGTAGGGCTTGCGGGTGAAGATGTGTGTGGAAAAAAGAAAGAGAGAAGAGTAGGGAGAAGGTATGTAAGGACATCGATGAACTTAAAGTATCATATTACAGACGCGAAGATTTATTGGTGTCACCGTAGTGACCCGCCATAAGACCTCATGACCCGGTAAGATGATTAGGTATGTTGTAAAGCTGGTGATTGCTAGGCTGTTAAGTACAACAGTGGTTGACAGGTCGGTCCAAATAACTTCCCTTTCGGAACACCGGTGGCGAAGTTCATGAACATAGCGTGGCTTGGTGCAGCAACACTGGAAAGTGACAATGGAGTTTGAATGAGTCGCGGGCTGTCGCCGAAATAACAGCTCCATTGACTGTCAGCTCCATCAACACAGATCTGCGGGCTTGGAGAAGTAACAGCGAAATGGAGTACCTCGTGACCGACCTGCAGGTCTTCTTGACGAGCGTTGAGCCTATACTTCTAAATCTGGAGTAAATAATGTTCAACATACAGAGTTGAAAGGCTGTAGAGACAGTCCGAGCTGAAAGGAACGATCCATGTCGCCAACATCATGCAGTCTCAATGGCAGATGGCCTTGTTCATGACTAGCCACGAAAGCGTCAAATTAAGAATAGCTGACCAGGACTAGAAGTAGAAGTGCCTAGGTATCTCATGTCTAGTAAAATACGTGAAGAGGTCCGATCAAAGTACTTGTATGCCTTCTCGGATTCTGGTTTGTCTTTACGGCAGCTTCAACTTTTTTCTGCAGGACAATGGGGAGCCAATCGCTTGGCAACTCTTTTTGATTTCGCTGCTTTATTCTGTATATCTCGCCTTGTCTCAGGACAATCGTTGACTGCAGCAATCCGCGTGCAGCTCCCTGGAATCTTGATCTTGGAAATGATGGAGAAGGTGATTTGAACCTGTAATCGAACATCATGTCTACCATGCCTTTTGTGACCATGTAGAGTCAAACTTGTTGCTAGCATGACCGATGAAGTCCGTAGGAACCTCAGCAAAGCGGAATACGATCAAGTTTGACTCGTCTTCAGGTGCTGGGGAAGGATTTGAAAAAGATGTGAAGAATTGGATTCTGATGCAGTAGACACGCTTGGAAGAAGAGACGGATACGTACGAAGAAAGTAAGTAGCCTGTGCTTGACGTCGTCTGAAACGTCGCCATGTTATTTCCTGTCTTGGGCCTTTCCAGCGTGATTATTCATTGTCTACAGCTTCCACGGAGATGGGCTTGTACGGCATCGAGACTCGAAAGTTGAGCATGCGTAATTTGACCATGTTGATGAAGGAGTGAGGGGGGGGACCTGTCACGGAGGGAGCCACGGGAGCAAAGTCTAACCTGAGCCTGAGCGCCTGAGCCTGAGCCTGAGCCTGAGTCTGAGCCTGAGTCTGAGCCTGAGTCTGAGCCTGAGTCTGAGCCTGAGTCTGAGCCTGAGTCTGAGCCTGAGCGCCTGAGTTTGAGCCTGAGCGCCTGACCTTGAGCCTGAGCGCCTGACCTTGAGCCTGAGCGCCTGACCTTGAGCCTGAGCGCCTGAGCCTACTTAACTCAACCACCATTCTGTCCGTGCACGCACGCCAGCAACAACCTGAACCTGCCAACGCCCAGGTCTGTTTCTCAAACAGACTATTCCTCCAGCCAGGCACACACAACATACCCATGATGCCCTACCTACTGGCTTCTCCCTACCGGACGAGGCCTTCGGATAGCCGAAAGTCGGCATGTTAATGAAAGACAATATATCTGGAGGCTCTCATCCCTGGCCAATTGTATAAGATGAATCGGTTACTCAGCGGCACGTCAGCGCAATTTCGCTGTACGGATTATCTCAATGGAGATTGATTCGTTTGAACAATAATCACTACCACATGGGAGATCGTCATGTTGGTTGCGCAAAAAGGTAAGATTACTAGGTGGCTGTACTTGTCCAACATCAACGAGACGACTTCTTGATCCTTGGAGCTTCCTCGATATCCATCCAAGTCGCCAATTGACTGCTTCGCTGCAGATCGATTATACCTTGGAGCAACTGGCCGCGCAAGCCAAAACGTCTGAAGTCCTCATGACAATACATTCATGAAAGGCCTCTTTATCCTCCTGTGGGCTTTTATAGCCTTTGTCAACGCCATCGCCCCTAGCCTGCCCAGAGAGTACGAAGTATGACCACTCAGAAACGACTGTATATACTTACATGTCGCAGGACACGCAATCCGCCACTGCGTATGCACCGTCGTCAAGATGCTATTCCACCATATCCCACGAGTCCTCCAAAAGCCAATGGACCGCGTTGCCCTCGCGCTCTTGCCAGCCTCTTCACCGATATCTACCACGACAACATTCACTTTTGTACCCTCTATGAGCGCGGATGGACCATTACTATAACCACGGATTGCCAAGGCTGCAACGTGGAAACCATGACCATGCCTAGGAAGCACTGTGCAAATACAGCCAACGTTACCTTCAGGATTCCTTCAACGACTATTGAATGTGAGCCAAGTATAACGACGCCCACACCAACATCCACACCCACAGCGGCGGCGAGCGATACTATATACCCAGCTGGATACAAAGGTCCAGTTATGTCCGCGGCGTTCCAGATGTGAGAACGGCGAAGGAAGATGACAATTATAGGAAACGAGAAATAGAAATTTGTGGCAGGATTTATGGAGTGCGCCTTTCAAACAGGCCAGTACAAGAGACTGAACAGGCATATGGGGTTTGGAATGATAACATGGCAAAGTGCGATTGCCAAGGCAACATTCAATCTGGAAGCTGTCGTCGGCTCGAAAGACGCTCGAGACTGGTCATCAAATCTGCACAATCGTACAATCAATCATGTTTCTCCAACCGCGACTTTTCCAATCTGGTACTGATTGTGATCAGACTCCCAATAATGTCTTCCTCGTGGATCCAGAATTGATATATTTGACGTATGCTTGCCTGTTCCCCATCAGAGTGTACATCTGGTCAGGAGGAGAATTGCTGAAGGAAATTTGCTGAAGGAAATTTGCTGCTAACGTACAAGTCGAACAACAGTCGAACACCTAGATAGATTCCAAATCACTTTGATGTCTCGGAACATTGAGCATATTGAAAGCTGCGCTCTTGTCGGCGCTTGATTTGAGTGTGCTCGAGATTTTCAACAACATCCTTTGCATCGTCCCTTAGGTGACCACCGAAGGTAAACATAAACACACGTCAAGTTGCTTCACCGCTGACTACAGGCGCGACTACACGAGATGTCAACACGAAGAGAGGCCTGCACTTCGGCACCTTTCGCTCTTTGCTCGGCTCTCATCTGTGTCTTTCACACCTCAACACGGTCGGCTTCTCAATCGCGCATTCAAAGATCGAGCCAGTATCAACTTTTCTTGATTGCACAACGTTGACCATATATCGACGTTTCTTTCCTGGCAAGTCGCCAATTGTAACTTCAGCAGAAACGATGACCTCAAATGCAACGCCCACAGTCAAAGTCTTGATCGGAAATTCATCCAGTTCGATCGTAATGCCAGTGCCGGTTTCTGTCAATCTAATATCTGCCTTCTCAAAGGCTGCTAGGCGGCTCTTAGGAGCAGCGGCAGGTACTCGAAAATCCCCACTCCAGGTCCGGTTTTCATGCTCGAACCACTGGTCTCCGGATATTGGCGGTATGCATTTCATCTTCATGTGGCTCACAAGGACCCAAACACACAATGGCATCCTACAATTCAGACCAATCACGAACGAGGTTGCCCAAGCCAACCAGATGCCTCTTGGTGGTGTCAGATTCGACCAATTACTCAGACTGTGCGAAACATTGCTCATTCTGGAGCCAGACAACATCCTTGCGTATCAGATCGCGACTGTTCGCGGGAGGATCACGAATATAGTGTCCAAGAATGTCCTCTCACCGGGTGATTTCGCCATGCTCGTAAACATCTTCAGGGCACCGCCATCTCAAGATATGGCTTTGGTCAATTTCGCCATCTCAAAAGCTTGGGAGCAAGTGAGATCAGGTCAGTTGCCATTCATAGTTGGTTGTGCGGTATACAGGACAATCCTTCAGTCTCAGCTGCCTTGTCCCCATCTGCCCGGCTTCCGAAAAGCGATTCTCTCGTATATAGACACCAAGCTCACCCTGGAGGATTTTTTGGCTTCGCTGGACTCCATTTGCCGAGTCGACCCAAACTTGGGGAACCATGCAGTCGAGATGCTGGTGCTCAAGGAGGTCGAGGGTAGTGCGGAGAGTATCGAACTTGACAAACGAGCTGCAGTCAATCCGAAGCTTGTCGCCGCAATTCATCAAATTCGTCTGGAGAGGGACAAAATTGTACAGGTAAGCATAATATCCCATGTTATGGCTGAGAAGACCAGTATGCCACTTTCAACCTTGGATCAATCTTAGTAAATTTCTGGCATTTCATTTGCAACTATCGCCAGATATTTATCGATATTGAGTTCAAATCGAGAGACTCCGTTGCAGGACATAGCTTCTATGCACGATTAAGAACACTTGAAACTCACGACTTGAGCATATACTGACAGATTGAAGTGGCTAGTAGCACGGCCTCCTCGAGCATCAGAACCAGATGCTGCTCCCCCAGCAAACTCTCCACAATCGCAACAGCTTGGTCTCGCAAGCGCCCCACAAAAACTCCTCCCATCCCCAGTGCTGACTCCACTGCCAGCTACTCGCCCAATTGCTTCTTCGACACCGAACCGTCGACCAAACCTCATCCGATCGAAGACCTATCAGCCCAGCACCCTCGGACCAAACGCGAACCAGAGACACACTCGCCAACCGAGCGGTACTGCCTCCAGCCAGGATAAATGGATTCCATCGACGAGTTCTCCGTGGGAGGTCATCCATGGCAATAACGAGCAAGACGCTCACGGATTGAATGGTTCCACTCGGCATTGGATTCCTCAACCTGCTGGACACACGACGAGCGCTATTTCAACGGCAGGCCAGAGTGGCAATATTGGACAGTTGGGGACACAAGCGTCTTTTCGGAACTTGAGCGGCATTGCAGACGAAACTGAGGAAGAGCTGAAGGCGCGGACGAAGATAGCGGAGTCGAGGTCCATGATGAAATTTGAGCATGGGAAGTGGGTGCAAGGTCAACCTGGACAATGGAAGGCTAAGAGGTAGTAGGTATTCATATTCTACTGTCATATCTGAGATCCATATAGCCTGTCCACGGTCACGGTGCTCCTGTCCATCGGGTTTCTAATCGAGCGCGTCTCGAACACATGTCAATGTTCTGGCCACACAGCAGAAGAAACTCCCAGCGGCCATGGCCGTGCGGCGGGCTGGAAAAAGCAGCGATGTCAGCGGGAGGCAAAGTCTGTACGTATAGACTATGGAGTATGATTTTCGGGGCAGCCCACAAGTAGGAAATGAGTGAGGAGTTGAGGTTAGCAAATACCCCGGGAAGCACCCCACGGACAGTCTTGACCTATATTGTCGTAGGTAATGACTAAGTATTTTATGGGGACTAGTACATTCTTAGGTATGTGAACAGTCATCACGTGGGGACTAGTAGTTTCTAGTACCGTGACTATGAACAGTCATCACGTGGCTAGTTCCCTCACACTCAAACCCACTGCATCTGTCATCTCTCCTTATCTCTCTCCTCACTTCGTTGATGTCTGGTGAACCGTCTCAGCTCAACTCCCGCCACCATATACGCGACATTCGCTGCATGTCTTCTCCCGATGCAGACATTCACCAAGATGATCGTGTGCACTGCACATGGTGAGATCCAGGCTAAGTCAGCCATCTTCTCTTGGCATTACAAGCTTTTCTCCCACCGGCCTATAGAAGCCGACCAGACTATGTATCTCTGCAACCATGGATTTCTAGTGGGTTGGAGGCACAAACTTTTCACGGGTACGGGACGGGTCAAAGAGTACAATCTCGAAGGGGACAAGCCCACCAGCATCCTGGCATGCGATGCGGCAAAGTTTAACGAGCTAGGTCCGCAGGCGAATGGTATAGAATAGAACTGTCCCCCCGGTTCCAGCCTTTCGAGCCTTTCCTCTCACCTTTACCTCCTTGCTCTCCACCATGGAGTCACCAAAGTTTGAAGAAGCGCCAAAATATGAGGAAAAATCCTCAAGTCCACAGGCTTCTGGTCTTGACCATACTGAAGGCGAGGTCTTCGATAATGCCGATAATCTTCAACGACATCTGGGAAATCGACAGATCCAGCTGATTGCGATTGGAGGCTCAATTGGAACTGCGCTTTTCGTTAGCATCAATTCTGGTCTCGCCAATGGTGGCCCTGGCTCGTTATTTCTGGCATACTTGGTGTACAGCTGTATGCTGGGTCTGGTCAATAACTGCGTGGCTGAGATGTCCACGTATATGCCAGTATCGGGAGGATTTATTCGGCTTTCAGGTACGAGGAAGCCAATAATCGAAACACTCAAAATCAAGACTAATAATTCCTAAAGGTCACTGGGTAGATGAAGCTTTCGGGTTCATGGGTAAGAAACTTTCACACTTTAGCTCGTCAACTGAATAAAGGTAAGGGAAAAGCTACTAATACTGATAGCTGGCTGGAACTTCTTTTTCTATGAAGCGCTCCTGATTCCATTCGAGATCACTGCGCTGAACACTGTTCTCAAGTATTGGGTAAACATATTTCAATTCTTCCACTTGGATCTGGCTGATTTCTTCCCTAGCGTGATGACATACCAGTCGCTGCTGTTTGTGCTGCTTGCATCGTATTATATGCGTACGTGAAGACCAATCTCCTAGATAATTGCCTATATCCGACTCCCAAATCCAATATCCTCGCTCCGTCCACCGAGACATTGTTGTTTGTGGATTCCTAGTAATCTTCCATGGAGCCAGTATGCTGGAGTGCCGATGAATGAACGCGCTAGAATTTCAGCCTCGGTGACAGAGCTAGCGAATGGAAAGACCCACCACTATGTGCCAAACAACTGTCCAATACCTGAGCTCGCTATAAATTCAAGTGCTAACTCGCAGCGTAGCATTCTAAACTTCCTTGCTGTGAAGGCATATGGTGAAGCTGAGTTCTGGCTCTCTGGTGGCAAGGTCGTTCTCATCATGATTCTCTTTTCGTTTACCTTTATCACCATGGTAAGTCCCGCTCGTCTAGTGCAAAGTATGAGAACCACTTACTCATGTTCAACAGGTTGGCGGAAACCCTCAACACGATGCTTACGGATTTCGTTACTGGAACAAACCTGGTGCATTCGCAGAATACCGGACGACTGGCTCCCTCGGACGGTTTGAAGGCTTCCTCGCGGCTCTTTGGTCCGCTTCATTTACAGTCGTCGGACCTGAATACGTATCCATGGTGGCTGCTGAAGCCAAGCGCCCTCGGACATATATCAAATCTGCTTTCAAAACTATGTACCTCCGATTCGGTAAGAGGAAATGAAAATGCCAAAGAGAATCCGCCAAAAGCTAACATAGAAAGGCATCTTCTTCATTGGTGGAGCTCTATGTGTCGGCATAGTGATCGCATACAACGATCCATCCCTCGTTGCCATCCTCGGTGGAACAGCATCTGGCTCAGGAACAGCAGCAGCCTCCCCCTATGTCATCGCCATGTCCAACCTCGGCGTCGAAGGCTTGCCTCACCTCGTCAACGCTCTGATGATCACCTCAATCTTCTCAGCAGGAAACACCTACACCTACTGCGCCACCCGTAACCTCTACGGCTTATCCCTCGAAGGCCGCGCCCCGAAGATCCTCCAAAAATGCACAAAGCAAGGAGTACCCATCTACTGCTTCTTCATCGTCATGTGCTTTCCTTTCCTCTCCTTCCTATCGCTAAGCAGCGGCTCAAACGTCGTCTTGACTTGGTTGGTCAATCTCATCACCGCCGGCGGTATCATCGATTACATCGTCATGTGCGTAACCTACCTCGCCTTCTACTACGCCTGCAAAGCGCAAGGCTTCGACCGCAACCTCCTCCCCTACACCGGTTGGTTCCAACCCTACAGCGGCTGGATCGGTCTCAGCTGGATGTTCTTCGTCGTCATGACCTACGGATACTCGAGCTTCAAACCCTGGAGCGTCGAAAATTTCTTCATTTACTACACCATGGTTATCGTGGCTATTGTTCTATACATCTTCTGGAAGGTCCTGCATAAAACACGGATTATCCCCTCGCTGGAAGTGGATCTGGTCTGGCAAGCTCCGGTGATCGATTTGTACGAGCAGAGTTTTACGGAGGAACCTGTGGGATTTTGGACGGAAATGGTGCAATTAGTTGGATTGCGGAGGGGGAAGGGTGGGGATAGACGTCGTGGCAGTATAGAATTATAAACCTATAGTAAGTGGATCTACATTTACGTAATATATGTTACTATATTACATGCGTCGTCGGTATTTCCCCCGGACTCGGAGCTCATCCACAGTATTCTATTATTCCGCAAATATACCAATCGAGATATAGAGTCCGAGTCAATAGACACCATCAACTTTACCATCCACATAAATTTTATTCCGGAAACATAACTACCGTCCGGTCTTTCCAATATAACAACAAGAGAATTTAGTAATATAGTAGTAAAGCTACTTAGTATTAATTTCACCTCCCTTTCCAAATATATCCGGGCCGCCTCTCTAGCTTAAACACTAATTCATTCTCAAAAACCCGTCTATGGACTTCTAGTATTCTCTCTCTCTAACTAAATATTAAAACCACTATCACAAATTCTTATGAAATATAATAGAAAATATCCCCTACTTAAACATTCTATCTGTAGATTTCCTATTCCCTTATATCCACCAAATCCCCCTCCCCCCTCCCCCCCAACTTTTTTTTTTTTCAAAATTCGGAAAATTTGTAGCGCTATATTTATTATCTACCTACCTACCTAACCAACCCCCCCCCCCCCCCCTCCAAATTTCTCCACTCAAATCAGCTACCCACACCCCAAGCAAACATTCGAATTATTTGAATTTTTGCCCCTAGGTTAATTTTAGGATTTGGAAGTATATTAGGAGGAAGTAATATAACGAGTTAATTACACTTATGTAATAGGTTTGGGAGTATTATTGAAGGGTGATTAATAGATATATATACTTGGCTTTTAGATTGTGGAGGCTTATTGAATTTATCATGTAGGTGGGGTTTTATGGGATGGATGGATGGGATGAGATGGATGGAAGGAAGGAGTGGATAATAATTACTAACTGGGAGAGTGATATGTACGGGGCTAACGGAGGTAAAAGGCGAAATAGATATAAGATTATGTATTCTTGCTGATTACGTATATCCTAATCGTCTACTCCAGATCAAAAATTTGCATCTCGGATACTTTTGGTGCGCGTCTATGGAATAATGGATATCCTGCTGGATATAATCTAGTGCTGTACTGCAATATTGGCCTTAAAGTCCCCCTTCGAATTAGTGCGTCGCGCCGCAATGCCTATCATAATTATATCTGTACAATTTCACTCTCTACTCAAACCGCATTGAATGGGTTCATGAGCGGTCCAGCTGCCAGCTGAGGGTTGTTGGCCACCACTCTCCACTCAAGCCGCATTGAACGGCTTCTTGAGAGGTCCAGCTGCCAGCTGAGGGTTGTTGGCTACCACTCTCATCCCCATCTCGTGCATTCTAATTTCCTATTAATCCACAAATTAGTCGAAATTCTCAAGCAAGTTGATTTTCCTAACCTCGAATGAAAGCCTCTTGTACCACGACGAGCCTGCAGTGATAGATTGGTATCTAATCAACTTGTCTGATGCGTCAAGCTCTTCGCGTTGTTTGAAAGGAGACAAATTTGCGGGTCGTATACCTTTCTGAAGTGGCTCCGAAGCCGGGAAGACGGGGGGTCCTTCTGTGGCTGAGTTGAAGTTGAAGGTGAAGGGTTTTTCGGACGCAGTTTCTAGGCTTGCGAATTGACGGCTCATGGTTTCGACGACCTGTTGCCCAACTTCAGCTTGACATGTCGCTTTATCGTCAGACGCGGATGAGTCGCTGTCCTCGCTCTCGGACTCGGACTCGGACTCAAACGATTCTTCTGATGAGTCCACTCCCTTGATGGGTTTTGCAAGCCTTTGGGCGTTCCACTTATGACCGATTCGTGCGATCGCTCTGGAAGTGGGCGCGCCGCTCGTCTCGGGCTTTGGCACATCGCGAATCCAATTGTCGACTTTGGACTTCAATTCTTCGGGTTTGATTTGCGAGTTCTCAACGACAGGCAAGGTCAGGGGAGCGGCCCTAGGGGTCGCTGGTGGAACGATAGGAGCGACGGCTCCTACTCCTGGAAGGTCGGTGGCAGCCTTCGTTATCTTTGTCTTTGTCTGCCAGTTTGCAGGAAGAGGGGGAGCGACAGACGGTTTGGTAGAGCTCATCTTTGAGGGGCCAAACAGTCCCGTTGTCTCATTGACAGGCTTTGCCTTCTTGAAATGCGGCTCCGACAACGACTGTTGAGCGGTGGTTGGCGCTCCAAAAGATGCGCCGAGTCCTTGCTGTGGAAGACCGTTTACAGCTGGTGAAGCGTCGAAGCCTGAGAGCTTGAATTTCGGCCTCTCTGGATTGTAGGTTATTGGCTGACTCTGAGAGCCCTCAACTGCCATTATGCTCTTGCCTCCATCAGCGGTGACCCTCTTCCGGACTTGCATCTTGACATATGCGCTCTGCAGCTCACGGATTGAGGTTGTGGCAGTGAGTAGTTGATCCGAATTTTCCGTTACAGTATCGAGCATGGCCTTGGGGCAAAAGACCAAAGCCTCGCCAGTGCGGAGGCCGACAATCTCGCGAAAGATCTCGAGACCAGATTCATTCTTCTTCTCACCCAAGCTGGTGCCCGCGAGATGCTTACGTAGCGTGTGGTACCAGGCTGGAGAGTTGAAGCGATGTACAATGGTGATGTTGCACAAATCCAGAAGGCGGGGCGAAAGAGTTGGTTCCTGGGTCGCGATAACGACACGCGTGGCAAGATGACGTTGCTGCGCGATGATTGACGTGAGCTGATCAGTAAACTTGAGGGCTTCGCTTGACTCTGTGAGGAACTTGATAGGTGTTAGTAAGTGGCGGATGAAGAGGAAGTGAGATTTCTACCTTGTGTGCCTCATCCAGAGCTACAATTCGTCCGCCTGTGCTACGACCCTCCATGAAAAGTGACAAGCAGATCGAGAATAGAGCGCAGGCATCATTTGCATTGACGAAAGGACAACTCAAGTCGACGATAGTGAGGGAGCCTTTCTCGAATTGCCACACATCCGTCTTCTTGGGCTTAGCAGGAGCCCCTGGTTTGGGTTGCTGTTCCATGAAGGCTTCAAGTAGCTGTAGCCGTAGCTTGAGAGGACCGGTTTGCGCGTCACTAAAACCAGATGCTGCGAGCCTGCGCTTGAAGTCGCTGTACTTCAAGCCTGGTTCGCCTTTGCTCTCCATGACCATATCTCTGAGTACCTTGAGGAGGACCTACGCAGTGTCAGTAAAAGCCGGTTGAACTGTACGGAATCTAGGAGTCATGGCAGAAATGATTGACCAGACCATGCAGCATAACAAACGAAGAAAGGCACACAAGTTCCTTGACGTCAAAATCAATCATTGTTCTTCAAATCCAGACCAGCGGTAATAGAGGCTGATCATTTGAACCCAAATGTTACCAGGACTGTCATATGGCTACTAATCCCATTTGAAGAAGCAATGATGATGTTGACGTGACGGAATCAACGAGTCTGTGTTGAGTCGCTTTGCAAAACAGTCTGCTTGTGCCGTTCGTAAGAATATGACTAGTCATGTCTAGAATTGCGCGTGTGGCCATAGTCGAGGAATCATGTTACAGTGTTTACATGAATTAATTATCCCTCGAGATGAACCTAAACCAGTCTCATCATCTACAACTTGTGATCGATCTAAATAAATTTCTGGCGACTCGAAAGAATGATCTCGCCAGAGATTTGTCTCTTTCGACCTCAAAGGAGCAGAGTCTGAGTTTGTGTAGAAATATTTCGATGCCAGGAGGCTAGAGGATACTTTATCAATGAAGCCAATGTAATGTCAAGGCCAGGGTTCCAATCAAGCAATTGTCCGGAGATATTTGCTAAGATCAACTGACACTTGCAACCAGCTCACTATCCAGCAGGGTAAGCTGAGGATGGGTGATAATTGGACAGCTTCAGCCACTGTTCACAATATTTCTTTCTCGGCCAATCGTGACAACATACCTCGAGGTACAAAGGAGGATGTCCCGAAGTCTGATCCACCGACATGAGTGTCATCATATTTGTCACATTCAGTTGTTTCTCTGAAATGTATAAAGGTATGACTAGAGGTTTCGGGCAGCCCTTGGGAAGTCCGGGCAGGTTGTGGTAAATCTTCTCCATGGCCCATACGTTGCTTGGAGAAACCAAGACGCGGACGGGCACACCCTTGGAGCAGAGATAAGCTGCCTCACAGAGCTGGCTGCTGGAGTGACTTGTGAAGTTGTCATAATGAAAGACCAGGCCAGCCAATGGGTTTGGCAGCACAGCAGCTGGGCTTGTCGAAAGCAGAGCATTTTCTAACAAACATGAAAGCGTATGAGACTTTCCTCCACCTTGTGAGCCACAAATGAAGGCTGACCATGGCGCGTTAGTGTTCGTATAGATGAGGTTCTGTTGAGGCTCAGGAACTGGGTCCGTCACCTCATGCATGCCGATTGTCTTCAGCCGCATTCCGAGGAGTCCATATTGAGGAAATACCGAGTTGCGCTGAGCTGGTGTTGATATGCGGACGGAGCCATTCGCAATTGCGCCTTGGACGTGAGATGAGAAGATGGGAGCTGTCCGGGTTTCTTCTTCTCTCGCGTTGTTTGTCGATGAAGAAAAGAGGCCAGTTCCTAGATTGTCGAAAAGGTCGAGGTGTTGTTGATGGACAGGATTTAGTTGGGCTTTTGACGGGCCGAAGACGAATTCGGGCATGGCTGACTGTTCCGATTTCAGCTCCCGACTTGAGGCCGGGAATGCAAGGGGAGACAGAGGGATGTGGAGGTAGTCATGGTGTATGTAGACAATTGATTAGACACGTGATCGGAACGTGTATTGTATTTGAGTGTTCTTTATATAATAATACGTACTCGCTTAGTGGTCATGTGACAGATTCCTTACACTACTAAGCCTCTCAATTTACGCGAGATCACGTTTTCAATCCGTGTTATGATCATTCTGCGCCGCAATCATCTATCCCGAGTGCGAGTGCGAGTGCGAGTGCGAGTGCGAGTGCGAGTCCGAGTGCGAGTCCGAGTGCGAGTCCGCAATCTACCCCGAGTCCGAGCCTAATATTCTCAATCATGAGGAACATATTGAGGTCGAAAGAACGTTTGCAGTTCAGTAGCACAATAATAATCTTCGGGTACATGCATGGATCGATCGATGCTACGGTTTCCCTGCTGCCGTTGATTATGACCGGGTTTTGGGAATGGAGATGGGCTCCAAACTCACTCAACGTCTGTGGTTCCTTATGAATAAGATTCGGCTGTCTCCGCGTGCAACGGCAGTGGATATTTGAAATGATTGTATCTTAAACCAGGTGTAAGCGACGGGAATAAGCAGATACTAAGTGTATAAGGCTAGGGAGTAACGGTACACGGCATCCCCCACAGAACAACGGCACCATGAACGCCATCTGCACCAAGACTCCTTGTGGCTTTTGGCGTTGAAGCTTGGTTTGATGGATCATGGATCTCTCTCCACATTTTCTTCTCGAGACGCGTTGACCTCGGTATCTGTAGTCATGGGTCCAGGTCTTCCTCTTACCCGATTGACGCCACGGTCTCCCGCTTACCCGAAGTCGACGCCACGGTCTCCCTCTGACCCGAAGTCGACGCCACGGTCTCTCTCTGACCCGAAGTCGACGCCACGGTCTCCCTCTAACCCGAAGTTGACACCACGGTAGTCTGCAAATCCAATTGTCTGTCAGCTAATCTAAGCAGGCCGTCTAATGACAGCCACTCTAAGCAGGCCATCTAATGACAGCCACTCTAAGCAGGCCATCTAATGACAGCCACTCTAAGCAGGCCATCTAGCGACAGCCACTCTAAGCAGGCCGTCTAATGACACGCCCCGACTCATCTTAGTCGGGACAATAACGGGTGACTAGCACTGGGGCCATCTGCACCCCGCAACTCTGGACTTTTCCAGGACTAATGCCCTGACGGGACCTTTGATAATGACATGGGTAGCCAATGGCTCTCCACAGTCGTGGTCCTCTCCGCATCCGCCGTTAACCAAATTGAAACTCGTTATATATTCTTCTGTCCCACTCCAGCTCTCATTTCCGAATCTGTGTCTATCAGTCTCCACTGCCATCCCCCCCAGTGCCACTGACAACATATATTATCATCAACATGTCGTCCGCCACGCACCCCGAGACCATCAACAACGTATGTCCAACGTTCGGATTGCGCGGATCCAGGCTAATTTTGAAAAGGTCGAGAAGGACATTCACGACACGGGCAACGGCGCAGGACGGAATGGAAATGGAATCGGCACAACTGATCATGCTGCCGGAGCAAAGGCACGCAGGCCTTACGACTATGGAGGAAACCCACTTGCCCACGTAGCAACGAACGACTCGACTTTGGGAATGCCAGCTTTCGGTGGTGCTTTCCAGCCTGGTCTCTACGCGGCTCCAAAGAGGGGGTTCGCCAACCCGGCTCCCCTAGGTCTATCTGCTTTCGCCTTGACGACCTTCATCCTCTCTTTGATCAATTTGAATACGCGGGGTGTTGCTGAGCCCAATATTGTTGTTGCTGCTGCTTTTGCGTATGGTGGATTGGTTCAATTACTCGCAGGCATGTGGTACGTATATTTGAACATCTGTCTCAATGAATTCCTTCTGACACGATTACTAGGGAGATGGCTGTTGGAAACACCTTTGGTGCCACTGCGCTTTCTTCATTCGGTGGTTTCTGGCTCTCTTTCGCTATCATCCTCACCCCTGGTGGATTTGGCATCGTTTCTGCACTTGGTGGTGCAACCAGCGCCGTGTTTTTGAACTCCTTCGGCTTCTTCTTGTTTGTGAGTTGCTCAAGTATTTCCCAATCAACTGCGCTAGTTCTAGAACTGATGGCTTATAGGGATGGTTCATCTTCACCTTTCTCCTATTGATGTGCACGCTAAAGTCTACCGTCGCATTCTTCTCACTCTTCTTCACCCTGGATCTCGCCTTCCTTTGCCTGGGCATTGGCTACCTCGACCATTCCGTTAGCTCAACCGGTGTCGCTGCAACCAATTCCGCGGCTATCAAGGCTGGCGGAGCGTTCGGTATCCTCGCCGCGTTCCTTGCCTGGTACAACGCCTTCGCTGGTATTGCAGATTCGTCCAACAGGTATAATTTTCAACTCATCCCTATCCTTGCTATCTCGCTAACCAAAGCCATAGCTTTTTCGTCGTACCAGTCGCCCATTTCCCCTGGTCCGACAAGGGCCGTGAACGACGCGGCAAGGTCAACAACGACAATGCTCGTGCCGAGGCCTCCGTCTAAATGCATATTTCCGAATAAAAATTTCCTCGAAGCTGGCTCTATATTTTCCCAATATTATTTAATCATCTGCATCGTTGGAGTGCTGTAGATACCCCATGAGAAGGACTGTACACATCGCACCTCATTTCGCTAATCACGAATTAATTCTAATAATCTGATACACAATCCATTTCCGAATTTATTTTGAATTCTTGACTAATAATCCTTACAAATGTACCTTTATCAAGTCTACCCAACACGAACCGTCATCAGCATGGATTTCGGATCGCGCTTGTGCCGTCGCCCTTCCTACCACTAATACCTATCCACTACCTCGAAAAAACCAGAAACGATCACCTGCATCCATTATCATACCAACACACAACACACAGACAGCTCTTCACTCGCAGGCACCACTCGTCCAAACCCCTCCAACCATCTCCTTCAAATCTACATAATTCCTCTTCCCATCAACTCCCAATCCACAACCACAAAACTCTCTTCCTCCCGCGAAAAACAGACATTATAATATCATAACAGATAAATCCATATACCCCGAGTAACATTCTCACGAAGTTGTAAGTCTACTTCTCTCTTAATCACGCGGATACAATATTTAATTCATGAACATGAATTACGAGGATAGTAGGTAGATATATATCCTTATATCTTACTAAACCCCTCGGTTATTTTTTTTATATATATAGGAGGTTGGTAAGGGATTCATAATGGCGTTTTATATGTTTCGGCGTTCGGATATGCTTATTGGATTCTTGTGATTCTCCGTTTTTGATGTTGGGTTGGTTGTGCTGGTTGGGCTGGTTGGGCTGGTTGGGTTGGTTGGGCTGGTTGGGCTGGTTGGGTTGGTAGGGATAGTTGTTGGCTGGGTGACTTGGTTGAGCCGGTTAGAGTATAGAGAGGTTCCGTTGATAGTTTGTTGGGGATGGGGGTTCGGGAGATGTTAGCCCGGGGCGAGATATTGGGTTGCTTTTACTTGGGATTAGCCATGTGCGAGGAGGTTTTGGGGAGCGATTATTTTTTCGGAGGGTTATTTTTGGGGGTTGGGAGTTACTATAAGGATATTAATCAATATCTGGGGTAGATATTTTTGGGGGGGTTTATTTCGATGTATGGGTTTTATAAGATTTTGTTTTCTTGGGATGTAATGGAAGTGCTATAGATTACTATTAAGTAACGGAGCTATAAATAAAGCGTTAATATCGTAATCATTTACAATCAAGAAATATCTCCTCGTTTATCCTCCTCATTTCAAAGATCCTACATCAGCAACGAGATTCAACAATTAAAACCAATCCCCTCACCTCCTTAGAACCCACAAAGATAAATACTATTCTTCGAACCTAAAATTCTGAACTTACGATAGTATACATCTATCTCCCTACCTACAAAGACTTAGCTGATACTTGCCAACGACCGTTAATTACCGACACCTAATAAGTTCGCTAAAGTTGCTCGAGGAAGAAATTATATCCGTTGATGATTGTTGTTGACCAAGCCACTATTTGCTGGAGAATATACAACGGGACTGTTCAGAGCGTATTGTCACGTAGAGAGTTTGGCGATGTAGGGATGAGAATGATGCGTCTCTGCATCCACGCCGGATATTTGATGCCGGGTTTGCCGTCGAACGCTGTGCCATTCGGAAACAGTGGGACGATAGACTCTCGGTTGCTTGTTACTTTTGTGGTAGATGTGTCTGTTCCTACCATTTCGATGCGAGTAGACTGCAATGTGAACAGCGCCAATTGCCACTCTTTTTAACACGATCAATGATGCCTACCTATTATGAAAACGTTATTTCGAGACCTTCCATCTATGCTATCTTACAAACAGGAGCCTTTAAGCCCACCGTCCAATGCAGCGATCCAATTATAATAACCAGACAACAGAAACTCACAACCACACTTGTGAACCCATAGAAATACGCATGCCGTCTCCTCAAACTTTTCAGCTCAGCAACCCAAGTACTAACCGTAGTCAAACATCCACAAAACCCATCTTGCATACCCTGCAAAACCTGACATCCCGCATTTCCAGCAATTCCCGCACCGGCATGTTGCAAATCATAGCACATACCCAGGATAATCGTTCCGAATACGTTTGCCGTAAATGTACCAACAGGGAATTGGGCGATTTTGCTGTTCAGTTTTAGAGAGAGGTAGAAACGTAACAAACATCCCAATGGCGCAAAGACGAGTGCGAAAACGACTTCGCCACGCCAATTGTTATGGGGTGGCCATATTGCGAGAAAAATGGCGCCGAGCCAGCATCCGAATCCGAGAAAGACGGCGAGAGGATCTAGAAAGCGATGGGAGTGAATTTTTGGAAGGCGTGCTAGGAGAGGTGTTGTCGCGATGGCGATGTGTGCTCCGAACGAGAGGGCAGCAAGGGAAAGACCGACTTCGATTATGAGAACGGCCAGGACAGCGCAAACGCTCCATCCTGCGTTGCGAGAGAGGTGTCCTACATTCTTTCCAGAAAGGTCGTTAGAGAGAGCAAGGAAGGCGTCGCGTATGAATGAGGAAAACGAAGTGAAAGATCCGCAGAAACCGACTGAAAGACCGATGTAGAGAGGCAATGTTTTCTTCCTTTTGAGATCTTCTTTCTGAGGAAGCGGATGTTTTCCTTCTCCCGCTGAAAGTTTCTCTGGATCGCGAAGTGCATCTAATAATTGGCGTCCTCTACGAGGCTCGAAAATTGCTCGGTCTTGCTGCAGGAAGCCCATCACGACGCAGCCTCCCACATTCGCCCATAACTCGGAGATGATGACTGGAGCGTTCGGATAATTCGTGATCCATTGGGTGCCCAGTCTGGCAAGTGTACCGAAAATAGCGAAGAAAATGAGGTACGAGATCGTGTACAGCTGTGTCAATAAATGTTTTGACTTTCCCTTTCCCGGTAGGTCACTCTGATATTGCTCTTTGCTCAGCGCGCGCTGTGATCGTCTTTCTTCAAGGCTTTCCCTGTGGAAGTAAGGCCGTTCTTCTGGATTTTGATCTGGTGGCGGTCCAAGAACTTCATCGAGATCGTTGTAACCGTCCGGCGCGCTCTCAGCTTCTTCATCTTTCGACAGTGCCGCGCGATTGGTCGGTTCCTCAGCCTCTTCGTGTGGTGGTACACCACTCGGTGCCATAGTAGACTTTGTCGTGAGAGGTTCGCGTGTTGTCCAATGACAATCTAGGGGACTACGGAGGTAGGAGAGACAGCATTATGAGGAGAAATGATTGACGGAGGAAGCGTAGGATCGACAGAACACGGATGACGCAGAATTTCGCTGAAGGCCGACGCGCTGGCGACTCACGCCGATCGCCTTGCCGAGAATGCTAAGGCTGCAAAACAGCCTTCTCAGGTATTCCTCCACGACCTCGTAGGTCAATAGCCTCCTTGAGCTACTTGACAGTAGTCATATTTGGGGGAGTAGACATATCTCAGTTACGAAGTCAAATGTCTATACCAGGGACCACTGCTATGAATGGATCAGGGCACATCTCAATCGAGTATCATTCCATGTATCTCGCCTTTTCACTTCACAGAATCTTGATCTTCTATGAAGACTTGATTACACTATCTTATTCAAGTTTTGATGGGACGGTTATTTGATGTTTGAGTGACATGATGCCGATTGTATTACTTTTGGCTTCACGATAACTTAATTCGCATTGCCATCTCCATAGCTTTGGGCAAGGAGCGCGGCCGCGAGCTCGCATCTACGTTATGTTGTATGAATCTCTTTTCATGATTGTAAGTGCGCCGCTTCATGCCAAATCGCTTGCGGTTACGCTATGATCCAGCATCTGGGAAGACGACCTTAACAAGCTCCTTCTTATTAACTGGCAGTAACATTAGCATCACTTCATAGCGATAGAAGCTAAGATGACTTACTCTTTCCCATAGCATTCCTTGGGATATCTTCTACAACCTTCATCTCCTGCGGAATCTTGTAATTGGCGATTCGTTCTTTCAGTGCTCGCCTTAGATCCATGGGACCATATTGCTTGCCTCCCTTTCCAGCCGTTTTTCCTTGTTCTGATAGGATGACGACGGAAGCGACTTTCTGGCCCCATTTCTCTGAGGGCAGGGCTACGACAGCGCATTCGCTGATTTCAGGTCTGCAACAACCGTTAGCAAAGGCGCATGCAGAGTAGTGCGTGCAGGGACATACAACGAGAGCATTTCCCTCTCGATCTCCAACGCGCTGACCTTTTCACCACCAGTCTTAATGATATCAGCACTTTTCCGGCCCAGGATAAAATAAGGCCATCCTTTGGCCCACTCTTGCGGGCTTTTTCCAGCACCCTCCACTTCTCGCCTCACAGCGACATCGCCTGTCTTAAACCACCTTCCTCTACCGTCCTCGCCCTCTACATGCTCTGATGAAGTGGCCTCCGGATTGCGCCAATATTCTTTGAAAATGGTTGGGCCCCGAAGCTGAATCTCTCCTTGCCTCTCTTTTCCATCTTTATCAAGCTCTTCGCCTTCATTGATAACCTGATTCGTTTCCGTATCTACGAGACGAGCCTCGACACTCGGAAGTGGCCACCCCACGCTTCCATCCATGCGGTCTGCAAAGTCGAGACCGCAGGAGAGGGCCATTCCGACTTCTGTCATACCATACCGCTCCAGTAGAATATTGCCGGATGTGATATCGGACCATGCCTTCTTTGTAGGTGTGGGAAGAGCGGCCGAGCCCGAAATATTCAAGCGTAGATTCTTTTGCGAGGTAGCGTGCGCGACAGCTGCCTTCAGTTCTTCTGATAGCTCACTATGTGTTTGTAGAAGGCGTTGGTATATCGTTGGCACAACAGTGAAGAAAGTGATTCTCTCGGCCTGTTCTGCATCGCTCTTGAGGAAAGGCGCTGCGAAGCGTTCCCAAGCTGCTTGCGCGTTGAATGGGAACAGAAATTCAATGGTCGATCCGGCGAAGAGAGGGGTAAGAAGGGCGTTTACGGTGCCGTGGATGTGGTGGAGAGGGAGGCAGTGTAGGAGACGATCGGAGGGGGAGTAATTCCAGGCTTTGATGAGCGATTGGCATTGGGCTGTCAGGACAGAGGATGGGAGAAGAACGCCTTTCTGTACCCATATTAGCCGGACGTCGATTACTGCACGATAGCATATCATACTGGTCTACTCGTTGTACCTGACGTATACAGCATCATTCCACCTTGATCCGACTTCACATTTTCTAGAGTAATGTGCTCCGAGCTCTTCTTTCCCTCTGTGATCTTCTCAACAGCCACGATAGGCTGGTGTTCCAATCCTTCTTTTGCGACATCCAGAGATTTCTCTCTGAACTTCTCAGACGACAGCAGCATCAGAGCCTCGCTCTGGTCTATGATATATCGCAGTTCATGATTCGGGAATGTTGTACATAACGGTACGGCAATGGAGTGATTAGCCAAGATTGAAAGCAGAGTTACTAACAATTTAATTAGCACGATTCAATGCTCAATTGTTGATGATACTGCCTACCCACATAATCGTAGCCATTCTCCACCAAGAAAGCAATTCTTTCGCCAGGAAGGCTATTCCCCTTCGCCTTTTCTTTCAATCGCTCAGTAGCATCAGCAACATTATGAACCAATTCGCCATAGGTAAAGGATCTCCCTGAAGGATAATGTACCACAGCTTTTGATTTCGGATCATGACGAGCAATAGCTTCGAACAAAGGTAGCTTTGGGAGTGTAGAAGCCATGCGAACGGATGGGGAATAGCGACAGGATAGCCTAAGAAAATTCGAGTATACAGGCCGTTTTGTGGTTTGTCGAAGAGCGGCTCGCAGCGACATGGTGTCTATCTATTCCCTACCTCCGTAGGTATCTTCGGGTGCTTGTATATGAGCTTCCGGCTTTAAAGATGCGGGGACTTACGGCGGAATGGATACGCTGCGGTAAGAAGTTTGTCATTTTATGGATAAAAACCGGGTTACTGCATTGGGAATATTCTATCTTGGGTTTCTAACTGAGAAACTGAGGTGAGCCTCCAGTTCTCCTCCGAACTCGTTTCTCTCTCGCCGCAATTTCTGGGCGACGGCGACGACCACCCCTCCACATCCACATATATGTTTTTAAGAGGAGCACTAAGACTCGTGCCGAGCAGGCCAATGTCACAAATGGCCCAATCAATGACTCCAATGGAAGATATCATGAGATCGAAGGTATTTCTACCACTCCTCCAATCGTATGCCATCCTTTAACAAGACCATTAAGATCAATGAAGCCCTCAAACCAACCGCTCTCGAAATCCGCAATGACTCCCACCTACACGCACATCACAAAGCCATGAAAGATAGTACTTCGGCAGAGACGCATTTCCACGTATCCGTCGTCTCAGATGCTTTCGAGAAGAAGAGACAGCTTCAGCGGCACAAGATGATTTACTCGCTCATGGCAGATGAGATGGCGAAAGAAGGAGGCATACATGCGTTGCAGTTGCAGACGAGAACGCCGGAAGAGGCTGAAAAAATCAAGGCTCAGGAAGAAGCGGATAGGGGTGTGCCAGTATGAGGGTGAAACGGATGAAAGTCGTGGGGAGAGATGTAGAACCGGCAAAATGATACCCAATCGTACACTCACGGAGGCGCGGGAAGAGAAAGAGCAGTCAGATCAAAAGAATGGCCAGAAAAGATCCCGGCCTGTATAAGTTATATCTATGTGAGCATTTAACTTACAGCGAGACAAGGCATTCAGGTTCGGCTTTGAGACTTACCGTTGATGTAATGGAATTGACGGGCCTTCCTTCGAAAGGAAAGTTTCAATTACAACTGAAACCTTTGTTCACAACTGGGCCATCTTGTCAAACTATATCTACCATCTGAACGATAGGCACCTGAAAAAAATACATGGCACGACTCAGATTCGGACTGAGATCTACAGAATTCCTGGGGGTACACGCCAGAGCCAGAACAAATCCGACAGATCCACGACATCTAAGCCAGCAGTATAGACCATATCATTACAGAATTCTGTAGGAAATGGCCCCGATCTGGAAGACACGCTTCACTTCAGGCCTGTTGTGCTAGCCATTGCACTACCGTGCCTTGATTTACCTTCCTTTCGTAAGAGGCCTTTACTTATGGCTATAGATGGGAATCAAATTGGCTTCTGAATCTTAGAACTATATGCGGATTTATTAAAAATCTGTTGATAACTGACTAGGAGTCTAGGAGTCTCCAGACGGGAGGATAGCATAGTAACTAAAGAAAGAACTGCTACATTCAGCATGCTAATTACTTCAACAGATGGTCAATCTTACTGATCTTCCTGTCGAACTCATGGAGGGCATCATGGATGCTGCTCACCTGATGCCCCATGGGAATGTCGACAGTCGACGTGCCGAGCAACACCCAGCAGCCTCTACATTCGGTGCTATGCGGCTCGTTTGTCGAGAATTGAACGGCAAGGTCTTCAAGCGTTACGTGGAAATACTGTTCTCGGTTCACACCGTCAAGCTGGAGGAATTGTCTCTACGAGCCATGATCGACATGGGCAAGAACGAGCATTTTCGCAACACAACTAGAACGCTATTCATCGACATACACGAGATCATCTACGATCAACAAGGTCTTCCAATTTTTCCAAATCTGAGGGAAATGACCATTGAACATATCACGGTTATAAGTCATTCCCGGTCGCCGCAAATGGCGTGCATAGGAGCCAGCGCTGTCTAGAAACGATCAGGAAGCTTCCATCGAGGGTTTAGATCACGGGTACATAAACTATCTTTTTCGTGCAATATTCAGGGGTCTAGCAAAGATGAAGCAGTTGATTGATCTCTAAATACGGCTCGTTTGTCGTGATAGGTACGTTCGTATAGGGGCCGAATATATTATCTAGGATCTCTTAGAGTCACGAGGCGTATTTCACCACCGACTTTCTGAAAGATCTAATACAAGACTCCGATTACGAGGGTTTGGAAGCCACGCTCCAAGGTCTCACGACTTAAGCGCTTCCGAGTAGAGGACCACTATCTGAAGAGTCTGAAAATATACACGGCCGTCCCCAAGATTAGCCATTCAGAGAGTTCAAGCCCACAGTCTTGGCGAAGTTCATATCTCCTTCGCCAAGACCGCAGGACTTGCCTATCATTTTCGCTACGGGCGAAGATCAAGCCTTTGTAAATATCAAGGCAGCTATTCCATGGACGAGTCTGTCAAAGTTATGGGCGTTGGAGCTTGGCGGAACATAATTCGAGTATCAAGTACTGGCTGCTGGTCTCGCTATTCTTAAAGGCACCTTACTCTCCGCTACATCAAACTCAATTCAAAAGCCGGATGGATTTCCCTTATCCGCTTTCTTTATACTAAATTAGACCTTGCAGACTTCGGGATCTGGGAGCCTACTAGCGCTGAGAATAGTCCTGGCGATAGGAGCGGCTTCTGCTTTAGGAACCTAAGAGGTAGATGCTATAAGCCCTATCGTATATAGAGGGCGAAGGAACAAATACCCGAGGAACTAGATAAGTACCTTGTAGATCTGAGGGAGACCAAAAAGCATAGAGCCAATCCGAAGTGGCAGTTTCCCGAATGGTAAAACAGGCATAAATGGATTAGGGATAGCACATAATCTAAGATGACGAGGATTCGGTAAAATTCCTACAATTCTTTGTCTTCAGCTTTGGAAGCCAAGTGTATACTAGGATTTTGTTCTACAACCTTCAACACTCGTGTCTCTTCCGAAATTCAACTTTACTTTATTCATACATGCAGCCCTTGGAAATAGAAACCAGACCATGCCTTCTTTATCGCCCTACCCATAGCCGTGGGCAAACAAATCTCAAAGCAAACCGACTCCCAACACCATTTTTTTATCCCATGCTTACCTCTGCAAGGCTAACTTACAAACCCATTCAAATAAAGACCATCTTACTCTCCCCTCCACACTTACCAAGATGGGACCACCCTCCGAATACTTCCAAACTAGCAAACAGCTACCGAATACCGGATAAATTCATCTTCACAAGCGACTGTAAATGCCTCGACGATGAGCCCTCCTTCTCTGATTCGGCCGCGTCGAGTTCTCCTTCAACAGTTCTTGGGCTGCTTGCTGAATGGCCTTGTAGAACGCCTCTCTCATTTTCGGTCGCATAATAGAGATAGCACTAGCCAACACGACTGAACAGTCCGATGCCTCAAGCTGACCGATAAACGTACTGAATGCTTGTTCGAGCGCCTCGGTGTCTTCAATGTCGATCGCTATAGCCCAGCCTTGGAGGATATGGAAGATCAATTCGGTGATCACGGCTTGATCTGAGTGAAATGATATCCCAAAGAGGAGACAGATTTTGCCGATTGCCATTCCAGATCGCCCATCGAGTTGAACAGGGTGTGCCTTGAACTCTTCTCGGGCTTTAAGCATATTTGTAGTTTTCTCCAAGACATTGAGGCGAAGTACAGCTCCGACTGCCGGTGAAGCCTGTGCGAGATTCTCGAGGTACTGGCGACCGATAACGGTGCTGATCGCTTCTTGCCCAATTTCAGCCCACGCGAACCATTCCATACTTGCTGTTATAAGTTAGTAAATTGAATAAGTATTTTTTCGATGCTTCTTACCTTTATACCGGACATCTTTGTTATACATGTCCGTGTTTTTTAGCGACTGTAGAATAGGTCCTACCTTGTACAATCGAGTATGCGCGTCTGCGAGAGGCCCGATAATAATAGCGAACTTCTTCGAATCCTCATCCCCGGCCATCTTGTAAAGTCTCTGTACACACCAGACCAATGATGGTGAGAGACTGACGAAGGGCGTAGCGATCTTACTGGCAATCTCGCAGGATTGTGAGAGGTGGTTTGAGGCATCCCAGGCAAAGCGGGCATCATTAGGATCCAGCGGTGGAGGAACAGCATTTTGACGGCCCATGAATTGGCCCGCGCGAAAGCCTTCTTCGCCATTGACACCTGCACTGATATCGGAGAAAGCTCTGAATAGCAACGTGGGAACCTCGCCATCCGGTTGTATTTCTGCGTGACGAATTGCGGGTCCATCGAGGAAAGCAGGAGCCGTTAAGGACATTGTTCGGCGACAAGCAACAGGCTGGCTAGCTTGCTCTGTTATGCTTTGTTGTCTGATTGTAGGAAGAGCTTGTCTAGGACCAGTCATGCGCTTGCCAGCGTTCGGTACTTCTCTGAACTTGTCGGGACGGTTCTGGAGCGCAACCTTACGACTTTCTGCATAGGTGATGTTCCTGAGGTCGTCTTCAAGTCGACTACTTAGCAGTATTCCAATTTCTGAAGCAGTTTCCTCGATCTTTTCTAGGTCCGATCCGAAATTCCGACGCGCGGTGTAGAAGTTAGATACGTCCCAGACGGCGCTCCACACTTCGTCAGATTCGACACTGCACTGCTTTCCAGCTCGAATTTCAGTGTACTGCATATTCACCATCCCTGTGGTAAATGGTACCAGAGCTTTAGGAAAGATCTTATTGAGCACAGCGGTAAAAGAAAGAATATCGGCAGCGAAGCTAAGTACAGAATATTAGATATGCAGGCGTTAGAGATAAGTAAACTTACAATCGCTTTAGCACGCACAATACTCTCCGTTCGTCTGCCGTCCAAGAATGACACCGCCTAGTTGTAAGTTTATCGTAAAGGTTGGATACTTTCTTCTTCGAAACAGCCTTCCCCACACTCTTCTGAATTCTGTTGGAGGAGGTAGAGCCTGGGGGCGTCAGAAGTCCGAAATGTGCATTTGAGGTTTTTGAATTTCGGCTTCGCTGAGGAGTTTGTCGGCGAGGAGTTTGTGGTACAGCAGGCGTAGAAGTTCGTTGTGGGATATTACTTAAGATAATCTCAAGTTCGTCTTCCGAAGTAATGTGCTCATTGTTGTAATTGACGCTATTCAAGTTGGAGGTACTACCAGAAGGCTCGGGACGAGAAGCTGATCGCAGAGCTGTCGTATTGATCGCCGGCGTGAACCTGGCCTCTGTAGATGCTTCGAGGTCGCGATGTTTCTTTAGCACCATGATCGATACCGTGTAATGTGAGAGCGAAAGGGGCGTGATTGAAGAGTCGATGCCTAGGGCTGGCAATCAAGACAGGAGGAAGTGAATAGAAAGAGGAATAGACCCCGACTTTCAACCGCAAGACGCGACGCGAGATGAGCGCGAAAGTGAGCAATAAGTGACTCTCGGGTCACAAGCGCGCCCCCAGATCCGGCCAAAAACCTGAAATCAATCCAAGTGAAGTGTCGAAGTGAAGTCAAGTGTGTCCCAAGTCAAAATCGACTTTCTCGGTGCAAAGAGAAGTTTTCCAATGGGCCCGTAGAACTACTCTAACGATTGCCCTCGAACACGTCCATCAAGAAAGAATAAGTTGGATCGACATTCGATCAAGTCTGCAGTATGGATCGTGGTGGCCATCCCATATTGTCGCTACCTTAGGTATTGCAAAGATATCCGAGCAGAACCCGTCCGCGAATGTCGAGGAAGCCCACGGACTGGGGTTGTGAGTATTGGATATCAGAATTTTGGTACACACAACGGGTCTAACCTTCATTTTGTCACCACCTTGCTCCCAACTTCCAGTAAACGGTGACCAGTGCTTCAAAAGTTTAACAATACTAGTCGACTGTTGCCCACTTTTTCAAAAAAAATTCAGGAAACGCCAGTCTATGCATGACATAAAAGTACAAGTCAGTAAAGTTTTTACCCTATTCACAACCCATCGCTATTTGCTTCATCTCAATTATACCCCGGATCATCATCGTAGTCTCCACCAGGGGTTTGGGCAGCAAATGCACCAGGCGTCTCGGGGTAGGCACCAGGCGTGGGGGCACTCATGGCGCCACCGGGTGTCTGGTAGTCCCCGTATGGCCGAGGAGTCGGTCCATCCATGGCACCAGGCGTAGGAGCGTTGTAAGCACCGGGAGTTGGTGCTGAGACGTATGGGGTTGGAGCACCACCATAAGAGGCTCCTGGAGTAGGGGCACTATACGCTGATGGATGTGCAGGTGTGCGAGATCCCGAAAATCCAGGAGTAGCGGCTGGGGCAGCTCCCCATGCAGGAGTCTTGGAGCCAGAGTTGTAGTCGTCGGCAGAGTTTCCTGAGAATCCGCTGTTGCCGGCGAAAGGCGTGCGTGCATTCCACGACTAGATCAACATTAGCGGGCATCATATACAACTTGATAGCAGAACGTACCCCTCCTCCATACTCTGTTCGGCCACCATAGGAAGTGCGACTTCCATCATTGCCGCCATATGCAGTGCGACTCCCATCGTTATCTCTGCTCCAAGCAGGTGTTCGTCCACCCTGTTGTGCTTGCGCAGGTGTTCGACCACCCTGCTGCCATGCGGGCGTGCGGGCGTCCTGCTGCATTCCCCAAGCTGGGGTGCGGCCACCATTTGCGGCACCAGCAGGAGTTCTTGAGCCTCCTGGGTATTCAGGAACACGAGAACCGCCAGGGGTGCCAGAGCCAAACCGACCACCAGGGGGTCCGCTTCCACGTCCACGACCAGCCCCAAAAGCGATTGACTGGCCAGTGATTGGGTCTTTGATCCGTAAAGTAGTCTTCGCAACCGTGACGACTTTGTTCTTGGTGTGGAGTTCTACTCGAGCCTTGTCATCTGTTGTGTCCTTGACAATACCTAGAAGGCCTTTGTAGGCACCAATGGCGATGGTGACCGTCTTGCCAATCATCTTGTCGCGCCCAAAAGACTTGGGCGGGCCCATGGGTGCTCCTCCATTTGCCGATTTGTTCTGTAGTGCCGGGTTCATTTTGGTCAGATCCGGAGCCAGGCTGTTGATCTTACCACCCTTCGCTACGACAGTCTGAACATTCGCACTGCGGACGACAAACATGCCCGCATTTTCTGCCTGTTGCTTGTTCCAAACAAAGAGGTAGTTGCGGTGCACGTGGATGACCATACCAGTGCGTTGCTCGCCACTCCATTCTTTGACTGTATCGTCTGATCGGACCTCGGATCCTTCTCTGTCAGTAGCTACCGCGTTGCGCCGCTTTTCAATCTTTTGAGATATAGCTGTAGGAAGCACAGTGCGAGATCTTCCTTCCTGATCAAGGATTTGTAAGTGCTCTCGCTGGACCTTGATGATGACGGCGACCGTCGAAGCATCCAGCTGTACCAGATCTTTGATTGCGTAATCTGAATGTGCCGCAGAGCCACCAGAATCTGTAGCCTCCCTCAAATCCTTGCTGAAGACCGTGATCTCTTCGTTGTTCGAGTTGGCGAGCAGTGTGACTCGGTCTTCGACAAAACGCAGCACCATACCTGTTTCATCGAAGTATTTGCTGCCTCCAATGACTTTTACGTGGTCTCCTTCATTGAATACCTTGCGTAAGCCCTTGACAGGAGCATCAATTCTTTGACCATTAAGTGGGCCACCCCTCACTGCCAGTGTGACAATGTCGCCATGAACGGCGATTGCTTTGCCTTTAACACCTTGTTGTTCGCCCTGGTATATCTCAACGTTGTCGCCAGGAAGATAGTCGGAGAGTGAGGAGCTATTTTTCAGAGAAGCAGCAATCGACGCAAGATCGAGGTTTTCTCCGCCTTCCTCATTTTTCGTAGAAAACCGCGAGACTTCCTCCAAAGTAGGGTGCACGTCTTCTGTTTCCACAGCCTGGAGCTTGTAATCCTTTTCGAGAAAGCCGTCGATAAAGTTCTCATTTTGGAACGTGAAGATAATTTTACCATGCGATTGAGACACTCCAACGTGTCTTGAACCCTTCTTTCGTGCCTCCTGCTCGTTGAACAGACGCTGCTGCGGCCGAGAGGTGGAGAGCGGTCTCTTGCGCTTAACATTCTGCGGCGCATTGATATCCTCCTCCGTGCCATAGTCTATACGCGGGATGATCTTAAGCGTGATATCTGAGCCATTGTCCTCAACACTGCTGACTTGTGCCAAATCTCCGGCGTATTTCTGAGGTTTCTTGATTCGTACCCACATTCCAGGCTCAATCGGTTTGGGCGGAATTGTGTGAAGGAGGTCCGGTCTCTCCTTGATGTCGATGATGTTGATTCCGCTTCGAGCGTAGCAGAAGCTGATGTTATCGGTCGCTGCGTAGACATGCTCAGTTTGGGTTGCTTCGACATAAATGTATCCAGACATGGCACTTCCACCACGAGCAAAGCAGGAGAAGATCTGGATTCTGTCCGCATCGCGAGAAGCATTCATATTGTCCGCGCATCGCCTCATGACCTGATTGATGATCTCGGCCTCCTTCCCTGCTTTGCATCTCACAGCCCAAATCATGGGATCTGAAACGCTAGGAAGAAGGAGATGCTGCGGAATGGCGGCCACTTCTTGCGCACCACTTCGCATTCGACCATATTTTGCCTTCAGCATTTTAGCCTGTTCCTGGGCGTCTAGCATTATGTCAGCGTCGCGTTGCCTGTCCAGCTCCCTATGCCGCCTGTCATCGTTCTCAACGCCAGCGGGCATATCGAGCAGGTCATCAGGGTGGACTTCATCTGCCACAATCTCGTCGTCGTCGAGCTCATCTTCTTCGTCGTCGTCGTCGACTTCGGCTTCGGCATCAATGAACTGCATGCGACGATCTCGTTTGGCACGCTTGCGCGGTCTGTCATCTTCGTCCTCTTCCTCGTCCTCCTCTTCCTCATCCAGGTCATCGCCTTTGCCATCATCATCTTCGTCTTCTCCGTTTGCGTTCAGGTCCTCGTCAGCAACCTCGTCGTCATCATCTTCGTCGTCGTTTGTTCGACGGCTCGTGGCTTTGTCCCTATTTGAAGGTGCCTCATCCTCATCGTCAGAACCACGACGTCCGCTGATTTTCCGACTTGTAGTTGGGTGGGCAGCATCCTCATCGTCGGATAGTGCTTGCGGCGCCGGGTTGAAGTCGTCGTCCTCAGATTCAGAAGCGTGGTCTTGGTTCAGGGAATTGGTGTTCATTGCTGTTGTATCTTCGGCGCAGGACTGCCACCGACGAGGCCTATGATGTGAGGATGGTGGTGGGTTTGCAGAGACGAGCAGTGATGAGCAACAGCAGAGGAAACGGAGATGTGGGCTCGGAATGGGAGCGGCAGCGCTGTTGTTGTCGCTGCTTCCAAGTGTAACGCGACTTTGGTCGGGGCACGTGATACTTCACCCCTGTCACTACCTTAGTAAGCCCATTTTGATTCCTTGGTCTCACATCTCTTCCTCTTCTCCCTTTATGCCCATCCGTTTCCGCACATTCTTTCACCATGTCGCCTACGCCAGCGCCAGCGCCAGCCTTCATAAGGCTCCGACTGGAACATAAGGATTCCTGTGCCACAGACTGCGCTGAGCTCTGCCAGCCAGAGACAAACACAAAATATGTAACCTGGGGAACTACATGTAGCCGGACAGCAGCCTCTCGCTCTGACTTATTGTCTGAGCGATCAGATTCAATTTCTCCCACTCAACACACATCGCTTTTGCCATGAATAAATCTCTTTTACATTTAATAGCATCTCTCACGACAAGCTCCAGTCGACACTACTAGCATATATCTCCAAATCATGGACATCGAACCCGTAAAGAAGGCCAAGGCCGGCTCTAAACGACACTCGACACCATCTGCCCTCATAAGAAAATTATCGAAGAGGCTCTCCGCTCCCATTCGTTCACAGAACAAGCATGCATTTCGCCAGAATGAGCATGCCTGCTCAGGGGAAACAGTTCAAACGACATCCCTCAACGAGCTTCGAGGTATCAGCCAACGAGGCAATATGAGATCCCTAATTAGACCTTCATCAGCAGCGTCGATCAGTATGCACTCTTGGTCAAATTCGGTCATGCCAACCCGGCCAACATCGTCTGTCGAGACATCGATCTTGGGAGTTCGCAAAATCAGTGGCCCTATGATATCGCGTGCAACTGCCTCCTCGATGTTGCAGAAGTATTCAAGCGACCAGGTCATATATGTTGGAAGAAGGAAATACAGGGCTGAGCATATTAGTGGAAAAGAAGCAGGCCTCCTCGAGACTGATCTGCCAGCGTCCAAGCGGAAACCAATATCTTCATTTCTGGCAGATATTCCCAGCGAGAATGTGGACGAACAGCTGAAGCATTTTTCACTTGCAGAGGACGCCGCAGACTTCACTCAGTCATCAAGTGAATACGTCAGCCCCCGATCTCAATGGAAGATGACCATTTCTGATCTGCTCACCAAAGAAGAGCAAATGCCAGTGAATACAAAATCCATGAACAGAGCTGTCAGTCACGAACATCAGGCTTCAATAAATGAAACAAGAAAGCACCTACAAGATTCGATCAGATCCTCAACTACAACAGATTCAACAGATCCATCTACGCCCAGAACTGACCTCTCAGAAGAGTTCGAATCGAGTGCAGGCAAGAAATACAGCGGCCCAATATTCGAAGAGCCTTGCTGCATTTCGAAAAGTGTTCCCTTTAACGATTATCCTTCAGAATCAAGAGGTTTGTCCTGCGAACCACAAGTATCAGAAACCGGTGGCCTCATTTATGAAAAGCCTTGCTGTATCTCGGGAACGACTGCAAGCAAAAATCTCCCCGGCGTCCCCATTTCTGAAGAGCTTTCCTGCACCTCCGAAACAACTGCATGCAATCAGGTCACCGACGGCTCAATATTCGAAGAGCCTTCCTGTATCTCCGATACTGATTCCCTTAGCGATCAATCCGCAGCATCAACAAAAGGATCTTGCGACTTACACTTACTGAAGACTAGCATCACTTGCCCAAGAACTGAAGACATGTTCAAGAACGCAAGGATTGCCGAGGCCGCCCAGGAAATATATCGAGAAGCATACGCACGCGCTGGATCGTTATCCCTATCGAACCCCCGCTTCCACCAAGCCCTACAACCGTCGCCAGAAGACGAAGAAGAAGAAGGCGACCGCGAAGACTATTTTTGCAGCTCTCAGCCTTCTCCCTTTCGTAGTAAATCACAAACCCCACCGCAAGCAATATCCAAAACTTTACCAGTCTCAGACCCAACCCTCCTCACCCTATTATGCCGATCCCAAGATGAAGGCCCGAGCGGCGAAGAAATGCGACAGGGAAGACACGCGTTAGTCATGAGAATCTTGGACAGGAATCCTGAGAAATGGAGTGGCGGCATAGATGATCTAGATGTACGGATAGCGAAGAACAAACAAGTGAAGGAAAACTTTGAGGCGATGCATCATGCTTGAAGAATGGACAGATCAAGGATGAAATTATGATACCCGCGATGACGACGAAAAATCCATGGTGGATATGGACAGGCAATAACAAGGTTCGATCAGCGATTTGTATACGATAAATATTTTAGTAGGAGAATGGAGATACCCCCGAACCAACAGAAATAGTTCACTAGAGAAACGTAGCGTTTGATACCTTTTACCAATACCGATATCAATATCAATATCAACAACACCACCCAAACAATGGTTATAAAGTCAAAACTTGGGATATCCATCTCCAACAATCCCAATCCCTCCTAAAAAAACTAAAAAAGAGAAAAATCACTTACCAAGATATTCCAACACATTCCAACAATTCTAAAAAAAATCTTAAAACCCAAAATTAAGAATTTATTCAATCAACCTCAAATCCATCAAAACTCTATGAAGAACTCACACCCTCAACCCCCTTTCCAAAACAAAAAGTCCAGGTAGATGACGGTTCCCTCATAAAACCACACCGCAAAATCCTCAATCTCCAAATCCCCGAAAATGGGTATGGGGAAAGAGTAATAAAGGCACGACAATGGCACGGCAAGGAAATAAAAAAGAAAGAAAAGAAAGACGAAGAAACGTCTCAGTGTTTACTATTTCTTTTTTTCTTTCATTATCGAGGAAAGAATAAAGGCCACGGATATACTGGGACTAGTATTATATCTATTGGATAAGGGGGGAGTGGGATTATTTGTATCGTATTTCCCGTGATCAAAGCGTTGAATAGACGGGTTTAATCGGCCTTGAGAAATCCAATTTATAGTATGTGAAAGCAGAATTCCCTAGCCGCACAGATCAGCAGAAGGGTACGAACAACAACAACAACAGTCTAGGGAGGGTAAAATGATATTAGTGTACCAAGTATATCGTCGTATCAGAGAGGAAGTAGGGGGGAAAGTACGTCTTCAAGCCACTGCATTCCACTGCACACCAGCAAACGAACCATCCATCGGGAAGCAGTAAAACCACCCAGTCCAAAAGATCATGGTACCCATAAAAAGTATATCACGCGCGAAAGAACTTCCAGAAACTGTGACGCACAGGTCCTACATTAAAGACAGCGCTAATCCTCCCATGTAACATTGATGCATATGCGCGATGCCGAAAAGCGAAGAAGGAAAAAAGGGGAAAGTGGCGGAAGAAGGACCGGCGAGACATGTCGTGCTCATCGAATACGTTGCATATCATTCAGTCTCCCCATCCCGGTCGAAAGTCGCTAAAACCGCCCGTCCAACAAACGCAGATGCGTGTAGGGAAATCCAAATCAAAAAGAGATGCGCCGTCGCGGATGCCGCCAATAAGAGCGATAGGTAGGCGAGAGTGCGTTGTAAGAAGGAAATATATAGCTAGGCGAATGAAGAAGGTGTGTATTTGGATGTAGGTTGAGTGCGATTTGTGGGTTGACTATCGTGGAGGGGAAAGCAAACTGTGCGCATGATGAGGCTGCAGGACGTAATAGCGCTCGTCACTTTCGTATCACAGCTGTCTGGGCTCGCATTAGCGCATTGTTTGTTCGGTGCCCCCAATGGAATGACAGCGGGTCTGATTGCATACTTCTCGCGGCCACGAGGTCGGTCAAGTAAAGACGTTTTGGTTTCCCCGTCAGCGTGTCAAAGAAGACGTGAGCCGAATCATCGACGCCGTTGATGTCGACCCACAACCCATCTCTCCCACACTTTTCTTGTGTTGTTAGACACGAAGTAGCCGTTGTCGCCGAGATCCTCTGCCGTTTCAATATCCATAACTATTGATTTTGGAGCGACATGCCCTGGCGATGTGGGCGTGTCTGGTGAGAGCTGAGGAAGCTCAACCTGGTCTCCTGCAACGCGATCTTCGTCGTCACTTTGCTCCTCTGCCTGAGTGGAAAGGGATCGTATGCTGGACGTGTCGCCAATCGACTCGTTGCTTGGTCCTGCGTGGTCATCCTGATCGCTGTAGTTGTCATGTTCGTCGTCGAAGTCCATCTCACTCTCACTACTGTATCCTCCTGGAGGATCATCTGGGATTTCGGCGCCTGTGTTAGCCCACTGCTCGTCAAATTGAACTGCGTAGCCAATTCTTCGAAGACTGACCCAGTCTAAGCGGGTCATGTTGTCATGCAGGAACCCAAGAACATCCTTCCATAGACTACCGTCTTTCAGCAGGACGTCTCGAAGCCTCAAGCCTTTGAGTGTGAATCGGTGGCGTAGAGCTAGTTTTTTGATCTCGTCAGCATCCAGTTTCCAGCCCTGGATCCCAAAGGCTATAAGCTTGTCCCATTTGACGTTGTGAAACAGATCCTCGAGGTTGAGTGTGAGTGGTCGATGGGCGGGAAAGCCTACGTGGACAGCCTCGAGTCTCTTTGCGGCTTCGAACACAGTCTTGAACAACGGTGACAGGTGTTTCATGAACGGGTCAAGTTCCAACTCAAAGCCATCGTCGAAGTGCAGTTCAATACAAGTCAACTGTGTCGCCAGATTCACAAGACTGTTGGGTTGGGCCAGATTTAACGCGCTTTGTGGGCTTACGTTGGGCGAGGAGAATCTGGTACAGGGCGAATGAGACCAAATCAGGGCTTCACCAACAGTCTTGGTGCTGTGGAAGCAGGCCGGCGCCCATTTGAGCTGGACGCGATCGGAGAGGTTGTCGTTCTGTCTGATGTACGAGATCAGAGTACGGTCGTTCATGTCCTGCACCGGTAGGATCTGGACATGTTGGAGTTTCGTGAATGCAGATATCCCCTCCTTCAAGGCCACTAGATCCTCCTTCATAGACACAATGCGTTTCTGGTCCCTGACCTTGCCGACAAAGACTTGCACGTCTAGATTTCCTGGCAATATCGGAGGAAGTGCTTCCGCGACGCTATCTCGGCCTAGACAAAGTCAGCGTTGTAGTTCCTAGGGCATTTCCAAGAACGTACCCTCGACGTAGAAGTAGGGGACCATGTAGCTGAACTTCTTGACATGGCGCGTTAAATGAGGCTGTTTAGCAAGCCACCGCAGCCTGTCAAACTCTCTTGTTGAGAACCTTGTCGTCACCTTTCCGAATTGATGGATGGCGCCAACCTCTGAGAACCTCTTGCACGTCCTTCTCCAGCTACCAAGATCTTGGGCCCGTGTTGACGATGGAACCGGAGGTGGTCGAAAGCTCTCTTGTGAGAGGTAGGCTCGTCTATCCACATTGACGCCTTTGTCTGGGTCGGCCTCGATCAGGTCCAAGATGTCGCGGAGAAGCTCGTCAGCCAGCTTCTGGATGGGCGAAGACCCGTTGGGCACGGGTTTCGCCGGGTTCTGCCTGACAGGAGGAAGATTGGGATCTGGCAGAAGAAGCCGGTGGTTGGGATCCGAACCGGCTTCCTGTGACCTCTGAGGCAACGAGGGATGCAGAGTGGCAGCACTGGAGCGCTGTTTTCCTCGCTCGAGAGGAGTCGATGGGACGGACTCTGGACCGCGAGCCATGGGCGAGGAAGGCCGGGATGGCGTGGGAGATGGAGAGGGTTAGGCAGCTTGTGACGGTGGTTCGGTCAAAGAAGGATTCAAAGAGGGTGAGGGTGGGGAGATGGAGATGGAGGTGAGGGGAATGTGAGCATCTGGAGTCTGTACACGACGAGGAAAAAATCAACAGGGAGAGCATGACCAGGTGCCCTATCGTGAGATGAGTGTGTGGGTTGGGGAATGCAAAAGCTCTCTACCAGGCAGCTAGGCCGAGTGGAATCGTCGAATGATATCGCAGCTCGCACGTCAGCTGACCGTCAGTCGATGTGGTTGACCGACGAGCCGACCCTCTCTGCAAGCACTATCGGCATTTGGGTTAGACTTTTCAGGGCTGCACTTTGTTTTCAGCACATCCTGGCCGTTGCAGCACGTCGTGCTTCAATCGCTGGGTGGCAGCAGGAAAGAGATGGCAATGAGACACGGAGGGAATGGCGTTGCCTACCTTTGATGCGTCGAGCAGGCGGCGAGACGACGGACAAGAGGGGAGAGTTGGGTGTTTGGATGTGCCTTCAGTGGTGGTACAACCGACGAACCCGGGACTTCTATATGGTCTAGGTATGATTGAGGGGTCGGCGTTGGCGTCGGCCACCCCTCGACATGCCCAAGCCCTCGACATGGCGCCCAGCCCAAGCCCTCGACATGCCCAAGCTCTTTGCTCTACGGTCCTACCCATCAACTCTCAAGTCTACGGCACCTACCCATCCACTCTGCCATGTTTGGGGCCCTCAGGCACGTCTACGAGGTCCTTAGGCACGTCTACGAGGTCCTTGGGCACGTCTACGAGGTCCCTAGGCACGTCTACGAGGCCCTTCGGCACGTCTACGAGGTCCTCAGGCACGTCTACGAGCTCCGCAAAGAGATGGCCGCAAGCAGATGCCGCAACGAGATGCCGCATAGACTGAGGTCCAGTATGCAAACTCACTTACTATTCGCGCCTTGGCGGCCTGTAGAAACGATCCACCATTCCGTTAGCGGATCCCTGGAGCGAGATGCATTTTCTTCGTCCAACCGCAGAGAGGTGCGTCTGTAGCCTCTCGTGCGTCCAATGTCTACACTGCAGTGACTGGCTCCATCATCTCCCCTTCCCCTCGGTCAAACGACAAAGACCCGTTCAACATCATGTTTCAGACATGAAGAGGGAAGACAAGGACGGTCGGCTTCAATCGAGCCTGAGCCTGAGGTGGATGTTGATCTTTGGTTCAAGTTGGCGACATGGAGAGAGCATAAAGTTGTCACCAAGGAACCCCCACAAACGAGCTCGGACGTGCCTCCGCGAAGAGAACGATGGAAAGGTGACACGGACACCATTTCCAGCCATCTTCAGGTTCCCCGAATCAAATTAGAACTAGTACCGATGATGAGCACATCTTGTATACCATCACGTGATCCATTGCCTGATCTACTACTAGTACTAGTACTGTGGCATCGCACTGACACCAAGTATCAGCCTGGATGTAAACGACCAAAACCATGTGACTGCAAGATTCCACCATCTTTAGCCGCCTTCATTCGTGATGGCCAATGGGTGAAGAAGATGTATATCCTAGCTGCATACACTAGCCGTGTCATGACTGAAATTGCGTGCGGGAATTATGTTTGATCCTGCAGTGTGCCTTAAGTCCACTGCTCCAAATCCTAGCAGTATATAGGCAGTCCCATGCATTCAACGAGTAGCCTCGCATGCTGCGTCTTTTCAGACCTATTCAGTAAGTCCATGGACCGTCGCCCCGTACCGCCTTCCGCTGGCCATGCATCCATCACACTTTACTCCGACCTTTGCTTCTTTCAGCTTGCATCTTCCTGATCTCAGTACTACTCAATTTATTCTGAAAAGCTTCCTGGACGCCTCCGCCCTGTGCTTCGATACCAGCCGCATCCTCTTCTTGCTCATCTGCATCCAAGACATCCACTTCGAACACATCTAGTTCCTTCCATGACTTTTCTTGTCTCTTCTCATTGACTGCCTTGCCGCCCGCTCGTGTTTCCGCAGATATAACCAATGCATCGATATCCTCATCGGTTATGGTTGGGCCGAAAGGATCCCAAATCTCGACATATCGTATCAGCAAGCCAGTTGGATATTGCACCAGCACCGCATGGCCGTTGGGACCAGGATTTCGTATTTCACGCGCACTCTCTGGATGTTCATTGGCAGGATCAAACGAGATGATGCCGTGAAGGAATTTGTGAACCGATTGGTACCGGTCGTGCCAATCCTCCAAGAACTCAGCATACTTTTTGTTCTTCAACAGGTCTTCTGCTGTAATGCCGATGGTGATGACAGCCTTGTTGTCTTCAGTGGCTGAAGTAGGATCAACAGTGAATGCGACCATTGTTAGAAGTAGTTTATGCCCAATATGCAGGTGGTCAAATGTCCCTCCCACCGCAACATGCTTGTGGTGCTTCGTTTGTGCCGTTGTATCATGGTTCTTCTCTGCTTGACGCTGCGAAACCTGCACGATTCCCCCTCGCAGCTTCTGTACCGAGCAACTCGTTTTTGCGGTTGACAAGAATTGTTTAAGAAGTTGCTCGCCTTGCTCGCTTTCCACCGAGTAGACAGTTGACCATCTCTTGTGACATCGGGCCAAAGATCCTACCTCGACTATGGGTCCCTCAAGCTTATCCTCAACTCGTTCTACAGTTGATCCAAACGACTTGCCATCTCGTGGATATGCAAGCAGTATTATACGAACATCAATGCCATCCAAACCCTCGACATCAAAGCCTTCCCTTGCTGATATTATGCACAAGAGCTTGTAAAGGTTCGCGACAGCGGTCTGCGTGAGCGCGTAAAGTGACTCTCTGGTGGCTTTGGACGAGTTATGAAGGTGTGGGCAGGGCAGTGCTATGTCTAGTATTCTCAGACTTGCTGGCTTAATCGAATGGCCGACAGCGCGGAGACAGGTAAGCAGCGGGGCGTTGTAAGCAGCTTTGAGCGCAGCAAAGCTAGGAGGATGTGGAATCGGAGGTAGTAGTAAGAGGGCCGACGACGAAGTACTGGTAGTTTCCATAGTTGTATAGTCAAGCAATTGAAGATCAACTTGTTTGTTGGTGGTGTTCGGGGAGCAACCTATCTAGAAGTTCACCCTCGGCATCGTCATCAGGCTGAGATCTAGGGACCACAATTGGCAACAATCTGCAATAGAGAGGCTGGGCAAGGGGAGTGACAAATCTAATCAGATGACCATAGCTATCGATTGAAAAACATCTCGAGAAGTCACGATATCTCTGGCCATACTTGTGACCAATTTGATCAAGCAATGCTGCTAAGCACCATTAGACCCTCACCCCTGGACTCCATATTTACTCCAACTCCAGTCAACTATTTCCAACAAGATATCGCTAAATCACGCTCAACATACATCACAATCACACAGACGTTCTGTCTCTACCTCTTTTCACTTCCACACTAGGGAGGAGGTTTCTTACTACTCTCCAAACCCTTCATCTTCCCGTACCAGATCTCATCATCTGGTCCTCCCCCCTTCTCCAGCCCTTCCATCTGACACAGATCTAAGTTCTCCTTCGACAGAACCCAATTTTTCATCATATCTGACCTCGTCCAAAACTGCATCAACAATCCCGCTTCACTATGCCATGCGACATGGCAATGTAAGGGCCAGATACCCGGATTGTCAGCCACAAGTCTCAACAATACCCATCCAAAGGCTTCCACGGTTGCTGTGTCGCGCCGCAGAGGATTCGTGGTGTTGATGGTGGAGTAGTCGTAATTGAAGTAGCCGGAGCCAGAAGCAAGGACGAAAAATTTGTAGCCGTGGAGGTGGAAAGGGTGAGCGCCGTCATCGAAGTTGGAAATGATGATGTCGATTGTTGTGATACCAGTGGTTTGGTATACGAGTTCTCGATCGGAATTGAAAGCGTAGGTGACTTTCTTGCCGCTCGGTCCTGGACTTGAGATGTCAAAGAAATTGTCTTTGCTTTGAATGCCAGCCACGATTCGGTGGAGCGAGGGTGATTTGAGGTTGGGCCGGTAGGAAGATTGGTTTAGCCACCCGCGGGACAATTTCCAGTCCCCAATTTCGAAGTTCGACCGCAAAGGAACTGTGACATCCGCGTTACGAGGCGCTTCTATTGCAAGCACGGGATGGAGAGAAGAGGTGTTCATATCTCGACATTCTAGTTCCACGACTTCAGACCAGTCCTTACTTGTTGGTGTGAGGGCCAAAGCACCTGATGCTGGTGACGAGCCGTATCGAATGATCGCTCGTACTTCTGCTTGAAGCTCTGCATTTTCTTCTGCGAAACAGGTCGTTACCATTCTTGCTCGAAGCCAGAATGAGTCAGTAGTCGTGATGTTGGTGGTCAGTATTATGCTGTAGCGTTGTGCTGGAAGAATATTCAGACGGTGGAAGCGTTCTGGGCTCGCCACATCTGTGCCATCTACTTCTGTGACTGCAAAATCGTGCTCATCAATTTGAATCTGAAACTCTGCGAATGCGCCAACATTTATGAAGCGGAGCCGATGGTTTTGGTTCTTAACAAGATTGTAATTTTGTAGGGAGGCGGACGAGCTGTCACATTTTCTTAATGGCGTTGTAGAGCAATCGCGGACATTCCTGCCATTGATCAGGGCCGTATCTGGAACCGGTTCGGCATTTTCACGATCTGGTTCGAGGTAGTGCATGAGGAGTTCACTGGTGAGGTTGTAGTAATGGTCGTGGACCATGATGACTCGGTCTGTAGCATATTCCAAAGGTTGCAATTTCTTCTCTTCTTTGGAATGGATGATCAGTGGTCCAAAGAGGCCATCAGAAATCGTCACAGCCTGATGAGCGTGATACCAATAACTTCCATGTTGTCCAGGTACGGTGAAATTGTAGACAAACTGAGCACCTGGCGCGATCGGACATTGAGAGATTCCAACCGTACCGTCCATTTGGTTCGTGCCATTTTGGAATAATCCATGCCAATGAAAAGATGTAGCATTGGTAGCTTGGTTGTCGATATGAACGATAATCCGATCTCCTTCGTTGACTCGAATGAGGGGACCCGGAAATTGTTCATTGATGAGGATCATAGGTCGATATACTCCGTCCGGATTGATAATCTTATCAGTAATATTCCAATGAAAATGTCGTTCTTGTGGCGGAGCATCAAAGTTCCAATCATGATGCAGTAGGTATCCATCTTTTGCATCCTCTTCCACTCTAGTGGTATTGAACAACGTCTTTTTCGAGCGCCATGTTATCGCTACACCAAATGTGATGAGAGCGAAAATAGCCATCAGAGTAAATCTCCATTTGCGTCCACCGAACATTGACTTCCTCTCCTTCGGTCTTTTTTCGATGACTCCCCAGTCTTCCTCTGCCAGGGCCTCAGAAAAGGATAGAGATTGTTCAGAGCCATCCTCGGATCCGTCCTCGGACCGTCGACCCATGGGCAAGAGAGCATGGCCCTCGATTTCATGTTCTTTTGCAGAAGACATCTCGGTGGCCTAACCTGTCCTTCAAGCAGTTTTGCTGATGTCGGATGACTGCGTCAGCTATCAGGGGATGGTGGCGAATACCACAAGGGATGTACCTGGGGTGACGCAACGCATTGAAAGGAACGCGTCAGGAGGTTAGAGATACTATTCAGATATAAAGACAAAGAAGATCAGAGAGATATATGGATGATGGGAAAGCACACGCGGAGATGATCAAGACGTTGGCGTTGGCCTCCAAACTCAGCCGCCGCTGATCGCCTAGCCTGTTTCGGGAGTCTTGCATCTTGAGCAGCACATGGCGAGTTGGTTGTTATAGGAGCGATAATTCTGTTGTCCAAACAGAACTTGAAGAGACAATTCGAGATGTAGAAAGGATGGATCGGAGTAGTACGTATTGTATGCTTGTCAATATTCTATCGGGGAAATTGCGGGCGGATAGAACCGCAGCCTTATTATGCCCTGTAAGTATCTTACGGAGTACTTTTTGGGGAACAACTTCAGTTGGCTCTTGGATCTTGCAGTTCCCGATCGGTAATATCGAATGGTTACATAGTGAAACTTCGATAGCAACGAGTTCTTCTACAACGATCGTATGGGGGAATATACGAAACATACATCTCCCTCAGCCTCCACACACCAATGCCATCCCAAACCCCTACCTTCGCCTTCGCCGCCTTCGACCGCACCAGCCAAAACATAGGGTACTATAAACAACAAGAGCAAAAGGAATAAACCCAACCTACACCACTTTCAAAACCATCACAGAAATCTTCGCAGACATGGCCGCAATCAGCGCTTCCTGAGTGAGAAGAGACTTAATTATGAAGACATCATCGTGAAGGATTTGATGGTGGATACTCGATGAGAAGCTGTATGATATACTGTTGCCGTAAGTATGGCATAGATTGACTTCGAAGTCTGAGCGCGAACCTATAAGTACTCACCTGTCTTTTCGGGAGCATGAAATTGCTTGAAGAAATTTTATCAATTCATCGACATTGGCAAAGGAATTGTCTCGCGTAGTGCGTTGATTTTCCGTGTGTCATAACAGTCTCCATTAGATGCAGTTCCGATTGGGCCCCGAGAGGTACGTGCCAAAGGTTTGAATATCGAGCTACGGCCCTGCTGGTAGCATTAAGCTCATTTGTTATACATTTGTAATACATACAAGCAAGCCAGCCTCCTATGCAATCTCCGTCGGCGCAATACCATCGGCGCTCTTGAACTCCCCATTCAAACTGAACCCAGGCGCACTCGTCGAGCTCAACACCACCTCATGTAACTCCTTACTCATCTTGTCGCTAATCAATGCCATATCTTTCCTCAAACTCTCCATGAAGGCCTTGATATTTCTCTGCAGCTCTTGCGGCGTAAATGACAATTGTCCAACTGCCATCCTGACCACACCCATTCGTTCTCTGTATTCACTACCACCCGTCATGTCCCTGATACTCGCTACCACATCTTTGACAACAGTGCCGGTTTTCGTGCTAGGCATCATGCCTCGAGGACCCAGTATCCGTCCGATGCCCGATTTGTTCAACTTTAGCAGCGAGTCTTCGTGACATATGCACCTATCAAACTCAATCTTTCCCCCTTTTATTATATCAATGACATCGTCTTCGCCAACCAGTACTGCTCCTGCTTTCTTCGCGTCCTCTTCTGCTTTCGAACCTGGTGGACATATGACACATACCCGTACGTCTGTCTTGACAGGATGTGGGAGACGCAGTCGATTTCGGACGACGGGGCCGTTCTTGAGTGTCTTTAGTCTGACGTGAAGTTCGTATTTGGGATTTCGTTGGGAGCCGACTTCAAATGCACGGATGTACCTGTACAATAATCAGTCCAGTTTTGCATTGTCAATACCATCCATTTCAACATACCGCATCGCATCGCAGAGCGCAAACTGCTGTATCTTCCTCAAATCATGATACACAAATGATGGAGATTTCGACTTCTTTTTTTGAGCGGTCGACTGTTCCTTTCGCTTATACTTCGCAGCATTAGCAGATGCCACAGCTGTTCGCTGTTGCTGGATGGGCCCTTTGGTCTGGTTGAAGCTGGCGGCTGGACCGGCGAGGTTGGAGCCGGCAGAGTATATACATTGTAATCGAGGGCGAGAGGACGATGAGAGAGGACCTCTGCTCCATTGGAGAATGGAGGATCGTGTGGAGGCCATGATAGTAGTTCGACGGTGCGGAGGCCAGGCGGAGGAGACAATCAAGAATTTGGAAGATGAGTCTACTTTAGGCACGAGTCCATTTTAGAATCAGATTCCCGTCGGTTTCGCTCCCACGTTGACTTCGTTGCAAAGACTCCGAGATTTGTTCAATTTGTTTAAGTTAGCCAGAAATTTATCAACATTGATGATGGGATAATGAGGGAATCAGCATTTTGGAAGGTTCTAGCGTTCCATGTGCACTTTTCAACCAAGTACAGAAAGCAACCTGGAAGTAGAGAAGGCCAACAGTCAATCATCCCATACTTTTCTCATTCTAATCACAATCAGGGAAATACTCCACGCTCCATCCCACGGCAGGCTCCCAAAACAGAAGTACAACAAAATGGCTAAAATGGATGCCATCTGGGATATATCAAACCCGCAAAACGACAAGTCTATATATCAAGAGCAAAGACTACAATGGTAACAATGGTGTACCACCGTGTCGATATCTTCCTCATTCTGCTCTACTGCTGCTGAATCTCTGCTACGTCCCGGTGTAAAGGTCATCGACTCTTTCAGATCAGATTTTCTTGGAAAAGAGGTCAACCTATCCTGTTTGATATTTCCTCAGCCGGGCCCTCATTGTACTTGGTTGACAATCTCGCTTGCTCGAGCCAGCGATTCCACCATCTGCTGACACTCCTTTCGTCGTCTGGTCGTGTACTCGGACTCCTTCAGCAGCTCTTCAAGTTCTTCTTGCTTATACATTTGCTCCAGGAGCTCTTGCTGCATCTCAGTCTTTGTGAATCTACAACACCGGTTAACAATTGTTTTTCAAGGTCTTCTGGAATTGAAACTCACCCGACAAGGTTGTACATGATAGCCTTTGGAACCATGTCGATCATAGTTCGGCGCACAATGTTGTAGTATGAAACAATCAACAGCTTGATCACTTCGACTTCTTGCGTCTCCTTATCAGAAAGCGTGTTAGAAGCTTTCAGAGTCGCTGGTGGGGGTTCCATCAAAGCCATCTTCTTCTTGTTCTTTGACGCAAAGAAGCTGCCGAAGAAACCACCTTCGCTGTTACCATCCAAGGCAGGGCTTGCTGCTCGTGGAGGCACAGCGCTGGGCAGAGCCTTGCCAGTCTTTGGGTCAACCTGCACTGGGAGGGCCTTGTTGTATCGCTCATGAATGATAGCCATCGCTCTGGATCCATTGATGAAATCGGGATGTCCGGTATTGATATAGCATGCCTCCATCGACACAAGATCACGGACAAGCTTGTTCGTCGGGTCCATGGCTTTCTTGAAAAAGGCGACAACGACGTTGTGAAATTTCTCCTTCAAGGCGGGGTATCTTCGAAAAATTGGCTTCTGGAGCAGCTGTCCCAGAATCCGCACTAACTCGTCGTAGACCAATGATACACACTTCAAGCTTGGGTCCTCCAGTCTTCTAATTTGTTGTTTCACGATGATCTCGAAAGCAGCAGTACCAACAAAAAGAGCGGGCGACGATCCAGAGGAGTTGTATAAGATCGTGCGAATCTCTTGGTCTTTTACCGTGTCAAACGGATCGACCGCCTTGACACCATTGGAGTATAGCTCGTGGTATACGAAACTTATACGAGCACCTCCAGAAAGTTCGTTACTGGACAGTTCAACGTTGCTTCCCTCAAGCAGAGTCTTATAGTCGCTTGAAAATTCCGTAATCATGTTCAAGATGATATTCGCAGGGCTGCCCAACATAGAGTCGCCGAGCTGATCCAGCTCTGCCTTGTATTTTTGCAACGAGGAGGTAATGCGAGCTTTGATATCGGGAAGGGTCGTCTTGATGTGCATCATGAGAATCTATGTGCGTTAGTTCAATCCCCCTGTATCCCTTTATGTTCATACCAAGTTGAGCTTTCGTGCAAGGTAGGGAGTTCCGCAGTAAGCTGCCTTATTTCTGTATGCCTTGTGGTTCTCGAAGAATTGTTTCTCGTGTTCCAGAGCGTACGAAATGGCCTTCTTGTTTTCAATATCTCGCTGTCCACGGTTCACCACTGGTACGTAGCCCAACCGCAATGGAATTATACGGCCTGCCAAAATGTCGACAACGTCGGTGCCATCGTCCATTAAATCGACTTTGGTGAGAACACCAATTGTTCTCTGTCCTTCTGGATCAACCTCTCGCGCCAACTTAAGACCATCCGAGTTGGCCAAATCGGTGTTTGCTGCCGTAACAGCCAAAATGATAGCGTTGGACTTGCTGATCTGCTTGAGCACCATATCCTTGATTTGCTTCTCAATATCCCGCGGCTGGTCACCGACTGGCACCTTTGTGAGACCCGGCAAATCGACGAGGGTAAGGGTAAGGACGTTTGGAGAGTATATCCGCAGGTTGATGGGCGCTGGGGAGATACCGGCATTTCGACCAGTCTTTGCGTCTGTTTCCCTCACAATCTCATCTCTGATCTTGTTGAAGTCATGGAACTTTTGACCAGGAATGTGGAGGAACTCGCCCCACTCGTCGATGTTCGATTCCTTGTCCGTCGTTTTCATAGAGGTTGAGAATTCCGAATCTTCCCCCTCTTTTTCGGTGCCATTTGTAGCAGGTTTTTGGCTGGCGGGTCGATTTATCAGTTGTAGAATGAGCGGTCTTCGGGTGACGATGCCAGTTCCACGAGGCAAGCTGTTTGAGAGCATCTATAAGTAAAGCTGTCTAGAATGTCCATTTGCTCTGGAGAAACCTACAAATCTCTTCCCACGATGTTCTCTAGCACTGAACTCTTTCCGCTGGATTGCGAGCCAACAACGGCGATTTGCGGTAGATCGATGGGGTTTTGAACCTGTTTACACTCGTGTCAGAACAGCTATCCAGGCGCATTCCACTGGAATGTCCTCCATAATAGTCCTTACCCCGACTGTTGTAAAGACGTCCTGAAGCTTGTTAACGAGTGTGATAAGCCCTGGATCATTAACGTTGATGGCCTGTGGGTTGACTTGTCCCATGACGCCCGACATGGTGGGCGGTTTCTGAGGTCGAAGTCTGTGAGAGCTTGGATATAGAGGAGATGTATCAGCGACTGGAGGGTTGTGGGTTTTTGTTCGTTAAGATTGCCCTGTGTGTGTTGTGTATTGATTGTTGTTGACTGCCTGTAGGTACGTACGCTCTCGAATGCGAGGGAGATCGGCTTCACTGTGGCTCAGCAACGTGGCTGCAGTTAATTAACCCTTGGAGAGTGAGATAATTCCCAAACCTCCGTCTTTTGAGAAAGAATGCCACCTGCAGGCAACAGAATTACGACCAACGAACCCGGAAAGCACAGGAATTGGATTCGTATCAAGGGACAGGAATGGGTGCCTCATCAGTTCTTGTCCGTCCAGCATCCCCACGAAGCCGAGAGTTTCTTTTTTCGGGAGTATGCATGTGTCGTTCGAACAGAGCTTCATCGCTGAAAGAATTGGTTTGAAATCACTAAGATCTCTTGTTCATATTATGGCAGCACTATATACTTTTCCAGTCGCTTCGGGATTGCCCCCAATAGCTTCTTCTCCTGCAGCCATTTCTTGGAGAATAACCTATCCGCATACCTGTAGGCACCGTCACAAAGGATCGTAACCACTGTATTTCCGCTGCCGAGCTTCTCCGCCACTTCTTTTGCCGCGACGACGTTTAGACACGAGCTTGCTCCCAGATATAATCCTTCTTCGTCCAGGCATCGGTACACCATTTCAATCGTCTTCTCATCGCTGATATGTACAGCCCCATCAAGGAGATCTATATCTGGCTGAAGGTTGTCCGTAACACGTCCTTGACCAATACCTTCTGTAATGGAGGATCCGGTTCTTTCTTGTAGTTTGCCTCCGCTTGTGATGTATGAATGGAGCACTGATCCTGGAGGGTCTGCCAGAAATGTTTTTACTCGGCCATTGGATTTTTCTTTCAAGTACCGTGTAACACCAGCGAGCGTCCCTCCTGTTCCTGTCGCACAGGTAAATGCGTCTACCTGGCCGTCTGTTTGCGCCCAGATCTCAGGACCGGTGGTTTCAATATGTGCCTGCCGGTTGGCAATGTTGTCGAACTGATTTGTCCATACAGCATTGTCCAGCTTATCAGCGTGCCGTTTGGCCTGGTGGTTGTAGTTCTCTGGGTTGTCAAAGGCTACGGCTGGTACTGGGTAGACCTCTGCTCCTAGGAGTCGTAATAGATCTATCTTGCCTTGGGACTGTGTATTTGGCATGTAGATGACCAGTTTGTATCCTTTCGACCGGCAGACATGAGCCAGACCAATTCCAGTGTTCCCAGCTGTTCCCTCCACAACAGTACCTCCCGGCCGCAATTGTCCTAGCTTTTCAGCATTCTCAACGACAAACAGAGCGGCTCTATCCTTGACTGACCCTCCTGGATTCTGGAACTCGGCCTTTCCAAGCACTTCGCAGCCAGTCTCCTCGGAGAGTTTGTTCAATCGGATGAGGGGTGTTTTTCCAATTGCTGGTCCCAAATCAGCCTTCTGCTTTCGTGGATGGGAATATTTGAAGAAGCGCACCATCAACGAGTCCTCGGCTAGCTATGCCTTGCGCCTGAGATACCTGAATGCCATGACGGTAAGCAGCATCGATTTCAGCGACAGAGAGTTGTTCTACTGTGCCGGCAGCACGTCGCGCAGTCGATGCGAACTGTCGGACAGCTGTACGGAACATTCTATATTTGAATTGCAGAGAGAATGTTGATTGTGAACCAGTTTCGCCGCATGCCGGTGGCGTGTTTGCACTTGAGGTAGCGATATCGGCTTTGAGCTTTTGTTTACCCCATGATGAACTGTGACAACAAACCGCCATTTCCCTCACCACCAACTCCATCACCGTCGAAATGCCAGGAAGAACCTCTGTCCGAGCGAATATACGAGCCTCTCGTAATTCGGATGCTATTGTTTCCCGAAAATCGTCAACAACGACCCTGAAATCACGCGCCAGCTCGACGCGCAGCTCCGCTTATGCCGTTCAAATACCGGACGAAGGAGAGGCAACTTCACTAAGAGAAGCCATATGTTCTGTCTTCTCAGACGCTCAACGTGGTGTGGCCTCACAAAGAAAGTCCGTGGTCACTTTGCGAAAAGTGCAGGAGGCTTGCTGTTATGAATCCGCGAAACCTCGCAAGAATGCCTTGGATCAGGATTACGATGAGTCCGACTTCAATGAAGAAGTTGGGAGATGTGCACTCAGACTTCTTGGAATCCGAAAGGCCGAACCAGTAGGAGATCGATTGATCAAGTTTCTCGTGCTGTTCCTGAAGCACAGTTCCGAGAAAGGTGGGACGAAAGCAGGAAGGCAGATCACAACCAATTTCTAATATTATGAACCACAGACAATGCACTTTTCCAAACCGCAGACGCAGACACTACCGAGGGCGTCCCTGAGACGCCGACGAGTCGCCTCGCGAGCCACATCCTATCTATCGCATTACAAGTCATGGTCGCAAAGGATAAGACCATTAGATATCGAGCGACCCAACTTATTGCGCAGATTGTCAATACACTTGACTCGATTGACGACCAGCTATTTCACCTTGTGCGGCATGGCTTGTTGAAACGTCTGCGAGACAAGGAAAGCACCGTTCGGGTGCAGGCAGTCATTGGTTTAGGGCCCTTGGCCAACGAGGATGACGAGGAACAAGATGAAGATGATAGCGATGATGAGACTCCAGGTGGAGTTCTTGGACGGCTAAGGGAAGCACTGCAACACGATCCAAGCGCAGATGTCCGACGTGCACTGCTTCTCAACCTTCCCTTCACTCCCGGAACTTTGCCGTATCTACTGGAGCGTGCTAGGGATTTGGATGGAGCGACTCGACGTGCGCTCTACGCCCGTCTTCTGCCGGCCCTGGGCGACTTTCGATATCTCTCCCTTACACATCGAGAAAAGTTGCTCCGATGGGGATTGAGGGACCGTGATGAGAATGTCCGTAAGGCTACTGCTCGCCTTTTCCGAGAGCGCTGGATAGAAGATTGCGCAAAGCCTCAAGGTGAAGAGGAAGAAGCTCCATCTAGTCCACCCAAAATACATGAGCCAAGTATGGCTGCTCTCCTCGAGCTCTTGGAGCGGATCGATTCCAGCAATTCAGGTCTAGAAAATGGAATTGCTCATGAAGCCATGAAGGAGTTCTGGGATGGACGACCGGATTACCGGGATCATGTTACCTTTGAAGATCCGTTCTTTCAAGAATTGTCGCCCGAAAGCGCGTTTGTGGCTCGTACCTTCACGGATTTCTGTTCCAAATCTGGTGACTCCAAATTGCAGACGATGCTGGAGGACAAGATGCCCGAGGTCACCAAATTTGCCTTCCTACTTCAAATGCACATTGCCAAATTGATCGACGCCGTCAACAAAGTGGGCCTGGATCCAGATGACGCAGATGTCGAGGAAGAGGCTGTTCAGCAAGAGTTTTGCCTTGAGCAGCTGCTTCACATCGGCGCTACTCTTGACTTCTCGGATGAGATGGGACGACGGAAAATGTTTCAGATAATGCGCGAAGCTCTTGCGCTTGCTGAATTGCCCGATGAGTCCACACGCCTGGTTATGGATATTCTGCGAACAGTCTGCGGAAGCGAAGAGGAGTTTGCAAGCATTGCCCTTGAAGCCATCGCAGAAGTTCACGATACTATTTCAGATGATGCTGCTGACGTATCGGATGGAGACGAGAGCTTCCACTCTGCCCAGTCAGAGCTGAGTAGAGAGACTACTCCTACCAAAAAATCGAAGAAGAAATCGAAGAACCTTGCCGACGAGGACGACACCGAAGTTGATGCCGAAAAGGCTCTGCGCGAAATGCAAGTCAACCTGAAATGTCTTCATATCGCGCAGTGCATGCTACAGAATGTGCAATGCAATCTCGAAGCAAGTAGCCATTTGAGGACCATGTTGAACAGCCTAGTTATCCCTGCTGTACAAAGCCATGAGGCCCCTGTCCGAGAACGTGGTCTGAAATGTATGGGACTCTGCTGTTTGCTTAGCAAGAATCTTTCCGAAGAAAATCTTGTTCTCTTCCTTCACTGTTTTAACAAGGGCCACGATACTTTGCAAGACATCGCTGTTCAGATCATATCGGATATCCTCGTCACGCATCCATCATTACTAGCCGGCACCCCTACGACTGATGAGGAAGGCAACACGGATGTGGTGCCAAATCCACTGATGAAGCCACTGCTCAAGATGTACTCCAAGGGACTTCGATCGCCCGACAAGGCGGTTCAAACAACAGCGGGCACTGCTCTGTCGAAACTTATGCTGGCAGCAACGATACAAGATCTCGACTTGCTTAGGCAAATGGTTCTGTCGTACTTCGACCCTGAGACAGGAAATAATCCTGCTTTCCGCCAATCACTTGCATACTTTTTACCTGTATACTGCCATTCTAGACGCCGGAACGCAGAGGCAATGGCTCGAGTCGCGGTCCCGGTCCTACATGCACTGGCAGAGAGAGCTGAAGACCTTGATGAAGACGAAGAAATAATTGGCACGACTCTTGTCGCTGCTCAAATTTGTGACTGGACTGATCCGAGAAAGACTGTTCCGGGCATAGATGGTACCATCAAAACAGAGCCGGGTGACCTTGACGGTCATCTCGTTCTTGCTGAAGAGCTGCTCGAAAAGATCTTGACTCCAGGATGCCAGAGTAAGTATCTGTTGATATACAGTGAATGATCTGATACTAACAAATAAATTAGAGGAAGAGCGAAAGACTTACATCGCCCTATTGGCGAAATTACATTTCACACCCGGCTCACCACCAGAGCATCTTCAAAACCTCTTTGAACTCGCCAACGAGGCTTTCGAGGGCAAAATCGCCGCCGAAGCATCAACGCGCAACACTCTCACCAAAGTTCAAAACGCGATCTCCAAACTCCTCGCCGCAGCCGGATCTTCTCCCGTCTCCAAGGACGCCAGCGAAGATGTCCCTGTCGACAGCACTGAAGTGGCACCAGATGCATCGGAAGTTGAAGCCTCGGAGGCGGATGCAACTGAGATTCCGGACGCTGATGAGGAGTTGGATATTGACATGACTTTGGGAGTGAACATTACTAATGCGCCTGATGCCGAGGGGACGATATTTGGGGACTATGATGATGACAGTGATGGGACGATTAAAGGCGACGGATCGCCTGTCAGGATCAAGAGTGAGAAGGGTGTTGTAAATGGGGATGAGAGTTTATTGGAGAGTTTGCTTGGGGAGGATAGTAGCATTATGTGATTGGCGGTCTTGAATCGCCTTGGATTTTGGAGTTCTGGATTACCCTTGACGTCTCTCGTCAAGAAGACTGTAATAGGCCGAGACTGAGTATACAGATAGTAGACTGGAATGGGATGAGCGTTCATTAGAGACGGTTAGAAGTAGTTGATGGGCGCAGACAACGGTTGATGCGCTGGAGCTGCCGTAGAACTAGTTTCGCCTTGGCGAGAAGCTCAGCCTCTGTCGTCCTCTCCCTCAAGCCAATGCAATGCACGCGAAATCTGCCTGGAACTCGCCTGTATGGACTCCTCCTCGTGTTCGTGCATGCGATCTGGCACTCAGTGCGGTCGGCCTTGCCGTGACGTCGGCTGACTTTAAATCTTGAGATATTCAACTTCCTTCCTCTCAAGTACCAGAGTACAGAAAACATCACCCAACCCATCATGGACGACATCCTACCGTCCTATGGACAGGCCACGACCAGAGACTACTGGCAAATCATTTCGTCCTTTGTGAGATCTCAAGATCTCTGCGCCGCGGCCTTGGTGTCGAAGGAGTGGAATCACATCTTTATTCCGCATCTTTGGGGTAATCCTGCTTCACATTTTGGAACAGAAAGCGATGCTGTCTACGTTGCTTTGGTGCGCTTCAAACGGACGCTGGCCTGGGCGCGACGGAGCACAAGAGAGCTTACACATACTCTACATCTCCCGCCGGCCCAGTCTGAGCTGTATGACGGACCACATGCTGAATGGTTGTATGAAATCCTGCAAAGGCTGCCCAAGTTGCAGTCACTCATCGTTTCTCAACTCCCATTCTTTGATCATGGAGCACTCTCTACTCTTGAGAAACTCAGCAGGCCAAACGCCATGAACCAGAGTGTTTCTGCAATATACAGCCTCCGACTGCTGGACGCATCAAACTGCATCAATGTCACTTCACGGGCACTATCCGCTGGACTTCAACTCTTTCCAGCTCTGATGTATCTAGATCTGTCAGGGACGGTGTCAGCCAAGCATCCAACTGTATTGTCGAATCTGTCCCATAATCCCTGCCTACAGATCTTGAAGATACAACGACTAGGTCTCACAGATGAGGACGTTCGGGTCCTAGCGCTTACAGTCGGCCATAATCTGAGAAGCCTCGACGTGCGGGATAACCGAATCACCGATTGGGGGGTGCGTAGTCTAATCGAAAATTGTGTTGGAAAAGCTCCGAGTCAAGAGGCTGGGAGATCTGACAGGGAAATCCGTCGATACTCACCTTCAAGACCAGGCTTCCAGATACTAGACGTATTTCACACCGAACGACAGGATAGTTATATTCGCACAAATCTCACCACAGGATTCGTCAGCTATACTGGCCTAGAAGGCGCTGCGGGCTCAGGAATCACGCATCTGTACATTTGCGGAAACACAATCACAGTTGGAGGTGTTGCAGATTTGCTGAAGACTTCCAGGTTGAACGTTCTGGATGTTGGCAGCGTTCTCTCGAGTATGAGACCAAATACGGATCTCTCAAATAGCCGGAAGGAAGGTCTACTCGGTGCGCAGACTTTGACTCCGGTTGTTCAGGCCTCTGGACAAGAACTGTCCTACTTGCGAATCAATCATGCAGTGGCAACGCAAGAAGTCCCTGCAGGACAGATTGCTGCTGAAATGGAAGATTCGTCCACGATTCTGTTTCCCAGTCACGCTGTGGAACTCGATAGCACTGAGCACAGCATCCATGAACTGCCAAATAGTGAGAGACAAATCAGTGAGCTCCAAGGAGATATAGCCTTTGCGGAACTTGAAGGCTCGCCGGTGCCTGTTGGTCACCAGCCAACACAAAAGGAGACAGTCAACTCGACGCAAAAAATTGCTCCTGAGCCCATTCCGACACTGCTGTCTCCGGTGGACGCAACCAGGGGCCTTTCTTCGCCGGTCTCTGCGAAAGCTCCGGAACGACACGCACCTGTCGAGACACCAACGGGGGCTTCCACTCTTTCAGTGCCCGTGGGAAGAAGTCGGCATAAACGATCTTACTCCGGGGTTGTCGATGAGCATGCTGCGAAGCTGAGGCTGCGACTCACTCAATCACACTCACTTCATCCATCTATGCTGCCAAATATGCAGACGCTAGTCTTAACAGACGTCCCCCAAAAGGCACACTCCCCAGAAATTGCAAGCCGTCTGATCCAGTTCATCACCGACTGCGCGGAAGAGGCCCACTGGGCTAAACGACAAGCATCTCTTGATTATGCTCTGCCACCAGGCCGTGATCGTCGCAGTGCGGAACGACAACACGCACGGTCTTTGTTCCCGTTACAAAGACTCGTTCTCGAGATGGCCCCAGATCTGCCAACAGTCAATTCAACAACCGGCTGGCGGCGAGGTACAAACCCAACAGTAGCGTTCTCTTCCGTGCAAGATCCAGATTGCGAGGCTTTCTGGGCTGCCGCACAAAACGACTTCTCTTTTTTTGGAGGAGAAGAATGTGGACAGCCGGATACTGATGGAATTAGGCTCCCGCTCATAGCTTTGACCGAAAAAATGACTATTGCGTTTGATGACTTGGAGCATGGCAATATGCAAGGCCCGAAAGCACTTAAAGCACCATTGTTTGAGGTACTACCTGAAATCTCGAAGTTCAGAAGAGCAAAGAAGGCACAGTTCCAGGACGCTATATCACGAGGACTGAAGGATGTTTTCATTGATGGATTTTGGGATGGGGAGATTATCATTATCCGACCTCGAAGATGATAGTGGAATTGTGAAGAGCCTAGTATCTGATTCCATCACAGTGGAATTCCAATTTTCTGCTCTTCCGCAACACCCTATGAATTATTCGATACAATCTAGCATAGACCAATATGCGATGTTGGTAAGTTTTTGGCAAATCTTACTTCGAGGACTGCCAGAAATATATCGATATTGATCTTGGATTGGGGTTCTCCAAAGCCATCGGAACCCTCGATTGCCAGATATATCGAGGGCTAATGGAATTGATGCACCGATTGCCACTACGAACTCGAATTATGTGGATGACGTGTCCTGACGGGTGCTAGTCATGGTAGGGATACTGGGGATGATCCCTTTGAGCAAGCGGACATTGGTGTGGCTGTATCTCATGGTCCATGACCACTACGTTCATCGTCAGATGCTTGTTGTGACACATGAAACATGGAAGATAACTCCGCCCATCTCTGCTCGGTGGGAGCGGCAAACGGCAGCTAGGTATTCAACGGCTTCAAGTTATGTCTCCTCAGCTCTTCCAAATCCACCAATTCAGGATTGCAAAGGGCGATCTCGGCAAAGAATCGCCAGTCTACAGCCAACTCTGCTGTTATTGGTAGTGTATCACGCACCTTGCTGAATGTCAAAGATGCTGTCTTGCACAACCGTCTTGGTTTTCGGTATCTTCACAATCGTCATCTTCTCATCGTCGTGAGCAAGCGCATGCAGCTGCTGCGCACGTAAAAGCTCAACCTCAGTCTCACGAGAAAGCAGTTTTAATGCCATCTCCCCACAATTATCAAGGCTCAACCCTCATAATGCGAGAAGTGTACCTAATTTCCTGGTCCTCTTCTCCCTCCTTTCTCTCATCGATTTCTCCCCTCTTTAACACTGATGTTGATGACTCGGAATCAGGTCACTGTTGGAGAAACATTTCGTCCATGTAAGACTGGACTTGTAGATGATTGCGTATGATTCAGAACCACTAACGCAGTAAAGTAAGTGCATTCTTCCTATCCGTTAGATAACGACCACCTGTTTCAAATCAGATATATAAAAGAGGGCTGACGACAACAAAGGAACCTCGCCCGAAATCCTCCGGAGACAATGGTTTGTCCCAGTTTATACCCATAACCACATCCACCGCACCATTGAACGTCAATAACTCCTTGCGCGCTCCCAGGAACAACCAATAACCACAAAAACAAATTCGACTCTCATGCACCGCCTCGTACGAAATCTCATCAACCAATCTTCCTCACCAGAACCATCTACCTAAGAATTCTTCATCCCCCTCCTAGTCGCCCTAGCCCTCAACTCCTCAGCCTTGACAGCATCAAGTCTACCCTCCTGACTCCCCTCTCTATCTCCATTCGGACTACCACTCTTTCCCTCCACAACTTGCCCCTCTTCCTCCTCAATACCATCGATTTCCCATTCCCATTGCTGACGTCTGCCCCTCTCCTCACCACCCTTCCTCGCCTCTTCCTCCTCTATCTCTGCTAGTCGATTTCGCCAGCGGTTATCTAGCGATGGGTCATGTGGTAAGAGGACTTTTCGCTTGATCGTTGGCGCGCGGGGGTTATTTGGGTTGAGAGTGAAGGGGTAGAGAGGTGTGAGGGTGGGGTGGGGTGAATCTGTGCTTGTGGTGTGGAGAGGGGTGAATCGAGAGTCCCAGGCGTGGATTGCGGGATTCCAGCGGAGACCGGCGAAGCGCATATGTGGAGGTGGGTTTGTGGGGGTATAGTGGGTATTATGTGGCGCTGTGTTGACGGGAGGAGCATTGGTTGTGTCAGTGATCGGTGCGGAGATGCGGAGGTTGTTTGTACTATTAGATAGATGGGGAGATTTCTGCGGGATGGTTGGACGTGGTGGGTGTAGTGATGGGGTATTCTACGATTTATCAGCGGTGGTGAAGGAGTAAAGAGCTTGGAAATGTACATTAATCCTCTTGCGTGGTGAAGCTTTGTCAAGTTCATCTGTAGCTTGAGTATACTTGCGCTTGTTGCCGTTACTCTCCTCGACGTTCGAATACTCGTGTGCTCGCTGAAAATACACATCAGTGAAAGCAATGTCGAGTATCAAACGAATAGACATACCTTGGTCTTCTTACTCATGGACGCCAAGGAACCCGACTCCTCACCGCGCTTACGTTTGCTCTCGCGTGGTGAGATTGCCGGGGAGGGAGAAGAGTCAGGTGGAGTAAGTGGGAGATGAGCGGAGGTGCCATTCGTGAGGATCGATCGCAATGGTGGTGTAGATGGCTTAGGGGCGAAGACACGAGAGAGCTCGACCTCAGCCTTGCGCTTCTTCACGTTACCGATGCGGCTGGTGAGGGCGGCGCGTTCTTCTTTGTTGGTAGACATGGTGAATGCTTATTTGGTAGGTGGGTAAAAGATTTGGGAGTTTGAGTTGATACGAGGAGATTCTTCGAAGAAAGAGTGGAGACAAGTCTTTGATGATGAAGAGAAGTGTGAGATATTGGAGTGGAGTGGTGAAAAGAGGGTAGGAATTTTTCCGAGTAAGTAGAAGGCGGAGTTATTGTCTTTTGTGATCGTATGTTGATATTGACTAGGTGTAACTCCAATTTTGCCAGTGTTGACGATGGATATAATGGACATGTGGCGGTTTTCTATTCACAGATGGGCGTCATGGACGAACAGAGAGGGGTCAGCAGATGGAGGACAACACTGGCTCGACATTGTCACTACGGGAGATGGGGATGTTCGTGGAAAGTGTCGGAACCTCAATGATACACTATGGTGATGCCAGAGTCGCATCCATTTTAGGCGTGAAAGCCATGAAGGGGGAGGTACTCGTATGGAGTAGACCTGGGTGTCTTAATCGCCTATACTAACGATCGTCCGTCCATCGTGCATCAAGGCCGACAGACGTTGAATTCGACGAGTACATAGCCTCGCCGACATACCAAAGCCGAATCCTCTGAACAACAACCTGGAAGATACTTCAATCGAATGTAGTCTCAATTCTCAACCTGTATGAAATGGGGAGATCTCAAAAAGATGTAGATAGTTGTATGCATGAAGAGCAACGACGAGTGCTCAATCGTATTAAATACACGCAAGGGTCCGAGCCAAGAACCAGACTAAAATGACTAAGTGTACCATACATGTGTAATGTGTGTCACGTTAGTGTACCGTTCGTATAACGTAACGACTCATGCGTGTGTGCCAAGACGGCGTAATTCACAGCCTCATATGCGCCACTGGACCCGCTCGGTCTCGTGACATAACCTCGCCGTACCGAGATTATTACTCAGCTTACTTGTGCATCCGTCCAGCCGCCCGTTTTTCTATGGTAAGGAAGGAATCTTCGTAATCCATAACCCGTCATTTACCTCGTTTACTTCTCTTATTTACTTATTATACCCTTTCAATTGATCTCCTAGGCCTATGGTCGTACAAGCAAAGACCTCACCATGAGCAAAGGGTGGCTGGGCTTCGTGACGGGTTGGAGGATGTATCCACGCGCTCACGAGAACAGAATCACACCATACGAAGAAACCTTCAAGCCCATAAGACGCAAGTTTATGAAAGCAATAATCACCAACTTCGTAGCGTTGCAGATTTTGTTCCTTGTTCTGTTCGCGGTGAGTAGCCGCAGATCCAGAGTGACTTGTTGTTCTAACGTGCTTCATGTAGTACATCTTCGGTGCGCTCTATCAACAAGGTGGACATGTCCATAACATGAAGGTCCTGTACATTGATTACGATGGCGGAGCAATTGGAACGTCTATTCGGAATGCCTACTCCATACTCCGGTCAACAAGTTATCCAACGCTTATCGAACACTCTGCTTCGGAATATCCCACCCCTCGAGACATTCGTCACGAAGTCTGTCAAACCAGATACTGGGGCGCCGTCTTCACCTCCTCTGGCGCCTCAGCCCGTCTCTTCGACGCTATCACAACTAATTCACCTTATGACAAAGACCAGGTCCTATCGTATATCTGGAATGAGGCCCGCTACCCAGCACTAATCGACTCGACAATCTCTTCGGGACTTCAATCCCTCTCATCTACCGCCCGCATAGACTATGTTTCCAACAATACCTTCACAAACCTCACTGCCTCAAGTCTGCCAATTATCGCAGAACCATGGCAACTGAACAGCATAAATATCATGCCGACAACCCAAGGTTCACGATTGATTTACAACACTCTCGTTATCATCTTGATCTTAGTGCAGGAATTCTTCTACCTTGGAACCATCAATTCCCTTTACGACGCTTTCCATATCTACGCCCGTTTAAACCCGCACCGAATCATTTTCTTCAGAAATCTCATCTCGCTCTGCTACACATTCGTCGGCTCCCTCTGCGTGGTAGCAATGATCTGGGCCTTCCGCGTCGACTGGCACGTCAACGGCAACCAATTCGTCCTATCATGGATGGTACTCTGGCTCTTCGCACACGTGAACTTCCTTACTCTGGACGTCTTCACAGTCTGGCTTCCACCGCCTTATATACCAATGTCACTCATTTCCTGGGTCATCCTCAACGTCGCTTCTATTATCCTTCCATTCGAATTGAGTCCAGGGTTCTACAAGTACGGCTACGTGTATCCGGCACATGAGGTGTATCAAGTTTTACTCGACATCTGGAGTCGAGGCTGTAATCCTCAACTCCACTACGCCCTCCCTGTTCTTTTCGCCCTTGAACTTTCGGGCCTCTTGATATCTGCCCTCGGCATCCACCGCCGTTGTCACTACGCAACCATCAAAGAGGAAAATGAAAAACAGGCCTTCCAAGATCGTGTGGATAATGCGCTCGCTTTTGAACTTGGCAAGCGCGAACAGGACAGAGTAGCGAGGACGGCTAGTGTCACTCAAAAATCAGACAGTGATGAGAAGAAGGAGGAGATTGAGAGAACGGAGGATGAGATTGAGAGGACGGAAGAAGACAAGCAAGCTGATGTGGAGAAAGATCGTGCCGAGCTGCGAAAAATAATCTCGAGGGCTGATAGTAGGGTGAAGAGGGAGCAGCCACTGAGTGGCATTAGTTTTGGTCCGGCTTTTGGCTTCGATCTTGGGCATGGTGAGGAGGAGAGACGGGAATGAAGGAGGTCGACTGCGAAAGGGATATATATATATATATAAGAACTACATCTGCAAGCGCTTTATCCATCTTAAAAAAAGAATAGACATACATGCCCATCGCCCAACTTTGTGAATGTTACTGTTTCGCTTACGGCTTGTTTGTGTATCGATTAAGCTGTTGGTGAGATGAGCTTATCTCCTGCCAAAAAACCGATCGAGTTACTGACGAAACTGATTACCAGCGCTGGGAACGGATCGAAGAGAGCGGCACACAGGATAATAGTACTATCTCGAGTAGACTATATTTCAGGCAAGATTTCCTCTTCAAAGAACAAAAAATAGTAGAAACATGGCTGGGCTGGACCGATGATGTAATAATCCCAATCGCTTCTATCGAGATTCATCCTGATACCTAAGTAGCTTACAAGTTCGACCTCATACTTTCCTAGGATAATTATTAGTACCATACGAAGCCATCTCAAACCATCGAGTAGAGCTATATCATAAATAAAGAAAATTAACCCTCCAGTGCAGAGAAAAGAAGTAGCTCTATAATTTCGATCAGTCTATCCACGATAATATTATTGATTACCCAATTTCTACTGACCGAGCCAATTTACTCCACGCGAATTTCTTTCTGCTTCAGGTGTTGGATGGACATCCCATCCCATTGAATTGTATCGCATCCTCTCCCAACAATTCCATCTACCATCCTTTCTCCCACGGCATAAATCACAATCATCCCCAACCCATCCATCCACACACCCAAACACACGTATTCTCAAACCCCATCACCATCCCCACTTTTCCAAGTTGCGTCTGCATCCAAGTATCTTGAATGTATGTGAAAAGAGAGAGTGGTAAGAGAGGGTAGACGTACGCAACAGAACATCGCAGCATCAGTTACGTTTCCGCATTGTTGGTTGTGATGGGTTGGATTTGTGGTGGGTTGATTGGGATGGGTACTGGTTGCGGTTTCGGTCTGGATGAGAAGGGATTTTTGAGGATGCCTAGGACGGTTGGTATGAATCCTTCGTTCTTAGGTGCCTGTGGTGCCTGTGGTGCCTGTGGTGCCTGTGGTGCCTGTGGTGCTTGCACAATAACAGACACTGTTTGATTCCGTTGTTCCCCAGCATCTCCACACGATCCACCTCCCGATTCTCCAGTTTGGCGATTACATCCCTCCTGTCTACATATCCCATCCGCACAATTACTCGACTCTTTCTCCACTTTCCCCTCATCCTCCACACCCATCGACCCCTTGGACGCATCACTGCTCTTACTGGGCGGACTCTTCTCCTGCTCCTGCTCCGGCTCCTTCTCTTTCTCTTGCCCTGGCTCATGTTCTTTTTCTTCCTCGAGCTCTCCACAATCCCCATTCTCACAATGAAAACCCTTCGGACACTCCGGTTTCCCGAGCCCACACGCCGTGCTACAAACCCCCTCATCGCAATGAGACCCAGGTAACCCACATTTTTTCCTGCCCTCCCCACACTGCGGTCTCTTTGACGATTTCTTCGCCTCGCAATACTCGTTTCTGTGCATCCATTCCCAGAACGGGTCATCCAGATCGCCGCATTTAGGTTTCGCTCCTTCCTTGACCTCCCTAATCTGAAGCGCAAAGGAGAGGGAAAAGAGAGACAGAAAGACGAAACATGTTAATGAAAGACTACGCATCTTGAGAAGGCATTAGTTGAGGTTGCGACGGGTGACCATGTTTTCAAACGTCCAAAAGGTAGCGAGTGAGGCCGTGGATAAAAGAGAAGAGGAACGGCAAATGTCCCCACTGCGCGATCGATGATCCTCTAAACAGCAAGATCCAATATCGCCCGAAAGTTTTGAGGAGGACCGGTATCGTGGTTAGCTCCTACTGTGGTATTACTTCCGGCAGCCCGACATCAACAAGGGTCTGGATAGGTACTGCGTATGGATCTTATGGTAGCGAGCCAATGTGAAGCTGGACAGTGTCCAGGTACAACTTCCAGATTGGGTATGGAAGACGGGATTGAGTGTTTCGCAATTAAGCTTCCGTTATAACTGGAGACCATACTTACCATATATTAATTGCGCCAAGAAAGGTACCAATTGCCAGCGGCTCGTGAAACAAGTTTGGAAACGTTATTGGAGGCACGTGGGGTTGTCATCACTGCTGCTACTTGTCGGCTTGTTCGGAAATCGGTTCACGACCGCCGGCCGTGCCATAAGAAATCAAGACTGTCGGGTCGGGCTTTGTAGAGATAGACTTTCACGAGGCGTGGAGACTGTCAGGTTGCTGTGTCCTTTCACTTATAGCGGTAGCTAACTCCTCCGGGACCCATCAGTCAGCCATGGCTTCGTCTCCATCGGTTCCGGTGCTTGTGAGGCTTTAGGCATGCTTCTCATGGTCCGATTTCGTCAGGCTGCTCTTTTATCTTCGTAGACCTTACCATGGCTTCTGCTTAGCTTGGGCACCAGTATTCACGTCCATTTGTTAGTTCAGGAATCGCACCGGATTGAAGCCATCAGAACATTCGCGATATAGGAACTTTTGAATTGTGCCATCGTACCGCCGAGTATACACGACATTGATTCATCCCTAACGCCATAGACGACGCGTAATCATGCCAGGAGAACTGTTCATAGCTCATCCTTAACACCAGCGATGTCGACCAACTCAGTCTCGAAGATCAACACACTGTTGGGAGGGATTGGACCCATAGCTCTTGCACCATAAGCCCACTCGGCCTGGATTGTCAACCTGCGCTTCTCGCCAGGGCACATATCAAGGAGACCCTCATCCCAACCCTTGATGACCTGGCCTTTGCCGACTGTGAAGCTGAGAGGTTCACCGCGGTCGTAGGAAGCATCGAACTGGGTCCCTTTCGATTCAATTAGCAATTGTACTTGTATGAGAGTGAAGAGGGGAGACGCGTACCGTCAGATTCGAGAGTTCCTCTGTAGTGAACATCGATCTTGTCGCCGCGTTGGGTCTTACGCGTGCACTATGAGAGCGGTGTTAGCATGTATCATTCGAAGCTCGCAGGAGGGCTAGACTAACCTCAGCGGGCGTGGTGACCTCGATGTTCAGGGGCTTGTCGAGGGCGAGCGCAAGAGGAGCGAATAGCAGCGATGCTGCGGTGAAGATGGAGAATTGCATGGTGTATGGTTTGTGAGGGAATGGATTTGTTGTTGAAGAGAGTGAAGAGTGTCTATTGAAGTCGTGGCTCTATTACCTTCAATGATGGCATTTGCATTCCTGAAGATCTGGCCTCCACATCTTGGCAAGGCGCTAGGCGCTAGCGAGGCTGAAATCCAGGGGCTACATCAGGGTCACTCTTTGTCTTGCCTCCACCGAATCCATCACATCGACTACGATTCAAGTCACCATTTCGGCCAGATTCTTTCCTATCTCTGTGTCCGATTTTTGCTGCTCATCATCATCTCAACCCGAAAATCACTTCAATCAACCAGTTCCTCCTTCTCAATCGTCTCCTTCGAAACCGCCCATTTATCCTGCAATTCCTTGTTCAAGGACAATTGGAACTTATCCTTAGGCCACCACTCTCCCCAACTTGTCAAAAAGATCTGGTCCATATCCTCAGGGAAATCGCTTCGCGTGAAAGCAGCGAGGATTGACCGGGCGCCTGGAAATCGCGTTAGCAGGAAAGGCTAAAATACGATTCTTCCGTGATTTATCGTAGCATTCACCTTCTTCCATACTCTTAGCATCCTTCATAACATGCTCGGGAACAACCAAATCAACATTCCTGCTTAATCCCGTCGTCGGTATAAATCCTATACGAATAACTCATCAGCTTTTACCGTTGCCACGAACCTTGCTTCCCATGGTGGGATTTGTATTTACCAGGCGAAACAGCCAAAACCTCACACTGTCCTGTCAATTCCCGTCTCCACCAATGCGCAGAAAGCAACTGAACGAATTTCGTAGCAGGATAAATACTGAAGAATCCCGCTCCATTCTGCGCTTTGACCACCTCATCAAGAGATTTGATCTCCGTGAAAGAGGAAAGAGAACCAGAGGAGACGAAAACGATTCGCGAGTGCGAGGAAACGAGTTTGTCTCGTAAGAGATGGATAAGGTAGTGTTGTGCTGTCCGACAATGTAAGCTTATTAACTCGGTTGCTTGTGAAAAGAAAAGGGGGAAAGAAGTACATAGGTGATTTACGAGATAGGGTTCATTGTATTTTGATCCGTTGACACCGGCTTCCTCGGCCGATTTGACGAGGGCGGCGTTGAGGAAAAGGATATCGATGTTGTTAGAACCGAGGGTTTGGAGGACCTGAGATGCGAACTTCTTTACCGTTCGGAGATCGGTGAGTTCGAGAGGCAAGATTGTCAAAGCATGCTCTAGGCTGGGGGAAGGGAGATCGCCGTAGGCTGATTGGGCGGTAGTGGTATTTTGAACGCCTAGGATGAAGTTGTATGTAGTTTCTGGCTGGACAAAAAGTTGCTTTATAGCTTCGAAACCCTAGTGATGTGAGCAAGTAGTGGTTACTAAGGTAGTGGACAAAAAGGAGGGTATCACGCACTAGGCCAGAGGATGTTCCTGTTGCTACTATCGTCTTTGCCATCGCTGCCATTGTTAACTATTTTAAATTCAGAGACGAGCATGGAAGATGTTATGTATCAGAATAAGCTGACATGCCCATCAGGCATTCAATACTGCGGTTAGCCTTGCTTACCAATTCGATGCACGCCCACAGGCATTCAATACTGGGGTTAGCCTTGCTTACCAATTCGATGCCAGTACAAGCCTACCTAACTCCTCATTTGTCCCGTCCCGGAGTCCCGGAGTTAACAGGACATGGCTTAGAGTGGGTCACACGCTGATAAGTTTATCTCTCTTTCTCGCAGATGTAATAATTGCGGCTGAGAACGGAGGGAGTCAGCGCTATCGTCAGCCGGGAGTTATGCTGGTGGCTGTGATGCCATTATTGTGCCCCTCTACATTCAGGGTTGCGGCCAAAACGTCGCCGCTTGCTCAACTATAAATGTATTTGCTTGATATATCACATGTCCCCGATCAATGTACATGTGTTTGTTTGATCTATCACACGTCCCCGTGAAACCGGAATATTTATCCAGAAGACCTTTCGATGCGGCTCTGTGCAGGGCATCGACTCACGTCTTTAGCTCAGCGGAAGAGAACTATATACCGTGATACCGACTAGAAACTGGGTGTCATCGACCAGGAGCCTAGGAGCAAGACCGTCTATGTATAAGCTATGAGCAGCACGATTTTAATACTATTAGTAATGCGCGGCAGTGGAGTAGAGATGAAAATCGGCATCACCCCGGTTTCAACTCGTTGGAAAATAAAAGACATTTTGGAATAATCAAGTTGTGACACGACCACGAATTCGAAGGAATTGAAGGACTGGATTGTATGACTATTCAGGATGCTTGGAAGATATTTTTAAATGAAGGAGTCGTGACAAATAGCCCAGTATTTGATGAATGACTGAAGATTCTCTGCAACGTCGCTGCAATCCAATTAGCATGTGTTTCTTATACAAGGATGACAAGCGAATTCTGCCGCTCATCACTATATTCCGATCTCAACTCACCATAGCATCACTTAACACAGTATTCCGCCGCGGCACCAGTCTCTTCTGTAGCTTTACAGCAATGACTCCTCTTTCTACCCTGGGCTGCACATGGTGACTTGGGTCCGCAGCTTAAAAAGGACATCTTGTCGCACTGGTGATATATGTTAGTATGTGGGTTAAATCCATACCAAAATCCGTGTTAGAACCGAGGACTTACACCCAGCCAAATCGAGTTTTTTACTCCATATTGACAATTCGGTGGTGCATCTTTACAGTACTCTGCGGCGCTAAGGGAGGAGAAGCTGAGCAAAGTCACGAAGGCAAGAGGGATCAATTGCATGATTGCTGAGTGTTGAAAGAATGATGGTCGACTTTGACAAGGGAGATTCTTGTAGAAGGCGAGGCGAGCAGCTCATATATATACATCTCCCTCACCCTCGATCACGACGCGGTTTTATTATCATTCTTCCAAATACTGCTAGCGCGTACGTATACTTTGCAGGGACAACTGAAGAGTGGAGGTGGAGAGTGCGTACCCAAGCGATTTTTCCGGTGGGAGCTCCGCCAGAATAGAAGTAATATTGTGCTTTCGAGGTTCTAGACCACCGGCCTTTCAACCCACCAGCCTTTCAACCCACCAGCCTTTCAACCCACCAGCCTGACTACGGCTTTCGACTCACGAGCCTAGCGCTCAAATAGAAAAGACTCACAAGGGCTACCTACAGACGCCTACAGAGACTCACGGCAGTCCTCACCTGTAAGGATTAGGTCTTGGCACTTACTTATACACATGACCTACACATGGTTTACGTGGCTTTATATGGCTTCATTTTACTTCGTTATTACACTCATTTTCATCCGTGCTCTGGATGCTACTATCCACGGGATCTCTATATATATTCAACTGGATTAAGTATGGTAGATAGGACTTCATGCATTCAGTTATCTACATCTTTTGAGGTCTTCTTCATTGTTCATCACCACAATGCTGGAATACCTTCGTCCTAAACGGCCGGGATAGGATTAATTACCTAGCTGCCCCTAGGCACACCTACACTCGCTTAAAATGCTTTCTTATTATCCCTTTCCCCCTATAATGTACTTAGCTTGGCACGTCTCCATGTCCCCTAGGAGGCTCAGGAGAACAGTCGCTCGACTGCTCTTCGCTAGACGTAAACCACAATCAAATCAAGTCAAAGGTATCGATCCAAGCGCCTGGCACCTTAGCGGGATCCCGTGTATTCGTAACTAGCCATAGACATGTGGTCAATTGCAATTTGAGTCTTGACTGTTTCCACAACTCCGACAGTGTCCTTTTGTGCAGTTGTTCTTGCTATGTAGTTATAATAGAACGTTATGTTATGGCCATTAAGCAAACGTTTGATTGACCGGATGAATAAATAGAATAGCTCGCCCGCAATTCTGATCCACATCCCACACCCGATCTTTACAAGACTACTTTTACAAGCGTTCTGGTTTGAAGGATTCTGATTCTAAAACGTTACCCTATACACATGTGGATTAGCCATTACTTAATGCGGCGTTAGAAACCATACGATAGCGCTTTTATATAAAAAACTAGTAATCTTACCGAGCACTACCGTTCTAGCTGAGAGAACTAGATTTCTACTACTATATGATCTGGTTCCTAAAGCGGTAAGCCTAGCCCTTAAGGTATAGATCTACCCTTACTCCGACCTTAGAGGGGATGTTCTCGCTTTCTCCGGTCCGTCTAGATCATCGAGAGAGGAAGAGAGACTTTGTAGTACGTCTTATTGCATGTCCGATTCCAGGCCGCTTTTTCATTGGCGTTATATAACATCCTATAAGAATTTCTACATGATTTGGGAAACAAATGGACGGACAAAGCTCGCGTTTTGTCAAATCCGAATCAGGCCAGGAATGTCGGACGGTGAAGTGAATTCCGGTGTCTTTTACGAATAGCCGTCTACTGGCCATACGTTGCATGGGAATGATATATACGTTGCATGGGAACGATATGGCCATCAGACATTGCTCGTCGCTGGTCAGATCCCAGGTGGCAAAGACAGAGTCAGCGAAGACTACCGGAAAGATATTCCACCGGATGGTTGGATTGCTTTGGCGCGTCCATGTCACTCTGGGGTCAATTCCCTGCGAAAAGCTTGCCGAGAGCCAAAATAGTCTCTTTACTAGGGGGCTAGATTGCGAGATGGCATACAAGCTGAGCCTCAAGGGAGGCAAGGCCATCTTTTCGAGATCCGACCTGTGGGCATGACTGAGCAACCACCTGAGAAGATTCTCATGTCGCCTATCCTACGAGCGGTATAAGATCCTGAAGAATTCAAACACTACCAACGCTGCCATGCTTCTGCCGCTGATCGCCGCCGCTGCCTTCAACAGCATTGGCCTCTCTTTCGCGGCGACAACCACTTCGAATTCGGTCCCCACGGCTATCTCTGTGCCTCCCGATCAATACTGGTAGGATGGAATGCGCATTCGAGGATACTTCTTTTCTGACATCTGGGGTTCTAGGGACGGCAACGATGGACCATGGTCGACCTTTGGCGTGACCTTGGGCTCTAATACCCAAAGCCTAAGACTCCTGCCCGCGACAGGACAAGGCGCTGTGTGGGCAGTTGTGCCTGAAGGATGTACAGACAAAGATCCCGCGAGTTGCAAGGACACAAGAGGCAGTTTGTATCTTCGAAACACTACGACCAGCTGGTCTCAGGTGGGCCTGTACGAACTGTCGCTCATTGAGGAGCAAAAGCTCAACTACTCGGGAAATGGCATATACGGCACTGACAAAGTCGGTCTTGCCTGGCCTGGCGATAACTTGCCCTCTATATCCAACCAAATCATTGCTGGGGTAGCTACGAAGGTGAGAACAGCGCTCGACGAGAACATAGGGGCAGTCCTGACACATCGTAGGACTTCTACATGGGCGGATTCCCTCTCAACCCGTGGCCAGTCAATTTCACCGATCTGAACCAGCGCTATCCTAGTCTCCTTACGAACCTAAAGAATCAAAGCTCTATTCCGAGTTTGACCTGGGGTTATACTGCTGGCATGTACAACCATGATCCCAAGATCTTTGGCAGTTTGACTCTTGGTGGCTATGATGCGAGTCGCTTCACACCGAACAACGTAAACTTTTCTATGGGTGCCGACATATCTCGCGATCTTCTGGTTGGCATTCAAACAATTACCAGTGGCTCGTCGAAACTCCTCTCCACGCCAATATTTGCGCTCATCACTTCTCTCGTTCCCCACATATGGCTTCCATTGAGTGCTTGCCAGGCGTTTGAACAAGCGTTTGGACTGACCTGGAACGAGACTGCTCAATTGTACATAGTAAACGACACACTCCACACATCCCTCACGAAATCCAACCCATCAGTCAGATTTACTGTCGCTCCGGACGCCACGGGTGGCAATAGTGTGGCTATTGATATGCCTTACGGAAGCTTCGATCTCATATCAGGTCCCTCGCTCCCAAAGGTAGCATCGGGAACCAGATTCTTTCCTCTTAGGAGAGCCAATAACGAGACACAATACACGTTAGGGAGGGCTTTCCTGCAGAATGCCTACGTCATCGCAAACTACGAATACTTCAATTTCTCTGTTCAAGCCGCACAGTATCCAAGCACATCTGTGTCGCAGCGCATCGTTACATTACCAGCAAAAGGAAGAACTGCTACTCAATCCACCAAATCGTCGGGCCTTAGCACGGGAGCTACTATTGGCATCGTGATTGGAGTAGTCGCTGCAATCCTCATCTTGGCTGGTGTCATGTTCTTTTCTTTTCGAAAGCGGAAAGCGAAGAATTATAACGCAGTTGAACCAGGCCACCCGATGCAAGACCGGAAAGAGCACTCGCCAGAATCTACCATCTTCAATGGATACCGTCAAGAACTGCCTGACAACCGGAAACCTCTCCACGAAGTCGAAGGAGGCGATCACTATCATGAGATGGATGCTTTTGGTAATGCCAAATCTAACAACCCCAAAGGGCCTGTGGAGCTGCCCGCAGATATGCCTGCACTAGAGTTGGAAACGCCGGTCGGTAGTCAATATCCCACTCCAAATATAACGCCTTCAACGACGCCTGCCTCTGGACAAGGTCGTGGATAAAAAACTGAACCAGTGGCAAGACATTTAATTTTGGTGTGAATTGTCCGTTTGGAATGTTCTCACGACATTGGTCTATGCCTGCGAGCAGCGTCGCGGCCTGGTATTTTGTAACAATTAGCGTGGCGTTGGGCGGTTTTTCGCATATATCCGTTTTGGATACTGTAGGAATTTGTAAACACGATTTGGATGTGGTATGTAAATTTTTAATCAGAACCTAATGGCAGAAGTTCCGCTTCCGAGCGAAAACAAAGGCTGGTAGTAAATTTGAGATTGGTAGGTTTCCCCGTGACGCTTGTGCTTGGTCATTCGGGAATGCAGGTGCCCGTTTTCAGGCATGGGAACGTCTTTGTTGGGTGTTTGTAAGCTGGGTTATAGGACTGAAACATGTTCTTTGCCCTTTCTTTTCTCCATCGACACATTTCACCATAGTCATCTTTAGCATCGATGCTTCATGTTCAACCGCCTGTCATGACGCTGTGTATGCCTAGGGATGTGGAGCGTCCAGTTATGGCGCAAGGCCTTCTCACACCGGCTCGAACGCCGTATGTTCTCTTATTCTCCATCATGTTCAAGTTGGGTTCACTAATTAGCCACTTGTGTAGACCTAAGATGCCGCTTTCGTTTTTGCATGATGTGGATACACAGATGATTCCACCAACGCCGTATTTGCCTCCACAACGCGATTCCAGGGATCCTGTTGCTTGTTCCTTCACGCTGCACTCTGAGAAAAAGCACTTGAAGAGAGAGGTGCAGAGGATATTTGGAGCAGAAGACGGAGAAGCCGTGCAAAGACATGCTCTCCAGCCGCCAGATTACACTTTAAACGATCTCTCAAACACAAAAGCCAATAACATCCTCTACCGAGAATTCGAGAACAGAACAGAAAAGATCCTGCTCCAACCCAACGTCGAAGATCATCTCAAACGAAGCAAGCAGAGAATCAAATGGGCGCAGATCGGTGGTGGAGGAACTTGTTCTAAAAGACTAATCGACGATCTCTCCCGCCGAATTCAATGTCTGGAACAATGTCTCAAAGCGAGAAGAGCACTGACAGAAGGTAAATACGCAGCTGAAGTATTGAAATCGAAACACACCGATCTCGTTTGGTTGGAAAAGAGCATCGGAGGATTCTGGGCTAGACCTAGACGGGTGGGGAAGGAATGGCGTTACCTGTCTCCGGAATTGATTGAAGAATTGGCGAAGGAGCCGGAGATCTTAGATGGGCTGGAGGAATTCTTGGTTGTGAATGATCTACTTCACGGTATCGTTTCGTCGACGGGGGTTTGCAATCTTCTCCTTTCTGAGTCTGGAGTCCAGAAGAAACGAAATGGCTACTTTGAAGATTTGATGATGGGAGAGTACGTCTCATACGAACGGAACGTGTTGGATGAGAACGAGATCGTCTACGATGCAGATGGATACCCAACCCCGAAAGACGACACCGTCGCCCCATCCTGGATCTACGAACCGGCGACCCTCAAAACCCGATCCACCATCGTTTCCTCCTTCATATCAGCAACCCTCCCGAAGCCGGTAAAGGAGGGAAACCTGGATGTACGTCCGACCTCATGGACCTCAACCATTCTCGACGTAAATCTAGATGAAGAACCCAGACCTCTCAGTTTCAAAGAAACTGACCACCTCGCTCAACGCGCCTTTGCACTCAAAAACTACCTGCGATACCTCCTTAATAGTAATGCCGTTTTACGAGAAAAGGATGTGGATATTCTTGAGGCTGCGACGGGGGGACCTTCGGGTGTTGATATTGGGTTTCGTGGGGTTAGGCGGGCCGGGGAGGAGTTGCAAAATCCATGGGCTGGACATCAATATCCCGCTGAGATAAACCATCGAGGTGAAAGATTTGATGTGTTGAGAGAGGAGTTTAAGCATGCGATACAGTGTTGGTGGTTTCTTTGGCAAAAGCATGGGAAGGATATCAAAAAGTATCTTTTTGAGGGAGAGGTTGCTCAGGATGGAGTTTGTGGAAACATTGTTGTCGAGGAGCCAACACTTGATGGCGACAGCACGGCAACACCTGAGGGCATAACACTTGGCGATGATTACGACTCCGATAGAAGGAAATCTGTCGACCTTAATTCGAACATTGAACAACAACTACCAGCTGGTAAGAACGACATGCGTTTTCAGATCACGTCGCTAACCACGGCAGAAGTCATCCACGATTGTGGAGAAGTTGAATCATTTTCCATCGACGAAGGAGACGTGTCGGTGGACGGTTTCATGAATAATCCGCCATCTGACAATCACTCTAGCGCAAACTATTCTTCACCACCACCATCCTTTACGGAAGACCAAGACCCCACCGGCAAGCCCTCGTCACCAAAACCCCGAATTGAGGAACCTACAGCACCCAATCCTCAACGCCGCAGGATTTCGTATCTTCGAAAATTCGACATTCACCCAAGCCATTTCGACGGTGCATCACGGGTTTGCCCAGAGACGGGAGAGACGTGGTGGGCTGACATGCCGCCTTATTTCATGTTTGGCGAGACACCGACAATGGTTGAGATGATTAGCGACCAGATGAAGGAGGATTTGCGGAAAGGTTTGTTACTACAGTGTGCGTGGTCTTGGATAGTGCTAACCTTGAGTAGGAAAAGAGGATTTGGCCAAGGATCCTGATTTCTTTGCTGATGGCAGCACGGTATCTGCAGTGGAGACAAGTGCAGCTTTGCCCGCAATTCCCGAGAATCCAGCCTCTGGGGATGAGACAGTCTTTGAAAGCAATACGTCGCCATCTCAAGATGAGGATATGGAGGATGCTGAACAAGCTTCAGACTCGGGAAGAGAGGCAGATTCCGGAACAGAGTCAAACTCGGACTCTGGACAAGAGTCTTCCGATCTTGACAGCCAATCTGGCTCCGGAGACGAGGCTGAAGCCGAAAGCAAGGAAAAGGTTGATTCTTTCATCAGCCCGGGCGAACCACATGTGACCTCAAAGCGTAACGGGAGAACATCACTCAACAAACCGACGTCATCGTTGCGTCAGACTTCGACAGCCTTGGAAGCCGAATCCGCCATCTCGAACAAGGCTGACTTAGCCACCACGACTATGACTACGACTATGACTATGGTCCCCTCGACATCTACACCTTATGTCTGCAATGACTGTGAATCCCATTTCCATTCTGTCGAGATTGCTACTTTCCATGCCGATGAGACTGGTCACTTTCCCAAGCACTTTGACATAGAGGAGCACCAAGTCGTCTTTGATGAATTGACTAAAGGCGGAGAGGAACAATGGGATGGCCTAGAACAGGCCAAAAATGACGAGGAAGAACTCGACGCGGCTGCAGAGGTTGGCAGCGACGGTGAAGAACCTAATGCAGATGAGGGAGTTGTCAGTGAAGAAATGGAGCTCGATGTGGAAGGACAAGAAGAACTTTCCGGAGACGAACATGAGCACAATGAAGAAGAGAAGCTTGTCTACAAAGAAATTATTGCTGCAAATCCATACAAAGCCACCCACTCGAAGCAATCTGCAACCGTCAGTAGCCGACACTCAATGCCTGCAGTCAAGACTACAGTACAAAAGACACGCACAGTTGTCAACAGCCGCAACAACCCAATCACCTCCCAGAAAACAACAACCGTCGTAACAACAACCTCAAACGCAATGGCACCACAAACAACTGCTTACAAGATGGCCCGGGAAATCGCCCCCAACGACTTCCAGTGCGGCGTCATGGGCTGCGATTATCATGACAATCCACGCCGTCTCTCTCGCCACGTTATGACGCATCATCCAGGCTCCATTAAGGATTGGACAATTGAGGATGGCTTCAAATGCGAATGGGAGGGCTGTCCTGATCGCTGTCGTTTGTCGACTGGGCTCTATCAGCATTGTATTGGTGTGCATCTTCCTCCAGTACCGGAGATAGTCTCATCTATGAATTTGTCGAAGCTTACTACAGCGCCTCGTGTCATTGCGAGACCACGGAGGCCTTTCCAAGTACAGCATTCTGGCGGTTCCAACGCGCGTGTCGAGAAGACCCATGCTCCTCGTCGTACTTACTCGGCGAAGGGTGCAACCATTGTGGATTTAAACGATTCAGATCTCGAGGAAGATGCTCTGGCAATCGATGAAAATGAAGAAGACGTTGAACGAGTACATCAAGAGGCTGCCAGCACCCAATCCTCGCTCCTAGACCACGAAGACTACGAGTCTGCCAACGAGGAACCCGATCCCGAACGAGTCATCGTCCACGAAACCGTAGTCTTGAAACGTCAAAACCCAATCGTGGATTTCGACTCCGACTCCAACTCCAATTCTGATTCTGATTCTGATTCTGTCACGGATATTCCTGCGACCCCAGAATCGAAGCAAATCACTCCAGCAACGGCACCGCCTGTACGTGGTGGATGGGGCTCTATCCTTTTCAGTCCGTTTGCCTTCTTATCTGGTGGTAGGAAGAGGAAACGCACTGATGAGACAAAGAAAGAGGCTGCTGAGACGCCTGTAAGGAGTGTTAAGAAAGTTAGGTTTGATGCTGCGGCTAAGAGAGGAGGTGTCCAGGCTCCTAGAAAGAGAGATATTCTTAATGAGAGGATGCAAGAGATCAGGAGGGTTGGGAGGTAAATTGAGTATGCGCATGGTATATTTATTCTTGTGATGATGCGAGAGGGGAGGGAGGTGGATGAGTAAAACTGGCGAGCTGGCGTTTGAAGTCGGTAGTAGAAGTCTACTGTCTATTCAACAATGTATAGGCTCAGAATCTTGACTCTGACAGCTTCTTCTTTAACAAAATATGGTTGGTATTAGGTAGTTCCCTTCCTTAAAACATAGACAAACCAATCCTTGATATCATATTACAATCCAAATCTTTGTCGGATCCTCAACCTACCTCGAATCACACTCACTCATCTACTCTCCTGTGTCAAACCCCCATGATACCAATCCCATGATACCAATCCCATGATACCAATCCCATCTCTTCCAACACAACCTCCGCTTCAAAATTCAATCCAAGCATACATTCCCAGCAGCAGCCATATCCCATCCCATCCATCCCATCTCCCTCTCTCCCCAACCCATCCGATCCCTTCTCCCACCAAACAGAAATCACCCTTAATAAACCACAATCCAAAACCCGATCAACTTCGTTTACAAGAAAAGGAAAAGGAAAAGAAAAGAAAGTATCCCACCATCCCTCGTCCCCATCCACAGTATCAATTAAAGATAAATCTATTACTTACAATATATATCTTAACCAAAACCTTCTTTCCATCCCCATTTCGAAAGAAAAATTCAAGATATGGTGCGTGGTGAAGTATATATATCAATCCATCTATCAATATAAAAATAGATCCCCAAATATCAATATCAATAATCGAAAAAATATCTCAACAACCCCATCGTTCTCAAAGATTCTCTCCACATCGAACAAGATATCTCCTTGAAATTCGAAATGGAATCAAGTATAGAACGACGAGTAGGACGATTAGGATAGGATAGGATGGATTAGGTAGGATCGGATAAGAAAAGATATATTATACAGTAAAAGGGTCTAAAAACGCAGGTCTAAAAACGCAGGACCATTCGACCGTCGCACTAGTTCCGTTCCGCTCCGTCCCAGCGATTTGCCCAAAACGCCAAAGATGCACCATTCAAAATCCTGATCCGTCTCTTCAACGAGTGTTTTTCTCAAAGAGGGGGGTTTTGGCATCCAAGAGACGTGAATGCGAGTCCACTATTGCCCAATCGCCAGAATCTAATCACAGCAGAGCCCCGCCGTCTCCAATGTCAAGCTCATACCGGTCCTCGTCTTGGGTATCCTCCGCATCAAGTTCCTCCATGGCCCGTTCTGGTAGAGAAAACGAATTAGCACACTCCTTTCATAAAGACGAGCATCGGGCCAGTTACGAGACATTCTATTGAACAACTCTCTGTTCGCCTTTATCGTTCGCGCATCCGGCCTCATTTCCAGCTCGACCCTCGCTTAAGAAAGGAAATCGTCAGCAATCAATCATCGACAGGTCCCTCAATTTCAATGATGTTCACTACCTCGTTCTCTCCTCGATCGAACATCAGCCACAATTGCTTTGGCATCCTCAACCTCGACTCCATCTTGGCATAGCTCATTGGCGAGCGTATTCGCCTTCTCCCAGTCTCCAGAGTTAAGCGCGAACTTTGCCAACCACATCCTCGCTTTCGAAGTGGTAGCAGTGACGCCAACACCACCGGCGCCGTTAGACGGTGCAGCTTGTGAGCCATACAGACCCGAAGTATTTGGCGTGATGTCCTCTTCGTCGTCGCCGTTGGCGCCTAGTCCATCTTCCTGAGCGAGACAAAGTTCCATGTACGCAGCGCATTCATCTCGTTCTTCCAATCTGTCGTATAGAATGGCGATTTTATAGAGGTCTTCTGGATTCAAGACGCCTCCTCCCAGACTAGCTAGTGCTGAGCTATCGCTGCCAAAGGAGGCTTGTCCGCCTTGTTCCACCCAGGAGCCAGCCACGAGGGCTCTCTTATAAGCCCGGATCGCATTACTCATTCTGCCAATCTTCTTATAGCAATCACCGACTGCTTGCCACGTCTTTGATTCGAAAGGACGAAGAGCGGCGGCTTTTTGGTAATAAAAGAGGGCGTATTGTTGCATTTCTAGAACTTCATAGGTCTGTCCCATTCCATACCATGCTCTGTGGTCCTTCCGGTTGGCATCTACGGCTCTACGGTATGCTTCCAGAGCACAGTGGCTATTTTTGAGCTCGATATACTCGTGACCCATTAATGTCCAGGCGGACAGATAGTTACGGTCGAGCTGTAGCGCACGACGGAAGTACATGACCGCCTTTTCGTGCTCTGAGATTGTAGAGTAGTAGTTTCCTACTATGCAGCACGTCTCTGGTCTGAACTTGTCCGTGCTCGAAGCAAGATGAGCCAGGAAAGCCAACTTTGTTCGATCATTGAGAACATATAGGCAATTCGAGTATTGATCCAGAGAGTCGAGTCGGTATGGATCCGCTTGAATAAGAGTTTCAAAAATATGTACCGAATCGTCGAAGTCCTTGGAATGCCAGTAAAGTAGAGCTCGTTGTGATTGAAGAAAGAGAGAGTGCGGAAAGAAGGACAGGACTTCAGTGAGGGCATCGTGGACTTGCTCTGTGGCTTGGGCGAGTTCTTGGCTGACAAATACGTGGAAAATATAGGTCATGATATTTCGTGGAAGTCGTTCTTCAACTATTGGAGCGAGCTGTGCACTCTGTTAGCACGGTTTCAACCCATGATTCGTACTGCTTACTTCGTCAACTGTTCCAATAAGATGTGCCAACTCTTGCCATGCGCCCCAATTGAAAGGGCACAGAGTCACGCTTCTGATGAGCCATTCCTTGGCCAAATCTTCATTCTTGCCTTTTGAAAGTATCATGCCGTAGAGGAACTCCAACCATCCCCCGCCGTCCTGGTCTTGAGCGTATCTCTCGTTGAGCCATTGCTCCAGTATCGCGGATATTCCAGTAAGCTCTTTGTTTTGTGTGGCAGCTCCATCCTGTGGGCCTAGGATCATTTCGCTTTCCTCATCTTTCCGTTTCTCACCTGAAAGATATCTGGCGTATATTGACAGGAACAATGCTTTCTGACTGACATTTGCGAATGAGACGCCAGCATTTGGCGAATTCCCACCTCGCGAAGGCCTCTCGGGAGCTTTGCCTTTTTTCTTAGACGTTGGCGAGGACTGGGCAAGTGGTATATGCGGTATGGTTCTCGGTAGGAAGACAGCGGCGCATCGATCAAACTCGCGGCAATCGAAATACGTCTTTGCCAGTAAGAACTTGTGATGTTCCTTCTTCTCCAACAGGTCCTGTTCATGATCTGTCGGCGGCGGTATGAAATCGTCATTATCTTGCATGGGCAAGGGCATGGGCATGGGCATGGGCGAGTTTGGATTGGTGTCTGAGCCATTTGTTAGGTCGGCTTCGGTTTGTGGGATGGAGTTGAGCAGCTCAGCAGCCCTGACAGTATGCGGTCAGGTTTTGTAGAGAGAGTAGTACGAGATATCCCACATACCATTTTGCTGAGTGGAAGAGACAGCGATCGATACAGCCTTGCACAGCCGTCTGTAAGTGGAATTGCATCTCAGCCAATTGTCTGTCTGACAGATTGGCCATGATGGTGGATTCGCGTATGGACGCGTTGAATCCAGTCTCTCAACAATGGCTTCGGATATTTTTGTAGGGCCCGTAGGATTTGGCGCGTCTGGTGGTGTGCTGGCTGTTGAGTCTGTCAATTGTACCTTAGGAGTAACAATTGTTGGTCGAGCAGCCCATCTCGCCCCCACTATCAAAAGTAAAACAAGTAAATACAGGAACAGAGCAGTAACAAACAAAGACACACGACTCCAAGGGGACTCTCATTTCTCCCACAATGTCTTTCTCTCGCCAGGACTTCGAGGCCATATTCCCTCAACTCGTCGACGATATCACCCAGCACAGCTCCAAATATGGCCTCCCAGAACAAGCCCTCACCTGGTTCCGCAACGTGAGACCCTTCAAACATTCGTTGCATTTGCCATCTTGGACTGATCTGCCTCCATAGAACCTTAACCACAACACCCAAGGCGGAAAATACAATCGAGGAATCTCTGTCGTCGATACCACCAAACTTCTCTTCGGCCGCGACCTCACCAAAGATGAGATATTCAAATCTGCCACCCTAGGCTGGATGATTGAGCTTCTCCAAGCCTTCTTCCTCGTGAGCGATGACATTATGGACTCTTCCAAAACCCGCCGCGGTTCACCGTGCTGGTACCTCATGCCCAACGTCGGTATGATCGCAATCAACGACGCCTTCATGCTCGAGGCAGGCATCTATATTCTCCTCAAGAAATACTTCAGGCAAGAGAAGTGGTACGTCGATGCCATGGAATTGTTCCACGAGGTCACCTTTCAAACAGAATTGGGTCAAACTTGCGATCTGTTGACGGCACCAGAGGAACACGTCGATCTGGACAACTTCTCCATGGAAAAATACACTTTCATTGTCATCTACAAGACGGCATATTACTCCTTCTACCTGCCTGTTGCGTTGGCACTATACTATGCTGGATACGCCACGGAAAAGAACTTGAAGCAGGCCGAGGCTATATTGGTACCGATGGGCGAGTACTTCCAGGTTCAGGACGACTACCTTGACAACTTTGCCGACCCGGAGACGCTTGGGAAGATTGGCACGGATATTCAGGATAACAAGTGCTCGTGGTTAGTCAATCAGGCTTTGAAGATCTGCACGCCGGAGCAAAAGAAGATTCTCGAAGACAACTACGGACAAAAGAACAGTGCTACAGAGGCAAAAGTCAAGGCCCTGTACGGGGAGTTGAACTTGAAGCAGATATACCTTGACTATGAAGAGAAGGTTGTGGGTGACATCAAGACGAAGATTTCGAATGTGGACGAGAGCGAAGGACTGAAGAAGAGCGTGTTCGAGGCTTTCCTAGCTAAGATCTACAAGAGGCAGAAGTAGGGGATGAAGATACCAAGTATTCACCATTGGTTGCTACGAAGGACTCGAAGAACTGATCACGATTGAACAACGACGGAATGACCGAATACCATGCATTTGGGGTGTTGACTCCCGAGACTTTGTGGTAAATATCATAATCATCAATTCCCTCTCGTTCTCAAACGGTGATGGATGTCGATCAATTCCTGGTCAGCTAAGTCATTCTGAAAAATTACCAGGACTTTGCCATCACGAGTTCACGGACCTCAAAGTCAACAGCCACTCCGATGAAATGGTCATCTTGAAAGGGCGCTACCTCGACGACACAGTGAAGTCCCTATTAACTTGACTCCTTTTTCGCTATATCCAAAAACTTCCAGATATGAGTCTTACTCCTTCTGTTCCACATCCAGACTTTCGCCAATGGTGGTACATGTTGACGAGTATATGCTTACTGAGGTTGTAAGATTTCGATTTTTCAATTCCTTCTGAAGGTGTCGTCTGTAGGCGGTTCTTTGATGGCGGTAAGAGCAATATCTCATTTTGGTGATTTATATCAGATGAGGTTGATTACTGAGGAAGTGGATGGCGTGGTGTTTTGGCTTGGGGATAGCTTCTTGTTGCGTGTTTGGTAGATGGTGGGAAGAGTTTACGTAGTTGCTGCATGAGATTAGAGTATCAGGCCAGCGCCGAGAAGAATGATTGAGGTGATCAAGAGAAGAATCACAAAAACCCAGTCGCAATGCAAACGCTGCTCTCCATATCGGACACCCGAAGCCGAGGTAGTGTTTGAACTCGTGCCAGCCATGATTGGTGCCTGACCATAATAGCTAAGATCGTTACTCGTTTGCCCAACGAGATGTTGTGCTCCGAATATGGCACTCCAAAATGTATTGTAGATTATCTGCATGCGTTGACTGAGATCCCCTTTATCGATCGAAGAGAGATTTACGAAAGTGTAGCTCTGGGTGAAGTTGGTGTCAGGATTGAGGAGCCACTGCTTTGTGGGAGAGCTGCCTTTGATCGATAAAGGTTGGTGGTTGGTGGTTGGTGGTTGGTGGTTGGTGAAGGAGAGATGGGGTTTCCGATTGAGGCTGAGAATGGTGAAGCAAAAGATAGTTGAGGCACCCTTGTCACTGGAAAAGCACCACCTGTCGCGCCACCATCTAGTTGCGGCGCCCCATATCCTATCACCATCACCATCACCACCTTTTGATACCTTTTTGAGTAAGACACCTTCCTGGACTCCTGGACTCCTGGAGCGCTGACACTAGAGCCTTTCCACTACCCGAGTACAGCTATTCATCGAAGAAACAGAGATCCTATGGCAAGATCACCGGCAGCATGTCTTGCCGCCCTCCAAGCTGATGAAACACTGGACGCTCACACAGATCAACATTGCTGGAAGGGACCGGTATAATCAATAGTGGATTTAATGATGCTGATTGACCTCAATCTTCACCCGCGGTGGTAGTCATCACTGCAGTGGATATAATTTGTATCCGAGTTATGCCACGAGCAAGTCTCCCAGCCCGGCAATTTTGAACGGTATCGATTCAGCCGCGGTAGACGGCTTCGCAACATTGTCCAACAACTCCATTGTTACATTGCGTTCATCTATAAGATGGCAATTGCCCTTGTCAGGCAATCTATTATCCAGGAACCGAGCTGGTTATCCGGGTCTTCAGCCCCATCGCGACTGGCTAACAAAACAAACACCAAGACCAGCTCGAGAAAGAACTTTGGCCATTACTTCCAACACAGGATTACATCGCCAACCATGAGAAACTTCGGGCTCCTTGCAGTTTTGCCAGCAGTGGTATCAAGTGCTGCTCTTCAATGTCAGACCTCTTTGACAAGTTAACCTTTGATGCCGACTGATCTTAAAATAGCGCGCCAGTATAACAATGGGCTTGCAAACGATACCATCCAAGGTTGCGATGTTCAGGCTTTCGCAGACGAGAGTAGGCAAAGTATTTTTCACCTCTTTATATCGTTAGCTAATGATATGGTATAGTAGACTCCTGTACAACTCTAGGCAAAATGTACAAGGCAACTCTGGCACAGTTCATTACATACGTAAGTTGAATCATGTCCGCCAGCAAACCCGTCATGTTGATGTTCTCCACAGAATCCATCCGTCGGGTTAGATTGTGCCAATTTCAAACCGGGTCAAGCTTACTGTGTTCACGTACAAACTGAGCCAACAACACTGGTAAAGCCGCTCCCACAAGCGACCAAAAAAGCCCCTGGGACGAACTATGGAGGCAGCCCAACATGCGACATGTGGCAGAAGATCTTTCCAGGTGATGAGGTGAACAAGAAGGAGACTTGCAGTCATCTCACAAAGATTTGGGGGATTGACGACGCAACGCTGAAGAAGTACAATTCTGGTCTTGCTGAGGACTGCGCCAATATCGAGGTCAACTCGTATTTATGCGTGAGAACTCCATAGCAGGGCGGAGTATTGTCTTCTGGACCGAAATGATGGGCTTGGATGAAGGGGAACATGCGAGAACACGAAGCGAGATCAGGAGAAATGGAAATATTGATGAGACAAGTGTTGCTAATAATTCCACATACTTCGTTGATATTCCTATCCGCCCTAAAACAGTGAGTGATCCCACAACCATCCAACATTTCCCCAAACTTCGCTGTCGCCACAAAATGCTACCGTCGTGCCGTCTGAATCCAATCTAAAACCTCTCCCTTAACTCAACCTTGGTTATCCGAATATCAAGATCCTGTGGGCCATTTTCATATCGAAGATGCGCATGGACTCTCCTCGTAACCTTCATGTGACCTCCCCCTAACATATGCTCCACTACCGGCTCATAAAGATAAGCCATAGGTGGTCTACTCACACGAGCTCTAGCATCAATCATTGCTTCTGCTTTGGTGGTGTATGCTATCCCGGGTTCGCGAGCGCCCATGGTGCGTATGAACCAGATGAAATGTATATCTCTTATTAGGGTAGGCTCTTCTTGCTGGTTTCTTGGGTCGCTGATGTCGTTGGTGTCGTTGGTGTGGATGTGGCTAAACATGTTGGATGGATGAGGGTTGGGATGTTGCGGTATTTGGAGGTTTGGAATGGTCCAAATATGTGGAGGAAGTGTTTGCTGGATATAGTCGGTGTAGTAGGTTTGTGCTCGTTACTGACAATTGATAGGGATTGTGCACCGGCTGGATATACAGGCTGAGACTACTGGACTAGCGTATGTACTTTTCAAGATTGTGTAAAGTGAAGGTTTCGTCATTTGGTACCTAAGTTTGATCTCTTGCTTTGACCAATGTCGGGTAACTTTTTCCAGGCCAATGAGGGTAGGGTAGCTTAGTGCTACTGTGATCCAATCACAGACAGGCCTAGTTATAATCTTCAGCCTCTCAAGAACACCCACGTCTCTCATCTTCGGTCGAACAACCCATTTGATCATCATCCATGGAGAAAAGCGCAGCAATGCAGACCTGGACACACCCAGCGGATGCCATCTTCACAAATCATGTCATTTCAGATGAAGGACGGGTCTTTGTTAGCCAGCCTGTTTGTGGTGACTACTGGGCACCTCAAAACTAATATTGAACAGCGAAGAGAACGTTCGGAACATCGAGGTCTTCGTGAGCAATGGCAGCCGATCTCAGACCCTCTTTGTCACAAGGCCACTACTATGACGTCTCAGCCAAAAGATTGCGAACGAATTGCATTACCAGATACTTCAAGGTCAAAATTCAATGAGTTTTATCAATAGTTGTCCCATGGCAGTTGGTGAACTACTCCACTTTGTCCATTATGGTAAGGCATTCGACAAGATATTTGGCTATTCCCTACCAACACATCGCCCTCCGCCCTCGGTGAATTGTTTCAACTCATCTACCACAGCAAAGCGCTGGGCAGGGAGTTCGGTCGCGACTACTTGGACGTAGATCCGATAAGACTTGCGATCGATATTTGTCCTCTGACTCGCAAATGGAAACATGGCCAAAGTTCACAATTAGTCAATCAAATAGGTTGCCGACCTCATGAAACTTAACTTTGACGAAGGCGATGCTGCTAGCTTTAGAGGGCGTGAGGTCTACGAGGTACCGACGGAATGGCAGTCTCCACGACGCTATATCTCTCTGTCTTATCATCTCGCGATATTAATGATAGCTGATATGGCTTTCCTTACCCAAGTCCCGCGCTTAACAGCTGAATTATTACTCGCCGCTAATTTGCAGACCGATTCCCCTGGTGCCCGCCTCGCATGAGGTCACTGGGTTCTGTGGCACCCGGACCTGCTCGGACTGTATAAATCTGCAGTGGCCTCTGTCCTCTGTCCTCCGGCCCCAGCTCTTTCTCATCCGAAATATACAAACATATTGTTCTCCCCACGAACATCAAGGTCACCGAGCTTGTAACTCCTTCGGAAGACTCTTCTTCAATTGCGATGGAAATTTCGCAATGTTAGAGCCAATGCCAGCCAAGACGAGTCCAGGAGGTCATCCGACGTCCCAGAAGGCAGCTGCGGGCAGCGGGCAGAATCTCGGCAACCGGATCCCTCTTGCCATAGCCAATCACTACAGCTTACAAACACATCATCTCTTGCCTTTGAAAAGCTTCTCATCTTCATCCATCATGGAGAGTCATTCTTGGATCATGGAGACTACAGTGAAGTCGACAGGCCCTGTAATCATCCAAATCATCGACTCACGCCAAGGATATATGAGTTTGTTGGTCTTCGACTTAACAGTACGACTAGGGTGGTATGGTTAGCAAGTCCTCGGTAATGTAGCAGCGTAATCATCAAATCGGATAGTTATGGAAGAAATCACATTTCTAGCAGCTAGCCGAAAGGGGTAAGTCCGGTAAGGCTAGTCACTTCTGAATTACCTCAAGCGAGAACGAAGGATACCGTAAAACTAGGGAGAAGAGGCGATATTCTGGTCTATATAGATTAAAAGCGGGCTACACTATTCCTCTTTTGCTATCTATTAATATTTTGACTAAATATAGTAGATGAATACGCAGATAGCGCTAACTATCCGGCTACCTCCCTAACCCAGACTGCGAAGGTTTTTGCCTTCGTTTAGCCATCCGATGCTAAGCACAAAGTACGATTACACGGAGTATAGAGAAGAGGCGCTATTCTGGTCTATATAGGCTAGACTACTCCTCTTTTACTATCTATTAATATTTTGACTAAATATAGCAGATCAATATGTAGATAGCGCTAACTATCCGGCTGCCACCGTAACCCAGACTACGAAGGTTTTTGCCTTTATTTAGCCATCCGATGCTAAGCACAAAGTACGATTACACGGAGCGCTATGGAGAAGATACGCTATTCTAGTCTATATAGATTAAAAGCGGGCTAGACTACTCCTCTTTTGCTATCTATTAATATTTTAGCTAAATATAGCAGATTAATATAGTAGATTAATACGTAGATAGCGCTAACTATCCGGCTGCCTCCCTAACCCAGACTGCGAAGGTTTTTGCCTTCGTTTAGCCATCCGATGCTGAGCACAAAGTACGATGACATGGAGCGATATGGGGGTGAACAAGATGAATGCGTAGGGAAGTCCTGGGAAACTTGTCTCGTATAGTCCTAGCTATTAGGTAAATTCACATCCGGATTACCAAACGACCCAGCCTGGTTCTTCGTAATGCGAGCTTACCACGATGTCCCCGACGATGTCGGTCGCCTGGAATTCCCTCTCCCTGGTCATGTCATGGAGCCAGAACACAGCGGATCCGTGGGATTTGATAGTAACTTAATATCCATGACCGTATCTGAGCCCAAGACGACACGGCGGAGATCAAACAGACCGAGAAGTCGCCCGCATTTCTGATCGACACCCCACCCCATTTCAACTTTTCCAGAGGAGAGGAGGAGGAGACCTTCCTCCATTGGATGGTTCTGGTTATCTGAGTATAAACCAGAGTAACAAGCCTAGTCCGGAGCGCAGCCAGCTATCTCTACACAGTAGATGGTACACAGTAGATGGTAACTACCGGTAGGTGATGAAACTTATACTTCCTGTATGAAGGAGTACTCAAAAGATGTGGATAACTGAATGCATGAAGTCCTATCTGCCATAGTCAATCCAGTTGCATATACACAGAGATCCCGTGGATAGCAGCATCGCCAGGGCACGGATAAAAATGAGTGTAATAAGAAGCCATAAATGAAGCAACGTAATCCGAATGAAGCCGTAAACCATGTGTATAACCATGTGTACGTCATGGGTATAAGTAAGTGCCAAGACGGCATGATCCCTTAATCCTTACACTTCCTCACTGTTTTGGAGCATGATAGGGAGGTGGGCGAGTGTTAACACTTCTATGTATAGAACCGCGGCCCAATTGTTCCATTCGCCGAGTGAATCCCCGCAATCGTTAGATTGCAAGAAATTGTCCGCAAAGAAATTGCCCGCACTGAGATTGCCCGCACTGAGATAGCCCGCACAGAGATTGCCCGCAAAGAAGTGCGCCTATTCTTGGACCATAAAATTTATCTTACACCTCGTCATATCCTCTTAAAGCCGAGAAGCCGTCCCCGATTTCCTTTCCAGTGTCACCAACACCGATATCAGCACGGCCTTAACTTCCAATTACTCTCATCATAATCCCAACACCGATATCAGCACGACCCCGATATCAGCACGACCACAACTTCCGATTACTCTCATCATAATCCCAATACCGATATCAGCACGACCCCGATATCAGCACGACCACAACTTCCAATTACTCTCATCATAATCGTCCAAGCCAACAATGCGATTCCAAACATTCCTCCCAGCCATCCTATTTGCGCAGTCTAGTTTCGCATACTGGTGCTGCTTCCAAATAAACCCCGAGGATTCAACCTATAAAGCCCAGGAGTACCTGCACAGCGGCGGTTTTCAAAAATGGTACCCAAACCGCGCGGTGCACCAAAAAGATTGCGAGGTTTGGATCTGGAAGCATGGCACAGAGTGTAAAAACTGGGCATGGACCGTGATGAAGTCGTGTAACTACATGGGGCATATCATATCCTCTGGTCCAGTAGGGAGTGATGAGTGCCAATAGCAATAGCCGGTTTATGGTTCTTAGCCCCATCAAAGCACCCAACCCCTCTCTGCCAAGGGGAAAGTCGATCGAGCTTGGGAGTGGGGCTAGGATTGCCGCCAGCGGATCAGGATGTTGACGAGACGATGATTGATGTTGGTGAAGAGGGGAAAGAAAAGGAGGTAGATGTGGCGCAAACGCCTGTTAGGACGTTGGATTTTGCCGGGGCTGCGGGTGGTGATGAAGAGGGAGGCGTAGATGAGGTGGGAGAGAATAGGGCGCCAAAACGGTGAGGGTGACATGTTTGGTTTAGCGGACCAGGTGTAGGAGTCTTGGCAGTTGTTTGCGGGTCGGATTTTTTGAAATGGCCGGTCTTTTGCGCGGAGGATTCTGGATTGGTGTTTTGTTGTTGAAATGTATGAATTAGTGATTTACTGATACCTACCGTCCCTTCTCTTAACATAAACCTTACCATGCGATTTTCTCGCCCTTTGCAAACCTCCAACATTGCGAATGGAGATTGTACTAACGTATGGATTTCCTAAGATTCATTTGTTCTCGTATTCGTCCCTACTTACAAATAATCGGCCCAGGCGGGTTCTTCCCATCAAAATCCTTAGTAGCCACACTCTGACTAACCTTAATTGTAGGTATAACCCACGTCTTTCCCCCATCCGGCGTTGAGATCTTATCCGCGCATGCCATCATGTGATTTGAGGGATTAGGACCCCACGTAGGATCAGCAGCCGAGAGGACGATTGTGGTGTTGTAGTATTCTGCAAAATCCAAGTCAGAAAAGGATCTGAAAGCATGGAAAGACGAGGAAGTTGGACTTTGGGGAAGAGAGGGGGCGAGAGACATACCGTGAGCAGAGACAATACCGCTATGAGCACCCTGGCATTCCGTGTCCGTGTAAAAGCCTTTCGCTTTGCCAGTTTCTGCTCTTGTCAGTTTCGCGCTTCCAATCGCGGGTCTTATAATTCGACCTACTGGCGCCGATATATGATACCATCTCATCCTTCAAATAAAGCCATTGCTCATATCCACCTATTGTCGCATTGTACTGAACTATTCATGCCATTAGCCATCTGTCCACCACTCAAATCCATGCAGAAAGGCCCCGTACATTTCATCCTCAGCTTATCGTCCCCATCCATCGCGACTTGTTTGCCCATCTTCTGGGAGGAAGGGTAGGATAAATACGATGCGAAGACACACCATTGCTTCGGTCCAGCTTTGCAAGCCCTTTTATCCACGACATTAGCAACTCTCTCCAAAACGGGACTGCAGGAAAATCGTCTCCAATCCCCGTCCATCATCCTTCAACGAATGCACCAGACTTACGGATATTCTCTCTGCGAGGTCGAAACAATGATGGGCTGGATAAGACCGCCACTCGTGTCCATGCCAGGCCAGACTGCTAATCTCGGTACTTGGGGATTCGGCGGAGGTCCTGGTGTTAATGTCGTCTCCGCAGAAATAACATAAGCTGCTTTCCCTCGCCTCCAACCAAATGTAGGACCATGTTTATAGTGGGATTGACCAACAGTAACCGCTGCAAGAGCCGCAAACGAGAGCAGAGCGAGGGCGTGCATTTCGATGGCAGAAAAATAATTAAAGGAGTGTGAAATTGGAATAAACAAGGAAAATTGGAAGTCAAAAGAAGGGACGCAGATACTTAAGAATGAGACACTGATTGTTGCGAAACATCACCGAATACGGTACGGAGTATCTCAATAGAGGCTCCGTCAGACTACCTAATGATTAAGCTATTTAATTTGCAATCATTTTGTCACGTCAGTATTTACGCGGATGTTGTGGGGAGATCAGCATTTGAGGGCTTAGAATTGTACGATATAGACGATAACCCCTGCCAACCATCAATACCAGAGCACATAGAAATACATACAGCTGTTACTTACGAATGAGGTACATCGAATCGATATGCATGACCCACATCCAATACCACTCAAGCTATGTGGAGAACCAGATCTTCTCGAGGGGGCCATGTTAGGAACAGTTGTGCTTCGGAATACTGCACCGGAAGATCCGTGGCAGATATCTGTGCTCCGCACGCCAATGATCAAAGCTCGGAGACAGAACCAATAGTAGACAAATCTATTACTTACCGCACTAGCAAAATCTGATGGACTCAGCCATTGCAATCAATTCTTGATGACATGGCTCATCGAGATAGCAATCTGATTATCGAACTGATTGCTCGTGGCATGCACAACCGATGTCTGGAAAAGGCCTGCTAAAAGAAGACGCACTCAGAGAAGGCGACCCAATGGTGTGACGGACTAGAGTTCTCATGATTCAACCTACACGATGTCAATTGCTGAAGCAAAAAGAGGATCAGCAATGGGTTTTATAATGCATACCTATGTCATTGTACCTCTCATATCATATCAATCATATAATTTGCTTCTCATCTCATCCAAGGCACACTTCAAGGTGTCCAATTCCTTGCCATTCCAAACGCTTGACCTACGCCTATTCAATTTCATCACAATCCCAATCCTTTCCTAACATTCTGCCTGACAATCTTCTCATACTCTGCTCTCTTCTCTCTCCACATCCGTGCCGCATCCACGTTCGCGGGACTTTCATCATTGGGCTCTGCCAACATGCTCATGACACTGATCAATATCTTCTCAACAGATTGTATAGGGCTCCACCGCTCTTCTGCCTTCTCATATCCGAATTGATCGTCGCCGGGCGTGTGGAGGATCGATATGCAAACCATACCGTTGGAATATACTGTCCAAATATTAGCTACATCCCTCTAATTGATGATGCCCGGCCTCTCCATGAGTGCAAGTGACGTTCCCATTGTCCCCTCTTGGTTCTCTCTTGCACTGGATCTGTTCTCTTGTGTTCACCTCCGCTCCCTCCCTCCTCTCCCCCTTCCCACCTTCCCCCAATAGAAAAACATAAACTCACCATTCGGATGCCATAACTCACAAGTAAACCTCATAGTAGGCGGACTCAACGGATAATCCCTCGGAAACTTCAGCTCCGCTGGGAAAATCCCCCCCTCAAACGGCGTCCCCTCCGGTCCCTGAATAAGTGCTTCCCAAACAAACATGTCGTCTTCGTTTGAAGGGCCGGCAGTTATGCCATCGGGAGGGTCGTTCGTGAGGTTTTTATATTCGACGAGGAGGCGTTTTTGGGCTGCTGCTTGGGACATTTCAGTCTGGCGAAGGTGGGAAATGTAGGAGGTCTACGAAACGTCGGAGGTGGGTTTGGGCTTGAGCTGGGATTTGGTACGTGTTTGGTGTTGGTGGTTAAATAGGTTGTTGTTGGAGCAAGGGAGACGGCGGGGGAGTTGAATATATAATAAGATGACGGTGGTTGACACGTGCACATTTCCGTTTTGGGAATCTGAAAGCAGCACTTGTAGGGTCAAATCCGGACTCAAGGTACTCGTTCACTTTCCATGGCATACTGGATTGTCCGAGTACATTTAAATTATTGTTCATAGGGAGGATAATAGTACATAACCCGTAGCATCTATCCTTTCTAACCATAACCTGCTAAAACCACACTTTTGTAGTACCCGCAGTCTCGTCTTCCATCTCATGATCAATCATCGCCGCCGAATAAATCCCAAAAGCTAAACCCCTCACCATCACCGCCGCCTCCTCCTGAGCCGCCGGGTGGTACTTGCGGAGGCACACCGTTATCATTCCATCCTCCTCCAGAATTTCCGCCAGCCCAGGGATCATTTCCAGTGCCCCATGTGTCCTGACTGCTTTGAGGGGGGTTATCATCTGCCCAATTTGAGCTTGTTGGACTTGCATCGTCGGCGCTACCCGGCGAAGCATCATCACCTCTTCCTCCTCGCGCGTGCTGCATAGCTTCATAACCAGCCATTGTTCCTGCTCCTGTGATTGCCCCTTCTGCTCCAGCAGCACTTCCGACCCCTCGAGCTGCCCCTGCGACTTCACCAGCGACACCTGTCTCACCAGCAGCACCAACAGCTCCAGCTTCTGCGGCCCCAGCTTCGGCTGCGCCACCACCCATTCCTGGGAACCAAAGGGGCATGAACCCACCTCCTGTGACTCCTCCACTATGTCGGCTGAAGTAATCGAAGTCGATGCTAACGGCGGTAGCTAACATGACAGCACGCTGGTCCAGAGTCATGCCTACATGTCGGTCCTCAGACTGTCCAGTCTGGGAAATAATGTGCTTTGGTTCCTCAGTGAGACCCGCGGAGTCCATCCGAAGGGCGTATACACCTGTGTCTGTGAAGATCTCGCGGCCGAAACCAGCAAAGTTGCGATTGACGGATCCGATTAGTTTTCCATCCTCCGACTTCAAAGAGAAGTCCCAGGAAAGGAATGGCTCGTCACAATGGGCCCATTGTACCATAACTCCATCTGGATGTTTCTCATCCACTGTTTGTAGTGCAGTAGAATTAGATAGTGGAAGATCTCCGGAGGTCAATCGGGGGGCGTCTTCTTGTTGAGGCAAGTCTTCCGATTGGCGATGCAGAAACATGTTGTATTTACGCCTGAGAGGCGCCCATTGTTGATGTGTCTCCCCGATTACACGCATTTCTTCTAATGCAAGTGGCGACATTTGCGCCTGAGATTCTCCCAGCGCCGCAGGAACACTGACTCCTTCCAAAGCTTTAGAAGTAGATGGTGCCACATTCTCATCCGCATTTACAGCATCATAAATGCGTATCCTTGAATTGATCCACGCAAACGGACGATGTATCCTCAGAACCTCCTTCTCATTCTTGTCAAAGACATGGGTAGTAAAACTGCGATGGGTCTTGAAAGCCTGTCTTTTCATTGTGCTCCCAATTCCATGATCTTGCTCGGCTAGATAACCAATGTGATTGCCTTGTGGATCCATGATAACATAACGATTTGCCTGCTCGAAACCAAGAAGCACATTCATCATTTCCAGTTGCCGCTGTATCACTATTGATGAGTTGTGAAGTATAGCCATGGCCGGGTGGCTTTTCTTTAGGACTCCATGGGTATCCTCGGGCATATGAACGGGAGAGTCAAGAGGGTTTTCGCCCAGCTCTGATGCTTCGTGGAGAGCACCACTAACAGCTTCCACCTTTGACTGTTCCCCCGTTGCCTCTTCTTGCACCTTCTCGACATGTTCATTCGGAGCATCCTGCTGTTGTCCTGGTAACTTGGACGTCTCGTTCGACGGCTCCTGTGGTGCACGTCTTGGGATTTCGCGACGCTCAGGTAGAGGTGGTCGCGGGACGGTATTGCGAGGTCCTCTGGTGGGTGCACCGCGGCTAGACACTGATCGGATCTGTGTCCTGGCTAGAACTATCCTCGACAGTCTCGAAGACCGATTCATCGTGCAAGCTGGATGTCAAAAGACGTTACCCAGACTTCCATTGATGTTGAGCTGAAGGAGAAGAAAGGCATGGCGGGTCATAATGTTCCGCTCGAGGTGCGGCGAAGCCCTCCTCCGGAAAACTTTCGACAAAGACTCATCATCACCACCACAAATTCTACACAACCATTCTCTGCTAGGAAGCAGGTCGTAGGAAGAGTTGAGTGTGGACATCAATCCTGAGATATCACTACCTCTGGATCCGAAGATTGTACAGAAAGAGCTAGGAAGTATCCCGAGTTATCTGCGGCATCTGAATTCGACTTGAGAATTTATATCCTCAACTGCCATCTCAACCTACAAGGCTACAAATCTTTCACACCTCAGATTATTTCCAAGCATTTACAAACCAATCGGAGATTGAAACACAAGATTGAGCCTTCTCTGGGAATAAAAACGAGGGTGAAGCTATCCTTCGAGATCTGACTCGCCATAAGTCGTTGGTAACCACCATCTCCAGGCAACTTGACCAGCAACTGACTCCAGTCTGTTCTCACACTTCATTTCTCATCAAGCTTGAAGACTCAGGGAGATTATTGGTCCACGATGACTGAACGCTCAACCAAAATGGCAACAATGGAACAAGCGCATATTGAACAGCCTCCAGTGACTTTGGATGCTGCAACAGAAAATGCACAAACAACGTCGATGGCAGAGAAAAACGTCGACATGAACGGAACAGCCACAGCGACTTCAGCAGCTACTGCCATCAAGACACCGCGGCCAAAAAGACCAAATTACCACCAGCTACATGCACGACCGATGCCTTTGAGCGTGTACCCAGTCCCTAACTTCATACCGAGCAATCCATTGTCCCTATTTCGCATCGCCTATCTTGTCTTACACGACTGGATCTCTCCTCCGTCTCCTCGTGCGACAATTTACAGTGGCTACTTCTCTATGGCCACACAGTCTGTCCATGTGACTGACCCAGCGACCGTGCGAGCACTGTGGGAGATGGGTTTCTTTGGAACAGGTACCTTGAGTCGAAGTGAGCCTAATTGGTTGGATACGGAAAGGCGCAGGCTTGGTCTAGTGGCGTCCATGACTGCCGAGGAGGTGACCACGTCGCGACGCAATGTTCGGATGCAATTCAAACGAGAGAGGGCAAGGTTGGAACGAGAGGCGCTTGAGGAGCAGAAGCGGAAGGAAGCTGCAAGCGTGATAAGATTGCCATCGCCACCAGAATCTGAGGTCGGAGGTTCTTCCGTGGAGATGTTAGTAGGTTCTGTTAATGTGCAGAAAGTAGCAGAACGGGAAGTGGGAGAGTCTCAAGCGGAAGAGCTGCAAGCTCAAGATCCTAGCCCGATGCAAACGGAGGAACCAAATCTCCAGCATGTATTCCCTCACATGGAGTCCCTGCCGCAAATTCTGCTCGAACAGCAGCCTGGAGTCAAAGCAAAGCACAAAGAAGCTCAAGAGCCAAATCTGCAACATGTATTTCCCCACATGGCGTCAATGCCGAAAGCTATATGCGATGTGTCGAACAAGGCCACAGAGAAACACGACAGTGCTCAGGAGACCTCCGAAGATGAAGACGAGGACTTACATACTGTCTCAAAGCCTGCGGGGTCAATCAAAGCGGCCGAGATGCGCGACAGCGTTCAAGAATCCTCGGGAAACGAAGCAGCGCAGGAGCTCCAGCAGCCAGGTCAGTCCGTGGGGAACCACGATAGCGCCCAAGAGCTCGTGAATGAGGACGAAGCGTACGAGGCCCAGACACAGGAGCCCGTTCATCAAGAGCCTTCACAGTTGTCTACGGTCAAGCCCATCGGAGATGAAAATGAAAATGCGGAAGAGGCCCCTATACCCGAAGAGCCTGTCAACCAAGAACATCTCCAGTTGTCACTGGCAGAAGCTTTCTACCTTTCTTATGCTCTTGGAGCGCTCAAGGTTGTGGACCCAGAGTTGCAAATCGCCATTGGTGACAACAAGGCCTTGCTTCAACTGTTTCGCCAAAAGTCGTACTTTCCCCCGGCATCTGCAGATCAACTGAAACCTGATGACCCCTTCTTGCTGACTTACGTGGTGTACCATCACTTCCGCTCCTTGGGTTGGGTCGTCAGAGAAGGGATCAAATTTGCTGTGGACTTTCTTCTCTACGAGCGGGGCCCTGTTTTCACGCATGCCACGTTCTCCATCATGGTTATGCCTTCGTATACTGACGCGTACTGGCGTGCGACTCCTGAGCGTGCTAAAGAGGTCGAGAAGAAGATGGCCAGGAAGAGCTGGCACTGGCTGCACTGCGCCAATCGTGTTCAAGGCCATGTCATAAAGACGCTCATCTTGGTATATGTTGATGTTCCGGCTCCACTGGAGGGTGAGCAGTCAGAGGAGGACATCGGCAAGATGCTGCAGAGGTACAAAATCCGGGAGTTTACAGTGCGAAGATGGAGCCCAAACAGGAATCGGGATTGATTATGTAGACCTTGTGAGTGGAAGTATCAGGCCGACTCTGCGGTGGTGCTAGCTGTAGTAGAAGACTGTGGTTTGAAGGGATAAAACTGGTATTTGAGGTGCCTGGAATGATGTGCAAGTCGAAGAACTTGTTTAATTCGGAGCATGTGTATCGGGGGGAGGGTGAATATTTCAACAATCCTTTACAACACCGCTGAACTTAGAGACACCAACAACTCACACCAAGATTCCGAGATTACCAACGATTAATCTCCTTCACATCAAAAGTCTCGTACAATCGCATTGTCCACCAAACTCATCGTCACCACGAGCCTCCGCCATAATCCCCCGGTTACAGGCTCCTCATCGTTGTTAGCCTGGGAATCATTCGCATTCTGGTTTGACACTCCACACAGCTCTCAGTCACACTCACCTCCAAAGCCCGATACAGTTCTGTGTCGTCGTAACGTCATGCTGAGAGGAGAGGCGCATCAGACTCCAACGAACCCTCCTCTGTCTCATCGTTGCCTCTCTACAGGTCATACCACGCGCCTCTCCTCTCAGCATGACGTTACAAACATCCGACGTTCGCGGAAGACTTAGTGCTCTGTCAACGGTCATCGAGTACTTGCGCGGTCATGTCTTTGATGGCTCCTTTGACAAGTTTGGAATTGGCTTTGAGGCTACCGCACGTGACAGGCTGAAGAACATTGCCTCGCTCCTTGCACTTGCGCCTAGGGAAACAGTCTTCGTCACGGTACAGAACAGGTTAAAAGGAAGGGACGGCGATCAGGGATATGGAACACTTGCAGTGATGGAGAAGCCAGACGATGATGATGACAAGTAAGTGGATTATTACAACCTCCTGACGTTGAAGCTCTATCACATCCGAGTACTGCCACTAATTTTATATCAGTATGATCGATTTGTGCCGGCCATATATTGACCCAGACCTCCACGCAGGACATGTAGCCATAATCTCTACCTTCAGCAGAGGACGTCACCAGCACGTCGAAATTATCGAGAGCCTTCTACTGGCTATTCACCTCTCTTGGAACGAGAACAAAAATTTGCAGACAAACCAGAGATGTGACGAATTGTGCGAAGTTTTCGTTTCATATACCTTAGGGACGACTTCCACAGAGTTTCGCTACCGCCTGGAGTTCGGCAGAGAGGAAAGTGCTTTCATCGAGTTCTTCGACGGCTCTCCTCCTACCATTGAAACATTCAATTTGGCAGACGCAGGCATTGATAAGTACGATGCTCATGGCGAGAGATCTGGAGTTCTAGACGAATGGACCAAACTATCTCACCGTCTCAGGGACGAGGTGGATTCTTTCGAGGAAGATATGAAGATGAGTCAAGACGAGCTCGATGACGACTTCCAAGAATTCGCCCGGATTCAAGCGATACCAGGGAACGCCTATATAACCGTCGCGAATGGCTTCATTTCCACCAAAGTCATCGCACTAGTGCATATCGTCATTCGCTTTCGGCTGGGCAGGATTGTGAAAGCCCTTGAGGTATTGGACAACGGCACGATGCAGGCCCCGTGGCACACAACAGCACTTATCACTCCACCTCCACATACCCTTCAGAAGGAGCTTCACACGACAGTGACAAATCTCACGGGCCTTCTCCTTGCATACCGACGCTTTCTGTACGACAGTGATCCGAATTGCAAATGTTATACGCTTCCGAATGTGTTTCCTATCAAGCGCAGTTCCAATCTTTCGCTGGAAGACGATATCCAACAAACCCAATTCGAGAAGAGTCGAACCGACGATGTTAAGTACGATTACTTTCGAAATCTGCCGTTCGGATCCAGTATGGTGGCATGGCTCCATGGCCTATGCTACCACTATCATTCCGCTCAAGGCTTGATCAGATTTGTGAAGAAGGTCTCCAAAGATGAACTAGAAAAATCGAGAATCGTTCTCAAGCTATTGCCCAAAGTACCAGAGGTCGCTACAGAGGGTATCGAGATGGATCTCGTCCTCACCGCAGCAATGGAAGCACCAAAGGCAGATGACAAGGTCCAAGAAAAGTACGATCAAATCGCCGACATACTCTCCAAATTCGCATACGACGAGGAAGATTTTGCACTCTGTGTTGCGGATGGATTTCTCAGTACCGAGTCACTCGCTCCTCGCTTCTTCTTCGAGATGATGAGCTCTATTGTCCACCCAACCGAACGCAAGGATATGGAGCCCGTTCCAAGGGAAGAGAGTTATAAGCGAAAGCTCTACTCACACATCCATCAAACATACCCAAAGATTGCTTGCAACAGAGCAATCTCCATGGTTTCAGCCATTCTGCTGGACGAACTTCTCACTGAATACTACGGTGACATAGTATACCAGAAGGGAGTTTCTCATGAGCATGGAATCATCAGCGGATTGAAGTGCTGGAACAAGATCTTCGCTACCGCAGTCCCAGCGGAAGTGAAGTTGCAAGTTGCGGAGAGGGTTATAGTCAAGTTGAGGAGAGATTTCCGTCGACGAATGAGTAGTATGCGGGTAGAGAGCTTGAAGCATTGGATTGCTTTTGCGATGGGGGATGTTGATGAGATGCCGGGCGTGGAATTGGGTGATGAGCAAGCAGTTGATGGTGATGTTGAGATGAGTTGAGTAGGTAGGAGTAGCCGGGTATCATTGCAGTACACGAATCTGGAGAGAAAGGTTCAAGCGAACTCGATGTCAAATTTGGAGCAGCAAATCGGATTTTAGAAATTGACCAATCCTAGCATGTGATTGCCATAGCTTTCTAGTAAAACTATGTTTCAAAGTACTACCTAAAGTATTCTGGCGACATTTTGGGCTGTCAAGATGTTAGCATGTTATTCATGTCCATTTCCCTCTTAAACAACCGTCTCGTACATACCTCTCTTATGGATTACTGCAGAAGGCCCGGAGTTCCGTCTCGCCCTTTTCCAACGACGTAGCAAATATACAGCCATTTCCTGCACTCTTGCATCGACGATTCTAGGTTGGGATTAGTACAGCTTAAATTTAACTTTATTAGGACTAGGTTGTAATACAGGACGACATGTTTGCACGGCACCAGTTTGTGTATTAGATTTGTCATACTCGATGCAGACACCGCTTGGTTGAAACATCGAGGTTTCACAACGAAGCTATGGTGGTTGTTAGTGTATCGAGTATATATCTTTCAAAATAGATAAGGACAACAAACCGAGTTGGCGAGGATAGGAGTAGCTGATAGGAAGACTACCGCTAGAACTGGAGCGAACTTCATGTTGAAGGATAGTGTTGTGTATGCAGGTAGTTGTGGGGAGATGTTGCAGTGCAGAAGGGAGATGTTGGGATTGAGAACGCAGCGCGAGGCATGAGTGAGTATCCTAGGTTATTTGTAGTGCTTCAGGTATCACCTCCGCAAACAAAGTACGGTGTTTTCCGTTCCAAGTTGAATACCGGGTCTGCCTTACACGATTCCAAAGTGATATCGAAGGTTATTCATAGTATTTCGTGCTTCAGGTATCGCCTCCGGGTAGTCCGCCAATACTATCACCTCTACGAAAAAGACGTGGACCTTGGTACCTTTGTAGGGATTCCAGGGGAGTTTACAAGGGTTTTCAAGCACGTTCTATACATAGTCAACTCACCGTCAAATTACTAATTATTGCCTCAGCGAAAAAGACGTAGACACTTGGCATGTGCATGAATAGGATTAGCAGGCTGTAGATCCTAGACCGCCGAGGAACTTTTTATAGTTCCACCCCCACCTAAATAAAGTCTGAATTTTGATGTTCCTCGGTCGCATCGACTCTGTCCAGACCAGACGGTATTCTACGCATACATGGATAAGATCTACGCATATACTAGGGCTACAAATTCTTGCCAAGTGTCTTCGTCTTTTTCCAGGCAATACCATAGTAGCCAAACTTAGGGTAGATACTACCGCGTCGATCCGTGGAACACCGGGGATTCCTTGAGTGATCCCAAAGCGGTAATCGAAAGAGTAACGACTAAACTATACGTGGGTCACTCGATTCTTGCGTCTCTCGTCAAAAGGGTCCGGCGAGTTTGTGGACTGCAGTGGTTGAATACTTAGGGCGTGTACGAGAGATTGACTTGATGGATTGAAGTCGTTTTTTCTAGCGCTTATTCTTAATCTATCTAATCCATCTAATCCGTCTAACTTTAGTTCTGGGGTGCTGGTAGGCTGGTAGGCTGATTCGATGTATTCTCTTTATTTCAATTGATCTATCGGATAGACCAATACGAAGCTCGTACAGCACTATTTAGGCTCGTAATCGTACTTCAATCACGTTACTAGATCCGAAATATCTAGTTCTATAATTAAGATGGAGTAATAGGAAGCTTAAGAGGAGAAGATAGTTACCACTAATAAAACCTTATAAAAATAGTCCTGTAGAGAACTAATCACTGAATGAAGGCATGACTAAGCGAATCACGAGGCTCGTATTAACCCGAGGCCCTAGCCACTGCAGTTTCGCCAACTGAATTAAGACTATAACTCGTACACGTGCCCTAGATGGATTGATAGATTGAAAAAAACAATCTACCTCGTGATTTTGAGCTCCATGTCCGCAATAACATCGCTGAAAAAAGCGTAGGAATATACCAACTTCGACTTTTCCACCCATCTCACAGAATTTGGCAACACAATATACATTATCCACGTCCCACGATATCGGTCGCGACCTTGCTCACAATACAGTCGACGAATTCAGCTGAGGATTTGGCTTTTTTAACGTCAAGAAGGCAATCCCCTTCCACATCCAACGTGTGCAATACTCCGGCGCTACAATGCATTCAAGATCATAATCATCTGGGCCCAGAAATCCCACTTCTCCATTTCTTCCAAAACGCCGAGGGGACATTCGAGACTCGCGAAATATTCTATCCATCAAGAGCAGTTGGAGTACCAACCATTGTCGATCCATTGGAATCTCAACCAACACCCGTTTTTTTCCGTATTGCAGGGGTTTTCCTTCATATATGATATCAGATATCGGATACGATTCCAAAGGTTTAAGGGAAGGAGAAGGGATTTGAGGTATAGGGGTTTAGGAGTATTCTACTTACCCTGCGGCAGGTAAATCGAACACTAGATTTCGCTCCGTTACCATAGTACATCCTACATTCACCTGTGCCACCGTCTTTGCTGCACAGTGCCTGTTTGGTTGTTAGTTGGGAATCGACTAAGCTGTAGGAAATAGATGTGTCTAGTTCAGAGTACTTACGTAGGTATCGTCGGCCGTAGCGCCGGCTGCGAAGAAGAGAGCGGTGATGAGTGTATATCTCATAGTGACAGTGATAGTAATGTCGACAGTTGGATCGTTTATTAGTGTTTTTCAGAGCATTCTTGCTATTGTATAGTTGTATAGCCGGGCCCTCCGCACTGACGTGCTGACCCTACCTAGGAGATCACCCTGGAATCTCCGAAAAGTAGGCAACGTCCCATGTCGGGGCAGCCACTTTAGTGGTGGAGGGCCCGGCTAATAGAGGACCCAGAATTTTGGAGGCCTTTTTGGGGACTTTTCTTTGTGAAAGCCAAGAGAGGCGTGTAGATTCGCATAAGCCAAGGGCGTATACGAACGAGAACTCCACGAAATGTGGGCCACTTCTCCCGGGCTCCAGCTAGACGTTTATTTGCATGATCAGATGCCTCGGTTAGAAGTGAAGGTGAGTACGGAAATTCATCGACTACAAATCTTGCGTACTGTAGGAGACTTTGTACTGTGGAAACTAAAGTTAGTTATCCTGCACAAAACCTACGCAAAGAACTCCTTTCCGCCGGATATCTTGGTAAATTTTTAGAAAATCGCGGACCCCTTTCCTTCACCCTTTCTTTGCATGTGGATCTAGGCTGGCTCTCAAGTACCGCCGAACCCAAGTCTCATGGATATCGTACCTTGGAGTTCTCGAACACGGCTAAAAAACCCATGGCCTGATGACGTCTGTCTTCTGTACGCAATTCTCTTTATCGTGATTCTGTCCTGGAGGTACAATACTTGTAACCCAATTACGCGAGTCTCCTAGGCGATCCGTTGGCTAGTTCTACCAAGTATAGCAGTCAAGTCGTACTGATAGCCTTGCCCAAATAGTGGCTGTACTCTCAATCCCAGTTAGTATGAGCGCTCCATCTTGATCCGCGGCGGGAACACCCTACAGCCAAGCTTTGTATCCGACTTGGCGTAACCTTATCCTGGTGACGACAACGTTAATCACCTTCTCCTGCCAGTGCCTTTCATTTTCCCTTGCCAGTTGCATGACTTACGTGTTTCCCATCCCATCCCATCCATCTGATTCCATGATTTGTCTCGTTCCGCTTGCATCTCACCTTCTATGTTTGACTGGCGACATCGGGAGGCTGATTTATGAGATAATGAAAAGCTACGTACTCGACAAGTTTCAGCCTTGCACGTGAACTCCCGTGATATGCAAGTATCTGAGTAAGACAGAGCTTTTATGTTGGCCACCCTCCATCTACACAGTAGCACAGATGGTTGTCACGGACTACACAGCAGACCCGTTATAGTGACCTCAATTTCGAAGTCTCGGTCACGTGTGGCATGAAGATCCGACTCGAGTCAGCCTAGGCAATCCGGGTCTTATAGTACAGTTTGCCGATCATCGTTGAGGAGTCATCGGCGCCAACTTTTTTTTTCCATTAATCACCAATTCGCCAAACTTATTGATGGCTTGACTATCATGTCCATGTCTTCAAGGGGACCGCGTTTTCGCAGGAACGGCAAACTCTTTGCCTGTGAGCCTTGTCGAAAACAGAAGATACGGTGCGATCATGAGCTGCCAGTCTGTGGACGATGCAGAAAGCGCAATGCAGAGCTGCAATGCGTCTACCACCCAGCGCCCTTGTCTGGTCGTTCTCCTACGACTTCTACGCCTGCTACCAACTGGCGAAACGCTTCGATAGCCACGGCACCCGGACCTCTGACAAGCTTGTAAGCATTGGACTCCGGTGTGCGGATCACGTAGAGCATAAATCAACAAGAACCTAATCTTTTCAAAGGTCGCCAATCTCGCCGCCGAATAGCCTGGCATTAGACAGCAAAGTTGTGGCTCCACAAGCCCAACCTCCGGGGTTTTTGGGCTCTGTCTCCTTTTCTGAAGTCTTCAAAGCTTCGGGACACAGCTCGGATAATGTCTGGCTTGGACCATTAGCGAACATGAAGCAGACCCTGTCCACTCCCTCCTTTTATACGCTGTCAAGAGAAAGGGTTGAAGACGGGGCAAAGATTCTTAGCCTCCTCTCAGATCCCTCTTACGTACTGCGAACCATTAAAGGATTTTATGCTGTTTCGCAGATTGTGAGCGCCCCATTCATTACTTTGAAGAATTCCATCGAATCGATTACGAAAACCTTGCGAGACGAATACCCAAGCGACGCTCAACGGCTCGTCCTTTCCGAAAGAATATTCGCTCAAACATTTGTGCCTCTAGTTCTGGACGAGAATACGACCGCCGAAAATCTTCACGAATCGTTTACAGGTCCGAAGCTACGTTGGGAGATCTTGGGCGTGATCTTCACATACCTATCAATGGGAACGTTGATGGACTCGTCCGATCCAAACAGTCGCGAAAGGCAGCTATATACGAGAGAATTGACACATGCCAGCAATCTCTGTGTTGGTTTTTGCGATCGTGCTGAGTCTTTGAATGATGTTCTGACTTGGCTGTTGCACGGCAATGCCATTCTTTTGACATTTCAATATGGCGATACTTCACATCTTGCCTGGCGAAGGATGGGCGACCTTGCATCAACTATATTCGCGATAGGCCTGCATCAAGACCCTGGTAGTCAATCGAATCTACCGTTCTTCTTGGTTGAATTGAGAAGAAGGAGTTTTGCGAATTCCTATTCGAGCGACAAGGCGTTGTCAACGTTCTTTGGGCGACCTCCTCGAATCTCTATGCGATATTGTTCCGTCAAGGCGCCGTACGACTTGACTGACGAGGAGCTCATTGCACCTGTTGAGCTCAGAGATCGCGCAATAGCGAGGCTCGACAAAGATGGATGGAACACAAATGGCAAGTTGGGCCGTCAGACTTGGGCTCGCGTAAAATTGCTTGTGAACAGCATCCGAGAAGACACTCTTGAATTGTCACTGGCACCTCCTGGATCTTATGAAGACCCGAAAAAGAAAGCCCAGTGAGTTGTTTACGATAGATATCATCATGGCGAACTGACCATTAAAGGGACACCCTTGACAAGGGTGAAAAGGTTTGGAACTCGATGCCTGACTTTGTGCGGTATGATGAGAGTTGTTGGAGTTCAGACCTTCCTGCGAATCACTGCTTCACACTTCTCTACTACTATCTTCACATCACGTACTCTGAGTTCCTTCTCTTCAGAATACTTGCTAGACATGGTGGAGCAACATGGGATGCCGTGTATCAGGCTGCGATCAAGCTCCTAAATGGCGTTTTGAATATCTCCAAGCACCGTGATCGCTTCAATGATCTGTCTCGAGACTTTTCGTGGGTCAGCATATTCTACGGACTCCCCAGCGCCAGTCTACTAGCCATCGAATTGCTTCGCCAGCAACAGCATCGATCAGTCAACATCAACCTCCCACGATCCGAAATTATAAGAAACATCAGTGTGTTTATCAGCTCCCTCGATTGGGTGGCCAGAGAAGACGACGGAAACTATCTGCTTTGCCAGGGCGCTCGCCAGATGCTGGAGAAAATATTGGATGCGATTCTGGACGCTCGTCCTGAGGAAGCTGCGCCACCGACCCAAACAGCGCCGACGGACCCGATCCTGTGGGTTGAAGAATTGTTCAATGATGGGTGGATGGCTTCGGGACCGTTCGTCGACAGCATTGGGGCAGAATCGGCACCTGCTTGGGAGCTGCCGGGCAATTGGCCCTTCGAGTTCTGATTGTGAGATATCCATAGCCACGCTTCCAAAAGAATGCGCTACTAGGTCGACGTGAGATCCGTCTTTGTACTGAAACACGCAAATTTTGTCCAAGGTGTGTAGAGAAAACCAAGCCCTTGATGAGCTATCTGTTGCTAAGCAAAACGCCAGCGATTGTTCCACATGAGAAGTAAAGTCAGCAAATCTAGGTTCATTCTCGATCACCAAAGCAGTCCAACAAGCATACAGGCTTTGGACGGCACGACGCGGGAGCACTACAAAATAGCACGAAGCTTCGTCAGCGTTGAATTTCTGGCTCATGATCTTACTTTGAGAAGGCTCATTGCAGGTCCAAGGATCCGAGCTCTCACGCGACATCTTTACAGTCGTTCAAAAGAATCCTGGCGATGTGTTTGATCGGGATTATCAGGTATCTGAGCTGTCGCTTCTGATCCGGGTTACTAATTCTCGAAGCATATCTTTCGTCGCCATGCACCCTTCTCTGTGTCCTCTCATACACTCGACGATTAGCTTCAACCGACAAGCGTCCAGTATATGGAGCAAAGATGGATTCTTAATATTTCCCAAAGTTTAGCTGCTCGTTGAAAGTCATGAAACATGCTCAGCTTCATATCCATTTTGATAAGTTTCTGGCATTCCTCGAGGTTGTATTACGAGGAATTTCGCGAAATTGATCTCGGCTTGATTCATTTCTACAAGAATGCTAGCGTGTCGCCGGGAGAGCTGATTTCTGTCGAGCATGGGCCCGCCCGATTTCCTCTGACGTGTCTATCTCGAGATCGATATCGCTCGATTTTTGTGAAGTCGAAACTGGACCATTGCCAGAGTTATTCCAATATCGATGTCGGTTCGAGAAGCTCTGTTCAAAGAAGAATATCCCTTCGGCATGTGGGAAAGCAAAGGCCTTCAATGCAGCTGACGTTTCCCGCTCGCCGAGTTTCTGCACAATATGGTGTGAAACTGCAGTCTCTGACTCGAGACGAGCTATTTGCAACTCCTGGCGATACGACTTCTTCCAATTGCCAGGAATTCAAGAACGGCTCAGGCAAGGAGCCGGACAGGTACTTGTTTGGAGGTTGATGAGGACCAGCGCCCGACCACGCGGCTGCCATCTGTACGTGGGTTGCTCATGCAGTGTATTGACCACTGTCACGCAAGTCGTGGATCGAGCACCTCGCACCCTCTCGTGTAAAAAATATCGCCGAAATAGCCATTTCCAGGGATACTTCTAACAATCTTACGCCAATCTACCTGACCTACGACTCAGATTATCGAACACAACAAGAAATAGATACCTACGAATGATGCCTAGCAAAGGTATACAGCTATACACGTTCATTGCCATGGAGAATTGCCAGGTTTCTTACACAGTACCTGGTTTTTCTATCCTCCACAAGAAGACAGGGACCTACAATGACCATTTGGAGGTCGACAAAGCCCAGATCCAGGGTCTCTTTGACTTTGTAGGCCGTTTCCAGTTCACTGTCAAGGTCAATGGCAAGGCTATCACGTCGCAATACGTGAATATCAACACTTTGACAGAAAATATGGAATCTGGGACCATGAAATTGAACGTCGACCAACGTTCAGTCGTCACAAATGAGCTTATTGTCGTCTACGGGCTGTACGATGCAGGTCAGAGTGGTGAGGCTGGTCTACCCAAATCAGACCAATGCTACGTTATGGTGACCAAAAATCGATTAAACTGGCAAGGCACTACGGCACGTCAGGAGGTTCTACGCAAGCACACGATGTTGGCATGAATTCGATAGAGCCGGCCGATCTGCTTCTCCAGAAGGCTGCCACGCCCTTCTTGGGAGTACTGGGAGTACTCAAGAGCGTGGAAGTCATCCACGTGATTTGAAATTCGATGTCTGATGCTATTCTGTTTGGCATAGCCCCGAATATCATACGAAGCATTGCGTAAGTGCCCTCAGCCTAATCATCATCCTTAAATATCACTAACAGAGCCTCAGAATCACACAGAAAGACTTTCTCCCAACCATTCTGGCCATAGGAGCACGGTATTTTGAGTTCAGACCAGCCCATTTGCACAAAGCAGTACTCCCTATTGCTCAAATACCGGACAGACTGTACTTCATGCACGACCCCATCCCTGGAATTGCATTTGATCACTTTCTATACGACTGCATAGCTTTCCTGATGGCGCACCCTCTCGAAATCATCGTAGTACAGATCCGCTGGGACGGTGTACCAGCAGAATGTGCCCGTCCAAACGATGAAGAGCTGGCTGGTTACATCAAAACAGCCCTTCAACGCAGCAACGACACAATTATCACCGGGTCCCTGGACGATATGACGAAACTAAGTACGCAGGACCTTAGAAACCAACGGAAACGATCAATTTTAAGAAGTCAGTCAACTGAGTACTTACGACGATGCTTCGAATGCCACGCTCAATGGCGACTCTATCATTCCCGCTTTCGACAGAAAATTGAGTACGGCAGCAGAAGACGGCAAAGCACTTGTAAGTCTGCAGTATCAGGCTACGGCGAGCAATATTAAAGAGGTGGTTATTATATACAGTGCTATCACGGCCAATGTGTCCAACAGGTGCTTGATGTCTAGGAAGGGAATTTGTGATTCAAAAACGCAGCCTTGGATGGACAAGTACGGGTTGGATAGGCTACAAGCACTTCAGAAGCCAATTGTGATTATGAATGACTTCGTTGACGGACATACTGCCGAAGTGGGTATTGTACTCAGTCAGAGGAGGCTTGCTAGCTATAAGAAATAGTGGCTGGGCATGTATTGGGGGAGGGGCGTGTTTATTTAAGTAGCCGCCGCTGTCAAATTGAATGAGAAAAGGGATTCTTGAGTGGAACACGCCAGGTTTTTTCAGCGTTTGCTCTCTACTGTCACAGTCACCCGTGATATGTTGTGACTTTCCAATTGCGCGGGCTGTAGGTCAGGGTTTTCGAGGACTTTACAGTATAAAATGCTATAGAGAATTCAAAGTAGGCTTTCAAAGTCCATTTGTGTAGTCGGATTTTAGAGTAGTGTCTCTTAATATCATCTTACATTTATCAGATAGCTACAATTTCCGCCTCAAAGGTAAAAATAGTTTAGAGGATCGATTCTATTATCGGAACGATGCAAAAAAACAATAAATCAAAGTGTGGACAATCTGGGAATTGAACCCTAGGACCACATTAGTCTTATGGCAAGGGTGATGATGTGGAGGAGTGACTCACCAGGACCTTCCCCATGTCCGACTCACTGGTAGTGAGGTTGCTAAGGGGAAATCATACCACTAGAGTTCGTTAGTTTTCCGTTCCTGATGCAGGAATTGGCGGGTGTGAACTAACCTAGACCAATTGCCCTTGATGTTGTCAGTTGGCAATTTCGGCTTGGTTTTGTGGATTATATCTTCTGTGGTGCGGGTCAGGGAGCATGGGTGGTATCGATTAGGCCTTTTCGTGTTCGCTTTGCTCTAGTTGGCCGTTATCGGTAAAATACTCTGTTATTGAAGATGGCGCTCCTGTAAGGGAATTGATATGCTGAGTTGTTACTTAAATGGGTTCGCTCTCTTGATACAGGCTTGCCAGGCTCGCCAGGCATCAAGACGAATGTTGCGAGAAGAAATCATGAGATGAGAAAGGTGCGAAGATGCTCGTGAAGGAAGAGATTATGATTATAAGTTTACAGTGTGGAGAACAGACACTTGGTTCAATACTTGTATATCTATAATTTGTTTATATCGCGTCTATCATTACTCCGATGCACGCCTGTCCTTGGATTGGAAGCCGTTCTTTCACATTTGTCCCTTCTGTCGTGAGGTTCAAGATTCGAACGGCCATGTGTAGCTCATGACAGGCACCAACGCTCTCAGGAATCCAGATGTATTCGGGGTTTCCTACCCGCATGGAATATACCAAGAACAGGTGTTGTTGAAGTAGGAATCGAACTCGAAGCTGCTCGGCTCATATAGAATAAACTTCCCCGACATCGGTCAGCGTCGCGAGATTCCCGTCGAATCTGTCCAAAAAAATTCCCCAATCAACATACCCTTCTTTACCCAATTGTCCTCCACAATGGCATCTACAGCACGAACCCTCCGCATAGGTCAATTAGCCCTTTCCCTGAGAAATCGAAATCGAAATCGAAATCCCACTCTAACAATGTGTAGGTCTCATCCCCGGCGACGGCATTGGCCGCGAAGTCATTCCCGCCGGCCGCCGCATCCTCGAAGCCCTCCCCTCTTCTCTGGGCCTTAAATTCAGTTTTGTGGATTTGGAAGCGGGGTTTGAGACTTTTCAGAAGACGGGTGCTGCGTTGCCGGAAGCGACGGTGGAGAGTTTGAAGGGGGAGTGCGATGGCGCGCTTTTTGGGGCTGTGAGGTAGGTTCTGTTTTTGTTATGGGAGGGTAAGAAGGAGGGGGATGGAATGGGAGCTTCTTTCTTTTTTATGGGAGGGTAAGAAGGAGGGGGATGAAATGGGAGCTTCTGTTTTTGTTATGGGAGGGTAACAAGGAGGGGGATGAAATGGGAGCTTCTGTTTTTGTTATGGGAGGGTAACAAGGAGGGGGATGAAATGGGAGCTTCTGTTTTTGTTATGGGAGGGTGACAAGGAGGGGGATGAAATGGGAGCTTCTGTTCTCTCTTGGAGGCTGCTAGACCTTTAGGACAGTCATCTGGAATTCGAAGGCGTATATATGAGTTGGCTGGTGAAGAGGAGGATTGGAACAATTGAAGATGAGGTCCAGTAAGCTAACGACTGTGCAGCTCACCCACTGTCCAGACCAAGGGATACTCTTCACCCATCGTTGCCCTCCGCAAGCGCCTCCAGCTTTACGCCAATGTCCGTCCCGTCAAATCGATCCGTGGTCAATCACCCGTCGATCTCGTTATTGTCCGCGAAAACACCGAGGATCTATACGTCAAGGAAGAGAAGACATATGACACACCTGACGGCAAAGTCGCAGAGGCAATCAAGAGGATATCGGAAAAGGCTAGTTTCAATATTGCTTCCATGGCTGGAGATATCGCACTGAGAAGGCAGAGAATCCGCGACGCAGGCGCCGAGAGTATTCACACAAGGCCAATGGTCACGATCACGCATAAGAGCAATGTTCTTTCACAAACTGATGGACTTTTCCGTGAAACTGCGAGGAGGGCATTCGCACAAAACCAATTCCAGACGGTCAAGATTGATGAGCAAATTGTAGACAGTATGGTCTACAAACTCTTCCGCGAACCAGCTTCCTACGATGTCATTGTCGCACCAAACTTGTACGGCGACATCCTTTCAGACGGTGCGGCAGCATTAGTTGGCAGTCTGGGATTGGTACCAAGCGCAAACGTTGGAGAGGGATTTGCGATCGGAGAGCCCTGCCACGGTTCTGCTCCTGATATCCAAGGAAAGGGCATTGCCAATCCAATCGCTACGATTCGAAGTGTTGCATTGATGCTAGAGTTCCAGGGTGAGGAGCAGGCTGCTGCCAAGATCTATGCTGCTGTTGACGCGAATCTGGAGGAGGGACGTTTGTTGAGTCCTGATCTTGGAGGATCTGCTAAGACGGAGGAGGTTCTCGCAGATATTATCAGGCGATTGTAGATGATGAGTAGATGATTACAGTGAGGATGTATACTATGGCTGGAGTAGCGTAGGTTAGAACTAGGCTGAGCGCGAATCTGAACGCGCATTTGTGTCGCGTGTGCGGGACAGTCCCGCCATCAGTTTTATGCCGTCATTGCGATGCCATCGATTTCTTTCTTCGCCATGTCTTTTCAACCAGATCCAATCCTACACAAACACAAACTTCACGCACATTCATCCTCGATACACCGACACCATGGCGGGCACAGATCCCAAGAAATACCTACTCAAGGTGACAGCGGGCCCTTCGTATGACAACCAGGAACAAGTCCTCGTAAACACGACTACGCCCGCCAAAATCAGCTCAGAACATATCGATGCCCATGTTCATGTACGGGTAAAGGATTTTCGCGGTATGGAACCTTCCATCTCTCCCTCTGCCTGAACTCCCTCTTACCGCAATCACTCTACTACGGAATTCCAACACCATCTCCCTCACAATTTCAAAAACTCCACCCAACAATCACTAACCCAAAACGAAACATAGGTCTCCCGAAAGACTCTCCCGCTGTCTCACCCTACTTCTCCCACCCAACCCACACGCGCGACCTCTACTCCATCTCCTTCTCCTTCGTCCCCAAACGACCCATCAGCGGTAATGACCTCGTCTTCGGCAATGATTTCGACCACCCCATTCGCGATAAGTTACCGCCGCTGTTTGGGAAGGCGTTTTCTTATGTGACGAGTTTTATTGATCCGGGACTTTATGGGGATCCGTATGCGGATGCGCCGTATTTGTATGGACCTATGTTGAGTTCGGTGAATGTGTTTAGAGTGGGGGAGAAGAAGGGGTTGGATGGGGAGTATGAGGATGGGGAGGTGCTTGAAGAGGGGGCTGATGATGAGGAGGGAGAGGGGTTGAGGGAGAAGGTTGGGTTGCCGGCTGTGGGGAGTAAGAGGATGAAGTATTTTTTGCAGGAGGAGAAGAGGAGGGATTGGGAGTTTGAGGAGGGGAGGATGTATAGCTGTGATTTCTTCAACCCGTATTTGGATTTCAATCGTATGTCATTTCACTACTTTCTCTTCTTTGCGAGGTCTTTGCTAACGAAGGATACATTAGAATTCGCGCTCAAACTGCCCCTCGGTCTTTCGCTCAATATCCTCGGAAACTGGGATGGTCAGGCATTAAGGTAAGAGTCTTCTCCTTTCATACACGTGCGCCTTCATCCTCTCCTATTCCAACTAACCAACTCTCTCCTTGAAAACTAACAGGACTTCTCACACCCTCAGATACGTCCTCCGCGATCGAAAAACAGACGTCCTCCTGTTCGTTGTGAGCTTCAACCTTGTACCCGTCGACCAAGTGGATGGAGAGGGCGATCCGACTGCGAAGAAAGAGACAGCAGAAAAGGAGACAAACTCGAAGAAAGAGGAGGCGAAGAAAGAGGTGGCAAAGAAACATGAGGATTGGGAAGATGATTTGGACTGAGTGTCGAAATGAACAGGGGAAAAACGAGGAGGAAGTGAGATCATACGAAACTTAAGACATGAGGCATGAGGCATGAGGTATGAGGCATGCTACCATATATAACGCTGCGCTACGCTACGATACGATATGTCACAACATAAACCCCCCTACCCCAAGAGACAATATGGAATACCATAACAAGGAACACCAAACATCACAAAACCCATCGAGACACGAGATGATATGAACACGGCTACATGGATGCGAAATGGGATAGTCAAGAAAGATACAATAAGGCATAGATAATGATCCGCCGAAATGGTGTGTAGAAGCATTGAAGATAGACGATAGATGGGATGAAAGACGGGATGCATATGATAGATAACCATGAATCTCACCTTTAAGCGATGTTACGAAGGAGATGATTTAAACTTGAAGTTACATGGTGAAATGGTTGGAGAGGGAGAGAGAAGAGAGAGGGGGAGGATAAATATATTCTCTTTTTTTTTTATTAAACAAGAATTTAAGAAATTAAGATGCTGGAATGGCTGATATTATATATTAATTCAATAACTAACCAAACCCCTTCCTCCCTCCTAAAAACTTCATTTCGCAGTCTCGGAATCAATCTGCGCTAATCAAGGAATCTATATCGACCCTTTTATAGAAAGAAATGTGACCGAATGTTTCCCAGTACTGTGCTATCGTGTCGTGGGAAATGAGGATGAGTTGGGAGGGTATGTATTGATCTATGATGGTGGGTTAGTGCCAAATCTGTACACGGTGCGGGAGGGGATGTGGAGTGCTAAAGAGTATACCTTCGCGATAACCTCGAGCAGCAATATGTCCTACACTTGTCACGATTCTTGCACCCTTGAACATCTCCTCGTTTGCGATCCTGACAGTGCCATCCTTTCCGATATCTGGCGCAATGAAGGTGTATTCCCCCCGCGGGATGTTGGTATCTCCCGTGAGCTTGACTGCTAGAAGTTGTCCTCTGTAGATTCTATCCTCGTTACAATCGTCCTCTTTAGGGGTATAAATATCTCCCTGAGTGATGATAGGTGCCACCGTAGTCTCCGAACCAGGCCACGAATTGATCTGTCCGGGAAGCTGAGATTCCGCAGCTGGGTTTTCCTCGGCATCTGTCACGGCTGTTTCGGTTGTCCGACTTCCAGGCTCGCCAAGAAAGCGACGAGCATGTATTGCCTCCTTGGCACCTTCGGGTAATCCTCGGTTTTTATCTGGTTGTAGAATGGCCAGGAATTCGCAGCCGTGTCCGGAGTAGTCTCCACACCAGATGCCTCTCCATGGTTTCAATTTGGTTGGCGTGTATGCTTCCGATGGAAGAGTAGCATATGTCGCGACATCTTCACCCATTGGCATGGCATCTTGGGCGAGGCGGTGAGTGAATTCTGTCCACCTTCGCAAGCGGAATGTGTATTCAGACACCTCTGATAATTTGGTTGGGCGGTGACCTGAGCTGCTGAAGGCATCCCGGCTAGTGTTTCGAGATCGAACGGTAGCGGGCAGTGTGAATGGTGGCCAAACGGAAGTTGACTGGAAGGTTGCTGCGGAAGCTAGAGGCTTGGCGAGCATGAACGCAGAAGAGGCGCCAGTGACATGTCCATTCTGGTGTGTTCTGTATGACCGCATGGGCGTCTCTGCCTGCATGTAAATCTCGCTGGTCAATGCACCGGAAGAACTACTGATGTCTCTGGGTCTCAAGCGAAGCAGAGATTGATTGAGGTCGAGCCGGACGGTTGGCTCGAAGGTATGGATGACGACCTCGGGGTTCCATTTCCAAAACTTGAAGGTAGAGGTGCCTCTGCTGGCAGTAACTGTGTACGCTTCAATGGTCTGACGGGATGGCGAATAACGTGCTATCAAGAGCTTTCCCGTCGCCTGCGTATCGGAGAACCATATTTTGTGCTTTGGAAGAAACCAATATGGCAAATGTGACAGATACAGATGGCGGAACGATGGTGAAGGAGCAGCTGTCTTGAGAGTGGTTGCTGGAAGATTGGAATGAACGATAGCTTGCCAAAGCTTATCATCGTATGCGTGCTCTGAAAGTAGCCGGCAAGTCTGTGCTACTGCGCCCAAAGAAATGGGCGGTAGGAAAGACAGAATGTTATATATGATCTCAGCAGGCAGGTTCGTCAAAGGCGGCGTGTTGTTTGCAGCATTCTCTTGCTTTGTGTGAGAAGAGACCAATCCCATAGTCATTGACCAGGAATTGAGACAACCAGATGCGATGAATTGAGAAGACAAAAGTGGAAATAGGAGAGGATCGTGTAGGTCAGGCTTGACGCAATACCTGAGGTATTCGGTGTTCTCGTGATGGCCCAGCTGCTGGCTTTGGTCTGTTGGACTGGTGGCGGCAAGGTTTTCAATGCATGGCGGCAAGGTCTTCAATTCACACCTTCTACATTGGGTCAGTCCATGAGGTTCCGAGGTTGAGTGTGCAGAGAGCATAAGTACCTATTTACGGCAGGACTTGGTGATGTTAGAAAAAGGTCAAAGATAATGTTGTTGATGTTAGAAGAAGGTCAAAGGTGATGTTGTTGATGTTAGAAGAAGTCCGCCTCCGGGTCGGTGCTTACTTTAGCGAGCGGGGGTGATGAACTAGACGTCTTCCTAATTGGTGCTGGATATATCATGGAAAAAGATATATTATCATGTATGTGTGGGAGTCATGGCAGAGCATGATAAAGTCACTCAAGCTATATAATTCTACTGCTAGTACTATTAGGCCATACTACTATCCCTCCTCCTCCTCCCCTCCCCTCCCCCCTCCTGCCCCCCTCTAGCATGAATCCCCCTCTTCACACTCTCCCTAACCTTGCGCCGAATATGCCGAATCCTGCCCCCCTTGATCTTGTTAATAAACTCCAAATTCTCCGGTCCGTCCTCTCCCTCGTCCCTCTCCGGAATCATCCTCTTCCTCAACTTCCGTGGTAAACACTGCGCCAACATTTCGTCCGGGACCATGCGGATGATCATGCCGACGGGGATACTTAGGAAACCGAGGATGATGCTTATGGCCCATTGGTTTGGGTCTAGACGGACGACGTTGAAGGCGCGGCCGCCGACGAAGATGATCATGATTTGGCCGCCGACCATGATTACGTTTATTATCATGAAGAAGGTGTTTCTGTGGATGCCTTCGAAGATGTTGAATTTGTTGTCGAGGCGGCGGTTGCTGGTGGCGGTTGTGTTAGTTTTTTATTCCATTTCTTGATTGATGACTGGATGGATGGGAGGATGGATGAGAGGGGATAGTTTGGGGAGGGAGGGAAGGGACGGGGGATGCGTCAGGGTAAGAGAGAAACATACTTGAACTCATTGAAAATCTGCATCCAAACAAATGTATTGAAAACCAACGTCTTCAACTGCGCCACCTCATCCTCAAACGTATAATCCAAGATATGCGCTCCCGCAAAATGCAATATTAACGTCGCCGTCAGCTGGAAAATCGCTTGTCCAATAATCATTTTCCACATGTTCAGCGTTATCAAAGGTGCTGATTTACGGGCTGGTTTCCGGTTCAAGATTTTGCGAGTTGGGGGATCGGTGGCGAGGGCGAGGGCGGCGAAGGTATCCATTATCAGGTTTACCCAGAGGAGTTGGACGGCGGTTAGGACGGATTCTTCTTCGTTTGAGGCGACGGCGGAGATGAAGGTTAAGAGGACGGCGGTTATGTTTACTGTGAGTTGGAACTGTTGCACCGATTATTAGCATGATCGTTCAATCTTCGATCATTCGAATATTCACCAATTTCATGAGTATGATAATAGAATAGGATGGGAGGTGAGGGGCTTGCGGAAACTTACCTGCAAGAACTTTGCAACGGCATCGTTGACTGATCTCCCCCACATCAACGCCTTCACGATCGAAGCGAAGTTATCATCCATAAGAATAATAGAAGACGCCTCTTTCGCAACTTCCGTCCCCGCAATCTCCATACTGAAACCCACGTCGCTCATCTTCAAAGCCGGTGCATCATTCGTACCATCCCCCGTAACAGCAACCGTTTCCCCCAACTCTTTCAAACATTTCACCAACATCCTTTTGTCCTCCGGACTCGACCGTGCCAATACCTGTAAATGCGGAACAACCTTCTTCATTTCTTCTTCGGGGAGTTTACGGAAAATGGGTCCTTCCATGACGATGCCGTCCGTGCTGGGGGTGTAGATACCGCATTCTTGGGCGATGGCTTTGGCAGTTAGAATGTTATCGCCTGTCACCATTCGGACGACGACACCGGCGCGTTGGCAGTCTGCTACGGCGTCTGGAACGCCTTCGCGGAGTGGATCTTTGATACCGACGATACCTACAAGTGTCATTTCGTTGAAGATGGAAAGAAAATCGGCTTGGGTCGGGTCGTCTGGGGATTCTGCGCCGGCGGGTGGCCATGATTCGAAGTCCTTTGTTAGAAGGGCAATGGTGCGAAGAGATTGTTTGGCGTATAGTGTGATGATATTATCCATGACTTCGTAGAGGTTGCCTGTCAGAGGTGTGGTCGCTGTACTGCTTGTTGGGTCTTGGAGGATGGTTGTGCATTTTCGAAGGAGGACCTCTGAGGCTCCCTTGGCGTATACACGGATTTTGCCTGAAGGGAGACGGACGACAGCGGCCATGTATTTGTTGGCAGAATCGAAGGGAACCATTTGGATAGTGTTCACGTTTGCGCGGAACTCAGTTGTGGATGTGAGACCAAGATGCAGGTTCGCAAATTGAAGCAAGGCCGTCTCAGTCTTCGAGCCGACAAAGACACCGGGATCCGATTCGAAGGCAGAAGAGTTGACGGCAATGGAATTGAGGACCAAGTCTTTGACATCTGGTGAGAGAGAGGATACGAATGAACTCGGCGAGATGATCGAATCACTATCCTCCTTAATATCTTCAGTCTTCTCCAAGTTCTCGTCTTTCGGATGAGTGGTGATCCTGCTTCCGACTCGCTTTGGAGCCTGTAGCTTCTCGAGACTGTCAGAAGTGGCACCAAGCTGTGTCGAGCTTCCAATGGTGGCTGCAACCATGGTCATTTTATTTTCGGTCAATGTACCAGTCTTGTCGGAGCACACAGTTGTGGCATTACCCATCGTTTCGCAAGATCGGAGAACACGGACGAGATTGTTCTCTTTCAACATTCGAGTTGTGGCAAATGCTAATGCGAGAGTGACAGCGAGTGGAAGTCCTTCCGGAACTGCTACTACCACGACCTTTGGAATGTTAGCTAGATCACAGTACGGGGTAGCAGGGAACTTACGGTGACTGCAACGATGAAAATGCGAAGGAAGTCCTGGCCCTTCTCAGCAGGAGACTGCGTGTTTCCCCTCAACTGAACAAGAAACTTGATGAACAAGACGATGAAAAGCATGAGTGCCGCGGCACCACCAAGCTTAGCGATATACTCTGCCAAAACGTTCAACTTGGCCTGGAGAGGAGTGGCCTCAGACTCTGTGCGAAGAGACATCATGATGCGACCATACTCCGAGTTGACACCAACGGCAGTAACCAAGAAGGTACCAGTACCCTCAGCGACTTTACCACCAGACAAAATGAACGGATCCAACTTGCGAAGCTCGCCGGGTTCATCTCCAGCAATGATAGCCATGCACCTATCAGCCGGTGTCTTCTTCATAAGATCCGATTCACCAGTAGCGGAAGATTCGTCGAGCTTGACACCAGATCCATCAATGAAGATACCGTCAACCGGCACCATATCACCAGGTTCCAAATGCATGACATCTCCGGCCAGAATATCGTAAACAGAGATTTGCATCGTTTTTCCAGATCGAACGACCTTGCACACACGATCATCTTTCTTCTTGTTCAGCTTGATAAATTGTCTCTCTTTCTGCCAATCGTTGAGAGTACCGACGATCACAACGATGAGAATGGCTGCAACGATGGCAACACCTTCGACCCATTCCACTTTCGCCTCACCGGGTTCGTGTGCCTGGCCGAAAGTTTGATAGAGTCCTAATCCGAGTGAAACTGCGGCTGCGGCGGTAAGGAGGATAAGGACTTTATCGTTGTAAGCGATCCAGGCAAGCTCCCATATCGTCTTAGCCTTCTTCTCTGGTAATCGATTGTCTTTAAAGACTCGTTTTCTGTCGGCAAAGGCTTCGCCTGCAGCTGGCTGTTCTAAGCTCCCATTGAAGGTCGATTCGGCATTGGACTCGTATTTCGGTGGTGAGGATCCATACCCGCTCCCCCCTGTGGCTTCTTCAAAAGATACAAATTTAGTGATTGTCGTTTCGTCTACGCTTAGACCAGAAATTCGATTCGTTTGTAGACCTTTCTCTATGCCTGCAAGACCACCGAGTTGCCATAGTGCTCCCAGGTTCTTTGGATTCAGGAGTCTCCCGAGTTGTCCAGGCGAGAATGCGAATTTGTTGTTTTCGACTTCGAATAATGCCTCCTGACCGGGATCAGGTTGTAGTGCTTCGATGTCTTCAATGATTTCTGATCTTGTTAAACATTCTTGAACGTGTTCCTGGATCGGAAGTCAGTAATTGAGACCTTTTGTTCATTCCTTGCTGCTGAAGGAGTGCAGAAGCTCGCTCGATCACCAGCACCTCAACTGTGCCTCAACATCGACAGCCCAGTTCGTCACACTTCATGGAAAAGCGAAGAAATGCTTACCTTCTTAATTCCTGGCTCTTGATCCTTCCCCGTAACAGTGCGCGATACTCCATCTCCTGTTTCCGCCATGTTTATTGATCAACAAAAATTGTTGTTCCTCGTGAGCGTAACGCGACCGCAAACAAATTAAATGTCTATATGAAACAGAGTAACCGGAAAGAGAAAACCGAGATAAATGCAACGGGACCGCGTCCTTTTCATCGGATTTCCAACAAGCCACACGCACCCTGACCGGACAACACACACGAGGCGCTGTGATTGTAGTTACTAGGTACTCAGCCACGATCGAGGCAGATTTCGCAGGTCTCTCATGATTGAGCCAAGGCTGGAATGGCTCAGCCTAATATCTTCAACCAATCATATTCTCTCAAAATCTCGGCCGACGCAACAGTACGCCTTGATTTATTGCTTACCCCCGATATCTTGTTGGTCGCACAAGAGGCAAAATGAATCGCGTTTAGCGACAGCAACACATTGATGTGTTTTTCGTTGTTTGCCCACGATTCCACTTTGCTTTATTAGTGAATGGAAGCTTAGCGTGTACGTGAGTTACCACGAAGGCCAAGTCCTAAGGAGTATTCCCGCCCGCCAAGGGCCAGCGGATACCAGAGGAACAAGGTGCCAAGAGATTCATGACAGCGATTTGCTGCAAGGTGGCGAAGTGTCAATCAGGGTTTTTGATGAAGTTCCCCCTTTCAAGATTAAATTCTGGAAGTTCAAATCAAGGGTCTACAGAAACAGCTCATGTGACATTCTTTCACCGCAAGGTCGACGGTGATGTGAGTTCGTAGCTATTGTGGCTTTGACTATTGGCGACTCGGCAAAAAACAGTCGATCTCTTAGCTGAACTCCCAAACCGGGAAACGGACATCCTTGGAAATTCTCGGTTCAGATGCGAGAGGCTAGGGACTGAAGGAACAAGAAATCGAAAAGTCGCCGCTCGCTGTCGCCGGGTAAGGCACCACCCAAGGTTGCTCGTTTGAGGGATATGAGCACGTTGCTGAATTCAGCATTTCCATTGATATATTGATGGAGGAGGATAGGTTCTCTCTCGCCGAGACTACTAATGAACGTCAAGATCGGTACTGGGATTCAAGGCTGCCGTTATAGTATAAGGGTAAATATGTTGTGACATCAGATATCAAGATAGACAAACAAAGACGATCCTCACCAAAGTGAAGTCTTTGATCATTCTAGCCCTTTTGTCACAATGTCAACCAAGAAGGCCGGAATTTTTGGTGTTATCCAAGAATCATGGCGAGCATTCACGCCGACTGAAAAGCGTAACATCGCAACATATATCGCTGGTATTATGCTCTACAAGTTCGGGCTTGAAGCATTCAATGGGTCGATTGCGGCTTTGGCTACGAATCGTGAGTGTGCATACTCCTTAAACAGGGCTAGTACTTACGGGCGCGTACCTCAGGTTACGACTGTAAAGCGATCGTCAATGACACAGCCACTTGCACGTTCGAGAGAGTTGGCCTTCACACCCGTCATGGCGTTTCTGTACTCCACGTAGGTCAGACTTGCAGTTGACTTATCTTACCTCAAACTGATTCGGTCAGATATATCATGTACGCAATTGCCTGTCCACCTCTCGGTAGATATATTGACGACGTGTACAACCGATCTGGTGGTGCCAATGGAGGAGACATCCGTCCAGCCATTCGTAACGTCGCGGGCGTGCAGTTTACAGTACTGTGCGCGGTGGCTCTCGCATCCACGTTCATCCCCAAGGGAGCGATCAGCTTCAATCCTGAGATGATCAATGGCGAAGAGCTGGACAACGATCTCCCAGATGATGCAGATTCAATGGAGAAAGGCAAAGAAAGTGCTCCGAGCAGTCTTGCGAAGGTACAGAATGAGAAAGAAACGTAAAGTTCCAGTATAGACCAGAGGGCTGATACAAAGGACATCTCTGATAAGCAGCCCTTATTTGGGGGTCACAACAATGTAATGAGGTTGATGGAGAAACACGAAAATTGATGTCGAGATGGGGAAGACCCTTGGACTGTTCGCAGACGCGTAATATTACTTGTATTATATACACCGCGACGCGTGTTTTTCAACGTCTTTGTGTAAAGTAGTAATATGATAGGACTACTTGGTGAAAGTTCCGGAAACACCAAATCACCTGATCAAATTAAATTGGCCGTTTGTTTTCCTCTTTGTTTTGGCGACGACAATACGACAGTGAGCATAGCCAAAACCTCCAACCACGGCCAGGTAAGTTGACCGAATACTAACAGCAGCCCGTATACGACGACTTGGTTCAATTCCACGGATAGTTCTAGTCCTCAGGCAATTGCCAGCACATCGACAAACCCCCCCACCATGGCAACCATAACAGCTTCGCCTTCGACACCAAGCCAATCTACAGCACCACCTTCCGCCCCTACACCACCCACAGGGAAATGGAAACATCCAAGACTAGAAGAGGTCTTGCAAAGAAAGCAAGCCGCCTCCTTTGACGCAAAGAAACTGCGACAAGTCTTCTTCAGCATCCTTCTATTGATCGCGACTGTAGTCGTACAATGGGTCCTTCCAAAATCATTAGTGTAGTATAAGTCTGAGCAATCCCCAATTACAGGTTTTAATATCTCAGCAGAGCTCATTTGAATATATACCGCATCCTCCCTTTCACGTTATGGCCAGTTCGCGGCTATCTCCTCCTCAAACTCGCCGTCGCCCTCACACCACTATGGACCCGAGGCGATGACATGGCAGACATTCCCCTCACCCCTTCGCAACGTCAATTACTCGGTCTCGGTCCCTCATCTGCTCCTCCAACTCCCGGATCAGGATCCTACATCACACCACCACGCTTCGCGCGCAGCACTCCTCGTAGCGTGAGCAGTACACAAGCAGGCGTCTATGGCTCATCACCATTTGACCGAAGCGGAACCGGATCACCAGTGTCAGGTTCGCCTTTGGCAGGAAGGGGATCCGCATCTCCATACAGCATGAGTGGATTCGGATCACCCATCAGTGGTAGCCTGTTGGTGCGCAAAGCAGTAGAAGGAAGAAGGAGCAGTTTCGGAGGGAGTGGACTACGAGAAAGCATGTCTCGAAGTGATCTCATAGGATTCGACGAGAGCACATCAAGTGTACCTGGATCGCCACCACCAAGCCTAGCAGCCGCGGGATCAAGAACGTCAGGGGTACATTTGAACAGTAAGTGGCTGTATCAGCGAGGGCAAGGCACACCAAGTGGAAGGCCCAGCTTCATTTAGTCATTGGAGAATTGGACAAGAGTCACGTATGAATTGAAATAAGCCCGTTAACAGGCTTCAAGGACCGATCTGTTTGATGCAGCGAGATCAGGGACAGCAATCCACGTCTACGTCTTTGTTGTATCGAGGAAGTCCTATGGGAGCGACGTGGTCCATGAAAGCGAGCTATCTCAAACGCTTCCCGAGTTCTCCCAGCAGCATGGAAGAGGCTTATTTTGGTTCTTTGGACTAGGAGGATATCATTATTGTACAGTCTTGGAATGGCGGCGCGTTTTGGCGTTGTAGCGGATACTGAGGGCACGATTTGGGAATCAGAGTCATGAAATGAGTCTTGGAAATACACTACTACTTCTACTGTTATCCCCGACTCTCGCAATGCGATTTATGCGCCACATGCTCCCTCCCTGTGGATGAAAGCCAATGCAATTACGCCAATCCAATGGCAATATCAACCGTATGCGCCTGGAGTATATCCTTCCCACCCGTCGGTTCCATGTGTGCATACTAATCCCGACCAGACCAGCCAACAATGTGTATCCTGTACGCCCCTCTGTCATCCCAAACAAATCAAAACATTTCCATCTGTTGATATCCGAATCACCCTGCTTCTCGCTTTCTCAACTCAATGGGGTCTAGAAGTGTGGTCGGAGGACAGGGAATGTGTCTCTTGGTCTGGAGAGGTATGTTAGTCTCGTTCTCGATTTCGATTTGTTGATCCTTTGTTCTTTTCTGGTGTGGATTTGGATTTGGATTTGGATTTGGATTTGGATTTGGATTTGGATTTGGAGAAGGTAAATGAGACAAGACAGAATAATCGTGTTTGTTGTTTTTCGTTTTGTTTACTTTGGTGTCTGGTTTCATTTTGGCGTGTAAAGAAGGAGGGCAAATAATGATATTGGAATTGGGATTGTGTTTCTTACCTAGTATCATAGGTCCCATCCCTCTTACTCTGTCTCGTAGCCACATAGGTTGGGATTGCTGGTAAGGCGAAGGCACCGAGGAGGTAAGCTGCTACGGCTGCTTTTTCGAGGAGTGTGGGTGTTATTGTTGAGCCGGTTTGGGTTGAGTAGTGGCGCAGGATGGGGAGGGCGCGGTGGGTGAAGAGGGAAGCCATTGTGTGCGATGGTGGTGATTTTGTGAGGAAGAGGTGTTGTGGTACTGTGGTGGCCTCGCCTTTTATATTGATTGGTTTGTTATTTGAGATTACAGTGAGACCTTGGTGGACTAGGTGGATTGGGTCAGCTTTGTTGAGGGTAGTGTTTGAAAGAAAAGGGTGGAGGGGAAGACATTGTTACACAAACCGGACGGAATTGTGTTTATATATCTCTGTTGCTTTGTGTGGTATGTGATTGGAAAGGGATTGGCAATCGTGCTCCAAACTTACGCGATGCGAGAGGGAGGCCGCTAAGCAACGTGGCCAAGAAAACCGAGGATCCCTGATGGAACTAATGGATTCCTAGTATGTTTAGAAAGTAGGTGAATTGAATTGCCGGATTCGAAGTCGTTCGGTCTGGTGAAAGGGATTTGATCGTGTGTAAAGTCTTGAAAGCGAGGAGAGAGACAGGTCTTTTATATAAAGAAAAAGCAATTTGAAGAATTCACGCGCAGCCTTGATCTCCCTGGAATCATACAGGAAAAGTGGGGTGCTTGGGTGAGAGTCACGCCAGAGCAACGCGGCTGCCTCGTCACGATGGGCTGGACTCGAGGGATTTTACTTGGGCCGAGTCTAGAGGGTTGTGATATACCGTTGGATGTCAGATCTATCGCCATTTGAAGAGAGAATGTGGTCAGGCTGAATGTTTATGCGTTGAGAGCGACATTGGGTTGTTGGAGGGAGATCGGAATGATGCCGCGTGAAGATTAGAAATAGATTTGGGAGGATGGTGATTGGTTGGTGGCTGAGTAATGCTATATATGCACGATGCGATTGGATGATGCACAGCAACGGCAATTCTCAATGTTCCAACACAGACAATTGATGGATACATTCTACTCCCTAATATCACTAGCAAATTTACTCCTCGCCCTTATTCTCGGCCCGAATATCATCAATATCCACGGCACAAGCGTCAACAATGCTCCAATACCACCAAGCAGACTGCTCGCCGGCCCAAACCCCAAGTTTGTATACAACTGCGTCGTCACCAAAGGAAAAATACCACCCATGATGTTTCGGCAAAAACTCTGCGCCGCCAATGCCGAACTCGCGTACCGATGATAAGTATCGGCAAGGTAATTGAAGACGGCAAGGTAGATGGAGAAAATGCCCATTGTGGCGAGACCGATGGCGATGGTTGGAACGATCCAGTGGATTGAGGAGGAGCAAGTCCAACCGAATAAAAACAGACCGATGGGCATGAGGGCGCTTTGATAGCAGGAGAAGTAGAGACGGGCTTCGGGTGCGTCCGTTAGTTTACCATATTTCTTTGCGATTTTTTCTTGGTAGATACAGATCATCGCAAAGAAAACAGACGAGATGAAGACGGCGGAGAAGACGGCGCCTGATTGTTGTATGTTGAAGCCGTGATTTGTGCGGAAGACAAGCGGCACGGCGGCGAGGGTCAGGTAGAGAATTCCCCAAGAGAAGGACACCCAAAGGGAGAAGAAAAATACTACCGGTTCTGTGAAGAGGAGGTGGAAGGGCCGGTAACAGGATATTCCGATCATTTTTCCCAGACTGGTTCGTTCTTCGTCGGATTTGACTTTCCAGCGGATTCTTTCTGATGTGAATTCTCCTGGCTTGCCCCCCACGGGAATTTGGACACCAAAGTAACCAGCCTTTTCCCTCTCTTCATACCACTTGTTCAAGACCTTTCCTTTGCGACTGAGCAGCACGCTTCCACGTGTCTCTTTGAAGGATACCGTGACAACAGCTATCAGCACCCCGTCGATTATAAGCTGTAACCAGAACATCCATCTCCATGATGTGTTTTGTGCAATAAATCCAGTAACCAGAGGCCCCAGTCCAGTGCCACAAAGAGCTGATGCTGAGAACAGTGCCATTGGTGTGTTCCTGTCGGCGGTGTGATAGATGTCCGATACCACGCCTCCAACCATAGTTGAGAATGTTGATCCACCAACGCCGACGAAGAATCGAGCAGCGAGCATACCGCCATATGATTGTGTCACAGCACAACATAGCTGGCAAACGACGAAGAGAAAGCCCGAGACGATGAAAACAGGTCGACGACCGTTGATCTCGGAAAATGGAGCCAGCACCATCGGGGCGATACCGAAACCAGTGGTGAAAGTCGTGATTCCCACGAGGAAGGCAACATTGCTAACATTCCACTCTCTTGTCATTTGTTCAGCACCTGGGCTGTATGCGCCAGCCGTGAAAGCAGTGAACATGGTCGCAATACATGACAGCCATATTATAAAATTCTTCCGAGACTCTGACCATAGGAAGGGAGATGTAAATTTGACCAGATCCGGAGGCTCTGGTGCCGGAAGACTGCTCGAATTCCTCGGGGTTATCGAAGTTGGATTTGGTAATTCGGTGTCGAATGTGAGGTAATGATATGTGATTGGCCAAGCATCATCCAATTCTTCCAGCTCCTCTTCACCGTCTTTTTCAGTTTCACGAAGCTTTTCGGCGTCCCATTGTGATGACGGGTGAGCGCTGTCGGTCGATGAGGGTGGATTTTGAGCGGAAGGGTTATTTCCGGGGTTATAGCCGTGATGTACAGGACCTCGATTGAGTGAAGAAGTTTGAGCGAGACCAACTTCAGGGTCGGGCATCATCGGCTTGAAATAAGGAGAGGAAGAGAATAGAGGAAAGAAACATCAACAGCAGCAGGTCAGAACATAGCAAACTTTCGGGTATAAAACTGGCTGGCGTCAATGAAGGTTGTGGGCGTTTTGAGGGGAATAACACTCCAGCTCTAGTCTCGATAGGGTTCTGGAGGCCACCCAGCGGCCACCGAATTTTGGGATCCTCTGCAGCAGCGGGTGCTCGCATTGTGTTGAAGCTGGATCTGCCCCTCGTCGGGCGACAGACCCTCATCGGGCGACAGACCCTCATCGGGCTGAGTTTAGGTTGGTTGACGAAGAAGGGGCTAGTCACTGCCGGTATCGGTGTGCGAGGGGACTAATCCCTGCCGGTATCGGTGTGCGAGGGGACTAATCCCTGCCGGTATCGGTGTTCGAGGTTACTAGTAATGTTTGCCGCACGTGATACAAATGGTAAACACGATCGAGCGTCTAATCGTTCAACGATGGCTGATGGCTGATGGTTGATGTTAGATTCGAAGATGGAGGTGGGCTAATCACAATCATGCCGGTGCCGTACAACTAAACAAGACTCGGAGCTGTAGCCCGGCTATGTGGCGACAAGAGATGTAGCCCGGCGATGTTGTTACCCCTCCATAGTAGGTCTGCCCGGCAGCCCACCATTTGGATGAAGCTCCGATGGTGTCATCGACCTCATTGAAAATTTCTCCACACAATGTTGCCTTATCGATATGATGCTGAAGGCTTCTAGGTAGTAAGCACGCAATCACTGCATCGGTACCTATATATTATAGTCCAGTCCTACATACATCACTCAGTCATACGTACATCCCCCAGTCCTACGCACATCACCCAGTCCTACACACATCACCACCAACTCCTTTCACACAAACACTCTCAACATGGCTGAGAAAGCTGCTGCCCCTCTCCGTCTCGGGTCCATCGCCCCAAACTTCGACGCTGAGACAACGACGGGCTCCATCAACTTCCACGACTTCATCGGAGACAGCTGGGTCATTCTCTTCTCCCACCCAGAAGACTACACCCCAGTCTGCACGACCGAGCTCGGTGCATTTGCCAAGCTTGAGCCAGAATTCACAAAGCGCGGCACCAAATTGATCGGTCTGTCTGCAAACACCATCGAGAGCCATGGAGGATGGATCAAGGATATCGATGAGATCTCTGGCAGCAAGCTCTCCTTCCCAATCATTGGGGACAAGGAGCGCAAAGTTGCATTGGCATACGACATGTAAGCATGGAATCGTGTCTTCAACTCCTTGTATACTGATTTTTCGACAGGATTGACCACCAAGACGCTACCAATGTCGACTCCAAGGGCATCGCGTTCACCATCCGCTCAGTCTTCGTTATCGACCCCAAAAAGACTATCCGTCTCATCCTATCCTACCCAGCCTCCACTGGCCGCAACACAGCTGAAGTCCTACGCGTTCTCGATTCGCTACAGACTGGAGATAAGAATAGAATCACCACGCCAATCAACTGGGTTCCAGGTGACGATGTGATCGTTCACCCAAGCGTAAACAGTTAGTCGGCCCCTCTTGCTCCGGTTTTGGATATGACTAATTTGTAAACAGACGAGCAGGCCAAGGAACTATTCCCGAACTTCCGCATAGTGAAGCCCTACCTCCGCTTCACACCGCTGCCAAAGGATAAGACCAGCGCTGCTGTATAGATAGAAATGACGAGCAAGCGGAGGCAAGAGAAAGTGCAAAGGATAGGGCACTAGTCATTAGAATTTAGCAGTGAGGGATATGATCAAGGAGTCGCTTGCTTAGAGCAGCCCAAAGAAGAATTGGATCCGAAGTTCGGCGCCACATGGGATTTTGTGAGAGGTGACCAGGGTGTACGAGTGCTATGTACAACGTAATAAAATCTGTCAATAACATTGCCCGCGGCCCACAGCCCACAGCCCACGGCAGCAAATCAGGGTCCCTCACTCCCTCTGCTGTTCTAAATGCAATATAAATGCGGCGGTCCATCGTCCCCGGATCTGCGTGTTAGTTAGTGCGGTACGAGTTGAGGTACGGAGTATAATATCGACTTGAAGAGAGACGCGGGTGTTTGGCGGATTAGTTGAACAGGCTGGGATGGAGGAAGCTGTGGAAGTCCTGTGTGTGTGTGTGTGTGTGTGTGTGTGTGTGTGTGTGTGTGTGTGTGTGTGTGTGTGCAGTGTGAAGAGTTGGCCGTGGAGGATGCTGGAGAGGCGTACTTCCCTTAGTGCCTACTGTGGTAGTGTCCTCAGCAAGCCACTCCGGATTATTATGCAGTGTCCAATGAGAAAAGCGTTCCCTGCATAAGACTCGATTCTTCTCATGTTCCTACCGGGATCCAATCCTCCTCGTGCTAGCCGAGACGGGAGCACGATTCAAGGAGGCACAAACACCACGACTGTTGCACGTCTCTGCTGTGAAAACCTCATTGAACACATGAACCCATAACCACCGACAGTCTCTGCCTACACACGGCACGTCTGCGCCTACACACGACACTCTCCGCCTACACACGACGCTCTCCGCCTACACACGACGCTCTCCGCCTACACACGACAAGTCTCGGCCTACACACGCCAAGTCTCTACCTACACACGACACACGTGCCTGACTGAACACCTGCAGCCCTAGCATCCTGCTATCCGAGTCTTCTACAGAGGTATGCCATTTTCAACTAAGATTACAATCCCACACTACCGGCTCTCCCTTCCCAGGACCAGCTGGAGCGTCTGACCGACTCGACCAACCCTGGACAACCTGGCAAATCAAGTGTGGTTGTGAAGGCCGTCCTCAAGAGACAAGGTCCGTCTGTCCCAGCGAGGGCAGCAGGGCAGCTTCTGTCGGTACCTAGAGACCTACCAGAAGACGCCAACTGAGATGTGCACTTGGCACTCCCGTGAGCCTCATCATGGACATGGACGACTCGCACGCTTCGACTCAGAAACGTCCAAAAAGAAATCCAACGAGTCTGTTTGTCCTCTGCGCTTGCTTGTCTGCTCACGGATCCTCTTCTTTTCCTAAATTCTTAATCAATTCACAGTAACCGATGCATAGTAAGCTAATGGCACAATGCTAATCTGGATCACACTAGGCACCATTGGATATCCCTCTGCAGCCGACTCGACACCCGAATTTTCTTTCAAAGAAAGACTTTGCCAGTTTGTCAAGTCAAGGAGCACAACCAGCTTGCACGAGCAGAATCACCAACCTGCTGTAGCACGTGACGTCAGAGTACATTTTGGTGCAACAACCCGCCACTCTGCTGCTGCCACCCGACTTTCTTCGGACCAAATCCGATTGTTACCCACATTTTCTTTCGAGAACCTGCCTTCCCCGACCAAGCCTCGCTTGAAGCACGTTCCAATTGTCGTTCCAAGATATGTGCCCTTGGCACCTGACAGTCCCCACACATTGGTAGAGTTCAGTCCAAACACTCCAGTCGACTCAGGGTACTTGGAATACTCACCAGTTACTTTGGACGTTTCGTTTTCTTGTAGAAAACAGTCTTTTGCGTCATCTGATTCCAGTGGCTCCAAGCCAAGGCATGTCGAGATAAAAATCCCTGATTGGGCGCAACCTATTACTTCGCCAGAATCTCCTATAGAACCAAGTATTAGACGTTCCAATTTCAACAGCTCGCCTGTTCGCCTCCAGAAGTCACTCTCTTCGTCTGTCATCATGCGTGGGGCCTCAAGCACTAGCCGCACAAGCACAATGGATTCGACAACTTCAATACCGACAGCAGCACAACTGCACTCGGACAGAAATCCAAGTGGCTCAAACCTTTACATGTCAGAAACCAATGGAAGTCATTCTAATCTTTACCGCGGAGACCCTTCAGACCGCGAAGCACAACCGCGGACTCCCGCTTCTGTTTATGGACCTGGGCCTTCCTCTGCCGCGCAGCAAACAGAGAGCCTCGCCACGTCTTCCTCTTCGAACAGTGGACTGTCGGGACTTGTCTGTAATGTTCACCGCACTACAGGTCGAGAACCGCGGCCGCTTGTAGGTGCCACTACTACCATTCTGGGAGACAAGCTCTATGTCTTTGGTGGTAGAAAACTGTCACGAAGCAGACCACGACTTACCAATGATTTGTACGAATTGGACCTAATTCGTCGCCATTGGACGAAAATTGAGAGCACAGGAGACAAGCCTCCAGCCCGATACTTTCACAGCGTATGTGCTTTGGGCGACACAAAACTTGTTTGCTACGGCGGCATGTCTCCGGCTACACTGCCGAATGGACAGCCCACGATACCAAATCATCCCGTCAATCCTCAGGATCCCCAGCCAGAAGTCGTGGTCATGTCGGATATTCACATCTATGACGTACAAACAAAGAGCTGGCAAAAAGTGCCCAGCTCTGATTCGCCACAGGGCCGCTACGCTCATTGCGCGTCGATCTTACCATCCTCCTCTGTCTTCTCCTCCGCCGATGCTGTTTTCTCTGCGATTCACCACAACCCCTCCTCTGCTCAAGCGCCCAATACCGGCCAACTAGGTGTCGAACTTGATGGCAGTGGAGGAGCGGAGATGGTCGTCGTAGGAGGCCAGGATAGTGCAAACCACTATATCGAGCAGATTAGTGTTTTCAATCTTCGTAGCCTCAAATGGACTGCAACGAGCGTCCTAGGTCGAAGTTGCGGTGCTTATAGAAGTGTGACCGCCCCTCTGAGTGCTGCAGTCGCATCGAAAATTGGCACTGCTGCAAGGGATAGTGATGGATCGACGGGGGAACAACACGAGGTGCCTCCGGATCGCGGTTCTGCGCTGCTGATATATTCAAACTACAATTTCCTCGATGTAAAACTGGAATTACAGTTGCGGTTATCAGACGGCACGCTGATTGAAAAAGCAATGGAAGGCACATATACACCCCCTGGCCTTCGGTTTCCCAACGGAGGCATCATTGATAACCATTTCGTTGTCAGCGGCACCTTTCTAACATCCTCGAAGCAAGAATACGCTCTCTGGGCGTTGGATTTGCGCAAAATGACATGGAGTCGAATTGATGCTGGAGCGAGTACGTTCAGCCAAGGCAGTTGGAATCGTGGCGTGCTATGGAGCAGACGAAACACCTTTGTCATATTGGGCAATCGTCGACGTAGTCTTGTCGAAGATTATAATCACAGGCGTATCAACTTCGCTAACCTGTGCATGGTTGAGCTTGAAGCTTTTGGTCTTTACGACAATCCTCGGAAACGATCACCGACTTCTGATTTTGTGTCTGCTAGTTATTCAATTCGCCATTCGATACCAGAACCCCATTCCGGTGGACGTCAACTGTCCAAAGCGGCAGAGGACCTAGGACAGATGGCCATGGGCTTGGGCGAGCTTTCTGATATGGATTTCATCGCCATGGATGGGGAAAGAATACCTGCAAACACCCACATCGTGGCCCGACGGTGGGGCCCATATTTCAAACAGCTGTTGGTCGACGGCATGGCGTCTACAGACACAAACGACACTGCAACTCTGCGTCCGACCTTTTCATCACTATCATCTCGCCAATCGAGTCTCACGATCACGCCTTCTCTAAATTCCACGCTCAATGGATCGAATCCTGATCGCACCTCTAACGGAAGAGCTTCTCTCGACTTTAGCAACGTCAACCCCGCCATTCGACCGAGATCGTTATATCTACCACATACGCGACTGACAATCCAAGCCTTACTCCACTATCTCTACACATCTTCTGTTCCTTCCCTGTCGAGTGCGCTATGTACGCCACAAATCTTATGCTCCCTTCTCCAGCTAGCCCGCCCATACAAAGTTGATGGTTTACTAGAAGCTGTCGTCGAGCGTCTACATCTCGTCCTAGACAACCGAAACACGGCAGCCATTTTCAATGCAGCAGCCATGGCAGCCGGAGGCGGTGAAGGCATCCTCTTCTTCAACAGAGGACTCGCAAACGGCGGTCTCTATGACCTCTTCAACGGCGAAGATCGCCCGGACCAAAACGGCACTAGCTCCGACACCCGCAGCATTACTGACTCCATAGAAAGCACAACCTCACGAACTGGTCAGGCTATACGTCATCTTCGTATCGATACGGAGATTAGCAATCGGCGACCGGGGACGGCGATGAGTATGGGCGGTGCTTCGAATGCGAGTGAAGAAGAGCTCAGTAGTGCAGGAACGGGACCGCCTAGTGAGAGGGATGGGAGTGCGAATGGGACTAGCAGGGGCAATGTGGAGGTTTGGTCCGGGGAATTGAGTTCTGTGGTTGGGTTGCAGAAAAGGGGGTTGAGGGGTTTGATGGAGGGAAGGAGAATCAGAGAACAATATCGGGAAGGGGGTGGGGATCCGGGAAGGGTCGGGTTGGGGATTGTATGATGATGATGATGGTGGTGGTGCTAGCGTTTGGGGGATACAAAGATGTTAGATATGGATTTGTGAGTGTGGAGACTATAGCTGTTGTTCTTGTTGTTGTTATTGTTGTTGAATACGTAGCTTCCCTTTGTCCGTCGTTGCGGGTGGGCGTTTTCGTTTTGTTCCAAGGTACTGTTATCTTGTGGAGTAGGTTTTTTGGAAGGAAATGTTTTGGGGGAGTGGGAGGAAGGAAGGAAGGGAGTATACCATAGCATAGTATTGAGGCGTTATTATTTTATGTATGTTTGTATGTATGTATGTAACCATGTCGTTGCCTATCTCTCTTTCTGGGTCTTTTTTGTTTTGGGTACACGTGTCTTTGTTTTGGTGAATGAATGAATGAATGAATGAATGAATGGTTGGTAAGATAGTATAGCAATATCAGGTTCGAAATCAATTTAAACGATTAAACTCAAGATAAACATCTTTTCGCTTTAAGACGAAAAAATGAAAAGGGAGGGTAGGGAAGCGTTCAGTAAGCCTACGAATCATTTATTCATTCATTCATCGAATCATTTATTCTCCGTATTCATTCTCCGTATTCTGAAACTACCATATAGTAACCCTTTCCCCTTTTCTTCTACTTTCCCCTCCCATTTCCCCTCCTTCCTCTCCTTTCCCATTCGTTCGTAACTAAGTTTATGAGTTCTTTATTACCTCCCTCTCTTCCTCGACAAATTTTTTTAGTTTATTTAATGTTTTCCCATGTTGGGATTTTTTGAGGTTGGGTTAGGTTGTTTATATAATACCCGTTTAAAAAAACTTTTTTCTTTCACTCGTCTATTTCGTAGTTTGTAGGATTTTTTTAGGGAAGGTTTATGAGGAGGATTTAGGGTTTCTGTTTTTTAAGGGGGTAATTAGTTTGGTAGGTTGAGGGAGGGAAATAGAGAGGAAGTAGATTAGGGGGAGTTATACTATTTTTTATTTTGTAGATTGGGAGTTTGTAGGGATGAAATTACCGTTTCCTTGGTATTATTAGTTTCTATAATATAGGTTTTTTGGTAGGTGAGGGTTTTGAGAGGGAGACGTTTGTAGTTGAGTTTATTTTCTAATAGGGAGGGGTTTTGTGAAATATGGGATTGTAGAGATTCGGGGTTTGGATATCTGTTGTGAGAGGCTTTTATTGCTGTAAATTGGTAGAAATTAATTTTTGGAGGTGGAATCGATGTTTATAATAGTGGATTTTGTGAGAGGGATATAGAACTACTAGAGAATAATTGAGGGTGCTTGAGTCCTTTGGATAGAGTTCTTGTCGTATAAATACTAGTGAGAATGAACGCTTCGAAGTCCTTATTATATATAGTATTTGTGCAAGACAATTAGGATTTATTTCTACCTATATATAAAAAGTAGTCCTCGGTAGTTCGAAGTTGTCTTTCTTGGAAGAAGGATCGTAGGCTCAGTAAGGTACTACACTTCTCCGTTCATTAAAAGCAGTCTCAATCGTTGGCCCGTTTTTGTATTCCCTAAAGCTCTTCGAATCCGTCCTATTCAGTTCCACTCCTTCATGTTATTGAGTAATACTTATAGCCTCGAAGCCCAATGGACAGCGTAAATCTCCTGCAAACTCAAAATATCAATATGGAATTGTCCCAAAGCTAGATTTAGCCACTTATACCCGGTTCTAAGGAGAAGTTAGATGATGAGCAAAGGAATGTTGTGCGAGAAACTTACCGTTGTGTGGAACTTAGGGACACCGTTGTTGTACGAAGTATTCTTCGAAAGGTACCGGCTCGATATTCCAACTCCCAACGACTTTTCTACCATTGAACGAACCAAGCCTGAAGAGCTCACTGTGATAGTCCTTGCATCTATCGCTCCAGGTTGAATCATTCGCACTGTATTTGAGATACCCTTGCATATTGTCCACGAACCCATCAGAGGGGTTTCAAGTATTAGAAACCTGAAGGATCATGGTGATGTGTTCACGCAACGGAGCATCGGGCTTTGTGCTATCGTAGACCCTGATGTCTAGATCTGGATCGGGAAATGAAGTTGTATATAAATCGTCCAGGACTTGAATGCATCTGTTGTGGATGTCTCTCAGCTGCCAGTTCGAAGCAAAGATGTAGAGATGGACTATGCAAGTCGTGACTTCGTGGTCGTCGAGGTTTTCGTAGCAGCTTGCTGTGGCGTCGCCAAACGCTCCGTGGGTATCTTGATGATAGAGCCAGAAAAGAAACTCGGAGAAAGCGGTGGGAGATATGTAGCTGAATGTGATCGTAGAAGTCGATTTGCCAAGCTAGTCCTTGAACTGGTCTTTAAGGACATCGCTAACTCTGACTAGTAGGACTTCTGGGACGCGGAATTTTTCCTGAGCTCGTCACTGCCAACTTTGAACTTGATTATGCGGGTGCACTGAGACCTAATTACCGTGATCGTTAGTAGAAGCTTTGAGTATTATATTAAGGTAACTGCTTATATTATATCTGCTAGGTAGGCGTTATACTATCCGCCTAAGTTTACCCGCCCTGTATAGCCGGATACTAGTTAGTCTATAGATTTAGAATTGAATACCAATAAGCTTTACTATCCCTAGTATACTTACCTTACCATTAGGCGAGAGGGCGGAAGTAGGGTTTATAAAGTACTATAGGAGAAAGTCCGACTTACGGATTTAAAAGCCCGATTTTAAGTAGAGTTACGTTTCTTTATAAGCGGGGTAATCTATAATGTTTAGAAGTATCTACTTTCTAATTAGGATAATTATATAGAAATTATTTTCTTCCCCCTATACTACAAGGCTATAGGGCGGATAGGAGAATATACATACCTATCCGCTACTAGACTATTTACTTCTCGCCGACTCTCCCTAGCTCTACTCGTCGTCGCCGCGGACTGTTGACGCGCCTACTACTAGGGATATCTCTATAATAGTATTAGAAGACGATGTCTCCAATTCAGGATCGTAATCTACGACCTTATCTTCTACTATAGTACTGGAAGAAGATAGGGTATCGGCTTTTGGGTCCAGATCTACTATCACACCGTCAGGATCCTGAGAGTTGGAACTTGCTCCCCGACGCTCATCTATCTTGGGCTGAGACTCGAGAAATGGAAACTTGCCTCGGGAGCCAATATCTGCCGAGTCAAGACGCGCTCTCCTACTCTTCTCGTACTTAGCTATGAGGTCGGCATATGACTCTTTACCTCCAGAGACAAGATCTGCTAGATCAGCTGTTCTCTTCATTCTGGTGGAAGGATTTGTTGTTGGTTATTTGGAATAAAAGGAAGAGGAAGAGAAATAGAGAAAGGTGACTAAAGGTATATATAGGCAGCAAGGCCCGGGTCAGAGTCCTGCAAGTGTAGATATCTATAGTCGTATAAGTCTTAAAAATAATAATAAGCAGATCTTCAGCATAACAGCAACATCTTTTGAATAATAGGGTAATCCAAAGTCGCAAGGAAGACTAACCCGACCATTTCAGTTCAAGATCTTAGAGTCGAGCTGGAGCCTTCCCAAGTCTTTGCTATTTAAGACAGGACGGCTGTCAAGATATTTGAGAATAGTCTTCGATTCGGGGAGTATGAATGAACCTCCGAGGCACCGAAATCTCGTCCTTACTTATAGTACGCCCTTAACTTCAATTTTAACCTTTTCTATAGCCTATCGCTATGATGCCACCTAACTACTTACTCTACAGCACTTCTTATGAACTATAAGGCCAAGTGTTTGTCTCGAAATGTATGGTAGTAATCGAGTAGAAATATTATCTTTCTGAGAGCGTCTGTCATTTCAGTCCTTGAACCCTTTGAAAATCCATGGAGCTTACCTACCGAGCCCTAATTCAAGAAGCTTAAATGTGCTGGCATCTTCATCCTGAGGGATACGTTTCTACTGAAACTAGATCCTAACTGCCCGGTCTCGCTTCCTTTCTGCATCTCAGAAGAGTAGAGAATAGTAAAATCAATTCTGGCCGTGAAATTTAGTTAGCAAACTGACAAAAAACATTAAAGGGGAAAGTCTCGGCTAAAATCAGAACTGATCTTTTCAAGCTAGGCTTCGAGTTGCAGCTTGCCATATATTCTCACATGGCTTTTTCATATCGTTGTGAAGCACCTACCGTAATCAAAGAAATTGGAAATTAAGTAGAACCGAGGAACACCGGATCATCGAGATGACTGTCATGAATCGATCGTTGAACAATAAAGATACATGACCTGGATCCTACGAAAATACAACCGAAATTTCAACTCCTTCAATAGCAGAGTGAACATGCCAGCAACAGTCAAGTTAGCTCTACAGCACTTGCCAGGTCGCTCCATCCAACATTATAGAACACTCGTTGACAGAGAAGTCCTAAAATAAATAAAATTCAATTATGCTAAGAACGCAGAAAGACCCCGATAGACACCTACTCTCAAAAACACACAAAACATAATCTCTCTAAGCCGGTCTACCAGGACTCGTTGCAGAAGAGGTCTGAGGCGCCGGTGCTTCAGGGATTGGAACTGGAACTCCATTTGGAAGAGGAACACCAGCTGTAGCAGGGGAATTAGCAGGTTCGTTCGGTTTGGGAGATGTAGCTGGTTCATTTGGCTTAGGAGAAGAAGCGGCTTGATTGGGATTTGTAGCCCCCGCTGGCTCTGCATTTGGTCTCGGAGCTGAGGCTGGTTCATTTGGTCTTGGGGAAGGAGCAGGCTCATTTGATGGACTTTGAACTTGCTGGCCGCCTTGTTGTTGTTGTCCTGCTGCAATCCCTTGGCCTTGTGTGGTTCCTTGGCCCTGTGTGGTTCCTTGACCTTGTGTGGTTCCTTGACCTTGTGTGGCTCCTTGGCCTCCCTGCTGTTGTTGTCCTGCTGTCATCCCTTGGCCTTGTGTGGTTCCTTGACCCTGCGCAATTTCTTGACCTCCCTGCTGACCTTGGGTGGCTCCTAGTGTTGAAGGGAGACTCAAGAGGTCCGGACCGCCCGAAACGAGCTGCCCTATGCCACCACTCTGCATGATAGCCCCATTAGCGCCACCTTGAGACGTTGCTCCGAGAAGAGCACCAAGATTTCCTTGCACACCAGCCCCGCCCTGCTGTGCCGCCTGCTGGCCCTGTCCACTCTGTGTGGAGCCTGACAGCCCCGAAAGATCGTTTCCTTGCTGTCCCGAACCAGGACTCGAAAGAGTCAATCCAGTGTTGGAGCTCGATAGATCTCCAGCTGAGATCCCTCCCACCCCGCCACTGGCAGATGGTGGAAGTGAAGCAGTAGAGCCGCCGCTGGAAGTTCCACCACCCGTGAGAAGGTTGCCTATGCCCTGTGACTGAGGTATCTGTCCATTGGCTTGTCCACTGGGTTGAGAGCCTGAAAGAAGAGTCGAGATATCTTGTTGGGAATTAGCTCGGCAAGCAAATAATCGAGTGAACTCTCGTACCTTGTCTTTTGGCGAACATGTTCCCACTGGGCCTCTTTCCTGATATATCCACAATCGGTGCAGCAGTGCAAAGAGCTGCAAAGCCGGCCAGGGCTATAGCACAGAAATATCTCATTTTGCGACAGAAAGTCTTGTAATATGGTGCTAGTTGAACGGAGGACGTATCATAGGAGGTGAATTATTAAAGTGATGAGAGAGAACGGAAGACTACATACTTAGCCAGAAGTTGGACACAATCGAGGCGAGCACGATCATGGGACTTCGCAGGTATAAACAGGCTTCCAACGCAAAGAGCATCGCGAAACACCATCGATACCAAGGATCGATGTCAGAAGATAAACCTTTGTGTTGTTTACACGTTCGTCCAGAGCCGCCGCGAGTGGTTGAACTTTGCTGCTGAAACTGTTTTAAGTCTCAGAAACTTGATATCCGCACAGCGCATTCACGGCAGCTTGGCAATACCCTCCAAAGGTCTGGGAACCAAAGGTCTGGGAATAAAAAGAAAGGGTTACTCGAAAGAGCGCATCAATGCGAATATGAGGTAGTAGGGTGGTAAAAGAAACTTGACTCTACCAAAGCAGATTCGGGCAACAGAGATTCCGAAAAGAGAGCCCCAACATTCTCGAACATGAAGAAGCTCGTATCGGCATCTTTCTTTACGACGAGACGTTTGTAGGAGATGCCTTGAATAAACATAAGTTTCCTAAAGCCTCTTCTGTTCGACACGAAGAGTGCTTCGTCGGAAGGGACCTTTCGTCCAAGCGCGGTCAGGCCGAGGCCAGAAAGAAGAGGTGATGAGCTCATCTTTGCCTGCTCTATCCTTCCATATGGAATATAACCCCATAGATGAGATAAATGTTTGAACGGAACGAATGTTTGTGTTGGCCGAAGCGATGGAGTTGCGGCTCGGAGTATCCGAACGCAACCACGTTCTGCCAAGGTCGATCATGTGACAATATATTCTGCTGATGAACAGGTCGTCATCCTCGATCGTGAAGGCTGGAAGGTTGGAGTATACATAGGCTTATCTCATTACCAACAATTAGATTCGATCTCTAGATATACCACTGATGCAACACAAGAAGCATATGCTTTATCATACAGGTAGGAAAATTTAGATCCAGATTAGCGAAAAATTCTACTTACTCGATAGTCTGTTACGAAGTACATGCTTGAAAAAAAGATCTCGATTGTTAATGATAGATGGCAGAAGTCGAAGGCCGGGATATGAACGTATTGAAAAGATATGTAATCGTGAAGAGCAAATTAAACACATTTGACTCCCCTCATCTTTTATATCCTACTATATCGAACCTAAGTCTTTCTATTAGCGCCAGGCAGTTGACTTAGACTATTCAATTGCAACAGTACCAACATAATCGGGCTCTATAGTTCCTTGGACATGTCCCCGAACAATAGACATTGCCAGAAGTCCTCGACATCACTCCCGTAACGAGGAACCTCGTTTTGATACATGAATTCGATCGCCTGTCAATGTTTCTTCGAGTATCTCTTTATAAAGCAGCTTTCCAAGCTCCGTAGTATTCTGCCCTGCGGATTCATCCACAAGTGAGAATGGCCGAATCTCCGATCTGAGGACTAAGAGGAATCTTACAATCAAGCTGTCGTCTCACTTCTATAGCCATGCCAGATACCGTCAATACATGTCTTGTGCGTAACTTCCTGTCGAATCTTTCTTTACCTGAAGAGCACGAATGTGAATACGAGACAGCACTTTTTGCCGTGTTTTCGTGACCACCATCGAGCTCAGTCCAAGCCTGAAGCAACCACCAGCTGATAAAATGGATGCCATATATGAAGACCTCTCTTTCTATCTTCAATTTATGAGAGAAAATCCGTGTATAGCAAAGCCGAGCGCAGACCAGGCCGGTGATGTGTATGTCTTCTTAGGTACACTCTGCCTGTATACCCATGCTAGCAGCCATACTCTTCTTTAAAGCAGAGATCTCGCAATTGAATATCCAAGTCCAGCTCTTTCGATTCAAGAGGAGTCAGTCCCGTTTCAATACCGGACTTCGATTAGAATGGAGGGAAAGAGGAGAGGAGCGGAGAAATGCCCCGACTTGATAAAATCGGATTCGATGGCTTGGGAACTCGAGGGGAGACTATTTTCGGAGTGTTGCTTTACTACTGAGTATTATAGGTATAGTACTGGGAGAGCAATGGGTAAGCTATTCGATTCATAGAGTCGTCGTTGTCTGTCCAGTGGAGTACACCGTTGCGAAGGACAGTTTGAGGAACAGTAAACAACGCAATGTCGAAGGTTCCATCGATCTCGCGGGGATCTGGAATTGTCCTGGTATGTTCTTGAGATCTTGTGCTGTGATTGAAAGACTATCGGAATGCTTCACTGGATTGGCTTCGGAAGGATTGCTTAATCAGGGTGAGCTAAAAACTCATGGACCGCGAGACTTCAGACGAAAGCAACCAAACAGCATCAATATAGGTACATCAGTTCTCTTGGTATCTATACATAGCTCTTGACCTGGACTTTAGACTCAATTTACAGTCTATATCTTATAGTTATTCGCCCTTTCGTTACACGCACAATCCTACCATTGGAATCGAGGGAATCATTAACGCGCACTTGGGCTTCAAGTATCATCATATCGCTCTGCTGGGTATAGAGTACAAATGATCATCGAACGAGACAAACGCCAGAGAACGCCACCGACTACTTTTTTAACGCGTTTCCAGCCTCAGCCGATCCCCTTTCCAAATAAGATATATTCAATAACTTTTCCGACCTCTTCTTGGAAGGGCAGGAGCAGCCATTCACTTGACTCAGCCGCCAAACCCTAACTATACACCTTCATCCACGGGCCAGTTCAATTCGACATTGCCCAAGAAGTCTCGCGAACAGTCCAGACATGTTCTAACATTGCATGTCGGACAATCGGCATAGACACCCTCTGTAGGCAGTGTACAGACGGCGCACCGTATTGTCCCAGGACGATACGCAAATTCATGCTGGCAGGAGCGTTGAACCTGTAATGGGCCGCTGGGTGGGAAAGTTTCGTCGTCAGATTCTTCGTCGTCAGAATCCGAGTCGTCTGCTTGGTGAGGAAGCGCGCCAGGCTGGTTTGGAGCCAACACGCCGGCCAACAGATGTTGATCCTCTGGTAATACCATGTCGTTCTCGAGAATCCACGCTCGGAAACGCGCGCGGTCTTCAGGCTGCCCATCGAACCTTGCAAAGGCCTGTAAATTGGTCAGCGTCGCCTCTTTTTCTCAACAATATCCCTCGGTCCACGATCGCCTACAACTCGAGATCGATATTGATATATTTCCGGCACGTCGATGTCAAGACATTGCCAGAAATTTATTGATATCGGTATTTAGTTACCACGCTTTTCACGTACCTGTGTGACGAAGAGTTCGAATACAGTCTGGCCTAATTGTTCTGCCTCCAACCATTCTCGTTCCCATCTGTCCTCCTCACTCTCTTCAGGACCTGGTACTCGGTCCGCGAAGCCATGCATCCGTCCACCCTGTCGGTTGAGACCTCGAATATTGTAGCCGGCTCGCGTATAGCCTTGCCGGTCGAATCCGGTATCGCGGTGGAAGCCTCTGGAATCATAACCTTCCCCGTCGTACTCGGGATCACCGTATTCTTCGCAGCCGTTGTGGTCGTGGCTATTGTCTAAAGGCTCAAGACAGATAAAACACCATTCTCCACCGCATGAGCAAGTGATATGGTTGCACGCGTCTTGCAGGATACCTAGGCGACCACAGAATGGGCAGCCTTTGAACCGATTGTCTTTGCTGTACTCTTTGTTGGTTTCGACCTTCTTTGGCTTACAATCGTGAGCATAGCTCGGTATATTGGTGCCCTGTTGCGATACTATTAGCAAACGAAGATCGCTAATAAGAGATAGTTCTCGATAAATTCCTAACGATTTCCGGTCCTCACATCCCCCGAGTCCAATCAATACAGGGACGAAACTGAGTGGCACTATCTCATTTTGAGGCATTTTGAAGTCCTGTCCGAGGAAAACTAAATTGATGGACTCACCTGTGGCTGAACTAGTTGCGTGCAGACAATACACGTGCTCTGAGCGCATGTCTTGCATCGTGCGACCGTGATTTGGCGCTCGTTGTGGTCTTCGTATGACTTAGGAGGGAGAAAGGTATCATCTTTCGAACAATACCGACGAAGGCGAGGGTCCGTTTGGTATTCGTGGGTCTTCTCGAGATACTGCGCAACCAGATCGCCCTTCAGAACATGTTGATAGTCCGCAATCTCAATCCTCAGATAGCAACATTTCGGAGGATACAGTGACTGCATTTCCATGGCATTTTCAAAGTACTGCGGCAAACAGCCCTCGCGGCACACGTAATGACCACACGGCAGCGCTTCGACTTCTCTTAACGATACCTTGTCATTACATAAAACGCATTCCTCCTTCTGGGCTCGGAATCCTGCAAGGCCGGGATCCAAGGGTTGAACTGGCGTGCCGTTGGACATTGTGGCAGTCGAGCAGACGTGGTAGACTTTTGTATAGTGAGGTACACGCGTGCGGTCGAATTTGAATGGGTTAATCTGAGGGATTGCGAGACTGTTGCTTGGGTACGCGGTTGTGCGATTTGCATGAGGACGCGCTGACTTTAATCGTCTAGGCAGCTGGTGAAGAACAAAGCGTTTGTCGCGTTCGTCAATACCTCGCTGTGAGTGAGTGGCATAAGGTGTTGAAGTCAAAATGGTCAAGAACAGACGTTTGGTGGGATGCCGCCAAGACTGATGGAAAGAGGTGACATAGTCTATATAAGGCTGTGGGAATCTTACGACGGCAGAAAATTGGTGCCTCTGGTAGGTATTTATCACGAGACTGATGGAGTAAGTGAGTAACAGTGGCAGGTCTCATAGACGAACGCCGGGTCAGCCATATATGTCACTTGGTCTTCTTACAAGCGAAAGCAGATTATCATCCTTGATCGACATCACTAGATTTTGGGCAACTTGAGAGGCGAATATCGACAGACATTTAGGAATATCGATCTCGAATCAAGGGCTTTCATTTCATGATACGACATTGCAAGGCGAAGGACGGTAAATGGAGACATGAAATCGTGGCCCTTGTTCAATCATCATGCCCCGTCCGATCAGGCTGTCATTTTATTGCCTTTGCGGTGGCCTATGAGATTTCGACAAAGCGAAAAAGAAAGATTCGATGGTCTCACTTTGTAGACTTGAGTCCCAGGTACTAATAAAGCTCAAAACTGGAGAGACGACTCGGTTGACAAGGCCTATAACATTATCTACCTCGCTATTTTACATTAAACCCGAATACTATTATCATCACGTCCTGACAGGTATTCTTTCTGCCAGAAAGATCTGGACGATGGGTATCTATTACAAGCACCAAACGCCAGCTGTTCAGACAAATTCGTAAAAGGATACCTTAGACAACATCCATCATATCTCGAAGATCAAACAAAGATCTTACCACAGAAATATAAGAGGTTCAGCGGCGTCCCCATTCTAGACTCCGCCTTCGACTTCACCGACCACATCAGCACCTGGCCAATTCAACAGAGCGTTTCCCGCGAAGTTCGGAGCGCAGTCTCCACAAGCCTCGACGTTGCAGGTGGTGCAGACCATAGCGTATTCTTCACAGGTCAATGTGCAAGCCTTGCAGAGGTTTCCGGGGTTGGCAAGGTCCCAATGGTGCTGGCATTGGATTTGGGCTGCTGTTGGCGGTTGTGGTCCATCGGAGTTGTTTTCGGTGTCCAAGTCAGCTTCGTTGTCGAGTGCAACGGCATTAGCATCTGTTCTGGCATCTGCCCAGCCCAAGCCAGCTTCGGCGTCCAGGTCATCGTTCTGAACATTTTGGTCAGGATCGATCTCTATGCCACCGCCAAACTGGCCATCAAAATCCCCACCATGACCCAAGGCGTCATGGTTGGGCTCTGCCTGCTCGTTGTCGGCCTCGACTTCACCCCAACCGTCATTGTTGGCTGCAACTGCAGGTGGTGCCCACTGGTCGCCCCAGTTCCCATCGCCAGCTTGAGTGTCGACAATTGGTGGCGGAGGAACCTGATCGAAGTCGTCTTCGTCCTCAACTTCTTCATCATCTCCATGGAATTGTCCACCCCAACCTCCTCCGCGCCCGCCACGTCCTCGACCACCGCGAAAACCACCACGTCCTCGACCACGACCACCGCCATGAGCGTGATGGCCTCCATTGAAACCAGGGAATCGAATAGCCAGCAGGTCTTCAAAATTGTCCGTCTCATGGATTCTGCCTGTTTCTCGTTCTGAAATGAATATGATCATGGCAGCTTCCTCGAAGTTCTCGTCGTTGAGGTCCAAGAAACCAGCAGGTCGAGGAGCCGGCGCATGCGGACGATCGCGCTCGCGACGGGCGAAGTCAGTGACCTTGTTGCCGTCACGGTCAAAGCCAGCTACATCGAAGCCATCTCGATTGAATCCCAGGCGGTCGACACCCGTATCGCGATGGAAGCCGTTCTCGTCGTAGCCTTCAGAGTCGTAGACAGGGTCCTGAACAAGTCAGCCAAGCATTGGAGCGCCAGAGAAGTCATACATACGTTGTACTGTACACACTCTTCGTGGTCATAGCCACCGCTCCACTTCCGAAGACAGATGAAGCACCACTCTTCTCCACAATCACAGGTCACATGATTGCAGGCTTCATTGAGAAGACCTGGACGCTCGCAGAATGGGCAGTATTTGAAACGTGCCTCCGCGGAATAGTCCTTGTTCAGCTTTAGGACTGTGGACTCGCACTCATGTGATGTAGCCTTGAAAACAATCTTGGTACAAAACACACATGTGCTGCGATTACAGGTGGGACAATCGGCGGTTGAAGTCTTGTTTTCGTCGTCTCGCTCGTACGACTCGGGATTTAGGAAAGCCTTACAGTCGTCTGAGCCGCAGTATCGACGGAAGCGCCTATCGATATGGTATTCCTGGAGCTTGGCATCATACCGAGCAGCCAAGTCAGGATGTGAAATGGCAAGCAGATGTGCAAATTCCTCTATTCTGAGAGGGCCAGTCAGGTCGCAACATTTCGGTGGATAGCACGACTCCTGCTGGATAGCTTGTTCGAATGGGTCTGCGATGCAGTCGCGGCAAATCCAGTGCTCTTCGCAGCCGAGTTGAAGCACCTTGGAATAGCAAACATCATCAGTACAGATGTAGCACTGTTGAGTGCCGAACTGAAGATCATTCAAGTCGGCCACCGCTTGGACGTCGCGGTGTTCGGCTGCTATTATAGAGTCCTCAAAGCCTCCGTCCTCGCCTTCGGTTTGGCCAATCGCGTCTGGCTCCTCCATAGCTTCCTCGACCAAGTTATTGAACCGTATAGCTAGTAGTTCGGCGTCCTCAGGACTGAGCTCGATTACCCCCTCCTGGTCGGAGACATCTTCGTCTGGTTCACCGTCAGGAATCGCGGTTGCCGCTGGTATATCATCCTGGACCTGGGTCGCGTCCTCGGTTTCTTGTTCATCTGGAACGGTGTCGTCGATATTTATAAGAATGTCACTCTCAATCTGGACAAGTTGTTCCTCGTGGTCCATGGTTAAGAAGGCGTTGCGAAAACCTAGTACCACGTCAGTTGAGCAGTCCACCAGTGTTATCTCCCATCGATTTCGCTCAGTATCACTCACCTGTTCAATTTTATATGGAAATTTTGTCTCGACCAAAAAAAGTCAAACAACGTCTCGAAGGTAGTGCGGGAAGAATGACAAGCCACGAACAGTATTGTCGGTATCACTCTGGTATTGCTTTTAGTAAGAGAGATTTTATAAACAAAGATATTTGAAGAAAGATGTTGAAAGGAAGTCGCCTCAACTCCAATTCTATCACGTGCTAATACACAAAGCTGTCATGACTAAAAAGTTTTGCGGTTCTACTACTCCCGGAACACATGTTCTCTAATAACACTGGAGGTCTTGTCTACTGTTATAGTAATTATCTTGTAGATCCTCTCCATTTTAGCAAATATATTGCTATCGCGTTATATCACAGAACAGACAAATAGTTATTAGAGGATGAATAAGATAGTATAGTTTGCTACGTCTAAGACTAAAGCTAGAACTACGATTAAGGTAATTCCTTTTATAGGCTAGAGATTTTGGGTTTACTCTTTTATAATAAGATAGGAGTCTACTATTGTTACTAGCTAGGACTAATCGCCTTCAACCTATATATAAAGATATTATAATACAAAGAAAAAACATGAGAAGAATCTAGGAACTCTCAAGATTATCGATTACCGAATTGGAATTCCTATCCCTACTTCTATATCTCTAAAAACCCATCGCCAAGTTTATTACCGAGTAATATAATCTTGTTTATCCAATTTATCCAATTTATCCAATTTATCCAATTTATCCAATTTATCATCTAACCAAACCCCCTAAAAAATACCAAGCTAGGTCTATACCAAATAAAGTATCCTACAATAATCTCTCTACACCCCAAAAATCCAAGCCAAAAACCCTCTACAAAAACCCTCATCATCTCAATCTCAATATTCCCTAAACTTCTATCCTCCAAACCACCTAAAACCCATTATCCCAAATAAGAAAACCTCTAGCCCTATTATCATCAAGTGTGAAAAGTATAAAAACCCTTATTCTATTTATTGAACTTGAAATGTTTCCGCTTAGGCTGGGATATTGTAGATGAGACTTTTTTGTGTTTTGTTATTTTATAGGGAAGGAATGATAGGGTATAGGGTGTCTTAGATATTTTGGGGGTTTGTTTAGGGAGGGACTTGGTTTGAGGGGAAGGGGTGGTGAGGTTAGCTAGAGGAAGGAAAGATGGAGGATTGAATTTTTTTTCTATAGTAGATAATCAAGTAATTTATAGAGGGGAAGAAATTATATTATATTATATGGAATAGCTGAGGTCAGTCGCCTTAACGTTCCTCCATACCAAAATCCCAAACACCCCAAATACCAACCAGTAATCACCAAACCCCACCAAATCTATTTATCCTACTACTACTTCGCTACCCTCCTTCTTCTCTCCCCACTAAATTTCACACTCTTCCTCCCCTCCCCCCTCCTAGGCATATCCTCCAAATACCTCCCCCGGTTATCATAAGCCCTCTGCCGCGGCTGAAGCGCATGTCCCGGATGTCCCTGACACCCTCCTTTCCCTTGACATTCCCTACCTCCCAAAGGACAGGGCGGACTTCCATCGAAATTAGGTCGGTAGCTTTGGATTTCAGGGAAGGGGTCGAAGGGGCGTAGGGGACGTGTTTGGGTCATTGGGCGGGAGGTGTATTTGTTGTAGTGGCTTTCTCTTCTACTGTTGCTAGAGCGATTGCTGCGGCTGCGATTGGGGCTGCGACTTGGACTGGGGCTAGAGAAACAGAGACCCATTTTGATTTGGGGGTTGGAAACAGGGTTTGTGGGGACAGGGGATTTGACGATATGGGTAGAGGCTATGAGGGTTGTGGTATGTGTAATGATGTCGTTGCCGAAGTGCTTTTTCTTCGTGAACTGATGGACCGTGGTAACCGTAGTGAATAGTATTATAAGATTCGTTATGGCGAGATTGTGATATACCCATTCTTGATTGCGTGGAGTACTGCGCAGGAAGCAAGAAGCAATTTGACAATTCAGAAGGACGTGCAGGTGTGTCGCGTGCCGATGAGGCGTGTTGAGGTATGGAGATGATATAGAAAGCCGTGAAGGATACATTATATCTGTGATTGCATTTTGTGATCTTATAACAAAAACGTGATCAAACTTGGGTGCCTATGACTGCGATGGTGGTGAATTGTTTCTCTGTGTTGGTGATGGTGCCATGTGTCTGGTTGTTTTAATGGAAGACACATGATGTGCGCTTTGGCAGTGAATCAGCTAGAGTAAAGGTGAGTGATGGATCTATGAAATCGCAGACGCTGTAGTAGTTTTAGTATGCCACCATCGGCGAATGCGTCATGCTTATTTGAGGTGGTCTTTTGATAAAAGATTGATCTATGAGAGTTGAAACTTTCCTACAACTTCACCTTTTTGTCGAGCTCATCGAAAAATGGTGACGAGAAAATGCCGGGAAGAAGGCCTTCTCAACTTCTGGACTAAGAATCACGTGAGCAATTTCCCGAAAAGGAATCTTACCAATTTTGGCAACCAAGAATTTTCTAAGCTTGGAAATGATAATCTTGGCGGAAAAGAGATTGCGTATATCCAGGTTTCGAAGACAAGGAAGATCAGCGACCAACATTATCCCTTTCAAATTGACCCCGTTGTTCAACCCTTGGGCCTTGCAACGCTTGCTGTATGGAGTTGACTTGCTTGAAAAGCGCGTTGACGTATAGTAAAGCGCAGATCATGGAGAACGGGTACATTGTGATGGAATTGGCTCGGGAAAGAGAGACTATCGGAGCGCGTTTTGATAGTGCCTCAGCGGCTGAAAAGGGTTGAATGCTGGCTATCAAAGTCAGTCACAAGCAGGAAGAATTTGGTGGAGCTGGTTGAGAGCACAATCGACGATGAGTATGCGCACGTACCACACCTGTACAATCAGCGCCGTTGTTGACTCATCAGAGAGGTGGATTATCGAGTGCAGTTTTCCACGGTTGAGAAGTCTGGTTGTACCTGGGCTGACGACGGAGAAGTCTGGTTGTACCGAGGCTGACCTGACGATGGAGAAGTCTGATTGTACCGAGGCTGACCTGACGATGGAGAAGTCTGGTTGTACCGATGCTGATGATGGAGTACACAGCAATGGCCAGATTTGTCTGCTATCTGGCTTATCTTGACCATCGTTCAAAGATGTGGAGCTGTGGTGTATACATTGGGCAAGAGGATTTGGAAAGGCAAATCACATTTGAATGACGACATTATAGCAATAGTGAGGAAGTATAGATGAAGATGATGGTTTAATATAATGTGCACGCACAATATGAACTACTCCTCGCATCACGAGATATCAGTTCTCCCTAAGTCGAAGGCAAATAATCCGAAACTCCATCCAAAATCCCAGACACCAAATTGCTTCCATACAATGAGCCAACAAATGGCTCCCATGCAATGGGCGAACAAATGGCTCCCATGCAATGAGCCAACAAATCGCTAAACCATGAATACCAAAGGAGAGGAAGAGCTCTACAAGTCGGTCGAGCTGACTGAGCTACGGCTGGCGTTGGAGGACTCGTGCGTCAATGTTGAAGAAGTGCCTTGTGACCGCCTTCGGGCAGAGCTGGAAGCAGTCTCAAGTTGTTGCTTGGTGTGTTTGTGCATCAGCCTGTTCAATGTTAGAACGTGTTGCGGATTGTAGACCGAATGGTACTTACTTGGCGTACTCTGACATGGCGTTGTCTGAGCTGTCGAATTCGTACTGACTGAAGTTTTGAGAGTTGGACATTGTGGGATCGGAAAATTCTTGGGAATAGCTTTGAGGAGGAGAGACGGAGCCCATGGTAGTAGTAGGTATTTATGTGTGGTGGAGGTGGAGCTAAGTAAGCCTGGAGTAGATCACAAGGATAGGTTGGTGATGGAGGAGTTGACAAGGTGGATGGAGTTGACAAGGTGGATGGAGTTGTTTGGCTCGTTTATATGCACTTTGGATATGCACTTTGGACATGCACTTTGGATATGCACTTTGGAGAAAGGGGATTGCTGGCTTTTAAACAGAATTGCTGGGTCATGGTCATACCAGCAGTTCTATAACGTTAGCTATACCCTGAGGGTAAGCCAGTCCAGGACAAAGACGCAGAACAGAAAAGGTCAATGCATGATATCTGCCGCTCTGATTCGAGCTGGGGTCGTCTCGCTCAGAAACAGGGATCTGAAATCGTAGAATCATCATTCGTCCAGAGGGGCAGCTTGGGGGAGTTGCTATAATCGCCTTGCAGATTGGGCGATCCTCAGGGTCCAAATGCCATTCCGAGTCCCTGCATGGCATTTTAACGGCCTTGGCAGATGCTTCACGTACTCTACATTGAACAACAAAGGGTCTGGACGTGGGTAGATATTCAAACCGGCACTCCAGCTGACTCTGGGTTCTGGGTCCTCCTCACTTCTGCCAGATTGGGAGGGCAGATTCCACAGTGCAGATTCCGCAGTGCAGATTCCACCGTGCAGATTCCACCGTGCAGATTCCACAGTATAGATGGCGAGGCCTCTCACCACAGCTTCTCCCAGCTGTAAACACAGCCGGGATTCATCGACATGGACATTCCAGTGACGCAGGGTCGACTAATCGAAAATCCCATGTGCACCGTTGTCACCGTTCCTCGCAGATCCTCAAACAGTCTGTGGGTGACAAAAGCATCATTGTCGCCACAGATGATGCTTCTGTGCCGCTGTTTGGGGCCCGTTGGACCCTTTTCTACATACTCCGCCAACGCTTCGACCACATAGCCTCAATATTGGTATACCAGCCAATTCTACTGTCTATGCTCAAGCGAGTACTGATGTCGAATATGTAGCCATGGCAACTGTACCTCGAGCATCTCTCGCCGTCCTTCTCGAGCTTCAACATGAAATAAGTGGCTTTCACCATACGATTGCTGATCTCGACCCGAGCATAGGCCCTCCCACATCCCGCCTTGCTTGGCTATCATCATCAGCATCACCAATAGCAAGTTTTCAGCCTCTTCGTCTACTCACTACATCCAGTGTCGTCATCAAGAAAGGCACGAATGTAGCCATCTAATCACCAGCTCAACAGTCTGTGGTAGCTCGCCATGACGATACTCACTACTATATTCACGGCTTATACATGGTAGGAGCACTGTCTCGCCCAACGCTAAGCACCATTAGCTGGAGATAATCGCGTACAAGGCTGCCAGAATTCATAACGAGAACCATCGTTTCCCGAAACGGCATCATTGGCCTCAAACCGCGTCAGTCTTTGCCGCTTGACGTATCTTTGATGTCCATATTGGGCAGGCCGTGCTGAAAACCTCCATCCCTATGGTGACAATTCAGAGGCAACAGATTGTACGGTCAAGCGAGTGCTAATACAGATGGCATGACATCGCTCTGTCCAAAACAACAGCAGTCTACACTATGACGACAGAAATCGCCACATACAAGTCAAGCCGCGTTTCACTCCTGCACAAGAATCGCATCTCGATATCTCTGTTTTCGGGAAATGTTTTCAAATCTGTCTGCTTCGGCCGGGTATGACGTCTGCGGGTTAGGGGGCTTGAACACGTTTCAGGGTGTAATCAATCATTCCCTGTGGTCCGACTCCGACACGCACCTTAGGAGCATTTCCTTCCGGGGACAATCGTCCCGCTGGACATGTTCGGGTATGCATTTGGTTTGGAATATACCCGGAGCCTTGCAGCACGCGGCACAACCTTTCCACATATCACTTCCCTAAAGCAGTAGGTGAGCTATCGTACATTGTACATCCTGTGGAACACTTGAACATGGCTATCATGATAAGATATGCATGTTGTATGTATTGTATATCTGTCTAATTACAAGTAGGGTGACTGATATGAAGAGCCATGATATGCATGCTGTATGTATTGTATATTTATGTAATTACAAGAAGAGTGGCTGATACTATATAGCAGTCATCCTTTGTTAACAAATATGAACAAGGACAGTGTGTTTGCGACATCCTTTGTTAACAAATATGAACAAGGACAGTGTGTTTGCGACATCCTTTGTTAACAAACATCACAAGGACAGTGTGTTTGCCGTCTCCGTTGTCAAGAGGAACGCAGCCGCTGCACAAAATACACGATGCCATCAACACTGCGTCATCTTACTTCTGCATCGACATCTTGCTCTCCTTTACTGTTCAAACCTGGCCCAGGTTTTGGCACACCCACGACGTCATCCTGCTCCCTCTTTTCGCCAGAAAATACACGGACAAATCACAAAGGGATCAACAGTTTTGTGCAGCGCTGATCAACGAGCATTGCAAACGTTCCAAGCAAGCACAGCACAGCACACATGGTACAAGGCTTATCGGTGACCAAGCAATGTGATTCTGCCTTCCATTCCGCAGTAGTGACAAACATACCATGGATACCGATTTCCTGGGTCCGACACCGTTCCATTTCTCCGCATATCTGACAGGCGATCACCTCTCCAAAATAAACCTGATTTTCACACGTCAAGTTTTCGTCCGCGGACATTGCGCTGATTACGCAGGCAAGGCTGAAAAATATTTGAATTTTGGGAAGCTTAAAGATAACATTGTCCGTAAATCATCGGTATCGATTTCAAGTCGATAAAGTTTAGATCTGAAGCCGATGTTGCTATTCCTCGAGGCTAGAGTTATAGGAGAGTGTGGACTTACTTTAGTAACTAACTATATAAGATGATCTTTATAAAGACGCTCCAACGAGTTTTCTAGCTAGGGTTATATTTTCTCTCTTTGGGATCGATACCCTCTTCGAAAGTCCAATGCAAGTATACGCCGTAGTAACGACGACTGAATCTTTCAGACACTTCAACTACAGAGACTGCTTGGAAAGCTGTACCCTTTGCGATAGCCATCTGGGGCTGGAATGGACGAAATACCTCTTTGATACCATCAATGACAGCCAGCCTGATGCGTTTGGAAAGATATTTCGAGTTGCCAAACCTACCAACAGTGACAATGGTGTTGAACTTGGTGCCCTCAGGCATGGTCTCATTGCCTGAGATTATCTGCTCCCTAAGAAGATTGATGACCATCTAAACAGGGTGAGAAAACAAAGATTCCATAACCGCCTTCGATATAACGACATTGCACTCTACATGATCATAAGGCAGTCCATATACGACGTCTTTCATAGCCAGGCGAACAAGATACTCGGATTCTTTCTTACCAGGTCGACAGCTTTCTGTACCGAAGATAGATTTCTGCTCCTCGAATTGATTCATGAGGACCGATCTAGGTCGTGTCTTGGCATCATCGATGTTGTTAAAGCTGTCGCCAAACGTCGTCGACAACCAGCCGAGCAGGGCGCGGTTGATAGCAGTACTTCCCAAGTTACCACCGAGTCCAGGTACAAGCTCTCGAATCCGGAGTGGAGAAATGGCATCAATATAGTAAACGACCATGTCGATTGTACCTCCCCCTGCATCGCAAACGATCGAGAATGGTGAGAGAAATCAAAGGCGAAGGGACTGACCAATTGAGAGAGAAGTCGAGACTTGTAGTACAAGGTTTTAACGATGCAGGAAAAGAGTTTATTCTCTGTCAATCACCGACCATCCAGCGAGCTAGCCAACGAATTATCCTCGCAATCGCTGTAACTTTACTTGCATCTCCTGCACATCGACTTCCAAAGCCAAACAAACGATTTTCTCTATGTCCGAGAGACATTTCACAAGCATATATCTAATTGAAAACCCTTCAACCGTACCATGCTTGTTTACTTACCGAAGGAACTCGAATCCCGCTACCCTCAAGGCACCATTATAGAGATCATCTTACCTCTATATGGTATTCCCGAAGCCGGATTGCACTGGTTTAATATATACCAGAAGTACCACAAGCCCAATCTCAACATGACCACCTCTATTTACGACCCTTACCTCCTTGTTACGAAGCTATTGCCTGTAATACCTATAAGTAGATATGCATCGTGTTGAGATAAGATACAGCCGTTAAAGATGAGGTTATTGCTGGGAGAAAGTATCTCAAGTGGCTTTGCGAGAAATTTGGCTTTAGCTCTGTTCTTCTTCTTGGTGCATGAATTCGTTGTCGTGGAGAATAGGAGTATCGTCGGTTTGCATTCTAATAACGCTAAATGCACTTACTTAAACTTGCAGGCGATAGCTTCGTAACAAGGAGGCAAGGGTCGTAAACAGAGGTGGTCATGTTGAGATTGGACTTGTAGTGCTTCTGGTATGTATTGAACCAGTGCAATCCGGCTTCGGGAATATGCCATCAAGGATACTAACCAGCATCACCTGGACTAATCTTTCCTTATTCAAGCATTTCAGTTGGGACAGCGATGGCGGCTGCTTCGGGCTCGGAGATGGAACGTATCTCGTGATCTGCCTCGGAGTTGCCTTGGTTGCTTGAATGCTAGGTATTTCGTGGGTAAAGTGTGGGTTCAAGAGGTCGTGGTAGGTATGAGGTAGGCTGGAGATGACCCGACGCTCACTGAGAGAGGTTGGACATAAGTCCCAGTGATGTCGATGATATGGGAGCATCCCACGCCCCGTTGAACCATGGCTGCAATTGAAATCTTCGAGTTTGTGTGTTTGGTGTTTGGTGTTTGGACGGTGTTTGGTGTAAGAGAGACGGATGCATCACGGTTCAATTTGGCCGAGATTCGAGCCTATTGTATGGACCCTGCTTTTTGAATGCCATCATCACTCTATACCGAATTAGGAACGTCTACTTTGAACCTCCCCTCCAAGCTTGGCCATCATTGAGGACATACGACCACCTCTCAAGACGTCTACCCTATTCTCAATAGCCTGGCCTTTCAATTGCCTCAGGACTGCCACTGAACGAAGCCAGAGACACCAGACATCTCACCCGCCTCGAACCTCTATTACGAGGTACCCATTCTCGATATCATACTCAATTCACCACCACCACAACCATGTCAGGAACATCAGTGCCCTCGTCCTTCGACGAAGATGAGTACGTTCTCACCCCTCCTCTATCCTCACCATCTAGCAGCCCAATCCACTTTTCAAGTCCATACCTCGCTAACAATCCCCACCAGAGACTTCCACTCCGAATCCCGCCTCCAAATAATAACTCGCCGTCTAAAACAAGAACCCCTCGTCCCCCTCGGTTGCATGCTCACAGTCTTTGCCCTACTGGGTGCCACACGGGCCATGCGCAAAAACGACCACCACACGGCAAACAAAATGTTTCGCCGCCGAATCTACGCTCAAGGCTTCACCATCGCCGCCCTAGTAGTCGGAAGTTCGTATTGGAAGGGTGACAGGGAGAAGAGGAAGGAATTCGATAAAGTGGAGGGTGAGAGAAGGCGGGTAGAGAAGAGGGAAAGATGGTTGAAGGAATTGGAAGTGAGGGATGAGGAGGATAAAGCGTTAAGGAGGGAGGCTGAGCGGAGGGGGGCGAGAAAGGCAGAGAGGCGGGAGGAGCTTGAACGGAAGGAATTGGAAAAGGAGGGGAGTGAGAGTCCTGTTAAGCCTGTGACGGAGGCGGCCAAGGATTTATCTTGGGGGAAAGAAAAGTAAATTGTATTTTGGAGAGTCTGTACGAGTATCGTATTGGACGGCTTGTAGCAAGGCCAGCAGCTTCAGCTTGTATATATCGTGGCCGAAAATGGAAATCACATTATAAAGCGCCCGTGATGGCAACGTATCAGTTTGTTGTACTCAATTTTCGTCTTCTTTATTCTTCAACAACTTTCCATTCCAAAACATCCGCTCTTCTCCCAGCCTCGCTCATTCTCTCCAAAATGTGGCTTCCACAAGCCACGAAGTTCCGTGTCATCACGTTATGTATGCCCAGCCAACAATTCAGCTCTTCGAAGAACACATCCAGTGAAAGACAAGTCATCTAGACTCTACCTCAGTCTAAATCCACACATGTTCATTGCGCAGCGAACTGACGATTCTCGCAAAAGTGATAAAAAGGCTCACTTCAGACGGGAACTCGTAGGGTCTTCATCTTTGGACATAAGGCGACCGTAACAAGCGCGGGAGATGTTGAACGTGAAGATTAGTTAGTGTATTCATTGTGCCAAAAAAAAGTCCCAACACCAGCCAACCAGCACCACCCTAAGCTCCCAAGGAGACGTAATGAAACACGCAACGAAAAAACAGCAAGCAGAAGTGACGAGCCGGAGCCTCTTCCCTCTCTAATCCATCCTTATCCGGCTCAGCTCGCTGGCGGCTCATGTAAAAATACGCAATGCAAGATCCAATTGATATCATATTCTCTCCTCTTCCTGTTCCCAATACGTCATTCTCTCAAGCCCGGCAATCGCCTAGCAGTTGCACCCTCCAGCTTGCGTGTTGTTCGTCTCCGGCCTCAGATCCACGCCGGGTCGCTGTGCGGCCGAGCGCATGCTTCGAGTTCCAGCCTGGTCAAGGGGCAGCTTCTTCGCTATTGCAGTGAATAATTCCTTGACGTTCTCGGCCGTCTTAGCGGACGTTTCGAAGAATAGAAGCCCTGCTTCTTGGGCGTATTGTTGAGCATCAGCGGTCGTGATGGCACGCTTGTCCGGGCTCTCGGTGACAAGATCGAGCTTGTTGCCTGCCAGGGCGATAATAATGTTCTCGTTTGCCTGTCTCTGTAGTTCTTTTACCCATGCCTTTGCTTTATCTAGGGAGGACTATTGCGTATGTTAGGGCATGTGATGTGCAGTTGCCTGGATGTCCACGTACAGCTTGTGTGATGTCGTAGACGACTACGGCGCAGTTTGCGTTTCTATAGTACATGGGAGCCAGTGACTTGTAACGTTCTTGTCCAGCGGTATCCCATATCTCGAACTTGACGGTTGTGGATTCGTCCAAGGCAATTGTCTGGGTAAGGAACGCGGCGCCGATGGTTGATTCTCTGTAGTCATCAAATTGGTCCTAAATAAATATCAGAACTGGTCATGCTGAGGACAAGATACTGGCGGTACTCACTTTAACGAATCGCAATACTAAAGAACTCTTGGGTAATTGTTAGTACACATGCAGGCTTCCGCGAGATAAAGAGCACCAACCTTGCCAACTGCCGATTCACCTGTATTAGACTATCAGTAATGGTTGTGTATGCTGTCTTCGCTTGATAACAACATACCGAGTAGCACCAGCTTGAACTGAGCAAAGCGCGAGTTTCCTCCTGGTCTGCCGCCATGTTGAATGCGAGTTGCCATGATGGCGTTGGGAGAGATGGAGAGAAGATGGAGGGGTGGTTGTTGGTGTAGAAGCGGACAGTATGGGTGATGAAGGTATAGAACAAGCGGGTAGGTGTCCTGTCAGCGGTGGTGGTGGTGGTGGTGGTGGTGTTGTGGTTGATGAAGTAGTAAAGACCAAGGGCAAGATATCACGTTCGCTCATTGGCAAGCCACGATTTATGACGCGAAGCTTAACATCGATCCCCGAATCGCCAGAACTTACTAACACCTGGACTGATCGCGATATCGAACAAATCCCCCAATAATACCTAATCGAGAGAGTCACAGACGCCATACTCTCCATCCCTCCAACTCCCACCTTAAACCCGTCATGGCCGCTGCGAGTCTCCCTTTCCGGGACATCAATGTCCACTCGTCGCCCTCGCATTATGCTTTCTCCTCGCCTTCCACGCCCAATGCGCCCACACTGGTGATCGACCGTCCTACTGGAGATATAAGGCTGAATGATGGCAAGCTTCTGGGGACACGGAGAGTGTCTAGCATAGCTGGTATACTTGGAATTATCAGTTTGCGCCTGGGTATATAAATCCCTCATCGCTTTTGAATCATGGCTCATACCATCAGACAAATACATCGTGGTCATTACGAAAGCCCAGCCGATGGGCCGGCTCAAGGGACATATGATATACAAGATTGTCGCGACCGAGTTTCTGCCCCTGAGAGAGGGCTCATTGCGCGACCCAGATGAGGAAACCTACTTGACACTGCTCAAGAAACTCATCAAGACCGGACCCATGTACTTTTCCTACTCATTCGATGTTACCAATACCTTTCAGCGCCAATCTGAGGCAAACGCAAATTTACCAATCTGGAAACGCGCAGACGACCGCTTCTTCTGGAACAGATTCCTCTCCTCCGATCTGATCCATTTCAGATCTGGAAAGAGTACATTCGGTCAGCATGGCGAACAGCCAGCGGTCGACCCATTCATCCTGCCGGTCATGTTTGGCATGCTCAGGATCACCAACACGTCAATTAAAGGCAACCCTCTCACATTTGTACTCATTACACGTCGATCGCGGCTTCGCGCTGGAACGAGATACTTCTCGAGAGGCATCGACGAGAATGGAAACGTTTCAAACTTCAACGAAACGGAACAGATAATCATCATAAATGACGATGCATCGAAGGGGCCTATCAGCTATGCGGCAGACGCGGGCATGAAGAACGGCAATATTGGAGGCCGCGAAGCACAAGTTTTGTCTTACGTGCAGACTCGAGGCAGTGTTCCTGTATACTGGGCAGAGGTCAATACGTTGCACTACACGCCAAAGTTGCAGGTGCGTAATGTTGAGACAGCCGTATTAGCAGCCAAACGCCACTTTGACCAGCAGATCCGACTGTATGGTGAGAACTACCTCGTCAATCTTGTTAATCAAAAAGGTCGCGAGAAGCGCGTCAAAGACGCATACGAACAGATGGTACACTTGTTGGTCTCTTCCCCAGCAGGGGACCTCCAAGGTGACTCGAGAAGCGCAGAGGCTATGTCTGCGATTGAGTCAAAGGGGAGCAGGTCTGAGTTCGACCGTCTTCACTATGTCTACTTTGATTTCCACAACGAGACAAAGGGACTCCAGTGGCACCGAGCCCAACTTCTCATGCAACAGCTCCAAAGCGGCGTTAACAAGGGTGGCTACTTCCGAGGCGTTGACATGCCTGGCCACGAAGGTAGAACAGAAATTCGCAGTAAGCAAGATTGCGTTGTGCGGACAAACTGTATGGACTGCCTGGATCGTACAAACGTTGTCCAAAGCATGCTAGGAAGATACATCCTCAATCGCATGCTGATCGATCTCGGACTGCTGCGCGAGGGCGAAAATGCGTCAGATGATCAAGCCTTTGAGCATCTCTTCCGCAACGTATGGGCAGACAATGCAGATGTCGTTAGCAAGAGCTATTCCGGCACAGGTGCACTGAAGACCGATTTCACGAGGACTGGTAATCGAACCAGGCGTGGCGCACTCATGGATCTATCAAACTCTATCACAAGATACCTCAAGAACAACTTTGCTGACGGACCGCGACAAGATGGCTTCGATCTGTTTTTAGGCGCACATCTTCCTGCTCAAGGTGGCTCTTCTACTTTTGTGGACAAACGCCCTCTCATTATTCAGAGCATACCGTACCTTCTACTGGGCAGCATGTTCCTCATTTTCGTCGGCTCCTTGGCACGTCGGGAGCCTGATGCGGTCATTTGGCCTTTTAGGCTTCTTATGATCTTCGCATTGGTCGTTGGCGTGGCGAGCGGTTACTTCGTCTTCACTCATGGAGCATTATACGTAAGTTGATCAATCTTCTTTCTTGACTATCAAGGTACTGACACTAAACAGGTAAACTGGCCAAAACTCAACCCACGACCTTGGGCAATAGAAGCGTACGAAGATGCTCTTGGTCGCGCGCGGCAAGAACCAGTTATTGGAACCTTTGTAAAGACTCACGAACGAGGGAAAAGTGAAGCCAGGTTAGGTTTCATGGAGGAGGGCAAGAAAAGAATTGAGTGAAGTACGGGTGCTGATTATTTTTTACTTCTTATAAGATATCCACATACGCACCGTGAGTACCTAGTCTGCGAGTGGGGTGTTGCATTGGAACTTTGAACTGTATTATAGCGCTGGCGCGCACTAAATGGATTACACTAATAGCATTGCTTGCGATTTCACCTACCAATGCCAGTCCAGGTCGAATCAATTCGCATATTGATCGCGAGAACCGTGGAGTCGCAATGAAGAATAGGTTTGTCAGAATACGGGTAGGAGGCTCGACAACATAGGTATGATCGGCTCTTCCGCTGCTGCCTCTTGAGGTATGCAGCAAAGCTCCCATTTCGAGTTCCGATATCCGAAATCAAGATCTCCGCACTGGCATATCCTTCTCGTCGTTAAGTTTGGGAAGATTTACGATGCATCCAATCAAGAACTGCTAATGACTGAGGTGTTCGCTTCCATTATTATATCGTATTGTGGAGGAGAGCCATCAAGACGGGAGCCCCTCGACTGATAATTACACGAACACCAGCTCCGTATAAATATTTGAATATGTTGTTCTGGTAACGGCGAAAATGAAGGCTGCGACTCTTTTCTGCTTGGGGCTGCTGGCGGTTCTTGCGGCTCCAACTGTATGTACTTGGTAAGCGTTCCTATCCGTGGATGTACATTCCAAAACAACGTCGCTATCAATGAGTTAAAAGGCGTTCGATGTATGAAATCTCGAGGCTTCGACTATGCTGATACGGATACGTTTGCTTGATCTCAACTTGATCGCTGTCAATACTAACAACCTCTTTTCTAAGAACGGCGTCAAGTCGACTCGCCAGCCTCCTTTCCTCAGGCGCAACAGCCCTTTCCAAGGAAACGGCTCCCTTCAAAACTGAATCTGCACCCTCAACAATTAAACGTCCGAGCCCGCTGAAAAGCAATGAGAGAAGAAATGGGAAACGCATTATCGAAAACTTCCCTGTTTCAATTGTTACACTGATTGCCCTAGAACTAATTAAATCGGGAATGTGCTTAGCTCGTTGAGATATCAGGGAGGTAATCCAAGGTTATACATGTCCAATTGAAGACGTGAATAATACTTTTATGAGCGTGTTGTTTCGTGTCTTATGATTAGGAATGCCGAACAGAGCAATGGCTGTGGCCGACGTCACTAAGACATTGCACTTGTTGGTATGCCAAGATCCATTCCGCATGGTGTGATAAATCTTCTTGCTGGAGTTGTGAGTAGTCGAACCTGTCTATCATATTTGCATATCATAATGGGCCTGACGGAATACTCATGTTTTTCGACGCCCTACTCTCACCATATTCCACATATTTTACACCTCCATAAAAACGCCTCACATTTTGCTTGCGCGCTGTCCAAAAACGCTTCAAAGCTGACCATGATATAACCTAACCATTACTTTCTTTTGTCAACCGCACTTGCCCCCTATCTTATCGTTGCCCCGCCAATCTCCTTTCCTGGACCTCAGACAATGCGCGGCTGCCGCTCAAGAACGCGACGACTCCAACGACACCGGCAGCGGGCAGGGTCTGGAACAGAGTCCAGGAAGTGTAGTATAGAAAGAAAACGCCCTCCATGGAAATGATGCTTCCGAAGAATAGAATATGGCTGACGGGTGCAGCACCAAGCGCTTGCGACAAATGGTTCAAGTTTGCGCCGAGCATTCCCCATCCGATGAAAAGAGCGGGAATACATGCGAGCAAGGCCGCAGCGAAGGCGAGGGTGATAATCTTAGGGGGCGACTTTGGGTCGGCGCGGAAGACGTGGTGAATCTCTGGCTGCTTGCCATAACGGAGCTGAGGTTCAGCAGAGGGCTGCGGCATGTTCTTGTCTAGGGCGATGGACAGATGGAATGGATCGCCCTTGTAGGGCGTAGATGAGCCGAAGGAGCCGATTACGATGGAGGCTTTGAGAGGAGAGGCGGTCTTTAAGAGGATGGAGGGAATGATACTGTGTGTCTAGGAGTCCGGTCAGCTTTGATCCTCAACTATAGATGTTGCGCAACGCATACCAAATCAACCTTTGCCTTTCCAGATTCCTTTACAATGAATGGGTATGATTCCTGGAGTCCAGATGTCGGGTCGGTGATTGTCAAGAAAGCTTGGTGTGGTTTCCTTCCCTTTCCTCCATTTGTGACGGTCAAGATAACCTTGAGAGCTTCGCCCTGTCCTAGGCTAACCGCCTTTTCGAGTGGTTTCGATGGGCTCAAGCTGTATCAATCATCAGTATTGGGATAATTCCGATGTCAAAGTCCACGTACCTCTCTTTTTGAGCTCTGTCCACGCTCCCCTTTGCTTGAATTGACACGCTCGCATCTTCAAAACTCCATGATGCAGCCGACACCAGGGAGACTCCGAGGAGGAGTAATGAGGGGAAGAGGGGGTTTATCAGGCGCATTTTGGTGTTGTTGCAGAAGTCGAGGTATCGTCCACTGGATGTCCCCTTTCAACTCTGTCCTCAAGCCAGTCAGCCAATCGGGGAAGAGCTAGTCACATGATCTCTATCTCTTGTTTTCAATTGAAGTTTGCGAAAGTTATTCACATACTCAGAATCATATGAGAAAGTAATTCACATACTCAGAATCATATGAGAAAGTAATTTACATAATCAGAATCATATGAGAATCCTACTCTGGAATCACGGAGCTTCTATCGATTCTATTGGAGAAAAGAGAAGTCGTCTCGTTGCTAGGGTCCATCTGTGTGTTGGCCTTCAACTTTGTTTTTGTTTTGATCGCCAATGATAATACTGGACTATCGCGCTTTCCTTCGATTATCACCATCTTCACATTCAATTCCCCTCAGACCAAACCAGTATCCAATATGGTCCTCACAAGGGCGCAACGCGCGCAAGCAAAAGACATGCCGCCGGCCTCACCACCCAAATCCAGTCTCCTCAAAGCACCAGTCCGACGAGGCAGACCAAAGAAGACTCAAGACGATCCAGCAACAGATGCTGCCCCAAAAGTAGCCGTCCAAAAGACTGCACCGAAAGAAGTTGCGCCAAAAGCTGCACCACTGAAGAGCTCGGTATCGAAAGCGTCTACTACATCAGCAAGAATAGCCACCACAAAAGCTTCGGCTGCGACCATAAGAACCACAGCTGCGCCAAAAGAGAAGGGAGAGAAAGATGAGACCAAATCGCCAAAGCATTCAATTGCGAAGAAGGCGAAGACCAAGACAGGTGCGCCTAAAACAGAGGATGAAACGATGGAGAAGAAAGCGCCGAAAGGGACATCTGTGAAAAAGGCAACAAAGTCCACAGGCCCTAAGACGCTGGCGATCAAGACTGCATCTCTGAAAGCTTCCACTACCAGGAAACCAGCAGTACCAAAGAAAGCGATGAAAACATTGAAAGCCGAGAAACCTGCGGATCCGGCAGAAGATGAAGAGGATGAGCTGGCCATGGATGAGAAGCAGGTCGAGGTGCAAGACTTTGCAACGACCCAGGAAAAGAAGGAAATCTCAATCACGCTACACAGGGATGCCGTGAGAGAAGAACCTCCCGAGGATACAATGGCAGCGTCTTCATTGAAAACACCCTCGAAAATCCCTCTGTCCGCGTTGGCCATCGCCCAACCGGCACCAATGAAGCTCCCTTCGCTTTCGCCGAACAAAATTCCTGGATCAGTCAGAAAGCCTGTCGTTTCCTCTGTGCTCTTCGCGAGTCCAGTAAAGCTGAAGGCAGTGATAGAGCATGAGCCAACAGATCTCGGCTCCCCGAAGAGACCGAACGCAGTCGAAGAGACAGTTGGGTTGGCCAAGTCGCCAGTACGACCAAATGTCACATCAGAACAGCCTGTTGGTCAGGACTCAACGACGGCAGAAGCAGCTGCAGGAATTTCCCGAACACCAGTTCGGCCAGCTCCTACACCAGGGAGACCGTACATCAGCCAGAGCGTAGCAAAGCCAGAAACACATGCCATGATTTCTCAAACTCCAGTGCGACCGAATATTGCCATGAAGAGAAGCGTTCTCAGCCAAAGCGCTTCTATTCCAGAAAAACAGGCAGGAATCTCTCAAACACCAATTCGGCCAAACGCTTCCATGGGTCAGAACATCTTCAAGCAAAGCCTTGCACAAAGTGTGAGGGCACCGGATTTCACACAGAGCACTAACAAGCGTACAGCTGTTCCGTTCTCGGACTCGGTCCTTGTTCCTGCGAAGCGTCTGCGAACTTCCTTCTCGATGCCTGTATTCGATCTGGGTGTGCCTAAGCTGGCTTCAAGCAACCGACCGGGAAGTCCACCATCACCTGTGAAGTCATCGATGCGTTCGCCGGAGAAGCAGCGTTCACCTAAGAAAGTCAGCTGGCACCAATCTCCTCTTCCCCAGCGTGTTATGCAGGATGAGCCACCTGAAAAGATTACTGGCCCGCTGGACGGTCTGGTGTTCTTCCTCGACGTGAATAATGTTGAAGGTGTTGATTCCAACGAATTGTTTGCGCCCGTGATCGAGCAACTTGGTGGCTATGTCGTCCCCGATTGGACCAGTAACAGCATGGGTGTCACCCACGTTGTCTTCATGAACGGAGAGATGAGAACGTTAGAGAAGATTGTCGCAACGAATGGTCAAGTTCATTGCGTGAACATTAGTTGGGTTCTAGAGTAAGTTCACCCTTTTCGAGTGGATTCATGGAGCGAAAGTTAACATGTCCCAGCTGCGAACGCGAACACACCCACCTCAATGAAAAGGAATTCAAATACGCCATCGACTTAACCCGTATCCCTGGCCTCATCACACCCAAGACCTCACAAACCTACAACTCTCTCGCGACACCGATCCCCTCACGTACACCAGCCGCCCCACCGCCATCACAACGCCATTTCGACTTCGCCCCCACGACCCCGGCTCGTGAACCACTGGGTCTTATGATTAGAACTCCAGGCTATTTCAAGCCGAAGACGCCGGCGAGTGTGGGTATGGGAAGTGTGGATCCGGTGGATTGGGATGATAAAGAGAATGTTAGTCCTGAGGCGACGAGCCCGTTATTGCAAAAGACTTGTCCGCCAAAGCAGCAGAATAAGAGTCTTTTTGGTTTCGATGAGGCAGTTACGCCATTTAAGAATCGGTTTTTGCTTGCGAGGAGGAGAAGTGTGGATGGTGCTTGAGAAGCGTTGTTTTGGTACTTGATACTGGAGTTCTGTTTGGTTCGCTGGAGTCGTGATGATGTTTTGTTCTTTTTGGCGTTTGTTTAGGAAGGAGGCTTTTGGGTTATGATACCCAATGATTGATCGACTGTGTGCGTGATAAATTGATTGTGGAATTGAGAACTGTTGTACTTGATCCTACCTTTGAGAGAAAGACTGCCTGTATTTCCACGTCTGGCTGCATATCGCTCGTGATTGTACGACGACAATAGTATCCTGATCTGTTCTGAATCGTTCCTCCTGTTGGTGTGAAAAATGAGTGGCTGTCTAAGATTTGGCATTGTGAACTTTGTATTAGGGATAAGATAAGCAAAAAAATAAATCATATTACGGCACGGTGATGTAAGTACTGATCATTCCCTTTTTGGCATTGTTGCGCTGACCGTTACGGAATAGATTCTTCACGACTCCGTACCGGTTTGCTTGTAATCTTAGTTGGACTGTGAAGAACAGACGGAACGTCTTAGGTCGAGAGTGTCCAATGATGTTTTTCTTGTAAATGGACACGAGTTGGGGTTATGTGTTTTGTTTAGTTGAGCGTGGTATGAATAGCGAAAGGAGACTTGTTTGTATTTGAAGAGATTCAGAGTTTGAGTATACTTCGTTAGATTTTCATGTAGATAATTTGTGATTCTTGTTGTTTATGGCTTTTTTCGATGGGGTCGTTCACTCGTTACTTTTAAAAGGTTTCGGGGCACCATACTCCTTTCCTGTTGAGATCCTCCGACGTGGACCTGAACTGCCTGTCTTTTTGCCTTCGCCCGCTCTAGATTTCCTATAGAGGCTCTTCACCTCTGTAATGTCCAGCTACCAGAAACGCCAGTTCAAGAGCTTGTTTCTCGTTGAGACGAGGATCGCAGTAGGTTGTGTAGTTTAGACTTAGATCCTCTTCTACCAGTCCCTCTGAACCACCGATGCACTCTGTGACGGCATCGCCGGTGAGTTCGAGATGGACGCCGCCGAGGAAGGAACCGTGTTGTTTGTGGATTTTGAGGGCGGAGGACAGTTCATTGTAGATTGAAGTGAAGGAGCGGGTTTTAAGGCCGCCTACTGTGCCCTTGGTGTTTCTGGAGGGAGATGGGAGATAAGTCGGGGGCTAGGGTTATTTAGAGTTGGGAAAGAGAGACATACCCATGCATGGGATCACACTGCCAAATCACGACATGTCCACTTCCCTTCACAGCTTCAATATGCGGACCAAGCATTGCCTCGACTTTGTCTTCACCGTATCGCGTGATTAAGGTCACTTTGCCGATTTCCTTCAATGGGTTGACGATATCGAGGAGTTCGATTAATTCGTCGTTTTTCATTGATGGACCGACTTTGATTCCGATGGGGTTTTCTAGACCACGGAAGTATTCGACGTGCCCGCCGTTGATTTGCCTTGTTCGATCTCCTATCCATAGGAAGTGGGCTGAGGTGTTGTACCATCCCTTTCCTTCGCCTTCTTTTGTTTTCGAGAGTGGAGAGTAATGTGTTGGATGGCTTAGATGGCGGGTTAGTGCTTGTTCGTATTCCAGGACTAAACCTTCGTGACTTGTGTATAAGTCGACCGTGTGGAGATTACCACCGGTATCTGCACCGACTGTCTTCATGAAGCGGAGGGCATCCGTTATACTCGTGACAATGGATTGGTATTTTGCTTGGACAGCTGAGTCTTGGACGTGGCCGAGACCCCAGTCTAATGGATTATGGAGGTCCGCGACGCCAGAGGAGAGTTGGGCGCGGACGTAATTGTTTGTTGCTGCTGAGTGGAAGTATGCATCGACCAGTCTATTTGGATCAACTCTTCTATCAGCGGGCTCGTAACCATTCAAGATATCACCCCGAAATGAGGGAATTTCTTTTCCGTCAAGCATTTCCGTGGGCGAGGAACGGGGTTTAGCGTATTGGCCTGCCATTCTAGCGATACGAACAACGGGTTTATTGGAGCCCCAAATCAAGACCAAACTCATCTGCAGCAGCAGTTTGATTTTCGAGTCGATGGCTTCATCTTGGCAGTAGGAGAAGAGTTCTGCGCAGTCGCCGCCTTGGAGGAGGAATGCTTTTCCTAATGCGACATCTCGTAGACTTTGTTTTAGTTTGATGATTTCGGTGGGTGTTACTATGGGCGGGAGATTTCGAAGCTTTGCTATAGCTGCTTGAGCTGCCGTTGCGTCTTCATATAGGACTTCTTGTTTTATGGGCTTTGATTTCCAGGCTGAGAGATATTAGTTGTATACCATCATGAGAGAAGGGCCACTTTCATTCTGGGCTCCATTCTGCTGCAGTGGGAACCACTCGAGATGCTTCTTGTTCGGCCATATTCGACTGTCGATCTACGATTGTAGAATATTCGTAGATAGGAAAGGAGTATCCCACAAGATTCTGATAGAATCAAGCGGCGAGTGAGACGGAGCAACGACTTTGGCAGGTCCTGAATGGTTATGTATCGATTGAGTGAGATTCGAAGAAGCTGTATCGTATCAATAAAGGATTAATTAGAAAGTAATGACTTTGCTTGAAGATATAAATGAAACGAGGGACATAGAGTACGAAGATACGAAAATTGGCGAGTCAAGGGGGAACATTGAGGGCTCTTTACGACCATAGAATCAACCGGAATTTGCTTACAGGGAGAGAGGCCTGATCAAGGTTGTAATCTTTTTCATTTCCTTCAAGATCTTCCAGGCAAAATGATTATTTTGGCAGTGAGCGAAGGTTTCTAGAGTCAAAAGAACAAATGTCGTCCTCTATCCTAGAATACTATGAGTAACCATCTACCTACCCAGCCCTATAGTACACCCCATCGCTAAATTGTACCTCGAATACCTTCATCACGTCCTAAACCTCCCACTCCCCCTCACATCCCTCCAAAATGGCAGAAGAACCACAACCAGATACCATCGTCGAAGGCGTGACCGAAGAATCCACCCTCCCCACGAACGCCGAAGACCGCAAAGCCGCCGCCGCTCTATCAGCCCTCGATGCTCGAGGTGACGACGATGAAGAGACCTCAGAGAAGAAACATGTCGATACCGCGGCATTGGATAAGGCTATGAAGAACTTAGATGTCAAGGCGTCAAAGGCAGATGTGTACAAGGGCAAGATTGATGCTGCCGATGTGAATTTGGTGGTAAGCATTGAACAGAATAGGATGACATCGGAATGGTACAGCGCTGATGTTATACTAGGTCTCGGAGCTAGAGTTGACGAAATTCAAGGCTACGGAATTGCTGAGAGCACACAAGGGAGATGTTGTCAAGGCCATCGTCGCCTATGTGACAGCACCGGTCTGAAGACGAGGTTGTACAATGGCTTCGTCTCGTAGCCCTCTGTCTTAATAGCTGTAGAGATGGGAAGAGATGATCTGGGCAGACCGCTTCGAGAACGCTCCGGAATTGGGATCGGTGGAGTCCCTCGCATCTCTCAAAGGAGAATGTGCTATCCTGCGAAGTCTACCCATGTTCGAATCTATTGGCATGTTTTAGGCGATGTACAGTATATTATGCTGCAGTTTTGAGGTACGAGTAATGAACTCCATGGCATTTCTATTGCTTACGCGCACAACCATGTAGTTGATCACAGCCTCGAAAAACTGCTACCGAAATGCTTCTTCCTTTCTCTGATGCCTAGACCGAACCATATTTCGGGCTCTGTACTATATTTATCGTGTTGAAGTCCTGGTTTGACTTGATTGTGGATCAGAATCCGACTCAGCCTCCACCATATGTACTGCTGAGGGGTCGCTCATCACACCCAAATATCACGGGCCGTCGCTGCATGTCCTTCATATCATGATCAAGTTTGCTTTCTCAAAGCTAAATCGATATCTACAGATTCTCTGCTCTCCCGCAAATTATCCATTATGCCGTCCAAAAATCCAAGAGCATCAAAAGCAAGTAGCACATTACACCATGTTGACGCGTCCCAGAGATATGCCCTCCGAAAGTCAATGACTGCTTTCATGCCATACATGGAAAAAAACGCACAACGTTCGTGCTGGGATCCTTGAGCAGGATAGCAAAAAAAAATCCACGCTCTGTGGCAAAGTACTCGGTCTGTTCCAGACTATTCGTGTCCGATCTTCCAAGGATGAGCTACAAGACCCAAATTCGTCAGTCTACGGGACTGAAGATCCACCGCGAGCTCGATTCATCGACCCTGGAGGCATCCGTAGATGGTTGAAAGCATGTGAAATGCATCACGGCACCCATTGCTCTTCTCAAGCGAACGGACTGGATACCACCTTTCGAGGCCCTTCTTGGCTCATCGACACCCAGAACGATTGTCTTGTTTCCGGAAACTCTGGACGTTTCTACTTCGCTCTGAGCTATTGTTGGGGATCTTCCGTTTCAACCAGCCTGACCGAAGGCAACCTTGGTGTTCTGCAAGAGCGAAACGCATTGAAAAAAGTCTCCATGGTTTTACCAGCTACTATCAAAGATACGATGCGGTTGGTGCTGCAATTGAAGGGGCGATATCTTTGGGTTGACAAGCTATACATCCCACAGGACGACAACGTGGTGAAGAAGAAGAAGAAGAAGAAGTTAGCGTCGATGGCAATGATTTACGCGAATGCGCATGTCACTGTCGTTACGGCTCAAGGCATGGACGCAAATGATGGGCTTCACGGAATGCAAGGAGCACCAGCCAGAGAGGACGAATCACCCTCCCCTTTTGGCAGTGTCGAAAACATGTGGACTGACAGTATCTTCGAGCTTGACATGCCTGACCAAAACATCTCGGACGCCGAACAAATGGAAGAGCAGTCGCAATTGTTGTTAGCCACAACTTGGAGCTCTCGGGGATGGACCTTTCAAGAATAAATCTTCTCGCCCAGGAAGCTGATTTCCCAGAATTCAACTGGGATTGCCATTGTGCGGCGTGGCATGAGATGCAGACGGATGTTGGGATCATGGCACGGCAGCCTTGCTCCATGACAATGAACGCTAATAGTCTCGACAAAACGATATTGCCGGACTTTCATCGCTTCTGTCGTTTGGTGTCCATAAACAACAGCTGAGATCTTACTTTCCAGGAAGATGTTCTTGATGCCTTTGCCGGTGCCCTTGATGTTCTCGGTCGGTCCTTCGAGGGAAGCTTTATTTCTGGCTTACCGCAGCTCTTCTTCAATGCGGCTCTCATATGGCAGCCATATCGACCATTGACTCGCCGCCAGTTATTGAAGTCTGATCTAGCCGTTTTGCCGAGCTGGTCTTGGATTGGTCTCCACTCTGAAAGCTGGAGAAGTAGATATAGCTATATCAGGCGGAATCCTGAAGAGTACATTCGAGAGGACCCGAAAATTTGGCAACGGTGCCCATGGCGCACAATCTCCACGGTAAAATGGTCACATTCAGTATCTGAGAATAGTTGGGGATTACAAATACTAGTCGCCGAGGCGAATGGCTCGTCTCCACCTTCTGGAACCAGGTTGCTGTCTAAAGCCTGGACTCAAAGACATTGCAATGTCACGAACCATAAGTATTCTGTTCACGAGAGTGACACCACTCAAGAATTTTGGTATCCAGTTGCTATTAAGGACTGAAACAACAAGGAACAAATGGACTCATCTATCGGATCACAATTCCTACACTGTCGAACTAGGCGTGTACTCTCAACGGGCCGGTAACGACTCTCAGTACTCCGGCTTCTGTGCAACAGTCAAACTCTTGGATAAATCAGGAGTCTGGGCTGGTGCACTACGGCTGAACTTGGACGCCTTCAGCGACGTGATTCTACATGGATACTACGAACCAGGAGATACTGGCAAGCAAACAGAGGATCCCTTGGTATTGCTCGAGTTCATCGAGCTCTCAAGAGGAGAAGTGGAAAATCAAATTACCGAAAGAGTCAGCTTTGATGAGTAGTATTGGCCCGAGTGCCCGCGATACAGTGGATTGTACAAATTCTACAATGTCATGTGCATCGAATGGAAAGATGGTATCGCATACCGCGAAGCTGTTGGGAGAGTCGTGGACCATGTGTGGGAAAGGGTCGCCACAGAAGTTATTGATGTGACTATCGGTTGAGAATTTCAACAATTTTGGTATAATCTCCCTTATATCTAGATGTTTAAATTTTTTCTCCATCACTGTGCAGCTTCAGGATTTAGATCGTGCGGTACTGCATGATGGGAGCTCCTTACCCTTCGTATAGGAGTATGGGATAATAGCCTTGCTCTCCTACAGTTGGAGCATTGGTCACCCCAGCTCTTATTAAGCATTTATTCTCCCAACAAAATGGCCTCTAGAAACCAGAAATCAGAAAGAGAGAGAGAGAGAGAGAGAGAGAGAGAGAGAGAGAAAGCAGTTCGTCACAAAGTTACCCATAAACCAACCCCTCTAGCCCAAACAACCAGGTAATTCGAAGTCCCCCCTTCCCCTCACAAAAGCCTTTTAAAAACACCGCTTTATTAATCTCATCAACCTTCGAAGCTCTTATTCTTCCAACTAACACAGCTTCATAGAGAATTGGTCGCCCGATATCTAAGCACCTTTTTCCTTTCAAAGAAACCCCCCTTTTCTATAAAATGCTTTGACGAGGGATATTCTCGAATCCGACTTTATTCGTGAGGAAGTGCTGGGGGATAAAAAAAGCTTTGGAAAACTAGAACGAGGTAGTGGTTATTGGTGGGTAGACCCGATTGTATTGATACATCGAAGCTGTTCTTACTCGTTTCTCTCGCTTGTCCATGGGGAAAGACATACCGCAATATATCGACCGATTCCTGCCCATTCCGTCGTTAAGCACAAAGGAAACGCGAATCAGTCAATCATTTCTTGTTAAACAGATGGACGATTATCTTGCATTGAAGCATAGTCTGAGTATATATTATCAAGCAGTAAAAACAACACCACCACTATTTCACGGTGATTTCTTCCCTCCTCGCCCGCCACCGCCACCGCCACCGCTACCACCTTGGTTTCCCCCGTTATTTCCACCATTTCTTGACCCTCCGTTTCCCAGTCTCCCACCGTTGTTGGTGGGTTGGATGCCTGGTCTTCCGCTGTTGTTGTTGGGAGGGTTGCTGCCCTTTGCATCAGGTTTGACTCCGAAGGGGTTGCTATTCGTATTGCCGCCCGAGGGCTTTGGCGTTTCTTTCGGTTTGCCACCGTTATTGAAAGGATTGTTATTGCCAAATGGATTCGACCTGTCGCCCTCTTTTGCCGGCTCTTTCGGTTTGCCACCGCTATTGAAAGGATTATTATTGCCAAATGGATTCGACCTGTCACCCTCTTTTGCCGGCTCTTTCGGTTTACCACCGTTGTTAAAAGGATTATTATTGCCAAATGGATTCGACCTGTCACCCTCTTTCGCCGGCTCTTTCGCCGGGTCTTTCGTCGGATTCGTCGGGTCTTTCGGTTTTCCACCGTTATTGAAAGGATTATTATTGCCAAATGGATTCGGCCTGTCACCCTCTTTCGCTGGCTCTTTCGCTGGCTCTTTCGCTGGCTCTTTCGCTGGCTCTTTCGCCGGGTCTTTCGCCGGGTCTTTCGCTGGCTCTTTCGTCGGGTCTTTCGCCGGGTCTTTCGCCGGGTCTTTCGCCGGGTCTTTCGTCGGGTCTTTCGTCGGGTCTTTCGGTTTGCCACCGTTATTAAAAGGATTATTATTACCAAATGGGTTCGACCTGTCACCCTCTTTCGCCGGCTCTTTCGGCTTGCCACCATTTGGATTATCAAGAGGTTGGAAGGCCCCAGGAGTCCCATTCGACGGCTTATTACCGTTCGGAAGATCATAGGGTTGGAAAGCCCCAGGAGGTCCAGTAGGTCTCCCTCCACCATTCGAGTACTTTGGTGGTCTTCCCCCGAAATCAGCAGGTTGATACTTCCCAGCGCCATTGGGACCGCCATTGCTTTGGGCTCTTGGTGGCGGAGACCTGGAGGTTTCGGGGTTTGGTCTTGGGATACCAGAACCTGGTTTGATGCTGCTGCGATAACCCCCTGTGTCTGGCTTTGGCACAGTACCCCAACCGCTAGAGATATAGCTGGGATCGATACCGTTTTGTTGGAGCGTAGTGTCGGTCAAGATTTCTCCCAAATCGACCAGGGCACCGAATTCACCACCAAAGCCTTGGAAGCCACCGTTGGCCCATTGATCGACGTTGTACTGGTCTTCGGCACGGAAGTTGTCAGTGATAGCTGCAGGGAGTACTTTGGTACAATCTGTCAAGTCGTTGATGTTGTTGACGCCTAATAGCGACAGGCGTACGTATTCTCTTGCGTAGTCGTCGTTCCAGTGCTGTTGGCCAGCTACATATGGTATTAGAAAGATATCATGAATCAGGAGGCAGAATACATACTTGGACCGGTGAATGCGTCCCACTCTGGTTTCGTGCGTGGGTGCCGAGATAGATTGATGTCTGAGGGGAACTTGACAATTCTATTGGGACGGGCGTCCGTTGTTTGTCCGTAGAACAATACATCCCACACGCCCGGCGTGGAATCTTGCGCTAAACAACATCTAATTAGTACCTCGCCAAAGAACCATCAATCCAACTTGGAGCGACTTACGATCCAGAGCGCGAGATGTGTCGAAAAAGCGCTGTTGGCTGGTTGAATGAGCTCCGACCAGTGCAACAAGGCCCTTGGGGCTGATTGTCTTGGCTTCAAAGAGAGCGATCAACTTCTCTGCGGAGTCATTGGCATCAGGTAGCAGGTTTGGGCTCGCTTGGACACCTCTTTGAGCGTCTCTTCTGCCAATGAAAGTCCTGACGCGGGGGCCTAATGGACAGGTCACTGTTTACTGTTAGCTTGAACAAAAAAAGGTTCGAGTGCACATTTCTACCTGTGGCTACATTGGCGCCAAACTGGATCAAATCTGCCATACCTATCCCGTATCGATTATATTTTGTGTACCTAGAAATGTCAGCATATGTTCCCGACTTACTCTCTTCAGATTTACCATTCTCTAGTTCTGGCACCGATCTCTTCTAGTCCTCTGTTCTCCACTCGATTAAGCTCGTCAGTCAATAAAATACCCCCATCAGCACCACCATAATCTAAACCTTTGCGCCACGCTCCCTGTCGAGAATTAGATGGATAGATGTGCCAGCCGATAATCGCGTACATACCGCATCATGGAAACCAAGACGTATAGCCCCTCGTGCAAAACTGTTGCATCTTCCACTTTTAGTAGAGAAAGTTGCAAACATTTCCTCCGCAACAATCCTCCAAGGACAACACTGGTCTTTGTTTCCGTTGCATAATGACTCGACCGTCTGGTCCAGCCTAACTTCAGGCATCCATTGTGGTCCATTGTCCAACGCTAATCTCTCGTCGCTCGTTCTTCCTGTAAGGATGTCTGCAATGAGCTAAAGAGGGTCAGACATCAACCGATTCATGAACAAGTATCGTGACCTACCTTTCCAACATTACTCCTGGGCCCTTGGGTGAGCAGATCTCCAAGTAACTCGCTGGACTCTCCTGGCTCTATAGCCTCCGCAGTACGGTTGACAGTGGCCAGTAGCTCCTCTCGTTTTGACTTCCAAGCAGCAGCCTTAGATCCTGTTGCTGCCTTCGCGAACCCGCAAGCAATGACATCTGAAAATAAACATGACGCTAAGAGAAGTGTATTAGACTTCATAGTGAATGACAAAGAAGGATCGTAAACGAGTGACAATAGCCTTCCACAATCCAGGAAACAAATAATTTGCGAATCTTCAGGACCCTTCCTTTAGGCATTATAAGGACGTGTCGCTTTAGAGCTCAAAACTGCAGCAGATAGTCAATCTGCGCCATTTAGGCGTTTGGTTCGCCTAGATTGCAGGTTCTCCTCGATACCTGGATAAAAATCTGTATTTCAGACCTTAAAAAGCACGATGCTGTATATTGGATCGTTCAAGTATGAAAACATCAGTGCGCGAGGCTTGATGTCAAGATTAAGGTATATTGATAATTGTGGTTGTTGTGGCTGGATTAGGGCATTTATGTCTAATTTGGGCGGGGCTGTTGTCATACCAGGTACGCACGATACTCGTCGCTAGTATCGAACATGTTTGGAAAGAACATCGGGAGCAAGCCAGGGGAACATACCTATGCGGTTGTGCACAAGCGACAGGTTTGAAACATGAGTGTGCCAATATCCTCGGCCGGGTCGGAAGATAAACGAATAAACGACGACATGTGTTCCGAGGAAGTACCTCCCTACCACCACAGAAGCTTACTCCCTCCATTTCAGTGTAGATCACCAACCCACTCTCCGTTCTGTGTGAAAGCTCGCTCCCTGGTTGGTTGACTTGGCGATTGACGGTAATCTGCATTGGAATTGAGGAAGTAGCATCGCCAACGAGCACGCATTAGGAGCCCGACAAAATCTTAGCCAGCCTGAGAATCCAGGAGATCTTGGAGCCCTTACACATGACGATGGAGTCTTCAGCTTGTGCCGCATGTCGGGAGAAGCAGATGTACTTTCCCTCTATCTTCGCCATGCGCCTGCGCAAAGGCTATCTATCTTCCTTGCAGCTCCAAGTCGAGAAGCGGTGTGATGGCGACCAAATGCCAAGTCAAAAAAGGCTAGAGTCTAGAATAGGGCAGTTTGTAGCATCTCGAATGCAGGTGGTTGGTATGTGCTTGAATTCAAGGTACGGAACCCATGCTATTGAGGTGATGTCCAAAGCTTCAAAGATGTTGCGACTTGTTCCGGTTGGTCGAATTCGCCCGTAGAAATTCTACGCCAGAAGGCCTCGTATAGCGTCTCCTTGGAGCCAACGTCAAGACTGTCAGCATTTGGTGAGAGCGGAAGCATGCCTTGCCACTGGATCATGAAAGCCCAGGCAAGGAAAAAAGAAGGGCCCTATCTCAGTGACAGTGTCGAACTTATAATCTGGAAGAGAAGGAGTACTCGCATTGTGTAAGGCGAAAGTGTATTCCATTTCGTTCGTTGTGTTGAACGGGGGTTCGTGGGTTCTTGATGAAATAAACACGCCCGCAAGTGGCTCTACATGTGGCTGGCCTTTGTGTCTCCTTGTTGTCCTAGCCAAAAAAGGGGTTGTCCTGAAGATGAGTACATAACCCGCAACGACCGGACATGGTGACTTTTCTACCTAGGTACAGGTAAGAGACTCTAATCAATACAGATCGCAGCCTAACTAGACAGCTCCCAAAATCCCAACAACCTCATAAAGCGCGTCTTCGCCAAGAGATAAGAATGTGAGATAGTAGATGACTCCTAGCTACCTTATACAATAACACACGCGTCCCCAATGGACAAAAGACAAAAGACAAAAGACGGAAAAAAGCGCGATAGAATCATCTGTAGTCGTGTCTATAATTCCCACAACTCCGCCCGACTCCGACCTCGGAAGTCATCTCCAGCCACAGACACGTGACAAGCAAACTCCCGACTAAGTAAAATAAATCTATATAGAATAAACTCGATGGAGAAAACAAAAGAAAAGTAATCCATGATGTGATGGATTAGGCGCTCTGTGGCATCCATACGAGTGCTCGATTGAAGTTGCGATTCATCAGACTTCGTCTTCCTCCAGTCATTACAGATTGGTTCCATCTACTCTAATGCTTTCGTATACCCGGGCGGGAAAGACGTGTGTCCCAAGAACTCAGCAACACTATAGTAGGCACAGGAATACACATACACAGATGCTAAGACCGCCAACCGACGCAAAGTGGAGAGGGCAAAGAAACTGCCTGCCTGGAGAGTCCCCTCTCTCCTGTCAAGCGCCGCCATATGCTATTTCATACATCCGTCGTCTGGACCTAGATCCATACATCACAACACATCCAGAATGCAGATCCCGATTGCAGCAAGGCTCTCAATGTCAGTGTCTACCCTGCCTCCTTATCTCCGCCTCAAACTTCTTCTCCTCTCTTCTCCTCCTTTCATACTCTTCTGATCTCTTTTTTTCCGGTGAGGTGGACGCTGACGACCCCAAGGTGTTGTTGAACAACCCCGTGACCTTGTCCCGAGCATTACTAGCATCTGTGAGTACAGTTTGCATTAGGTTTTTGGATGGCGCAACTGGAGTCTTTGTCTTGGCTTCTTTTGGGGGACTGGATACCGCCATTTTCCGCTGGGGTTGCGCACGTGGAGCTTCGTATTTCAAAGTTGGCGAAACGGTCCTAAGTTTTCTGGCAGGTTTTGCTGAAGCGGGTGGCGCAATTCCGGCTTGATGTATGTTTGCACGCGCCTTGGTCGGCCCGGAAAGCTGGCTCTGGGGGATTTTGTTGGGCAAAGGCTCCATGTGAAAGAATTTGCGGAACCACGCTTGTTTGAAGAGGTAACCCTGACCAACGCCCCAGATCATTGCCGTCAAGAAAGAGATCTGCAATGCAGCGGGCTGGAAAGCCACAATACAAGTCATCACCACAGGTAGATAGTACAGCATGCTGTTTCTCATGCCATCGGACAATTGGCCTTGAGAGGCTATCTCACCTCCCATCTATCTGATTGTCAGTGTTGTTTCAAATGCAGCAAAGTCAAACTTACACGTCCAACTAGATGCAAGACACCACCCATGACGACAGGGAGAATGAAATTTGGGTCTCGAACTGTCAGGTCCAAGAACCATAGTGCGCCGCCAGTTTCCAATCCAGGAACGGGCAATGCGGTCATGGCTCTCATGAGCTTGAACGCACAAAATCCGAACAACGCCTGCAATAGCGTGGGCGCCATAGGCCAAAATACCTTGAGGCCAGCAGTCTTCATGAGCTCTGCCACCTCCTTTTGAGCTTCTTGTATGGCCAATGGGTCGTGGCTCTCTTTGGCCTTTGACAACTTTTCATTCGCCGCCATGGTATATGGCTTGATGAGCTCCAATTTTGCCAAATGATGCGATCCAATTGCCATAGGGACCGTCATCAGAAGACGGACTGCTATTGCGGAGAGTGCAATCGTGGCCCACCACTCCGTGCCAGCATAAACGTGTATGCTCTCCATAATAATTTCCAGGGTATTCGTGATATAAGGGAAGCCATAATTCAAGCCCATCTCTCTTAGAAAACCAAAGTGATCCTCAGTTATTAAAGGAGTTTGAATCGCGGCCAGGATCGAGTCGTCGGCTGATTCCAGAGGTATTGGCGTAGGATCCATCGTGGACTCGACAGCATTCGAGGGTTCGGGGGATTGTGGAGTAGAGGAAGCAGATACCGCGGCATCTTTCGTGCTTGCGACAGGCTCGGAGCTGCTCGCAGAAACAGAAGAAGGCCCAGAGTTCGCAGAAACAGAAGAAGGCCCAGAGTTCGCAGAAACAGAGGAAGGCTCAGAGCTCGCAGAAACAGAGGAAGACCCAGAACTCGCAGAAACAGAGGAAGGCCCAGGCGCATCAGGCGTGCCTTCTCGAGTAGCAGGTGTTGATATTGAAAACCCAAGCCCTTCTTTCCTCGAACCCCAAGGCCACAACGAGATATTCGCTCTACCAACAGTCGCTACCGATATATAAGAGGGCCGTACAGGCCTAGACGGCGTCTTGAAAAAAAGGAGACTTCTAGAGGTCGAGCATTGCGATAACTACCCGTCGTCAGTGGAAGCTTCAGAGGTCTAGATTGGGGAATTATTGCCTGTCGAGTAGCCTGTAGCCGCGGCGGTGTAGGACGAAGATATTTCAGGCCATGGCCGGTTAGAGTGATGCCTCTGCTGGGAAGCATTGGTGTGTTTTGGGGTTGAGAAAGAAATCGCTGATCGCGCGATGGGACATTGGATGTATCATTATTATTTCGGGTTGCGAAGGATTTGTTACCGCTGATGACAAAGCGATATTTACGACTTGAAAAATATAACGTCGCGCGCCTTGCAAGTATTAAACCCTTGAACCTCTCTACGAACTAGGAGATGTTGCAAGAATGTTACCATGGCCAAGTATATGGATATATTAATCATTTGTCCAACAGCTTCAGCTTCAATGTCGATTTACATGGGTCTCTTCAATTCAAAGGCAAGTTTGCTACTGGAGGATAAGAAAAACAACAGCATAACAAATAAACCCAAACAGAATTCCAATCTAGCACTGCATATTCATTTCGAGGGACTATCCTGTCCCTTGACCCACTCCTCATGAAGCTTCTTCTGCTTCTCCCATTCTTTGCCCAACTTCTTCAATTGATTCTTGGTAACCTCCTTGCCATCTTTCATCTTTGTGGGCAGTCCCTCTTCGTTCCACTCACTGTACTCGTCCGTTTTAAACAATTCCTTTGGATCAATCTTCGCCTTTTCTTCCATTGCTTTCTTTTTCTCGGCCTCCTCTGCTTCACGCTTCGCTTTTGCCGCGATCTTTGCTTGTGCAAGATTCTCCTTCTCTGCACGCTGGGTACGGAGGGTGTTATCCACGGGGCGGACGAGAGCAGGCAGACCGTCGCGGTCTTCGAGATATATGTCCAGGTCCCATAGCTTTAGATCACGTAGTCTATCAGCGAGCGCGAGAAGATCTTTAGCTGGTGCCTCTTTTTCCGCTAATGTCTTTACCTCTCCCTGAAACTCGGAGTAGACTTCGGCGTATTTGATCTTATCTTGGTCCTGGATCGTCGCTGGGTTGTATTCTGCCGCCTTGTTCAAGATGGCAGAGTAGGACAGTGACTTTGACCGGGCCTGGGATCGCACTTCGTCACGCAGGGCGGAGAGTGGGAACACAAAATCCTGGGCGGCTTTGGGGATGTCCACGCCGGCCCAACCGATTCGCGTGACTTCATTGGGATTTTGATTACCGTCCAGGCCGAAGATGGTAAGGATTCGTGTCACCCATCTCGCAAGGACGAGGACAGTCTCGTTGCTTAGCGTTGAAGTTGGAACTGAGTTGAAGTCTGTGATGAGTTCCGAGATGATTTGCAGTGCTTTCGACGTGTCAAAGGAATCGCAGAGGGCGGCATCTAGGTCTTTCTCAGCTTTGCTAAACTTCTCAAGTAGGAGCGCATCGTTCTCTCTGTCTGCAGGGCTTGCTTCAGACGTGGCAGCCAGTGAGCTCCTCTCAAATTCCTTCGCCTTCAAGAACCAGTTGGTGATTTTGTCCTCCAAGCCCGCACCATGCTTGACGAGTCGATCTGTAATTTCGCAACCGTCCTTCCAGCTGCCGAGTAAGAATACCATCCTGAGTGCTCTAGGCGTCCATTCTTTCCGTGAGAGGGCTTCCCGGACAGTCGTGAAGTTCTTCAGTGATTTACTCATCTTACTTCCAGAAATGCTAAGGTGACCAAAGTGGATGAAGTAGTTGACCCACTGGTTTCCATTGGCAAAGAAAGCTTCTGCCTGAGCCATTTCGTTATCATGGTGTGGAAAGCACAGATCGACGCCTCCCGAGTGAATGTCCATTGTCTTTCCCAATACTGCGCTTGCCATGACTGAGCTATGTCGGAGTCAGCATATGATCATTGGTTCCAATGGGTGATATTACCATTCAATATGCCATCCAGGCCGTCCTGGGCCCCAGGGACTCGGCCAGGCTGGCTCACCAGGCTTTGAGGATTTCCACAGGGCAAAATCGCCACTCGACTTTTTCGCCGAACCCTTGGAAAGCGCTCCTTCGCCATCAGCAATGAGCTCTGCATCGCCTACAGACTCAGGTTTCAACCTGGCGTAGGGGTACCCAGCTTTTTTGAAGGCGTCGATATCGAAATAGACGGATCCATCAGAGGTTGCATATGCAAAGCCATTCTTGACAATCTGTTCGACATAGGCTACAATCTCAGTTCCAAACTCCGTGACCCTAACGATCTTGTCCGGTCTGAGATTGTTGAGACTGTCCATGTCTTCGAAGAAGCGCTTTTCGTATTTCTGAGTTAGGACGGTGAAGACCGAGTGATCTTCTGCATTGATCTCTGATCCATGTAGCTTATCTAAGTAAGGCAGTAAAACATCCTCAGCTTTGGAGAAGAATTCATCCAAAGCTATCGAGGTATCTGTCAGGGCGCTGGCCGCTGAAGTAGCTGTTTTGAGGTGCATTTTGATTTTGGCCTCCTTATCTGATGGTTTATCGTCTCCCTCTAGTGCCTTGCCCTCCAGTACGCGCTTGTAAGCTACTTGAGAGGAGCTATCGAAATCCACAGGGGAGACACCCTCGACTAGAGGAAGGTTTTTGCTCACGTAGGCATCGAAGGCTTTATTCGTTTCAGAACGTACATGATCGCTCATTGACGTATTGTCTTGCTTGAACTTGGCGAGTAAATGCTGCTGGCGGCCGCGGAGGATGATTTTGTCATCTACATCTGTGATGTTCATTACAAAGTTGATTTTAAAATCAAAATAATATGTGAGGATCCTCCGGATGACATCGGTGCTCATGTAATTTCTGCCAACCATCAGAATATGCTCCGAATCACCAAACTTCACCCTACATTGAGAGATCAACACGGGATCGATCTTACCTGGCATTGATTAAGATCAATTCGCCAGGCATTAGACGACCTCGACCTCACACCCGAAACAACGAGAGGAATAAAAATACCTGGCGTGTCCTAGATGGGCGTCGTCGTACACAGTCGGACCGCAAGCGTACCATGTTACGGCTTTTCCGGTAGGATCCTGCGGTATGAAGTTGTTCTTCTGCCTCGTCAGGCTGTTGTAGAATTGAAGTGGTGGTAGGCGCACTCCAGGAGCAGCTTTGGGAGCGCTCCATGGAGGTTGAGATCGTGCCGTCGAGGCCATTCTTGTCAAGAGTGTTGGAGAGGAAGACTTGATGGGTTTGAATAGGCGCATCAAATATCTTGGAATTGTCCTGCGAGAACGTGTCAACAATATGCGTTGTGACTCCTTCGGTTCTCAAGATAGTGCGGGCCGGGCCGGAGGCAGCTAGACTATATCGAGTAACAGCCACGGAAGCACGGTATTTGGAAGTATGCAGTATGTCTATGGGAAGATACACAATTTTCCAATCATCTCAGCCTGTTCGGATATAGGCGTGTAGTTTTCTTTTCCAGTTGCGGTTAACCGTTCTGGTCCGAATCGTTTTTCTGTTGTGAGGGAGACACCTCGGGGAGTTCAAATTCTCACAACCACGAACTTTCTTCATCAAACCACAACCACAATCTAGTCCCAAAATGACTATAACAAGACCGTCGCCCTTCTTTGCGCCGGGCTCGGCAACAACAGAAAATTCACTGGTCATTATCTCGCTGAAGCGCGATCAGCAAATCCCCGCTGTCCTCCAATCTTCCACGCCCTCCAAATCCGAAGATACGATCACAAATACGAGATTCGGATCCTTCCCTCACTCTACACTTTTAAATCAGGCATGGGGCTCCCAGGTCATCGCTTCGAATGTTAACGCCCAAAGTGCGAGAAAGGGGAAAAAGAGGAAGCGCGAAGATAATGACGGGCAGGACAAAGTCAACGAAGACGACGAGGATGGAGAAGGCTCTTTACCAGCTTTTGAAGCTGCAGCAAGTGGATTTGCGCATGTTCTACCGCCGACGCCGGAGTTGTGGACTGTCAGTTTGCCGCATCGGACACAGGTCGTCTATACGCCCGATTACAGCTTTATACTACAACAATTGCGTGTGAGGCCTGGGGACAGCATTATCGAGGCTGGAGCTGGGAGTGGGAGTTTCACACATGCTGCAGCAAGAGCTGTGTTCAGCGGACATACTCCGGACAGCACATGGCAAGAGAATGGCAGATCAACCAAGAGGAGGAAAAGACTAGGCCAAGTCTACAGCTTCGAATACCACGAGCCTCGTTACCAAGAGATTTGCAAAGAAGTGGTGGAACACGGCTTGAGTGGGATAGTCACAGCTACCCATCGCGACGTCTACGCTGATGGTTTCACATTATCCGATCCCTCGTCACCAATCCGAGCCAACGCGGTATTCCTCGACCTCCCAGCTCCATGGCTAGCTCTTCCGCATCTTTCCCGAGGCCCTCCAACATCCCCTCTCAATCCAAAGACCACAACTCATCTTTGTACGTTTTCACCGTGTATTGAACAGGTCCAGCGCACTATTGAGAAAATGCGCGAGCTTGGGTGGGTGGATATACACATGTTCGAAGTCTCACACAAGCGCATCGATGTGCGACGTGAACTGATAAGTCTGGATTACGAAGGACTTCGAGGCGTCAATGCCAGCGCTGCCAGCGTCGATGAGGCATTGGCACGATTGAGAGAGCTGGAAGGGAAAGGGAAGGTGTGGCATGGCAAAGACGAAAAGAAAGGCAAAAAAGCGAACAAGGAGGATACAAATGGCAAGGGTGTCGAGAAAGAGCGCATCAAGGAGGAGGCGGAAGTGCAAATTGAGTCTCGTAAAGAACGACTCGCGCGGATCAAAGAGCAAGATAAAGACCGGAAAGCTTGGAAAGAGGGCAGGTTGGTGCATCGATCTGAGTCGGAGCTTAAGACTCATACGAGTTATTTGACGTTTGCTTTGTTACCGCGAGCGTGGAGTGCGGAGGATGAGGAGAAGGCGAGGAGTAGTCAGGTGACGGGTGGTAAGGTTGGGAAGAAACAGTAGGGAAGTCAATGACAAGAACGTGGAGAAGAATTGGAGCCTCACGAATCATGCAGCCTCAACAAGGTGTCGGATATTGTAGTCGTACAAAATAAACCAAAGTAGCAGCCAATCCCAGTAGACGTCTTTCAACGTCATCTCGGCTGCACTGTTGAAAGTGGATGCGGGCTTCGAACTGTGGTATTACTATCAATGATGCTACGGCCGAGATTTTGTCCGATGGCGAGATGGACATCTGAGCCTTCACCATCACATTCTCTCCCAATCGAGTCACCGATCCCAACTCGTCGGTCTTGGCAGCAGAAAGCCGTTGACTCGTTGGCTCGTTGGCTCGTTGGCTCGTTGGCTCGTTGGCTCGTTGGCTCGTTGGCTCGTTGGCTCGTTGGCTCGTTGGCTCGTTGGCTCGTTGGCTCGTTGGCTCGTTGGCTCGTTGGCTCGTTGGCTCGTTGGCTCGTTGGCTCGTTGGCTCGTTGGCTTGTTGCCTCGTTGGCTCGTTGGCTCGTTGGCTTGTTGCCTCTCGCCCACGGGAAGTCTGCAATCGCCCGCCCACCACTACGGGAAGAATGTCTGCAACCGACGGCTCGTAGCCTGCAACCGAAGCCTCGTAGTCAGTAGTCACTAGTCATGACCCTATTGCCAACTCGTAGTCACTAGTCAGACCCATTGCCAACTGCCGCTCCACGAGTCTGCTCCACTTAAGTCCTAAAGTCCGATGCTTTGTCCGTGCGATTTTCTTTGGCAAGATTGATTCTTCAGCTGTGCCAATTCCTCTCTCACTCCTCTATCATCGTCTTACTTTCCCTCTCCGCCTGGAATTCCTCTTCTTCGTTCGTTCTTTGCTTCGGCGTGGTGAAGTGAACATCGCGTCACAGCCAAGACTTCTCCCTCGCTTCCCGTGCCGCCAATCGAGGTGCCCTTGGTACTAAACGGCGACTTTTGGAGAATTATTGGAGACAAACCCGGATGAAGTAAGAGTGCGTGGATGGCTGCTTGCAGGTGGACAAACCCCAAGAGTCGCGTAATTTAAGAAACGGGACTGCCTTGAGAAAAGAAAAAAAGTACTTGTATAACAGCAGGTCAACAGCGGAATCAATTCCATTCAGCCGCTTTCTTGCCCAGACGAGAGACATGGACCCCAACGCTCCTCCTGCCCCTGCGCGTGCCCACGACGTTGATCAAGAATCACCAACAATCCCGACCTCCCACCAAGATACAATCGCCGACCTCACTGACGAAAAGGAGTCGAGATCCAGTCATGAAGAGCACGACCAAGATACAATCGCCGACCTCACTGACGCAAAGGAGTCTCGTGCCAGTCATGAAGAGCACGACCAAGATACAATCGCCGACCTCACTGACGCAAAGGAGTCGAGATCCAGTCATGAAGAGCACGACCAAGATACAATCGCCGACCTCACTGACGCAAAGGAGTCGAGATCCAGTCATGAAGAGCACGACCAAGATACAATCGCCGACCTCACTGACGCAAAGGAGTCGAGATCCAGTCATGAAGAGCACGACCAAGATACAATCGCCGACCTCACTGACGCAAAGGAGTCGAGATCCAGTCATGAAGAGCACGACCAAGATACAATCGCCGACCTCACTGACGCAAAGGAGTCGAGATCCAGTCATGAAGAGCACGACCAAGATACAATCGCCGACCTCACTGACGCAAAGGAGTCTCGTGCCAGTCATGAAGAGCACGACCAAGATACAATCGCCGACCTCACTGACGCAAAGGAGTCTCGTGCCAGTCATGAAGAGCACGGGAGAACATGGCGCGCTATACACTCGCCCACGAGCGTCAACGTTTCGAGCGCAGAGGCTCAGTTCGCAGAGCTGAGCAAGGAGCTGTCCAGGAATTCCCACAAGGATCGCTTATCGAGGCAGCAAAGCCATCAGAGTCGCCGGACCACCTCGAAAAATCTCGACCCGGAGAAGACGGGTGGATTGAGCCATAGCGCAAGCTCTGATTCCGCGGAGCCATTCGATTTGGAAGCTACACTGCGTGGAAACAAAAGCGAAGACGAGGCTGCTGGCATCAAGACGAAGAAAATTGGACTTGTGTGGGACGGTTTGTCTGTTAGTGGCATTGGAGGCGTCAAAAATTATGTGAAAACATTTCCTTGGGCCTTTGTCAGCTTTTTCAATGTCTACGAGACGGCCAAGAGCATACTGGGAGTTGGAAAGAAGGGCAGGGAATTTCAGATTCTCCGCGACTTTGGCGGCGTTGTGAAGCCAGGAGAGATGGTTCTCGTTTTGGGAAGACCTGGATCTGGTTGCACGACTTTCCTCAAAGTGATTGCGAATCAACGCTTTGGTTATACCAAAATCGACGGCGAAGTGATGTATGGGGCTTTCGGCAGCGAGGAATTCTCGAAGCGATTCAGAGGTGAAGCTGTGTACAACGACGAGGACGATCTACACCACCCAACTCTGACGGTCGGACAGACCCTCGATTTCGCTCTGGAAACCAAGGTACCTGGCAAAAGGCCCGCTGGATTGTCGAGGCCAGACTTCAAGAACAAAGTCATCGATCTTCTCCTGAACATGTTCAACATTGCCCACACCAGAAATACCATCGTTGGCAATCAATTTGTCAGAGGTATCTCTGGTGGAGAGCGCAAGCGTGTATCTATCGCTGAAATGATGGTTACAGGTGCGACCGTCTGCTCGTGGGACAATTCGACTCGCGGTCTGGATGCTGCGACTGCGGTAGACTGGTCTCGCTCGATTCGCGTCCTGACGAACATTTACAAACTGACCACTTTTGTATCGCTATACCAGGCTAGTGAGAACATTTACGAGCAATTTGACAAGGTCATGGTGATTGACGAAGGCCGCCAGGTTTTCTTTGGCCCTGCCAACGAGGCGAGAGGATACTTCGAATCCCTTGGCTTCTTAGAGAAACCTCGACAAACGACTCCTGATTACCTTACAGGCTGTACTGATCCTTTCGAGCGAGAATACAAGGATGGCCGAAGTTCCGACAACGCACCGCATTCGCCTGATACTCTGGCGGAAGCATTTAGAAACTCAAAGTATCATGCTCAAATGAAGGAAACCATGGATACCTACAAGGAGCAGATCGGCAAGGAAAAGGAGGTTTACGACGACTTCCAGCTCGCAGTCAAGGAAAGTAAACGCCATACCTCTGGCCGCAACGTGTACACGATTCCGTTTTACCTGCAGGTATGGGCGTTGATGAAGCGTCAATTTTTGCTGAAATGGCAGGACAAGTTTTCTCTTACAGTTAGTTGGATCACTAGTATCGTCATCGCCATCGTTGTCGGTACCGTCTGGCTCGATATTCCCACCACCAGCGCAGGAGCTTTCACTCGTGGAGGTGTGCTCTTCATTGCATTACTATTCAACGCATTCCAGGCCTTCAGCGAACTTGCTTCCACTATGATGGGTCGACCTATCGTCAATAAGCATCGTGCATACGCATTTCATAGACCGTCTGCTCTTTGGATCGCACAAATATTGGTGGATATGGTCTTTTCGGCTGCTCAGATCATGGCCTTCTCCATCATGGTATACTTCATGTGTCACCTTGTGAGGGACGCCGGGGCCTTTTTCACCTTCTACTTGATGATTGTTTCTGGGTACCTTGCAATGACCTTGTTCTTCCGAACTGTCGGTTGTCTCTGTCCTGACTTCGATGTAGCCATCAGAATGGCTGCTTGTATCATCACACTGTTCGTCATTACTTCTGGGTACCTCATCCAATGGCAGTCGGAACAAGTTTGGCTGCGTTGGATATTCTACATCAACAGTCTGGGGCTAGGTTTCGCTGCACTAATGATGAATGAATTCAAGCGCATTGATCTCACCTGTGAGGGTACATCTCTCATCCCTTCTGGACCAGGCTACACCGACCTCAATCATCAGGTCTGCACTCTCGCAGGAAGTGTACCTGGTCAATCTCGAGTTTCAGGATCAGCCTACATTGCTTCTGCATTTTCCTATGACCCCAGTGATCTTTGGGGTTACTGGGGAATCATCATCGGTCTCATCATCGGCTTTCTCTTGGCCAATGCTTTTCTCGGAGAGTTTGTGAAGTGGGGTATGTATCCTCAGATCTCTCTAACAAGAAATGATGGCTAACTTCATTGATAGGCGCTGGCGGACGAACAGTGACCTTCTTCGCCAAAGAGAACAAAGAGACCAAGAAACTCAATGAGGAGCTTGCTCGCCGGAAAGACAGTCGTCAGAAAAAGGAGACACAAGGCAGCTCGGAATTAAACATCACATCCAAGGCTGTTCTCACCTGGGAGGATCTCTGCTACGATGTTCCAGTACCCTCCGGTCAACTTCGTCTCCTGAACAACATCTACGGTTATGTGAAACCCGGCGAATTGACAGCTCTGATGGGAGCCTCCGGTGCCGGAAAGACGACTCTCCTCGATGTGTTGGCCTCTCGAAAGAACATTGGAGTAATCACCGGAGATGTTCTCGTCGATGGTATTGCTCCTGGCATCGCCTTCCAGAGAGGGACGAGTTACGCGGAACAATTGGACGTCCACGAGCCTGCACAGACAGTTCGCGAAGCTCTTCGCTTTTCAGCCGATTTGCGCCAGCCGTACGAGACGCCACAGGAAGAGAAGTATGCATACGTTGAGGAAGTCATTTCATTGCTGGAAATGGAATCGATCGCCGACGCCATCATTGGTGAGCCAGAAAACGGTCTCGCGGTAGAACAGAGAAAACGAGTCACCATTGGAGTCGAGCTTGCCGCCAAGCCTGAGCTATTGTTGTTTCTGGATGAGCCTTCGTCAGGCCTCGATAGTCAGTCGGCCTTCAACATCATCCGCTTTCTGCGCAAACTAAGTGCTGCTGGGCAAGCCATTCTGTGTACCATCCATCAGCCCAACTCGGCGCTCTTTGAGAACTTTGACCGACTTTTGCTCCTGCAGCGTGGCGGTCAGTGTGTATACTTTGGCGACATTGGCAAGGACGCGTCGGTCTTGCGAGAGTATTTCGCAAAGAGTGGAGCTCACTGCCCTCCTAAAGCGAATCCAGCCGAGTGGATGCTGGACGCCATTGGAGCTGGTATGGCGGCTCGCATTGGAGACAAAGATTGGGGTGAGATCTGGAAAGATTCCAACGAGTTTGCGCAAGTCAAGGCTGAAATCATCCGTCTCAAAGCCGAGCGCACTGAAGCTATCGGTGACACCCCTCCCGCTGAACAGAAGGAATACGCCACCCCGATGTGGCATCAGATCAAGCTAGTCTGCAAACGGCAATCACTCTCATTCTGGAGAACTCCCAACTACGGCTTCACTCGCTTCTTCAACCATGTTGCTATCGCGCTCATCACCGGTCTTGCTTACTTGACCCTGGACGATTCGAAAACTTCGCTGCAGTACAGAGTATTCATCATTGTAAGTCCTTCGACCGCTCAGGTTACCTGGCTCTGATACTGACACATCAACAGTTCCAAGTCACTGTCCTCCCTGCTCTCATTCTTGCCCAAGTCGAGCCCAAGTATGCCATCGCCAGAATGATCAGTTACCGCGAAAGCGCCGCCAAAGCCTACAAGAACTTCCCGTTCGCGCTTTCCATGGTGATAGCAGAAATGCCATATTCAGTTCTCTGCGCTGTCGGCTTCTTTCTACCTATCTACTACATTCCTGGACTCAACTCAGCAAGCAGCCGTGCCGGATATCAGTTCTTAATCGTACTGATCACCGAGCTGTTCAGCGTCACTCTTGGACAGATGATCGCCGCTTGCACACCAACGCCCTTCATCAGTGCCCTGGTCAATCCATTCATCATCATCACGTTTGCATTGTTCTGTGGTGTCACGGTTCCCAAACCACAGATTCCTGGCTTCTGGCGGGCATGGCTGTACCAGCTGGACCCATTCACGAGATTGATTGGTGGCATGATTGTTACTGAACTCCAAGATCTCCCTGTAAAGTGCTCACGACAAGAGTTGAACGCTTTTACCGCGCCTGCTAGTCAGTCTTGTGGGGAGTACATGTCTGCTTTCTTCCAGGCAGGTGGAGCAGGGTACCTCGTCAATAATATGACAAGTGATTGCGAGTACTGTGCCTACACTTCTGGACAACAATTCTTCACGCCTCTGGGATACCAATTTGCACATAGATGGAGGGATTTGGGTATATTTGCTGCTTATATTGGAAGCAACTTGATCATCTTGTTCTTGGCTGTAAGTTTTCTCGTCACTTGTGGCTTATGTGAGTGCTGCTAACGGTATTTAGGCCCGTTTCATGAATTTCAACAAGAGATAGATGCGGTTGTGAATTTTGCGAAGATAAGACGGGCATAGACGGAAGTCTGAGCAGAGCGGCGCGACAGTTTATGAGATGTATTGGGGGCGCGCATCGCATTGAACACGATAGAGCGGTGGTTAGAAGCATAATAACATTTTAATGATGTGGTCATACCACTGCACACCAAGATCGTGGTGTTAACATTCCTACAGGAGCAGACATTCCATTGAGCCCGGTAAAGAATTGAAATCTCCATTTCACGTTTACGGTTTGACAACATAACAACACGCACGTCACAAGTCCTGCATCATCCCCCATCACCCTCATCGTCCTCATCAGCTTTGCGATAGTCATGAGTGCACTTTGCAAACTATAAATTATGACTCTTACCGACTTGGTAACAACCTTCGCAGCTTTTTTTATACTAAAACTCCGCGATCCCTCGTAAACTTCTGAAACACAACCACAACCGTGGAATTCAACTGCTCACCAATATAGCATATCTTCCCGATCATTTAGTTTGGACAGTGTTCTGCAGCAACACAATTCGACTATGCCACCATCGTTCAAAACCATCGTTGGACATGCGCTTTCTCAACCCGCACAAGCAAGTACTGCCGCCACGAACACCGTCTTACACCCGACTGAGCGCTTGATCGCGATGACTCCGGGTTCAGATTATATCCTTCGATTACATGTGGAGGGTAAACAGGAAGAAGTCAAGGGAACGGTTCTACAAGACCCGGAAGTTATCCAAGTTTCGCCCACGGAGTCGAAAGATGACGCGTCGATAACGTCGGGGGAAATTCCTACCTCGTGCTCACGCGCTTCTACGAGAGATTCGTTGCGAATAACCAAGACTTTGGTGGTGCCTGCTGTTACGCATAAATCTGCGTTTGGGACGGTGGTCGTGTCGACTTCGCAGGTTAGGGGGACTTTGAGGGCGTCGGTTTTGGTTTCGAGGACTATGTCGATACTGGTTAGTACATCGACTGTGGAGGGTTGGACTTCTCGCGCTTCTGTACAGCAGGCGACTCGTACCCCGACTCCTGCGCCTGCCATTGGGCGTGTCAATAATCTACCCATTTGGACACCATTTCTCTATGCGCTCGTTGCTTTTCTGGCAATCGCAGTGTGGTTCTCGATAATTGTCTATCGGATCAATTGCCGTGGTGATCCACCTTTCAGAGACCGGTTTTCTAGTCTGGGAAGAATCTTTTCTCGGGACGAGAAGATGGGAGGGAGGAATACGCAAGGAAATAAGGTGGATGATAGGAAACTCCATCCCATTCTTCATAATGGTAGACGCGGTAATTTCTGTACCCCCTGCTCCATGGAATCACACAAGTACAAGAGAACTAACATCAAAAAAGCTACGGCAAGATCGACTTCCTATCCCCCACCACCACCACCATCATCATCGACTATCAATAGCTCTGTCTCACCACCCCAAACCCCCAGAGCATCGAGCTATTCGGAATTCGCCCCACAAGCTATAACCACCTCCTCAGCCTACAACACACCCACAGCAACCCCCATCCAATCATCCTTCCCACCCACAACTCTGCGTCACCGTTCGCATATCCCCGCATCCCTTATCGTTGAACCAACAACGAATTCAGCCACCGGTGTTGATCTAGAAGATCAAACGGCGATGCAAACACCTAGCTTTTCGGCTCTGCGTTCAAGGGCATCTGGGAATTTGGGGGCGAAGGGGGAAGGGGAGGGGAAGGGGAGGAAAGTAGCGAGGATGGGGAGTTCGAGGTGGGTGGAGGGGATTGTGGAGGGGGTTATCGATGGCGTTATTAGGTGGACTAGGGATGAGGGGGGAGAGAGGAAGGCGGTTGGTTTGCCGGTTAGTGAGTGGTAGGATCCTAGGGATTGACTTTTGGACTTTCGGCTTTGGGCTTGTGGGAATTGCTTACTAGGTAGAAGTCAAGAATCTCGTTGAGGGAGGTGGGTTTATTATATATATACCCAGCTAGTTTATACATCCTACACGCCATCCACGAATACAACCCCTAATCCCATCAACCAAATCTTACCCAAACCCATCCGCTCCATATAAAAACCCAACACCAACTCCATTAATACCATGAATTTTCCCTCAATCAGACAAAAGCAATAGCTATTCAAAAATAATAATACACCCTAACACGAGAAAAACTCTCGCTCGGATAAAGATACATCTAACTTATACCTCACACACACAATAAAATTCTTGACGAACCCGCAACGCCTGGAGCAAGATATAATCCACCCATCCCATCCCATCCCAAAACAAAACAAAACAAAACAAAACAAGTACCAACAAACACCCAGAAAAACCGTCCACAAAACACCAGTATAACCAATCCCATTTCAAACCCTCAAACTCCGTATCCCGCAGCAATCCAATCCACTTCCTCAACGTAAATATCCTCCCCGCGGTATTTTCGGGCTTGAATTACCGAGGTCAAGGATTAATGATTAATGAGGTTATTATGACTTTAGGTTTAGCAGTGCGAGGATAGACGGTACCTCTTGTACAAATATATCGTGCTGGTTTTTGGTGGTCCGGTTGGAGGTTAGAGGTGGGGATAGGATCGAGAGTGTAGTTTATTCTAGAGATTGAGTACTAGATTTATTTGGAGAGGAGAGAAGTGGTTTATTTTCGAGGTTACATATTATATAAATATATTATTAAATTTGGGTCGAGGTTATTATAGTTTGGATTACCAAAGACGTCACATTCGATGGAGTGTCTATATAATAATGCTTAATATTGTTTATCCATTGCCGCCATGGGAAGTGTTTCTTCCAAGCCTTGAAGTAAATGAAATCTAGCATTAGGATAAGAGATGATAACATACCCCGAGCCATTTCAGCGAATATACGGACTCCGAGGCGGAACACCTCACATCGTGAATACTCGGCCAACACACTAATTTTACCATAATATATCCTCGTGACAATCAGCCGGAGAAGAAACAACAGACATCACATCTTACTTACCAATACAGACATCATCGCTTTTAAATATCGACATAACCTCACAAAGCTCCATGATAACGCATAACCACTGCATCCGAACACCAAAACACTAAATACAAATATAATGCCTTCCATCAAATCACCTACCATAACCACTTACCTCACCTCCTCCCAAATCGAACATATCTCGCGTGTCCTATATCAGCTCTTACCCAATATAGCTCTGATTATGGAGACCGAAGGGAAAACATGGTCAGACCACGAGAAAAGAGTGATTACAGAAAACCTTCAGCGCGCCCGGAAAGAACTCTGGGAGATCGTTCGGGAAATGCCATTGGCAGTGCCGAATTTGCTCAATTATTGTTACCAAGGCCAGATCCTTTACGACGAGCTGGGGATGGTTGGAAGAGGTGTCCAGATATTATTAGAACTGCCCGGCTATACATATAGAGCGGAGGAGGTTGCTGGGGTCGTATCCGAAAAAATTGTTGCGTTATTAGGTTGATAAGACATCAAGTGGGGCTGGCTATCCAACAAACTGATATAGTAACGCCGAGTTTAGTATTATTTTCGCCTCGTTGCCAATTCGGCCATTGAAGATGACAAAGATGGATTGAGTGAGCTGCTGTAGGCTAGACCCGTTCCTATGAGCTCAATCTATGCTGAAAATCGTGAGAGCGGAGATCAAAAGGAGTGTGGTGTCGAGAAAAGACGAGAACATTTGATCATCGATGTGCTGCGGACAAGATCTTGTAGAATTTTTCTCTATTCATTTCTCATAGTTGCTGCCTCAGATTTCTGGCTTCTGCCGTTCCACACATTGCTTTTTGAGGTCCCATTACATCTATGGCTTCTCGTAGATCCAGTCGTTCTGGGCAGATTTCCAGGAGTTGAGCTCCTCTGGCTTGAACCAAAGAGCGATCTCCTTCTTTGCGCTATCGACGGCGTCGGAGCCGTGGCAGACGTTGCGACCGACATCGATGGCGAAATCACCACGGATGGTGCCTGGGGCGGAGGCAGCTGGGTTGGTGGCACCGAGGAGGACACGGCCGGTCTTGACGGCATCACGACCTTCCCAGACCATGGCGCAGATTGGGCCAGATGCCATGTCTGTGTTGCTGTCAGTCTATGTCTGTGGTAAAGGCAAGTTGAGAGAATTATACAGGTGACGAGACCAGCGAAGAATGGCTTGGAGCTCAAGTCTTCATAGTGGGTTTCGAGGTGCTCCTTGGAGGCAGTCATAAGCTTGATGGCAACAAGCTTGAAGCTGGACACATTGTCAGTCAACTGATATTTTTCGGTGGAAGATGAATTCCTACCCGCGCTGCTCGAAGCGGGAGATGATTGGGCCGATCAAGCCACGCTGTTTTTGGGTCAGTATGATGTCCTTGTTGGAGCTCTGAAGGACTCGGTGGGGGCATGTTATACCTGGACACCATCAGGCTTGATAGCGATGAAGCTGGGACATGTTAGTGTGTGTAGTTAGTTAGTTTGAGCTTCAACATACGTTTGCTCGTTTGCAGACATCTTGAATTGTGTATTGCGAGTGAATTGAGTTGGTGGGATGTTTCTGTTGCTGTGCTTCGTTGTCTAAAAATCAATGAGGGACAATTTGTGGCGCAGAGGGAGCCACAGGCATCAACGCCACATAAGGCTGACATCACGTTCTTGGCCCTTGTTCTCCTCCAACTCCGACTGCTTCTACCTATTCACTTGAAAACAACCTCACTTTACACAACCGCAGTCATGTCCGAACGCAAAGTGCTCAGCAAGTACTACCCACCCGACTTCGACCCTTCGAAAATTGGGAGGACGAAGGGTCCAAAACAAGTCGGCCCCAAGCAGATCACAGTCCGTCTGATGGCGCCGTTCAGCATGAGGTGTACAGCTTGCGGAGAATTCATATATAAAGGCAGAAAATGTAGGCTATCCTCCCCCTTATTTCCGACTGATCATCGCTAACCTATCGCACAGTCAACGCGCGAAAAGAAACCGCCGAAGAAAAGTACATCAACATCTCCATCTTCCGATTTTACATACGATGCACCCGCTGCTCTGGCGAGATCGTTTTCAAGACCGACCCCAAAAATATGGACTATGCATGCGAACGGGGCGCAAAGCGAAACTTTGAGCCATGGCGGGAAGAGCGAACCGAGGAAACAGACTTGGAAAGACTGGACAGGATCGAGCAGGAAGAGCTGGAAAAGGATGCCATGAAAGAGCTGGAAGCAAAGCAACATGACGCAAAAACAGAGATGCAGATCGCAGATGCGCTAGACGAGATTCGGTCGAGGAACGCTAGGAATGAGGTTGTTGCGAAATCCGGCGACGTCGTTATAGTCAAGGATGTTGTGGATGACGAGCTTGAGCGGCAAGAACGGGAAGATGCAGAGGCTGCCAAACGTGCATTCCAGACTGCTGAAGGGTCTAAGATTAGGAGGCTTGTGGATGACATTGAGGTGGAGTTTGATGATGCGGTGGATTTGGTTGCACCAGAACCAGCTCCAACGTTCAAAAAGCCGGCGAAGAAGGCGAAGAAGGATTTTTCTTCGAAGCTCGGCATCAAGAAGAAGACCTGAATAATATGATATGGACATGGACATATCATACTACTTCACAGGCGTAGGACGGCATCCTTGCCCTGACAGCGAGTTCTCACTTTCCAAACGGGACTGGGAAGGCTGGTGAATTGTATGACTGCTCCAACATTATGATAGGTTTTCGACTAAGACAGGTATAGACTTCAAACTTCTCCACTCGGGAAGTTCTTGGTGAATGCTGAAACAGCAGGAGCGGAATCGGCGGGAAAAGTCTTGCAGAAATTCTTGTATCGACCGAAGACTCTAACACGAGGAGATACTGAGCTTTTGGGTCGTAGAATACCTGATGTGGTTTCCTTGGACGCATCGGTCACCTTATCGACATCACCACCAGCCACCGCTTTGTCCATGGTAAGACATGACAGCACTCGACACTTCGTTGAGGAAAGCTGGCAGGGTCGGAACTTCATATAGGTCTGAGACCAACGTGTGATTTGCAAATCTACGCAAGACCATAAGAATAGTGAAATGAAAGAAGTGGATGGAGATATGAGAGGGGAGTCGATTAGCATTTCAGGGAAAGCCCTTTTCAGGACCCAATGTTCAGATCTCGACACGCTAGAGAAAAATGAACAAACAATGTAGTTGGACAATCAGGTAACTTTGTCAGTGCAGATATCATAGACGCGGATTGGCAGGAAAAACTTATGAGAACGATTAACTTCACTATTATCAACGACCGGGAAAAGAAGGGGCTAGTCAAGGTAGGATCTAGGATTTGAGGCTCAAGAAAGGATCCTGCGACGACCAGTGCGACTAGTGGGTGTTCCTGTCGGTGGGCGCTTTCACAGGGGGAGAGGAGAGGCAAGTTAGGGTTCAGAATATGGAGCAAGAATGAGATTGGGATTGTTATTGGGTGGAGATGGATTCGAGGAGTTGAGGTTTGATGGGGGTGATGTGGAAGTTGTTACAAGGATTATCGAGGTCGATCAGATGGTTGTTGTGTTTGATTATTCAAATGAGAATTCGATGATCTAGATTGCTTGGGATCTGTTTGGGAGGTTGAGATGTACGTATCTCCTTACTTGTTCCTAGTACTCTTAACTCGGTTAAAGAAACTCAATAATCAAAACACCATCCTTTCTTCACCGATACCCAACATGACCTCAATCTGCTGCTTAGTATATCTAACAAGATCCATCCTATACTGCGTCCCCACATTCTCAGCCCCCAATAAAAGAGTTGCCAGAGCACCCTTGATCCTCTCCAAATCATGAATAAATACAACCCCTTGATAAAAATTTATAACTCCGCTGAGCGGGGTCGCTAAATGCTCAATCAAGTCTTCAAGACACTGGCCATCCGAAAACAACCTTTGTCTAAAAAGGGCATGGTTGAAAGAAGGGAGGGAGGAGGTGTTGTTGCTTTCGAGTTTAAGCATTGTGTGGATGCTTCGGAGGATGAGATCTATGGAGGGTATGTAGGGGACGAGAGGTTCGCGGAGACAATCGGAATCGGAATCAAAGTAGGGCATGTTGGTGGTTGGTGTTGAGTGTAAGATTGGCTTTTTCAAGAGTGTTGTATTGTTGTGTTATGGAATTAGCGTTACCCTATCTCCGTGGTGTCTTGTGGATATTGTGTAGTTGCGATGGTGTTATGGTGTAGAGATGTTGTTCGCTGATCTTCTTGTTTTGGAGGCCTTGTTAGGAAGGATATATAGGTCAGATGGACAGGAGTTTCGGGTGAACACTTCACAGCCTCTTCACCGTTGGTGAGATGCTTCATCGATTTTCGAACACCGTGGTGATGTGCTTGAACCGATAGCCAACACGTCTGTCACGTTTTCACAGTTTTCCTGGTGTTGATGGCTCCAAAAACAATGTCCTTGTGCAATAATTGAGGTCCTGATGTTGAGCTTTTGGTTTCACAGAGTGACCTGATTAAGGACCTCGAGCCATCGGTGAAGCCAACATTTAGACGTCAAGAAGCGAATGAGGTTACAATCTTCATCCACGGCAATGTTAGCACTTCTAGGAGTCAAGCGTTTGTCGTACTTACAATTTTCCAGAAAAAACAAAAGAATCCATAATTGATCCAACATCACCAATACTCAAGCCACCTGATGGTGATCCTCCATTCCCTAGGTTCACAGCCTCCGAGCCGTTAACCTTGAGACTCAGCTGTGTGATGCCAAGGTCCTTCCATACAGTCGGTAGCGCACAAGATTGTACTTGAACAGGCTGAAGAAAGACGCCCGCGATAGCAGGATCTGTGGAAGAGGACGTGACCTGACAAAGTGCGGTGTCAATCTTGTTTTCTCTCAGACCAGTCAAGGTGTCTGGATTCTTTGTAGCAACAATGCGAACTTCGATATCGCATGTCACTACCGGAGAGCCCCCACCGCCAATGACTTCTTGCAATCGTTTAGTGAGATCCTTTTCCAAGTTGCTTAAAATGTTGAAGATGGCGAATTTGTCGGTAGTAAGGTAACACATTAGGCTGACAGAGGAAGGGTTGATCGAATTGTAGCTGCCGGTGTAGGTACTGATGAGGTTGCTTGAATCGAGGTGCGCCGCCTGATCTTCGTCGTAGAGAAAGATCTGGGCCGCGGCGGCCTCTCTCGCGACCGTCGCTCCAGTGAATTGCAGGCCATAGACTTGACCAACGGACTTTTACGTTGAAAGCCCCTCGAACTGGTGCATTTAGTGAGATACTGTTGAAGAAAAGAAAGTCGAAGACCACTTACTGTGCAATTTACGCTCCGGCTAACCACCGTTCTCCGCAGCAATCTTGCTGCGCTTTTTGAAGAAAGTGAGCACCAAGCGATAAAGTGAAAGAAGAGATATATGATCGAAGAGCACATGTTGATGGATTGACAGGTTGATTTGCTGAAACTGAACACAGAAGCTAGGGATCTTTATGTTCACTCGAGACACACGTCATTTGAAGCTGCAGACAGTTAGCCATGATACATACCATGATATTCGGGAATTCCAGTCCACAGATCGATATTGGTATGACCACGTATAAAACCTGTACTACCATCACTTAGAATTATTAGTCGTGCAGCAAGCCAAGAGGGCCCAGAAAAGGAAAGATAGTCGGCACCATCCATCAAGGCCAGCTGACTGGTGTCAAGTCCCACGAGATACATGCCAGATCTGCCTAACATAGCAGCATGTCGCTGGCTGTGGCGGGCGCCTTTCATGCTCAAGGATGTATATGTCAGCGAACATGGATAGATGGGTGAACGTCTATCGGAACTCCTCTCAGCGAACAACCAAGCTTATGAAGTAGTGTTCCACGGACTCCGACATGACGCTTGAAGGCGCACCAAGAGCCCAATGAGAGATCTTAGAGCTCAAGACAACAAAGAATAAGCTTACGCAGATGTGTATTCGTGGCTGACCTTTTGTGATCCAACGTGTTCCACCGACCGATGCACCTCAAAGTCCTGACTACGAAAGTCGAGTTCCCTGAGAGAACATCCATTCCAAAATGGAGTGACTCACATGTGGAAAAACAGAAAACACCCTGTAGCGGCCCCAACCTTGATGAGAGCCTGATGCAGATACCACTCTGCCGGATTATCAGCCTCGAAACTCAGCTCTCGTGCAAATAACGGCTGCTTGGATTCCGAACCGTATCATGGTTAGAGCAATTCCAAGGATTGATCCCCTGGGAGTTTCCGACGTGAATATCAAGGATGATCGCACGAAGTGTACCTTGATGATATGTGAAAGCGGATAGATCCCTAGAAAACGGCCAGGGAATAGCACCCCATTGTTGATGCTGGTCTATCGCTTTACCAGCAGCTTTACGCATCTTACTTATCTATGCGGCTTTCTATTCATCAGCATACTGAACATAAGACTCAAGTTGTTCTATACCTTTTTCAATCTTAACTTTCTTATTAGCAGTCGCCAAGCGCTGCTCTCGTTGCCGAACAAAGTGGTCAACTCTTTCGTCTTTTCTGTCACGGCGTGCCAGTCCTCATTCTCTTGCCTCGAAGCTATCCGTTCAAGGTGCGATCGAGAATGGTGCGTATGAGATCCCCGTCTTCCTTGACCTGCTCTTCGAATGCCTCTGGGAAGTCCTGCATCAATGAGCCCATTTTATTACGATATTTTTGAATCAATGCTTTTTCTTGGGCGTTCGCTGGACGACCAGAATACTGCAGATTACACAATAGTTCAAGCATCCTAATTTCAGCAACTCTGGAATCTTCGACAGCATGTTCTTGTGCCCAGGCCTATAATAGAAAGATCTATTTCAAAAGGGGGTAGGGGCGGGCAAGGGTTATCATTATGGGTTCAGATTTGGGATTGAGCCTTTGTGGTTCCAGTATCCGTTAAGGAATAAGTTGAGGTTGAGGTTCGATAGTAGGGTAAAGGACCAGATGGTGCGGTTTACAGCAATTGGGCGATTCGTTTTCTCGGCATCCCGTCTTGGGATCGAAAAAGGTTTTCTGCGTTAAGCTCAATGCAAGCGAACTTCTCAAATTCTATGGAAGTCTTTTCTAAGAAAATTAGCAGTCATCTTTTTCTTAGGGTCAAATCTAACGAAGCATAACATACCAATCGATCATCCGGCTTGCTCATCGATATATCTCTTCATTGCGTCGAATTGAGTCTTGCCGCTCTTTCTGGGGTATTAGAATCGGCTCAGCGATGGAATAGAGAAAGTCTGAGCTTACAGAAATTAAATATCGGACATGTTGCTGGAAAGAAGTTCAGTTCGGTCAACTCTAGGTCTCGGAGATGATACAATACTCACGATGTCTGTGACATCCTTTTGCCTTTCAAACTCCCCTCTCGCAAATCGATGTAGCTCAGCTCGCGTAGAGGATGTTGGTATTTCTACTCGAAAGTCAATTTGTCTTTCTTCACATGTCCGGGACATGAAAGTCGTACTGTTCAGCGCCCGCACAATTTCTCGCCATAAATTCAACGCTTTCTTCTTTTGGAGAAACTGAAAAGTCAGATGTCAGCCACCTCGATTTTGTTGGATAGCGTGAGACGATGAAGTACATGTTCCAGAGTCAACAAAGGTCCTTTGTCTAGCCTTTTCTTCGGCCGAGCTACGCTTGCATATGCCCGCTGCGTGAAGCTTGATCTTGGAGACAATCGCAGGAGTCTCATTAGATTTCCAATCTGACAGGAATGAAGACAGGGGATAGGATGGAGACTGGAGAGGTTAAATTGTTGGTGTCGTTGACTTGTTGGTGTCGTTGACTTGTTGGTGTCGTTGACTTGTGAAGCAGATAATCAGCCCTGAAGAATCCGTGACGCCTTCAACGTCGGTCCTCCTTCACGCGACCTGGACCTTGGGACGCGACGCGACTTCCTCGATGTCCAAGTCCATGCCTTCAACTGTGTACCTACAAGCGATGTCTCCCATAAACACCCTCAAACGCCGCTCTCCCACCACCGATGACCAGCAACCTCTAAAACGCTCAAAACTCTCTGCCACCACAAAATCGTCAATGAACCCAAACCCCTCCGAATGCACCACAACCCTCAATTCGCCTTCAAAACCCCTCAACGCGAGTGCCAAAGCAGCAATAAACCTCCTCCACGCCAATTCTCTCCCCTCCTCTCAATTTATCAAAGAATACGTCCCTACCCCCTCTCGAACATTCACAGCAAAAGATGGAGTCTTATACACATGCACATTTAAACGGACACAAGACTTGACACCCGAAGAGACAGAAGCTTGTTTCCAGCTTATCAAACAAACGTCGAAGAGGGATTACGAAGTCAATGCTGAGGCGGGGTGGGATGATGAGAGGAAAAGGAAGGAGATGGGGGAGGCGGGGATGAGGTTTGTGCTTGTGCGGAAAGCATCAAATGCTCGTATGGGAGAGGGAGGGGAGGAGGGGAGGAGGCAGGATACACCCCTCATTTCCCCATCCTCTGATACTGAAGAGGGGGGGAAAGGGAGAGACGACACAATCCTCGGTTTCACATCTTTCACCCTCGAAATCGATCACGATACCCATATTCCTCAACTATACTTATACGAAATCCATCTCCTCCCTCCCGCTCGTTCCCTCGGTCTCGGTCGGCACCTCATGTCCCTGAATGAGATTTTAGCGCGGAGCTTAGAGTTGGAGAAGGTTATGCTGACGGTGTTTACTTGTAATTCGAAGGCTGAGGGCATGTACAGGCGATTAGGATATGTTATGGATGAAGAGAGTCCCAAGGAGAGGGTGTTGAGGAGTGGGAAGATTGTGAGACCGAAATATTTGATTATGAGTAAAGCGATATCATAGAATCGAAGGAAGATTTTGGCTTTGTACGAGTCTTGGAGGTTTTTGGAAATTAAAGATACCCGGATCGAGAGATCCAAAAGTGTTCAAGGAGACACGGTGACTGTTCTGGATGAGATTGGAGAGGTAAAGATACCCAAATTAATAGATCCACATCCCCATTGTCAAAGAATCCGTCTCACCAAGCATTTTCTAGGCACTCAATCCCAGAAATTTCTTATGGAGGAAAAAGTGCTTGTCAACCAATTATGTAAAAGAGACAGGAACGCTTAACCCCCACTACTTTCACAGCTTGGCCCTGTTCCCCTAGTCTTGTGCTGTAGTGCACTTGAATTGCTGCCACAGTGTCATACTCCGTTCTTTGCTTTCACTGGAAGGTTAAGAGCACAAATGTGAGATTGAGCTGCTCATCGATATCTCGTACAATACTGTGGTTTTTGCACAAGAAACTGAATATTCCTTTCATAAAGGAGCGTCCACATGGGATTATACTACGCAGAATTTATTTACATGAGAGTTAGAAGGGTTAAAGCACTCATGAGGAACGATGGTAGAAACGGGTTAAGCCGCTGTTGTTATTGGGGACAAAAATGATTTGAATGGACAAGGTGGAGGAATAAAATAGTTTGAAATAAGTGGGTTGGCCGGGAAGTGTGAGATGGAAGCTATTCAAGAAAGATGCGTTGCGTTGTAGGCGAGAGGGTGATTTATCCGAGGACTTGGTAAGAAGATTGACCTGAGCAGTCATGTTGGGTCATAGAAGTGGTGTAGTCGAGCGAAAGAGATGGAGAAGATTTGGCTAGTTGGAGAGCGTAAACCGGATTTAACAGAAGCTTGTTGATTTAACAGTTGGTTGGGAGTCGAAACGTCTGTGTAGCTGGAGCCTAAGCATGTTTTCTGGTTGTACGGAGCTTCAGATTCGCCTTGTAGGGCGGTTTTGAAAGTGGCAGAAATAGTGTGTTCTAAGCATCGAACACTCGACCTGCGAGTCAGCATTTTGCACGCGCTACGAACGCCATCATCCGTTGGAATCCGTGAACAGTACGAATATCAGTCGCAGACGCCTGCCCGCCCTTTCATTTTTGCTACGTTTGACTCTATGCTACATAACAAAGTCTTTCTTTTGTCGTAGCGCCGAGCGAGCCAACCATGCATGCCGTGAATATGAATCCCATAATTTAACTCCGTATCTAGAACTTGTTGAACTGTTTGACAGCCTTTCCTGTTCTTGGGAGCACACGGAGAACGTTGAAGCGGACCTGCCAGAAGTATTAGTGTTCCATGCGTAGCACTCCAACTTTGTAATTTGTCAACATACAGTCTTGCTGAGAGGTCGGCATTGACCGACTGTAACCTGGTCACCATCTTCGACACGGAAAGCTGGGCTGACGTGGGCGGCCAGGTTCTTGTGTCGCTTCTCGTAACGGGAGTATTTGGGAATGAAATGGAGGTATTCGCGACGGATGATGAGGGTTCGGTGCATCTTGGTGGAGACAACGGTTCCGGTCAAAATACGACCACGGATGGAGACGAGACCAGTGAATGGGCACTTCTTGTCTGTGAGGACCGTGTTAGTGAGTCTATTACCAGTTTTGCCAGCCCAAGAAGAAGCCGCTGCTGTAATGAAAAATGCCTAGCACTGATCGCTTGCATACGCGACAAAGCTGCTACTGCATATTGTCTTTTCCCTCCGAAATTGTCCAGGTGTCCGTCCAACATACCAATGTATGATCCCGTGATGGCAGTCTGAGGAGTCCTGAAGCCAAGACCAACATCCTTATACCATCTGCGTCCACCCTTTCCAACGCGCTTCTGCTTGCCACCGGTGGCCTTGTGGTTGAGGAAGATGTGCGGCTGCTTTTGGAAAGCACGCTCGCTCTGGACGGTCAATTCGGTGGCCTGGGAGAGTGAGTTAGTGCGGGTCCTAGAAGTTGCAATCGCATTTCGAGCTGTTCTGGGAGTTGGACAGGAGACAAGGTTGATTTGCGCGCGTTGCGAGAAAACAATCATATCCTTCGAGAAGTGTGGGCAGCGGACATACCATGTTTGCGAGGTTGTCTTGTGGGCGATGGTGAGGTTGGAATTGTCGTTAATTTCTTGTGGTTGAAGTCGCTGGCTATTTCGATTGTGTGTCTTGGCGATGCACGGACCATTTCCGCTCTCCAACTTGAGCCCTCGAATTCACGTCGATCATTCTTCCTGTCAAACCGGACTTGGACAATAATTCCATCAGTAACAACTTATGCTGATGAGCTGCTACCGTTAGCAAGTAACATGATCTTCTCTTGTCGAGATGATCTTTTCTTACACGTCTCTGGACATAAAAAGCACGCTGCGTTTCAATCATCTGATTCAACAGAGCACTTGAAATTGGCTGGAGTGGACAGTCACAAGTCAATTATTTCAGAGCTTTCCATTCGCTTGATAGCTACACTTTGAGATTCTTTGACTCGAATGAAGATGCTGACGCAGTCTCGTAGTTGCAAGCAATAACACCTGAGGTCTCATCGGCCACTATAAGACTATCTTGATCTATTGCATCCACCACAAGAAATACTCCTTGTTCATCTGAATTACCTTGGGTAATGGACCTGTCCAATAACTCAGAACGCCTCGCCAATCGGATTGGAGTAGTGGTTTCTGTCATCTGCAAACACACCCAAACTTACGAGGCTGAGTTGATTGGAGAGGTCTTCGGCTTCGTCTGTATCTGCAACAGACCCGTTCACTTGTGGTGTTCTTCTTTCTACACTGTCAAAGTGTTAATAGTTCCGAGTCAAGTTCGACCTGCCCTGTGCCTGTGCCTGCTGAGATGGTCACGTGTGCAAGCGCCGGGATCCTGCCAGTGCCAGCGTCGCTTAGCAGGGATGTTTTTGTTTACATCGGTTCGCAGTCAACAATCCTCCACGCCACTATCCCCCAATTCCTACCCTCCCAACTCGCAATGGATGTCGAATTCGACAAGGAAAACATCACTGACGGTCTCGACATGAAGCGCGCTGCACCATCGCCTAAGAAGGCCCCAAAGAAAACCCGTAGTAGTATTGGTCCCGGAGTACTAAGCGAAGGACGAAGCGTACCTCTAAAAGAAGATGCTGGAAATCGCAGAAAGGTTGGCATCAGATTCGCATATCTTGTTGCAATCGTTTACTAATGCTTCCCAGTCTGCATTTCCAGCTGTGAAATCGATCCTTCCTTCTGGTGACGATGCAGAGAAAGAAAAGCGTCGAGCCGAGAGAAGGAAATCTTTAGGTTTGTTACGCAAGAGGAGATCAATGCCCTCCGGCTAACAGTTATACATAGCGGCACGTCGAGTCTCCTTTGCACCGGAAGCGACTCTCCACACATGGGATGTAGTCGAATATATGCGCGATGCGACAACATCCTCCAGCGCGTCGTCTGAAGCCTCGCGCAGAGCATCATCCATGTCAGATCTATCGAATGCGCAGTCTCCACAGGGTGCTTCGCCAGCGCCAGCCGAGCCTGAAATCGTCGAACCACCCTCCACTCCTCCAGAGCAGGTCGAAGAACCTCAGCCAGGCTCCTCTCCAGCGAACCAACGCGATCTACATCAGAAAAAGTTGCGCCGGAGAAGCTCTGGCATACCTCCCATGAACTTCAATAATCCAGATGACGCATACTCGTCTAGCGCAGAAGGAAGCAGTTCGCCCATTGCGGAATCCCCTGGAAGTGATAGCACAGCATCGCCAGGAGGCATCACGGTGATGGAAGAGGAGGATCTCACTATGGATGCTGGAGACGCGACTGGACAGAGCATTGCATCCGCAGGTTCGGCAGAATCGACCTCTTCCAGCGTGCGCTTGGATCAGTCGCTAAGGAAGGCGGCTATGTTGGTAGACGAGCAAGCAAAGGGCGAAGTCGAGAACAAGGTGATCCAGGCATCCTTTAAACCTTGGGTGCAGCGCAAACCCCGAGATTCAATTGGTGTCCAGAAATTAGCACAAATGCAACAAGAAAATGTCAATCCGTTCTCACCTGCCTTCAAGGCACAGGTCAGCAGCCAAAGACAGGAGACCGCGAAAGACAACGAGGAAACGCAAGATATGGACATGAGCATGGATATGACGAGAGCTGTAGGGGGCATTGTTCGCCAACAGCAGGATACACATCTACAACAAGATCAAGACAAAGAAAATGCGCTCCCAATGAGAAGTCTGAAGCGCAGACGCTCAAGCACGAATGGCGGGCTATCAACAGATGCTACTGGCAGCCCTGCAAAGCGTCAGTCTCGTAGATCCAGCGTCAGGCGTCGCTCTTCGGCGGAAGACTCCATGCTTGATGACGAGACTATGGACTTGACGATGGCCGTCGGAGGCATCCAACAAGTGTACTCAAACGACGAAAGTCGCCGAGAGAGCATAGACACCTCCTTCGGTGACGAGACCATGGATTTTACCATGGTACAAGGCGGCATCATCGGTGGTGTGCAATTTCAAGACAACGATGAACTTGCTCCCGAAGAAGATATGAGCATGGAACTTACAGCGACAATCGACAGGACGATCAAAGTCTCGTCTACTCTGCAGGTTCCTCAAAGCCCTGCAAAATCTAATAAATCAGCCAAACCCAAATCACCAGCTAAATCACCACGAAATTCTCGAAAAGCAACTGCGAAAAGCCCGTTACGCCAGGTCCAGTCTGCAGACGAGATCAAGACTCCGTCACCAACCAAAACTCCTACTAAATCGCCTAGAAGATCCACTCGGCAGAGTCTTCTACCCTCACAATCGGACGAGGTTGTGTATCCGGTCCTTGATACTGTAGATGAACTTCCAGCTCCCAAACTCATCGACTTTGACGCTGCTCCACAAGTGCCAGCAAGAGAGTCTTCTCCCAAAGTGGTTTTGGCCACTCCTCCGCGACAAACCGCACCCAAGAGTGCGGGCGTACCTGCATTCTCCCCCATGAAAGAGTTTGCTGCGCCAAAGACCACTTCCCTTTCCGAGTCGATTAGACTATTGTCAACACCACGGAAGCAGATACCGACATCTCCTGTGAAAAAAGTTGCGGTCACACCAAAGCAAAATGCATCGCCCAAGAAGTCTGCCAGTCCTAAGAAAATGCGCACGCCGCGGCGTTCTGCAAGCCCTCGAAAACGAGTTCGAATGGAAGTGGTGGAACAGGATGAGCCGGTGGAAGTGCTAGATGAGAACCAGGAAGATCTCTCCACGGTCTCGGTAGAACATATTGAGCTTCAAGACTTCCTGAAGATGACAAACATTCGTTTCATGGAGCTGACAACGACTAAGCGCCGACATACTGGCCATCCAGGGATGGATGGTAAATTTCTACACGAAATGGAAGACCCAGCAGACGACGAGGAGCCCAGTCTGGAAAGCAGTGTCGCAGCGGCTGTAGGTACAGAGCCTCAACTTCACATGTACCACCATGCTTGTCAAGAAATGAAGAACTACACGGCAGGAGGTCGGGAAGATATGCAAACTCTCGAGGAGGAAGTTTACGAAAATCAGCCACCTCTGTTTAGGGAGTACCTTCTCGCTCCACCGCAAGAACGAGCGATCATGGACAACCAATTCAAGAACATGAAGACGAACGCACGATTGCAGAGCAAAGGAGGATGGTATGCTTGGAGACGAAAACTCCTGTCGGATCTGCATAAAGGCCAACTTCAATTCGCAAGCGACTTTGACCGGGACGAAGCAGTTCTTACTAAGCAAGAAGCTGCCATTGACGCAGTCTTGCCAAATCTCATTCAACAGCATGAGGAGCTGGAGATAGAATCCAATCGCTTACAACAGCGGGCAGATGAGCTTGCTAGCCATGATCGCGAAGAGTTGGAAACTGCTCGCGAGAATTTGGTTTCTACCGAAGCTGAGATCGAAGAGAAAAAGCAAATGCTTGCCAATCTCCAACGCCAACTTGAGGATAAGGAAGCAAATATCGAAGCTGTTAAAGAGCGCAAAGTCGAGACCCTGGAGGAGATCAAAGAAGCGGAGCGGGTTCGCGAAGAGTTCCGTGGGTGGTCTTCAAGCGAGGTCTCAGTGCTGAAAGGTGAGCGAATGCGATGTTAAAGATGATAAATTGGAAGCTAACATGACCACAGCCAAAGTTGATGAATTGGAGAGCGAGCATGGCTGGAGTGTAACAGCCGCTTCAGCCTCCCCGAGCACTCTAACCTTCACATACCTAAATGACCTTGAACTGTTCTTCCATCCTTCCTCCTTCAAACCCACATCTGGTGGCGAAAATGCGCCCATCTCACTCTCATACGTCGGTGCCGAATCACGATCGTCGAACAAAACACCTCGTCCCTTGACCACTACGAAACGATTCTTTCTACAGCTCTTGAGAGCGCAGCTACACTGTATCCCACAATGCCAAACCACCGTCGCCTCGGTCCTCAAAACCATCTCATCCGGTTGGAAACACGCCCTCGCCGTCTCGGAAGCAGTGCGTCTCCTCGATCAAACTTGTATGACAGAAGAGCTCATCTTGAGCGATGAGAGGATGGCTGTGGATGCTATGTTACTTCTTCCTACTCTGCAAACCAAGGTCCGCGTGCGCGTTGAAATCGCGGCTGGTATTGAGCATGAGTCGATTGAGACGCAGGTCAGGGTTGTTGCTAAAGTCATGTACGGAGAGAAGTACGATGAAGCCAAGATGGGCGAGTTCTTGAGCAAGTTCACTGGTGGGTGGGTGGGAGAGAGGGAAGAGATGGGGAAGTGGGTTGAGGGGGTTGAGGATTTGAGGAAGAGGTTGATTCAGAGGGGGAAGAAGGGATGATGTTTCATTCGGTTCAGCGTCTACCCTTCTCTGTCGAGTCATGTTTTGGAAGCGGTGCTTGTTGTTATCATGATTGGATGAACTTGTTAGGCGCTTTGTTGATTCCCTTTGGGTCTTGTAATGCTGAGTGTCAACGTTCAAGGTCACGTCTGGAGCACATTTCGCAATATATCGTTCGTTATCTTACTGTTGAAGTACATTTGTTTTGCCATCTTCAAGTCTCGATATTACCCATACCATATCATATCGTACTCCAAGTTGATCATCATTATCCGACATAGTACGGACTGAACTCCTCACGCCATGTTAAGGTCTTCAAATACAGGACAGCATAGTAAGTAGATCGTATACACTTCATATCCATAGGAAATACGTGGATCTTTCTTTCTTTCTCTGTTTGCGAGAACATTCATGCTTGGTTCTATAATTGATATTACTGCCACAACAGTGGATGTTACACCATTTAAAAAGGCAAGTAAAGGAGAAGCACTGGTGAATGGAAAGCTGGCATTAATAGAATCGGGATAGATTCTTGATAGTGAGGAGTCCATACATACATACACAAAGCTTCACCATTGGGTATCGAAGAGGAGTGCAAAACGCCTGCTGCTAATATTCCCACAATTAGCACGGATCAATTCGCTCAATCCAGTCCCTTGAACATGTTCGTTTTGCCAGCCGTGACTTGGAGGCCTTTGCTACCTCTCTTCCGCTTCTTACGTCTCTTCCTCTCCTTTTCTTCTTCTTCGCTGTCTTCTGATGCATCGTCGCTATTGTCACTGTCGTCGTCGCTGTCGCTTCCTGAGAGAGCACGTTTCGTGGCGCCTGCTTCTTCATCCTCGTCGTCATCTTCTGTGTCTACCCATGTTTTTTCGGTCCATACTTTCACTGTTTGACCCCCTGCACTTATCATTCTGCCGCCATGGTCGAAGCCTAGACCAATTACTCCCTCCAGATCATCATGGCGCAACACATTGACGATATGATTCTGTCCGATTTCAACGAGAGCGATAAGACCGTTGCCCATTCCGGCTGCGATTGTGGGTTTACTCGTAAGATCTTTGGGAAGGAGAGTTAGGCAATCAACGCTTTCTCCGCCTTCATTGGTATCGAGAATTATCCGCTCGTCCTGGTCGTCCCATACGCCGCGCTCCCAGAGCGTGAGGATACCACCTGCTGTTCCTACAATGACTTTCTCGCCGCGACTTGTGCCTCGTTTGCCTAGCCCGCCGACGAATACGGAGCTTAGTAATTCTTCTTCTTGGTCTTCACTTTTGACGAGGACGCCTCGGCGGAGGTCCGTTACTGCCAGAGTTGTTCCGCCTGTGGAGACCCATTGTTTGCTGAAGCCGCTTGTGCTTGCGTCGCTGGGTGGGAGAGGAGTGAGGGAGGACACATAATCGTCGTGCGGGTAGTACGTGGTCTGCGGTCTTGAGGCCTTGAAATTTCGGTCGTCCACTCGCATGTCGTAAAGATGTAGAGCAGCTGAATCTGTAGCAAGTAGGAGCGTTTGAGGACTCAAGACATGAAGAAGCGACGGCGCATCAATCTCCCCATTCGAAGCATTGCCTCTCCTAAAATTACCAATTAGCTCACCCCTACCCTCCCAAGCCAACATGAGAACTCACACATCCCCAGGAACAGCTATCTTCCCAAAAACACGTCCAGTCTCCGCACTAGCAGCCTTAACAATGCCATCCGTCCCACTCGAATAAATCGTCTCCCCATCAAGACTAAACCCAAGCGTCCTACAACTGCCCTTATGCCTCCTCGCCTTCCAAGCGGAATCAATGTGTCCGTATCCTTTCTCTGATGCCGTGGCTGCTGCTTCGCTTTCTGAATCGCTTACATCGCCGGCGACTGGGGGAAGGCGGAATGCTTCGACATGACCGCTGGAGAGACCGACGGCGACGACAGGTTCGGTAGGGTGGATGGCTTGGGTGAAGATGTCAGAGGAGAGGGGGAGGGTGCAGAGGCAGTCGAACATATTGCCCGCGTTCGCGATGGCTGGCGCGCGAGATGGGAGTTGCTGGAAAAATTTGGATGGAGCTTCGGCTTCGGGGTTTATGTTTGGACCCTGCATACAACAAGGCCGAGTCACGTGGGTGAAAAGTGGAAAGTAGTAGTAGCCTTGTCCGGAGACACTACTACTTGGTACAAGTATCTTGTATTTGTTATGGAGGCCAGATTCTCTGATTGTGGATCAATTCTATCCCGGGAGAGATGCATAATCTTCACTTTGTCAGAAGGATGAATTTTTGTATTTACTTTCTCCCATTGAAAAGAACGGGAAAGCCCAAGTACTAGGTACGAGTGTCTAATAAAGACACATGGTTTTCAGGGAATCCCTGTGATGTTCTCAAAAAGGCTACAGATCTTGAAGTCAGGCCGTTGTGAGCATGCCCATCAATTAGTCTATAATAGGCCTCCACCTTTTCCTAGCAACGAATCCTTGGACCCCTTCGTCCCTCATAACATCATCACTGGTCCTTCCCGTGACGATGCTTCTCTCAGCTTCAGTGCCTTGAACAAAGAACGGCTTAAAGCACTTCCCTGGTTCCGCTATCCACTTTCCTTTGTCTTGTCCGCTCTTCGCCTTCAAAAGTCCAGAACTTGTCTTGTCGAGCAACACAAACCAATAGCGTTGATGAACGGAGCCAATGCTATTTGTGGCACCTGGATAAGCGTTCGTCGTTTGGATGTTGCTAATTTCTGCTTCGTCGTCTGACGCCTCTGCGACTGCTAAAGTATCTTCTTGGTCCCCCGTTATCGAGAAAGCATCCTCAGAATCGGTCGTTGATGGCGACGAAGAAATCTCCTTTGCGACCACTATTTTCCTACGTTTCTTAGGAGGCGCCTTGGGTCGGTGGTATGGACCACTATTTGCAGATGGCAGTCTTAACGTGATAGTGTATTGGTCTGGAAGTATGTGGCCTCTGAGTCGAAGACGTATATATCTAGTTTGAAAAGCTTGAAACAATTTCTCATTCTCTGGTGTCGTTATTTGACCTCCATCATAATTCTCGTCTTGGTCAGATTCCTCGTCGTCCGTTTCAGGGCCAGCGTTTGCCAACTTTCGGGGAAGCACTTCATACTCGCCGGTATCCCAGATAAGTAGACTTCCCGTAGCATGGCTGGCAGATTCGATGAGGTTATTCCAGAGGTTATGGACTCTTGTTTCTATCGCCAGCCGTCCTTGTCGTCTTGACTTTGGGTTTCCTGGCAAACCATATGGAATGGCAAAAGATATGGTGCTAGTGTCTGAGAACTGGAGGCGGAGGTCATAGTGAAGACCAGCGACTGGATGATTGTGCTGGTGTATCACAAAATGGTGACCGTGCGCATGTTGGTTTCGTTCATACAGAGTGGCGAAGTCTGATATCGGTAGGAGTGGATGGTTGGATGGGTCCGCATAGCGGACGAGAGCTCCTAGATGAGAGCAGAAGTGATGAAGATGATTCCGTATCCTAGCCTTCCCGGCTTCGATGGCAGCAGGAGTGACAGTCACGATTCTGCCTTTGACCGCGATCCGAGCGATTGTCAATCTCCTCATGGATTCGTTTCTTCGTGGGAGGAGGAGAGATGTCGCGTCCTAAGCTTGACGGCACCGCCATCAGGTGTAAATACGAGATTCATGGTTCCTTCGCATTGTTGCAGAATGAAGATGGAGCGCAAGTTGGTGTTGAGCCCTGACAGCGTGACGCGCGGAGGCTAGTTCGGGTAATTTATTTAAGCGTCCTCGCGTCCGTCAACGCCAACACGAACGTCGACCGTGAAGCTCCGTCTCTCCAACACTTTCGTCACCCATCACCACCATCCTCAAGATTTGGAATACCTTCACCATCTCCCTCTGATCCAGGCACCTCATCTCTCTGTGATACAGGCACCGAACTCCCTGTGCCATGCGTCGCCTGGATATTGCAGTCCTGCCAAGCAAAATATAGTGCGGATCAATATAACCCATGCATGCTACAGCTGGAAAAGATGGCAGTACTATCATAGTAACAAGCTGTTTGGCTCCATGTCATGCAAGCTGGAGCTTGGGGTTTCCCAGCATGGGCCGCAATTTCTTTTCGCCGCAACGTTTTCTTTCCACTTAAAGGCCTACAATCTGGTGAACCCTTCAGGACCAGATCCCGGTGATTGACGTGCCTGGACCTGACGGACAAACCACAAAGTATACCACCTGCCGCTTGCCTGTCGCTTCTCCTTTCAAAGTCAATCAACCACACTCGTTTGCTGCTCGTCATATCTGTTCCCAGTACTGTTCAATACACTCGCTTGCTAGCTACCAGCCTCCTCATCCTACTACCTTCACCTCCACGAACATTTCAACACCTTGTTTTGAAGGCCATACACTCGGGATATCCATCGGCGCAAACGGGGCGTGTTGGAAGTTGGGAGTCTTCTTCCTAAGCCAGAGTCATGGCCTTTCCATCGTGGCGGCTGCTTCCACTCTTGTGGACTATATTATGTCTTCTAGGATCAGGACACGCCGTCAAATTGTTCCAGTCCACGTCGCTGAACAACTGCATGAAAGGCTCTGCGTTTTCCGCAAGCCTTTTCCGTGTAGCGTTCACCCCCAATAATCGGACGCTCACGTACAACGTGAAAGGCTTTTCGGAAATTCAAGCTAACGTGGTTCTTGATGTCAAAGTCTGGATCTATGGATATGAGCTCAAGCTCGATGCTCTCAAGAAACCCTTCGATCCTTGCGAACCGACACCTGACCCCAAAACAGGCAAGGATGCACCGAAGTTTGCTGGACTTTGTCCGATGAATGCAGCTGATTTAGAGATGAACTCGAATTTTGTTATGGATCCTCCAAAGTCAAAAGATGATGAGAACGACATATTGAAAAAAATTCCAGGTAAGCTGCGCATATCCTCGTCTTGAGCCACCGATTACTGATGGACAACTCAGCTGTCGGTTTCTTTGTACCCGATCTCGATATCAAAGCTCACATTTGGATCAATGACACTCGCACGAGCAAACCGCTTGCCTGCTTGGAGGTCGACCTGTCGAATGGGCAAACAGTACATCAGTCAGGCGTAGCTTGGAGCATTGCCTTGATTGTGCTTCTCAGTCTGGTCTCATCCGCCGTCATATCTGGACTCGGACATTCCAATACCGCCTCCCATATTGCCGCCAATGCATTGGCACTTTTTGGCTACTTCCAGGCTCTTGCACTTATCGGGATGGTGGCAGTAACAACTCCGCCAATCGTGCGAGCCTGGACACAAAATTTCCAATGGAGCATGGGCATCATTCGTGTCGACTTTCTGCAAAGATTAGCAACTTGGTATCAACGAGCCACTGGAGGAAAACCGTCGATCTATATATCAGGACTCGACACGACCTCGGTCCAGGTGTTGAAAAGAGCTGTGGTGGTAAATTCCAAATACGCAAATTTAAAATCGTTAGTCGTTAAGGGCATAGAAAGAGTTGGCTTTGTAGGCAATATCGAACTCACCAACATATTCTTCACAAGTTACCTCTTTTTCGTCATATTCATAGTCTTTACAACGATTGGGGTTTTGCTTTTCAAGCATGGATGCGAGCTTCTCATTCGAATGGGCAAAATGCGACCGGAAAAATTCCACGAGTTTCGCAATGGTTGGAGGGTAATATTGAAAGGCATTCTCTTCAGGATTGTAAGCTATTCGGATTGCCTGTACATTTCCGAAGCTAAACTAATCGATGCCATTTAGGTTCTGATCACCTTCCCACAAATGGTCGTAATGTGCTTCTGGGAGATAACAAGACGCGATTCGCCCGGCCAAGTCGTGCTTGCCACAACCTCCGTTCTCGCCGTGATAGTCTGTTTAGGTCTTGCATCCCTGAAAGTCTGGACCTACGCTCGTCGATCCATTGAGCTGCACCAAAACCCGGCCTACATTCTCTACTCTGATATGACTATACTCAACAAATGGGGTTTGTACGTATATCTTCGTAATTGCCTTTTTGGACGTCATCACTAAACTGCTCCAGTCTGTACATTCAATTCAAGGCCCAAATGTACTTCTTCATCATTCCTATGCTCCTATATACCTTCATCAAGAGTCTCTTCATCGGATTGGCTCAAGGTAGTGGCAAAACGCAAAGCGTAGCGCTTGTCGTACTCGAACTTGCAATGTTGATCGCAATCAGCACCATGCGGCCTTTTATGGATAAGAAGACAAACATTTTCAACATAGCCATTGCCGCCGTCAATTTCATCAACGTCACATTTCTACTCTTCTTCACTGGAGTCTTCGGCATCCCGCCTCTGGGGATCGGGATTATGGGCGTCCTCTTCTTCCTGTTGAACGTTGTCTTCGCCCTGGTGATTATCCTCATGGTCGTATGGACATCAATGTCGGCAATCATCTCGAAGAATCCCGAAACACGATATCAGCCTATGCGGGACGATCGAAACTCGTTCGTCAAAAGCCGAAACGACTTTACCACAGAGCTGGATGCCCTCGGAGCTACCGCCCGCGGCGATGCCGGATTGCGAAGGACGCCCCTAGATGATGGGACGGTACCGGCAGTGTACAACTTACGAAAGGAAGAGTTTGACCCTAGCGCAAGTCGACAAGGTTTATCACGATTCGCAGAGACAGGATTTGGCAAAGAGGTGGGCAAGGACTTCAGCAAAGACTTTGGCGCAAGTCATGATAGCTTTTCTGCTGTCTCTGCTATGTCGTCGACGGGCAGTCTGCAGCAACAGAGGACCAGTCATGCCGCACTCCTACCAGCAGCTCACACGAATCCGCACCCGAGGAGTCCTTTGCCGGATAGTGGGTTCAGGAGTCCGTTGGGATCACCGAGGATACAAACACAGAGCCCGTTGTCGAGAGCAGCGAGTCCGTTGGAATCACCGAGGATACAAACACAGAGCCCGTTGTCGAGATCAGCGAGTCCGGCGAACTTTTGGAAACAAGGTGTTGGGTATTAGCACCGTGAAGGAGTGATTGTGATGGGCGTTTGCACTTGCATTTTGCGAAGGCGTTTTTTGTGGACAGTAATGAATCAATAATACCATCACACACTGTCTGACTCTCGATTTTGCGATACGTTTGAATGAATAGTCAAGCCCTACTACGTTGCGAGGCTAATCACCTAGTTCACTTCCATACGCACGTTGCTCTTTTAATCTCAACTACGAACTGATTAGTCTCATTCGCAGAAGCCGTAAGACCCTCGAAAACCAGTATAACTAGATGATTAATTCACAGTCACCGGGGAGCTTCTTAGCAACGTGCGTCGAGCGTCTTCGAGCGAGATGCCTCCTCAAAATAAAGTCAGGACCCGAATATCGGGCGCTGCGGCATATGATATTGAGAGAAGTGAATATAAATAGTACATTGAGATAGGTAAAAACGTGTTGAGAGAGCAATAATTGGACTTGCGGCATTCAGTCGATAATTTGGCATATCATCGGATTTTCGTATTTGATATAGTACTTACTTCAATTGTTGCTAGCTTCAGTTGGTAAGTTGTAAATATATATATTTATCTAGGAGGAAATGTATAAGTATCTTAGATAATTTTGAGGTATTTAGCTTGGGTAGTTATTTATAATTTGTAATTTATGAGATGTATAAAGTACTAGTGATTGAATTTATTGTAGTATGTAATAACTTATACGCCGTGTATATACTTTTTATTTATAGTTGTGAGAACTTGTCTCTTTTTTGAGATATATGTATAGATAGATATACTCTTCGATATTCCTTTTCTTTGTCTTATAATGCCTTGTATAATGGGATATATATACATCTATATAGTGTGACGAGGTCGATCTATAGACGGGACATCGTCGGAGATTCAACGAAAGGCTTTTTATCACAGAGAGATAGGTTTTTGCAACTGTAAATAGAAAGTAGGCACGGCGTACTATAAGCTATTTATTATATACCACGATAAATCCGATTACTACTATATATATCTTTTTTGCTTCATACACTGGATAACCTCGTTTATCGTACCTAGTATTGTGTATGCAGTTTACCTATCCACACGTTTTGTCAGTCTATAAATGCCTTACATTGATTTCTATCAATATCTGGGGGTGTTGTAAAAACTAGATGGGTACGTACAATTTGAGACTGCATTTCTTGGCTATACGACGGCGTGTTGACGAAGGAAGTTTTTGAATGCCATGTCACCAAGGAAACGGAGATGCAGCGAGTGAGACTTCATGTGGATTTCCCTACACGAAGCCCTCGAATGATTACTCTTTTACCTTGACATCTTGATAGTGGTGAGAACGTACTGTCTACTATCAAACCATTGCCGAACCTCTTTTTTTCCCCTCTCACCGGATACCATCAATTCGATAATGAGGATATCCCTCTCTCGTCACGAATCGCAAGCCGTCGAGTGTTCAATCTTTAGCGCTGCCAGCGCATCCAACAAAGCCTAATCAGATGCCAATTCCAGACGCCATCACTAAATCTCCAATGTCCGTCTTCAACAACACTCCCTTCCCATTTCAACTCTCCGTCCGCAAACCAGTCCCATATCCAGCATCTTGAAAACCAAGTCTTAAAACCTTCTCCTAGGCAGTAATGCATTCATTCATCTTTTTGCCTCATCATCATCATCATCATCATCATCATCAAGTACTTTCAAAATCTCTCCCAAAACCCCTCTCACCTCCCCATTCCAAAACGGTAGAAGCTGAGATGCAACGATTCCAGCTACGCCACGCTCACGATCACACCACCAATAAGAATTCGCGATACCTGCCCAATAGATAATTGGTTTCTTACCAGTCGTTTCCTCCATAGCGCCGGCGAAGCACCAGTTCGTTGGACGCGCTTCCCGTCCGGGTAAACAGATTTTCGGAATTTGGTTTGTTTCATATGGATTTCCGTCAAGGATTGCGCGGGATCTCTGGGTGAACTGGGGAATAGGGACGTCCAATAATTGAGTCACGCTTTCTGGTTTGAGGAGTTGATGTTTGGTGATAGGACATGTTCCTTCGTTTAGAAGTGCGGATAGGAGTTTTGTGTATTCTGCTGGTGGCCCAAAGATAGTGGCGACGTTACGCTGTTCAGGATGGATTTGACCATGTCTCTTTGGTTGGTCGATTGTTGTATGTTTTCCTGACTCTGCGTTTCGATGATGCAATGATGCTAGCCTTATTTTTTGTTGCGAGTTCAGAACGGGCGTGTAGTCTTCTATCAAAAGTGGACCGAAGATATGCTCTTGGAAGTAATCGTTCAGAGTCGTATTGGTAAGCCTCTCGATGAATATGCCGAGCCAATCGAAATTTACTCCGTATTGCCAATCAGAGCCTGGTTGGAAGAGCAGTGGAACGCAGAGATCTTTGATCAGGCCAGAAGTGATGTTGTATCCTTCGGGTAGAGCATTGCGAAGTGGCTTTGACATGCCAGGGTAACCGAATCCAGCTAACGTTGGTGATTCCGTTAGCCATTTACATTCTGCTCGACACACTCACAGATTTGACAGCAGTTTCTGAAAGAGAGATCGCGTCTCGTCATATGTTCCACTGCTCGAGGTCCAATAGAAGTAATTTCTGGCAAAACTTCACATCGGAGTTGCTAGAAATTCACCGATACTGTTCTCGAGTCGGAGACTGATAAGATGAAGAGACAAACCAGTATGACTCAACAACATCCTAACCGTGATAGCCTTCTCTTTCTTCACACATTTCGTCCGGCCATGCTCATCCACGCCATTCAAAACGTCCAGTTCTTTCAGTTCAGGACACAGTCTTTCCACAATGTTCTCATCGGCCAGATCGATCTTCCCTTGCTCCACCAGCTGCATTGTCGCGACCGCGGTGATCAGTTTGATACATGATGCTAGCCAAAAGATTGGAGTCTCTTTGGATTCCATGTCGTCGTGGGAGAAGATGACATGGCCATTTTGATTGACAATGGTAGCTGCGAGATTTGGTATATTCTTGCTAGCGGCCTGCAAGATGGTCGAAAGTTGGATTATGGTTTCTGGAGGTAAAGCAGTATTCATTCTGATTTTGAGAGCTCAATTGCCAGGATTCATCGATATCGATGGTGATTTAGGAGTGCTTCAATTAAGTACACGAAATTTTCAGACTGACGAACGGGTTCAGGCGTGGTGAGTTACTGGAAGTGATGGAAGTGTCGTCTCCCCTCTATAAAAGTGAACTCTATACCTTGGGAAGCTGCATGGTGACACGGTAAGCGCTAAACTCGTCAAGGAAATCAATCAAGAGACGCATTCTTTAGCAATCCTACACGGAGTCCGCGCATTCCCATCGGAACCGTCTTCGCGCCGAAGTCATAGTTGTATCCCAAACCCTAATAGTGCAAGCTGCAAACCTGGGAACCTTTGCTCGCGCTGTCGATGCGAGTCCCACACTATGCCTGAGGAAGGTTGCTGAGGCGCATCGCCAGATCCGCTCCTTCAACGAGGAAGGTTTCGGGGCGTCCAAGGTTCCTGTCAGAAGGCTCTTGACGATACAAGATATCACAACAGATGGAATCTCCATGTTCAAAGCAGGGGGAGAGATCCATTGAGTGCGGAGGTGGACCCCTATCGTGGACTCAAGACATCTGATCTTATTCTCACCTAGTTGTCTATGCTACAGAGAAGGAAATAGACAGAGAGTAACAAAGAGACGTGGTGTCTCCCAGAAAGTTTGTAATTGAAAGGGTGGTAGCCGCCAGTTGCCAGCCACTGCCAGTCACACAGCCACAGCCAGCCATAGCCACTGCCAGCCACAGCCACGGCCAACCTGAATGCTTGGCCAACGTCACTACCAACCAAACAACCCTTCCAGCTGAACCTGATAAACACCTCCAGCCACCATTTATACACGCCGCCTCCTATCTCCATCCTACAACAAACAACAATTCCTATCATCAACAACCCGAACAACCTGGAGCTTCGTCCAGACAGGCTATCACCACTACCGCCAAACTCGACTTCTTCAAAGCCTCATCACGCACAACGACAGCTCAAGCCTAGAACTCCCTCACCGCCCAGATCACTCGCAAGGTCGCACACCACTCACGCTCGTCGCAATCCAACCCCCGCCATCGTCATCATGGGTTTCAACGTCCAGCATCAGATGCACCAGTACACCGTCATCCCAAAGGTGCTCTATGTCCGCCGCTGGGGATTGAAGAGGTGGAGTTTGGCTTTCGGCAGCAAGGGAAGAATCACTTACACCTAAGCGCTTGCACCTCAAACGTAAGTATATCTCCGAGACAAGTAGAATGATTTGGACTAATTCAAGCAATAGGTGTACAAGATGCGATAATTTGTGAAGGACTGGGAAATAACGCACGTCTGATGTTGGTGTCGTAGGTTATGGGTGTGAGGTGTGAGATACGATACCCTGGGATTTAAATATAATGGCGTTTCAGTTTGGTATGAGCAAGATGGGTGGAGATGGTAATGCACACCAAACGAGGCGTGGATAATGTCTCTTTCAATACAATCATCCTCATCTCCAATGTTCATGCAAGAAGGCCCTTCACTACTCAATCCATGTTCCATTCAGTCGCGGAATATATCCATTATCAATAACGCCTCGTGAAAATATATACTTTGCTAGAATTCCTGCCCTTAAGAATGAGTTTTCACATCTTTGCTACATTGTCTCAAAAAACATGGGCTTCATTCAGCTTTACCTTCATGACCAAGCACAACAATCAATTTTGCAACTTCAAATCGATTGATGTCATGATTGCATTCATCTTCATATTCATATTCATAACCAAGGGGTATACCGACAACAACTTGTCAAAAAAGAATAAGACCCTACTCAGACCGCCGCCCTTCACACCCTCCCCTCAAGCACAAGCGCACTCTCCTCCAGAACCCCATTCCATTCTCTAACCCTCCCAAGCAATCCCAACGACTCCCTCACCCTACCCACCTCAACCTCAATGCCAACCTCGGGTACCTCATCTTCCCTCCCTTCCTCCACAGCTTTCTCCCGTCCCCTCCGAATAGCCCCCTCAATATCCCTCAAACTCTGCGCAAGTTCGAATTCCCTCTCTTCCTGTTCAACTCTCTCCCTATGCTTCGCTCTCACCCTGTCCATCTCAATCTCCACCTCCTCCCTTTCTTTCCTCCTGCCCATCAATTCTTCTCTTAATTGTCGTTTGCGCTTATTCACGCCCCTCAGTTGCTTGCCCAACACATGAGCACTCAGACTGGCAAACTGGATCTGTGACAACGAACTCGCCAGCACATCGCGAAAATAACTCATCGCGTCAATTTGTCGCCTTTTCGTTTTCTTACTCACATTGTCAGGACGCGCTTGTTGTTGGAAGGCGAGAATGTGGTTATTGGCTAGTTCTTCCGAGACTTGGGCGAGTACGTCGATGGGAGTTATTCCTGGTGTTGGGTTGGAACCGAGACTGTCGTAGGCGATGTTGTTTGACTGAGTGCGGTGGTAGACTGTTATTCCGATCACGTCGCCTCTGGCTTTTTTGCGGGGAGGGGAGTCGCGGGTGCTTGGCTTCTTGGGTTGTTTGGTCTTCTTCGGGAGATTTGCTGTGGCTCTAGATAGGGGTTGTCGTGCTTTTGGCGGTATCGTTTTGGGTGCTGGTCGTGCGGGTTGAGGAGATAATTCGTCGATCTCGCTAGCTTCGTTTTCGGCTCCATCTTGGTGTACGTCGATTGGGGGTGCCTCGACTCTTCTTCGTTTGTTCGGATCGCGACGTGCTTCTTTTGGTGCTTTATCGATTCGCCTACTTGTCGTCGGTTGTACTGGAGAAAGCTCGTCTTCGCTGACATTGTCCTCGACTATTGCTTCGGGTTCCGTAGGAGGTTCGCGGGCGGTCTTTCGACCTTTCTCAGGTTTCGTGATTTTTGGAGGTGATAACTCGTCCTCATCGTCATCATTTTCAACCACAACGGGACGCACACGAGCTGTCCTTGAAGATTTTTGGGGCTTAGTAGCTCGCGAGGGTGACAGTTCATCCTCTTCATCTTCGATGTCTTCCATAGTCGATAGTGGGTCTACTTCAGGATCTCCTGTCGGTATCTCGAATTCCTCCCGCCTTGTGCTCTGATTGTTTGGCGCTGTAAGACTCACATTCAGACCATACGTAGCAGATGTCGCCATAGCCAACCCTGATGAAGAATTTCGATTTCCACTCGAGGTTTGGGCGTCATTCGTGGCTGTCTGGGCCTCTTGAAATGATAACTCATCTTCTCCAACCTCCTCATCTTCTTCGATTGACAAAATGACAGAGCCAGCTACACTGCCTTCAGATCGTTGAGTCCTCCGTTCTGATAATCTTCTTAACAATGTTGGTGTCTCCATCTCGCGTACAGGGTTTTTGATGGCTGGCCCATCATTTTCCGGACTCAATTCGTCTGGCTCTTCAATCTGGTTCGCAGCTGGAGTCTTTTGCGCAGAGGCTGGCACCTCGATCGACGGGCGGACACTGGTAGACCGCGACGCAGCAATGTCGGCTACTGTCGTTTCCAGTTCATCCTGTTCCGTCTCTTCTACAGCCTCCAATTGCGCTCCTCTCCTTTTCCGCTTTCCGGTGGTGACTGGAGTCTTGAAAGTCTGTCCATTGCCATCGCCATCTCTGCTTCCAGAAGGTCGTTGTGCAAGTGAGGATTGTGGAGTTTTGCGTAAGGTTTGCGCTGGGGATGGTGCGGGAGTTTTCCTGCTCGATTCTGGAGGTGGGGGAGGCGGAGCAGCACCAAAATTGAAGCTGAATCCGACATTCTCCAGGGTTCGAGGTCTACAAAGATGTTAGTATATCTGTTTGTTGTTGTTGTTATTCGGATGTTTTAACATACCCAGCACCGCGCTGTCGCATAAGACGGCGCTCCTGTCTTTCAGCCATAATTGAATTGGCTACAGATGTTAGTTAGCGCATATGCGTCTACATGTAATGGATGTCGCTGGATCCTGTCGCGTCGTTGAAGACGCGCCAGCATGTGAGCCAGCATGTTTGGATGCGGCGTCCAGTGTCCAGTGCATCTCCAAGTGGCCCGTGCCAATTAACGATAACTTTCGTCTGAACTTCATAGAAAAGTGCCGAAATGGCAATTTGCAACACCATAAAACCCACGACGCTCTCCGCCTCCCAAAACACACCGACCATATCCGGATTCTAGAGAGGAAATACCAGATCTTTGCAATATCTTGCCCCGTTCAAGCAGCAGCAGCAATTCCAATCACGGACACTCATTGCACGACCCCAAAACAACAGCTACGAGCTCAATAGGCACTGCATTGCTGGCTTATAAAGAGACGTACTGGGAAGAGCTTCGGACTCCTTTTGAAATTCTCTACAAGGCATCAAGGATTGGACTATATCTCTCTCACAGTCCACAGATCAACCCATTCAATAACACACTACCTGCCAACCACCTACAATCCAGCCATTTTGATCTCCCGCATTGGGAACCCCTTCATCTCGTGGATCAAGAACATACTTCAATTCTACGACCACCAATAGCATATTCCATAGATTGAGCATCTCTCGGTACCTTAATTGCGTCATCGCCACTCACTCAACACAACTGCTTCGACTGAACTTCAGTCACCATCTCAGGTACAACCCACTCCTCTCCTATCCTCAAGCGCTACTCATGTAACTCATCCTCAGTATCTACCGCTACGTCAGTCGCATTAAACGGGACCCAGCCAGAGGAACGATCCCCTTTGCCCCGACTTCACCTTTCTCACTCCCCCAACATAACTCCAATCACTACCAGAGGTAGTCCAAACCCCTTTGAACTACCTAAATAACAATCGTCCAACTGATCTTAGCAACTCTACTCAACTACATCCATTATGGGTTGGCTTTGGGGCTCCGCCAGCCAAACGGCAGATGAAGTCAAGAATCTGGATCCATCTCTGCGAGACATGCTCGACAAGCAAAATTCGAAGCCAAGTGTACCTCCGCCAAAACCAGCGACACCATACCTCGATCAAGTGACGACCGCGCCGACGCCTTCAAGAACAACAACAACAAACTCCACTCCCAAGGTACCGCCGCAGTCACAGTTCCAAGATGGTCGCTATGCCGAACTCTGGAAGAACTACAAGCCACTCGCCCAGATTGAAGATGCAGCAAAAACAGACCAGCAAAGAATGCGAGACTTGATGGAAGATCAAGAATCAAAGAAAGCCTTTCTAGGGATGATGGCTCTCGAGAACTGTGCAATGGAGCAATGGGCCGAACATGAATGTCTCACGGGACCTGCTAGTGTGTCGAGAGCCTTGCTTTGCCGTGCCGAGAATCGCGCATTTACCCGGTGTTTCGAAACTCAAAGCAAGCTTCTCAAGGCCTTGGGATACATGTCTGTTATTGACCAGCCAGAAGAGGCTGAGAAGGTTCAGATGCACGCCGATCGCCTCTGGCAAAGAATTGTTGAGCAGGAAAAGGCCATCGACGAGGCCAAGAAGAACGACCAGCCGATACCAAAGTTTCAAACCGTCTTACCAAGGAAAGATATCTCTCCAGCAAGCGATTTGTCACAAGAGCTTAGAAAGGCATTGGAGAAAAGGGTCAAGGGTATGGATCCGCAGCAGCGTGCTATTGAAGAAGCGGCTTTTGCAGCTGAGATTGAGAACCAGAAGACTATTGGCAAGCAGGGTGTTCAGTTTTTGGAACGCGAGCAGCAAGCTCGCGCAAAACGTTTCAAAGAAGGTACTGCGACTCTTGGAGATAGAATGAAGAGATGGTGGGGTTGGGACAAGAATTTGGGTGGGGAGGATTGAAGTGGTCCAACCCCTGACGTGGGAATTTATCAACATCGATCTCAACTCTACGCGTTCAGCATCACGACTCAACCACGAACATTTCCCTGGTGAACCTTCACTTACGAGGCGGTGAACATGATCTTACTCAATATCCCTGCCACGCTCACGTTGCTGCTTAGGTAAGGCTTCACTTGGATGTCCTTTTAAGCTTGCTCTATGCCCACCTTTCCCCTTTTCTTCTTTATCAACTGTTCATCTGCTGCTCTGCTCCTCCGCTGTCACATCCGCCAGATCTTTTTTTTTTTTTCAAAAGAAAATCTGCTAACGTCAATAGCACTGCCGAACAACCTCACAGATACACCTTACAGATACGCCTCACAGATACGCCTCACAGATACACCTCAGACACTTCTCACCCTGAACGACATTCATCGCTTCAGCAACATGTCTATCACCAACATCGCCCTCGAAGATCCATTCGCCTCGCTGTCAATCAATGGTCAACGTCCACCAAATGTTCCATTCACCTTCAACCCCATACACATTGTTCATCAAGAACCAACATCAATCGCCACACAAGGCCCAACAAGTGTCGAGCATTTGACACTAGAGCAGCTCACCGACAACACATACATGATAATTCTCTTTCTCGACACCTGGTCAGTCAGAGACATCCAACGAGGACGTCGCAGGTTCACCCGCGACATTGAGCGAATGATCAACAACATTCCTCACATCACAGAGTTGAACGTTGTCGTGGACCTCGAACCCATCCACCTCAACCTCATCAAGACTTGCGAGAACGTCACCGATCTATTCTGGACCACGATGAATGCTTCGCTCTTTTGTCGAAACACTCTCATCAAATACACGGCATTGATGGAGCAAGCGACATACATCGCCAACAATGGTGATGAGGTCCGCGCACTGTTGGAGGATCTAACTTTCATGGTGAATTAGTAGGGGGGTATATGGATTTGATTTCTTCTTTCTTTGATTGTTATATTGTACTGGGGCTTTCTGATTGTTTCCTAAAGTTTCTTCTCTTTGCTTGAGAAGAAGAGAGTGTAGGACTATTGGGAGACGAACTTAATATGTATACTAGATTGACTCGATTTCTGTTCGTTCGTGCTTATGAATGCACGTAATCAAGAGTCTACCGCTATCATATATCATCTTTATCTTGTAATCATATTGTCGCTCACTTATCAACCTCAAGTATATATACATCATCAACTTCGTATGGTCAAAACAAGTGATGCTTGATATTATGATATTTTATCTCATACTGTCGCTAACTCGGTACCTTCTAGCATACATACAACATCACCATCCTAACATCAAGAGTACTCAAACACTTAGTATTATCACAATATCTCTCAATACAATAAATCCTCTATACCTCCCTCCATCCCATCACCAAACCAACAAATACCCAACCCACCAACCCCAATCAAAACCAAACCATCCCATAACTCCACATCCTTCATTCAACAACCAAAAACCAAAAACCAAACATACTAAACCCCCCAAAAAAACATCCCAATACACCATCCCTCTCAATCAATCATTCCATCACCCAAATCAATCAACCAATCAACCCACCAAAATCACCAAAATAACAAAAACACAACTTCCCAAATCCCCCATCCCCATCCCCATCCCCATCCCCATCCCCATCCCCATCCCCCATCCCTCCAATCCAAGTCCAATCAACAGAAAACTAAAACATCTAAACACAGAACAGAATCCCCACAAAGCCCCAATAAAATCAATCAAAAGAGAAAATCCAAGATAGTATTCAAGTAAGAGTCTCTCTTTTCAATTCTATGAGTTAAAAGGAATGGTATGTAGAATGGTCTGATTTTCTGAATGGGTCTTTAATATTATTATTACCACTAATCGAGGTAATTCATGGATTTTGATGGAGGATTTATACACTAGTACACAGAGAGACGGGAGGAAGAGGAGAATCAATACCGGCTGTGATTCATACAATCTTCATGCATAGAAGACATGCAACCTCTCACCCAAAAGCACATTCCAAAAACGCCCTACACAAACTCACTTATCGTACAAACTCAATCGTACACAATGGTCTCTCACTCTCAACCCTGAGAGATGGGCCACCTACTTCTCAATCCCTCCATCCACCGTCCATAGAGCACCTCGGCCAATCCCCCCTGCTGCTCCATACCCGGTTTGACATACCCAGGCAGCCTACTCCTCTCAATCTCACTAACCTTCCTCCTCACATCCACACCCACACCCACACCCACTCCCTCACCAAGACCGCCCCCATTTTCCTTGATGGGCGTCGACGAAGCAACCCTTCCAGGCGTCGACGAAGCAGGACTCTCAACATTGGGATACGCACTCTGCCTTCTCCGATGACTCTTCAAATGTGGATTGTTCTTTGCCAACAGTAGCCCAGCTTTCTTCGGGTTATTGCCCACAGGACTGATATCCGGCGTCGAAACACAAGTCGTATCAATCTGCGCAAGAGACTTACTCGGACGATGACCTCGCGGCGTCCCAGGAGCTGGCCCAGCAGCACGCGGCGTGTTTGGTACAGGTCTCCTCTCCATCATTTTCTTTTCTGGACATCCTAAATTCGCACTGACCTTCTGTTGTTGTTTCTGCGGACTCGAAACCGGCGTCTGCGGTGAAGCTTGCACTTGTGGAGGCGCCATCGGATTCGAAATTGTCAAGCCCAACGAAGTCGCCAGTTTAGAATCATCCTTCAACCTTTCCACCAAAGACTTGAGCAGCAAGAACTCTCCCTCGGGGTCAACACGGTCAAGCACACTCCACGCATTATGAAGTCTAGCAAGCGCCTCTCGTTTGCTAGCTTCCGCCGTCTGCGCATGTTGTTCCTGAAACGTTGTGTCGACGACTTTGCTGTAAGCGCGTCTGCCGAGTAGGGATTCCTTGGTAACCATGATGGGAGTGACTGGGATAGGTACTTCACTGTGATCGTCTTTGAACAAGGGCATGGGAGGGGTGTTTTCGTCGTGGTCGACGAGTGTCGAGGCATTTGAGGCAGACTTTTTCCTGTCAAGACCGCTATTTGTGCGAGGCTCCAGTACTGAAGAGACAGAGCTCTCTCGATCCTTGGCCAGTTTCTCGTTTCCACCAGAGGAGACACGACGGAATGGGCGAACTACAGATGGAGAGTTTCCAAACGACATATCCAACCCGAGTGGCTGTTTCTGTGCCTGCTCCGTTAGGCTGACCTTGCGCGCCAGTGTCTGACCAGAAGGCACACGCATGACCGTCGCTGTGGAAGGAACTCTCTTTGTCGGGGTGGATTTCTTACTCCGATTCTCGTTCTTCATCTGATCCAGGTATGGCTTCCGCATCATGGTCGGATAATCTGGCGCAGGAGAGCCAGTACCTAGCGGTGCAGCATTGAGATCCATGCGCTGGAGCATTGCATATGGTGCATCTCGCTCGCGTGCCTCGATGGTCGCGTATGGATTGGTAACATCTGACGCGTCAGAAGGTATCCGGCTCATCTTCCTTCGTTTCGGCGGCGCAATCGTGGCAGGCTTGATTGTGTCGAAGACCCATTCTTCTTGTTCAAGACGTGGTGAGAGATCTCGCAGTGTCTCCTCATAGTATTTTGGATGTGATGACCGCTGTTCTCGTTGATCGTATCGTTTGCGTCGTGCTATTAGATCGTGTAGTGACTCGACTTTGCCAGCGCTGCGAATGAAGCGATGGCGTAGTAGTTCCTTTGCAGTCGGTCTTCTGTCCGAATCCTTGACTAGACATTGTGCGATGAAATCTTTGAAATCCTTGCTGAAATTGCCTTCCAGCCGCGGCGCTGGGGCTTTGGGGATGTGAAACAGCACCTTCATTGGATGTATCGAGGCATTCGGTGGTTCTCCGTTGGCCAATTCCATGGCTGTTATACCAAGTGACCATATATCTGCCTTGCAATCGTATCCCGACTCTTGTATGACTTCTGGAGCCATCCAGAAAGGTGTGCCGACAAAAGTCAAGCGTTGCGATTTGATATTCGTAAGTTGTGCAGCGACACCGAAATCAGCGATCTTGACCTTTCCCTTCTCCGATAGTAATATGTTGGCAGCTTTGATGTCCCGATGGATCTTGCCGGTTTGGTGGAGGTAGTCGAGGGCGAAGAGGAGCTCACGGCAAACGATAGCGACTTGGGATTCAGTGAAAGGTCCCGGTTTGAGCTGCAACGGTTAGCATAGTCTATCAAAGAGAGAGATGATGGATAGACAAACCAGATCCAAGCATGAACCACCGCCGAGGTACTCCATGACAATCCATAGCTTCACTCCTTTGACGAAACTGGCCTTGTACTGCGTTACATAAGAACTGGCGCATGTGCTGAGCAGCGATATTTCTTGTTGAATCTCTCGAATATCGTCGTCGCTGCCTTCAAGATCGATCTGTGCGGCTCGCGTTAGCCATGCGACGGGCAACAAGGAGCGTGTTTACCCACATGTTTGATAGCAACGTATTCGCCCGTCGTCCGGTCTTGAGCTTTGTACACAACTCCGAAGCTGCCACCTGGAGTGATGGGGTTATTGGGTGGACTGGAAAAGGGAGACTCTCAAGATTGACCTACTCCCCAGCTCCTCGAGCATGGTATAATTGTCGGCCATTGTAGCTGGTGGGGCGGGTTGTCCACAGCGACTTCAGACGGCTAAAATACAGCACAGCTGCGAGAGAAATGGTAGGAATGAGCCCAGCGTCTGGTCTGGGTTGGACGAGAAATGGCGTCGTCTGTAGCTTTTGACATTTGGTGCGAAATGATAGGGAGTCTGTTTACTATGGCAACACGGACTCTGTTTACTATGGCAACCACGAACAAGGCTGAACTGAATCGCAAGGGAGGCTCGATTCAGCGATGGAGGGGAGCAAAAGGAGAGGAGAAAAGGATCTATCAGCTGCCATCAGAAGCGCAGTTCTATTCATGATTCAACTCCGCAGTTCGGCGAATAAAAAACACACGAGCAACGACTTCTATCGTCGAACACGTTGGCGTGGAACTCCTCCGAGTCGCCTCTTCAGCTTCTGGGGATTGTCCGCCTCACAACCTGGACCTAGACACAATAGGTGTGTCACTGTGTTTCCGTTTCTTCCGAGATTGGATTGCTAGGAACGTATCGATTCGAGTCCCCGATAATAGCAGACATTGGGCATTTCGGTGCCAACGTAGTCCTGGTTCTAGTCCTAGTTGTAGTCCTAGTTCTGGTTCTAGTCCTAGTTGTAGTCCTAGTTGTAGTCCTAGTTGTAGTCCTAGTTGTAGTCCTAGTTGTAGTCCTAGTTCTAGCTCTAGCTCTAGTCCTAGTCCTAGTCCTAGTTCTAGCTCTAGCCCTAGTCCTAGTTCTACTTCTAGTCCTAGTTCTCGTCATAGTTCTAGTGCCCATGGAGTCGATTTCTCCTGAAGTCGCTAGGAGTAGGAAGGTGGAGAGAGTGTGGCCCTGCAGAGGTTGTCCTGACAATTGATAGCTCTATATCTGGTGATCAAGAGAGGATCAGGATCAGGATCAGGATCAGGATTCAGGATCAGGATGGTGTAGACTGTACAAGCCGATAATACATAGCAATCCAGGCCCCTAATCGCTGCTTGTCTTCCATCTCACCCACCGTTGCTCACCACCAATCCACCCTTCCGTCGTTCCCAGTCATGCTGTGAAAAGATCTCGCACTCGCTCCTCTGGAAATGTGCCAGTTCAGAAGCTTTCAAGTTTCTTCTCCATGTTGCGCGCGCCCTGCTACGCGTCGTCCTGGCTTCTTTCTTCATTCCAAGTCAGTGCACTTGCTGCCGTGTCGGGGCTTTTTTTGACCTGGGGCTTCTGCAGAGCATCCATCACACTACTGAATTCCTCCTCCGTCCTTTCTCATTACTACCACCATGTAAATCGATGTCCTGAGAATCTGCTACAATCCCTAATGCCAGACCAAAGTTCAGATTCCACAAAGGAGAAGACGACTCGTCCCGATCCTATTGACATCTCCCGAATCATGTTTCAGTCCGGTCAAAACAGTCCCAGAAAACCGCCGCCGACAGAACGCATATCTTCGAGTCCTACCACGAGAACGTCCATGGAATCAGTGCAGACGTCTACCTCAACCATTTCTCACTCTCGCTCCTCGTCCACAGCCGATCATGTACATGCGCGCCAAAACAAACGGTTATCCCTGACGGGCTTTCCGGTCCAACAACCAAATTCCCGATCGTCTCGTCCAGCTTCATGGATTATGAGCCCTACAAAACCTCCAGAAGACGTACCTGCTTCGCCCGAAGCCGGTTTTCTCACCGTTCTCGCCAGTCAGGAGAGACGTGTCCTGGAGCTAAAGGACGAACTTAGACAAGCCGAGCTTGAGCTGGACAGGCTCAAGGCGCATTACTCGGATCACGAGGCTAGGAAGAAACCTATCGACACACGGAAGTCGACGCAACTACAACCTCTCTCCGCCAGTCTATCTACTCTCGAAACGGCTGAAGAAGATGAGGACGGATCATCAGAGTGGGTGCAGAAAGAGATGGAGAGGAGGAAGACACTCCTCAAAGGCACGAGAACATCCAACAGAAAGGTCTTCAGTGGTTCGCGACATACGCGCACATTATCGCTGCTGTCCCCTGAGAAGAGTTCATTCTCCCAGCCATTCTCCCCGCCCGAGCCCGAAGCACGACGCAGCGACTCCATCTCGTCACGCCCTCCACCTCTCACCAGATCTTCGACGACATCCGATGTTTGCGAGTCACCAATGAGGCCAGCTGATTTGCCTCAGATGGACGGCACACAGACCAAAGATGCCCTCGTGCGCACCGGCAAGCAGATGGCGGCTGATCTCAAGGATGGTCTGATGACATTCTTTGAGGACATCCGACAGGCAACGGTTGGAGACGAAGGTGGGACCATCAGAGCCGCACAAGGACAAGGACAAGGCCGACAGCCCAGCCGCACAACCAGAGGCGGTCGCCCAGGCCAATTGAATCGTGCTGCGAGTGCAAGAACTGCCAGTAACAAGAATACGAATAATGACGTTCTCATCGATATTGGTGGAGCGTTCTGGCACGAACACGGCATGGGCGTGGATTCGTCGAAACACAAAGCAAATACCAGAACCGCATCGAAAACGATGAATGCCAAGCGAGAAGCTACGCCCGTCAAGACAGAAGACGACGATTGGGACAATTGGGACACACCGATCAAGCTCGCCAACTCCCCTAGCCCCAGCGACGGAGAGTCCACGTCCTCTTCTCAATTCGGCACCCGAAGCACACCGCTCACAAGCGCAGGAGGTCACGATCCCCCTGCTCCATCAGATGACAGAACACTCACACCTCGCAGGGTGACGACTCCCAGCAGCGCAGCAAAAAGGGACTCAATATCTTGGCCCAATCTTGATAAAATACCGAGCAACCTCAAGCGCACTGCTAGTCATTTGATGAAAGAGTGGGAGAAAACAATGAGTCCACTCAGTCCTTCCTTTGAAAGAGTGGGTGGTATTGTTGAGCATGATAGTGACTCGGGATTGGATTATCCGTCTCCTTCGCCACGCGAGGGCTCGAGAAGTCATTCTACGAGTCCGGCTTTGGGAGGAGATGGGAGAGTCAAGGTTAAGAAGGCGGATTGAGATGGCCAATTTTTGCATCTATTTGCTTGAAGCGAGCGTTTTGTTTGATGTCGAAAGCGAAGCGGAATGGCACTCACGAATGTGTAATGATACTAATGAGACAGACCTGGATATGTTTGTCCCTGGCGTTTTTGGTTTTCTGGATGACGTGCTGCATAGCCAGCGGATCTCTGCTTCTTGAGGTAGGTAGAAATGGATACCTATTGTATTTATTCTAGATGAGTTGTGTGCAGAATTGATATTGGATACCCTTGTTGATCTTGTTTGGTCTCTTATCAGAGCCGCTTTCATTTTGTTTTTTTACTTTGAATCCTCATGACGACAAGATTTCTTGGCCTTATTAAGTGATCAACCACTGACTCAGAAGGCCGGACAGAAGGGCGTCTCATTGTTGTCCAAAGGCCGGACAGAAGGGCGCCTCATTGTTGTCCTAGCAGGAGGGACAGACGTAAGTAAATTTCCCATTCATTTAGGCATGTGAAGAAAAGACACGAGCCAAGACACGAGGTAATAAATAAAAAAACATTGAAACACGCCATGATTTCCCCAGCAAAAAATCTACTAGTAAGTACTTCAAACTAGTACCCATCCCTTTTCAACCCGACAACAACCAAATTCCTCGGACTCAATTTATAATCGAAGACGGCTTCTACCCACGCATCAGCGACGCAATCCTGTTCTTTGAGAAAAGTCCATCGGTCTATTAGGACCATTGCTTCGACGATACCGGCGCTGAAGGCCATTAAAGACCAGATGATGGATAATTCTTTTTTCCTGGCTGAGAAACGGGTTATGTAGTTTTGGATTTCGGGGTCGGAGAGGGAGCCAATTTTTTGTTGGAGGAGGAGAGCTGTTTGGCTGATTTGGGGGGAGGGGAGGGAAAGTTTTGCGACGACGCCGCGGACGTAGGTTGGGAATGTGGCGTAGCATTTTTTGGAGAGGGTGCCGATGATTATTGGGGTGGTTTTTCCGGGGGGGCGGGTTCCGGTGGAGGGGGGTGGTTCCAGGATGCCTTTTTCCATGAAGAGGCGTTGGAGGAGGGCGCGGTAGAAGTGTCTTTTGAAGAAGGAGGAGGAGTCGGTGGGGGTCCAGTTTTGGGGGGCTTGGACGGACATCATTCGGGCGGTTATGTTGAGACGGATTCCCGTTTCGTAGTCGTCTTCTTCTTCTTCTTCTTCTGCTTCGAGGGGTTCTGTTGAGGCTGTTACGTAGCATGAAGCAGGACTGTTGAAAGGAGAGGAAGTGGGAAAAGAGGGAGTCTCATACGCCCCACCGCTTGCTTCAATCGGTGGTAAGATCTTATGTCGATATTCTAGGAAACGGGTAGACATGGGAAACCCATCCGCGTCGCCGATGTTCGATGTTTTTTCTAGTCGTGGGTGTTCGCGTAAGAAGGGGATTTTGTAAGTAGGCGGATTCAGACGTTCAGTCATGAGATTGTAGCAACAGCCTACTAGTGCCACGGCGCGAACCGAAGGATTTGCTGTCAAGGTGCGGATGCCGTGGTGGAGGAGGTTGCCGCAGGAGTGAAGGGATATTACCATTAGACCTGGTTCTTGTGCTTTGGCGACAGAGTTGGGCATGGCCGAAGTGTCTGATGGTATGGGCGGAGACACGATTTGATCGATGACTTCTTCCAAATTGCTCTTCTTGATGAGGTGTTCAACATATTGAATAGTTCCCTGGCCGTTTTTCGGGAGTTCGAGTTTTGCTCGGACTGTTTGTATCGTAGCTTCATCTGGTGTTCTTTTCGTCTTCTCTTCGTGGATGAGATCGCGGTCTGTTGGTGTTGTAGGTGTGATACTGGCATTTGCACCTAGACTCATTGATGGTTTCGAAGGCGTCTCCTTTTCTGCAGGCCTTGTACCGTTTAAAGCCTCCGCCTCCTCGATCTTCCTCCATTCCTTCTTATTCCTCATCACAACAGTCTTCTCCGTGATTTTCGCTAGGACATCCATTTTCCTCGCTCCCTCGACAACGTGTGCTCGGCTTTCAATAGCAATGATGTTCCTGTTATAAGGTTGACTGGCCAAAGCTCTTCCCAAGTAGTTGACACCAGCTCCAAAGTCAACGAGGTGCGTTATTTTGTGCTCAAAGTCCTCGTTGATCGTTGAAGTCAGTCCATCCACATAATGAGAAAAATTCTCGACTTCGTGAACTTTTTTGACGTTCATTCCCACGGCAATTTTCCGGTCCATTTTTCGATTGGACGTGTTGGGTTTGAAACCTCGATTGAGCAGATGGCGGCGGACGTCTTTGATATACTGAAGAAGACTTTGCGGAGGCTGTAGTTTTCCTCTCGGGTCTGTCTCGCTATTTTCTTCTGGCTTTGTTTCGACCTCGAAATTTTGCGTCTCAAATTTCTCCAAATCCTCCCGCATGAGCAAATCCAGGAGCTCGAAAATTTCCACGCTTTTGAAATAGTCTCGCCATTCTTGCGGTAGAACTTGAGTGTATAGATCCGGATCCCGATTGAAGAAGTCATTTATGTGGATGCCGCCACAAAGCGTTCTGAGGAGGGTGCATGAAGTTCCGAAGTGGAGGAGTGAGTCCACGTATGTATCGACGTCAGTGAACTCTGGAGGTAGCGGAAGAGGTTTTTCTGGTTTCATGATTGCCCTACTATAGTTATACAGAAGGTTTGATGGTACATGGCAGCTTGTGGAAATTCATGTTTTGGTGTCGTTGGGTCAAAACTCAGACATGGTTATCTAGGGAGAAACACTTTTCACCAATCTTCGATTTGTGGACGATACACTAGTGTTTCATTCTTTCTTTTATGTTTTTGGGTGTAGTCTATCATTTTGTGAGCTGTTTAGAACTCGCATGAGTATCATATAGAAGGATGGTAGAGTTGCAAAATAATTCGTTAATTTCAAGCTTAGAAGCAAGTTCCAAAACGAAGACCCATTGCTGTCAATTTCTGGCGATTTCCAATCCGCACATCACTTCCTATGATCCTGTTGCGATTGATCTGGACATGAAGATGTTCGTTTAACTCGAGGTCTGCAAATGTCCAGCAGACGATGCCAAACTCACATTCTCAAATGCCATGCCAAAATTTCAATCATCTGTTACTACATACATAACCTCATAATTTAGGCTCAAATATACATGTGATCAGCTTCTCTGAAAGCCGGCATAGTTCGTCCTTCTGCGCAATGCCCAATTTGTCCAGGCCTTCAGCTACGTCCTCTAGTACCCAATAGCCAAGTAGAACGCGCTCACAAAGCTCAATCCAACAACGAACCATCCCGACCTCGCTACCTGAGCGTTGGTAATGCCCTTGGTCATATCCCACATCAAATGTCGCAGTCCGTTGAAGCTGTGGAATGTGAAGGGTAGAGCGAGAGACATCTTTGCGAGGACCTTGGCGGCAACGGGCCATGTAGCGAAGCTAGCAGCAAGAACTGCAGACTCCAAGTGCCAGCCAAAAGCAGGAGCAAAGAGGTAACCGAGACCGAAGAGGTAGAAACCGCCGCTCAAGATGGCACCAGTGATACGGTTGAACATGGACGGAATCCATGTTATTTGGGGTTTGTAGATTCCAAGATGTGGTGATACGGGGCGGTTTTTGCGCTGGGCTACGAGGATGTCGTTGTTATCGGCGGAGACATGTTGCGTTGCGACTTGTCTGTGAGGAGGGGTTAGTGTTGTCCTTCTGGATCTATTACAGCACGCCCGAAGCTTGTTTGTGCCAGCCAGTTCCTACTCCTTCTAGCTTCCTAGGCTCACCTTCTGTGGAGGAAATGTGTATTCGTTGCGACGGCAGCTGGCGAAGCGAATCGAGCAAACGCAGTCGTTGGCTTCTGGGCAGCCACTGGAGAAGGTTAGCAAACGCGGGTGAGCAAGCCCAATTGGTGCTCACCTCGCCGGGCTGTGATCTGAAGAGCTCTGTTGGACATCATCTTGCTCGAATTGGAGATAGTGAAGACGGCTGGAGACGTCTCAAACATCGACGTCTGTATTCCATGATCGTCCGACTTGTTACCGACAGCCGAAGCCAATCACAGCACAGATGAATAAGGTCACGTGTCGGCCGTCCAGCTTACCTTTTGAAAATTCTTGCGCTCAATCTCTTTTCTCTCCAGAGCCAAACACTTCGGCATACTCTCGACCGTCTGGTATGAAAGAGTACGATTACATTTGATCTGGCATTCTGCTGGTCTCGGCTCCAGAGGGAACCACCCGTCGCGTTAATCACCCATTACATCTTGCAATGATGGAAACTGGGCTTCAATTCAGGGTTACATACATCTGCTATTTGCCATCCGCATCTATGCATCTCCCAGGTCACGATTACGATGATTTGTCCCGCGCATTTGATGCATCTGTCTGCTTGATGGGCGTCGTTTGTACACGAACATGGTTACGCTGATGGCCAATTGAATGCACAAGATGCTGGCGGTCAGTACTTATACAAGCTCAAAAGTAGCTTTTAATACACCAATATTCAATATACTGCAATCTACTCCATCAACATGCCTGCCCAAGATCTCCAACTCGTCGTCATTACTATCTGCTCCGCCGCCATAATGACCCTCGCCGCCGTCGTATTCTCCAGACAGCGCGCCGCACCAACATTCGTCATACGAGAAGAAGCTTTCAACCAAGTGCAGGGCCAGATAGACAACTTACTGGCATCGGTTAGAGACCTCACCATCACCGTGACTTGGCTCTCCCAAGACGTGGCAATATCGCAAAACCACGCTCTTGTTGGAAGTCGCACCCTCAGTGGAAGTACTTGTTCAGTTGGCTTCGATACCGATGATGAGCTGTTTCCACCAGACGAGTCGAGGCCGAGATTGCCATCTCTTAACTCGTCCGAACCAATGTTTCGTACCCAAACTCTACCGAGACGCCCTTCTTCCATTGATGGACATGTATTGGATAGTGGGAGCTTCGTTATGGCGGAGAAGGGGCCATGAAGGTCAGCAAGAGGAACAACAAACAAGGCGGCGCCGACCATTCGTTCATTTTGCCTTCGTCGGACAGTTGGGATTAGGTCAGCGAAGTTGTTGTACATCAATACCGATAGGTTCCCTATAATCTCGAAACCGACATTCTACAGATGCTATAGCCGCCATTAGGATACATCAGGAAGAGGAGTCAACGGTGTGATCTTGGTTGTCAACAATGCTGCATTTTTCAGCCAGTTGCAGGCCATATACGGTGGAGGTGTCTACCGATTTTCCCATATCAAATAAATTTCAAAACCCCACTGAAAGTTATTAGCCATGTTCCAATGTACAATTGTGTGATATCAAAACACTAAAAAGCTGGTCACGTATCGTTCTTCCTTTTGTTACCAGGTCGATGTCGTGGCTAATAGGAATATTATAGGTAACCTGCGCCCTGGAAATTTACTCAGACAATAGAGAGACTCTCTTCCACAATTTGAAGTAATATTATAAAAAGATCGTTAGGAGTTAGCTATTCGGGTAGGCGGGGGCTATTTAATCTATTAATCAATAAATATAAATTACAAAGCACACTTGCATTGATTTCTATTGGGATAATTGTGAGAAGTATACTATATTATACCAAAAATCTAATATTAAAAACATACGAGAAATCTCCAGTCCGCTCAATCCAAGATGTCACTTTCATGTCTTCTCCACCAATAGAGCGATCAAGGCGCGAAAATCCCCTCCCAGACCGCATGTAACGGCGCCATGATCTTCTGCTTGGTCGTTCTATTCCTCTTCGCCTCTAATTCCGCCGCGACCTCGTCGGGATGTCGGAGCACCCCCTCTCTGATCCCAGAATCAACATCAATCTCCGAAGTCTTGAGGTAAAGTTTCCATCCGCGATGATTGACGCGTGGGTCTTTCGAGGTAACACTGATGATTTTCCAGATGATATAAAGAATGAGGATGATAGGAGCGGCAAGGTAAGCCGAGAAGAACCCCTTGACGCGGTCGGAGGAGGTGAGTTCGGCTTCGCCGATTGGCCACGCGGCGGTGTAGAATTGGGCCATTAGACAGATGATGTTTAGACCGAGACCGATGTAGGAACCGACGACGCCGCCGACGGCTTTGAATGGTAATTCGGCGACTTCGTGACCGGAGTATTTCCAGGCTGCGCGGAAGCGGATGTGTGCTAGACAGATGGAGCCCCAGGTGAAGAAATTGGCGACACCGGAGAGAGCTAGGAGCCAGTTGAAGAATTGGTCGCCGACGCTGGGAGCGCAGTTGATGTAGGCCAAGAGGGCGAAGGCGAGTTGGAGAGCGACTGTTGCTATTGGTCTTCCCTTGTGATCAACGTAGGCTAGGATTTTGGGAGCCATGCCTGCTTGGGCAAGAGCTTGGAATGTTCTGGTGGATCCGAAGGTTGCTGAATTGGCGACACTGATGACCGCGATGGTGATTACGGCATTGAAGACACTTGGAAGACCAACGACACCGGCCTCCTTGATGGCGAGAACGAACGGGGAGGCCTTTGTGTTTGCGCCAGAAGAACCGAGTAGACGGTCATCGTCAGATGGTAAGATGAGACCGAGGATAAAGGTATTGACGATGTAGAAGAAGAAAATTCGCCAGAAGACCTGTTTAGTCGCACGTGGAAGTGATTCAGCAGGCCTGGCGGCTTCTGCGGCTGCTAAGCCAGCAAGTTCGGTCCCTGCAAAGGCGAAGGCGGCGGTAACAAAGACGGAGCAGAATCCCTTGAAGCCATTTCGGAAAGCGCCCGGGTCGTGCCAGTACTTTGCACCTATGTAGCCACGTTTGTCTGTTGGCACACCACCGCAATCGACAATGATGCCGAATATGATGAATCCGGCACATGCCATGATCTTGATGATACCCAGGACATATTCGACTGAAGACACGAGATTGTTAGTACGGTCCAATCATGTCACGAAGCACGTTGTATACCTTCACCATAGCCACGCACACCAAAGAATTGGATAAGCACGAGCAGCACGAAGAAAACCGTTACCCAGACTCCAACGTTGATTGTATCGTTCCAGTAAGCAATTGTGATACCAGCCGCAGTTAGTTCTGTGTGACGTTTGTCAATATCATGTCGGATTCCGAAATGATGGGGGTAACGCACCGAATGGAAGTACAGTGAGCCAACTGATGCCATAATCCCAGCCGACAGCAAATCCCCTATGGAATGTTAGCACGAGCACGAGGTCATGCAACCATAGCGCGCGTGGAAGTTGGATCAGTCGTACCAAGAAGGATCGATGAAGCGCACAAAATAAGCAAAGAAGGCTCCGTTGACGGGATATGTGACGGCAAGTTCTCCAAGAGCTTGAACGGTGAAAAGCATCATAGTGCCGACGATGAGAAAGCCAAGAGTCTGCATGAAAGTCAGCCATTTTTTGCAAAGTCACTTCAAACTGGCCGTCCTACCAGAGAACCAGGGCCTCCTCTGCTCAAGGCTCCTCCAACACCGACGAATAGACCAGCACCGATAGAGCCACCTAGTTGTCGTATTAGCTCAAGTGAGATGGAGAATTGCTCCAATCACATACCAATGGCAATCATTTGCATGTGTCGTCCATGAAGACTCTTCTTCAGCGGGTTGGCATGGTTAATGACTCCATGGTCTTCCTCTTGGATTGCAAGAACAGGATCAGTGGTGCCATTCTCGACATCTGTGCCTTCTGTGCCTTTCTCATAACTGTAGTTCGGAGCAGACGAGTCAGGACTGCCTTTACCCATAGCAGGCTGTGGAGCAGACATTTTCGAGAGGTGTGTGGTCGAAGTAGGCTTGCGAGCGACTCTGAGATGTTAAAGGGTTACCTATAGCCTTGCGGGATGCAAGATACCTTCGAGTAGGGTATGGTCGGCCAAGGTTCAGACAAGGCAGAATCCCGGAACAATCCCGGAACAGGTAAAGATGCCGCCACTATTACATGATGATGGCAGTTGTCACCTACCTATCGTGCCGATGTGGATGGCTGCATCGAAGCTGAGGTAATCCGGGGGCTAGTGGGCTCACGGAGAAGACGTTATTGGATGGCTGAGATGCGGCTAATGGTAATCTAGGGACTAGTGGGTTCACGGAGAAGATGTTATTGGATGGCTGAGATGAGGCTTATGGTAATCTAGGGACTAGTGGGTTCACGGAGAAGACGTTATTGGATGGCTGAGATGCGGCTAATAGTAATCTAGGGACTAGTGGGTTCACGGAGAAGATGTTATTGGATGGCTGAGATGCGGCTTATGGTAATCTAGGGACTAGTGGGTTCGGAGAAGATGATTGGATGGCTGCATGGAAGCTGTGGTAATCTGGGGGCGGGTAGGTCCGCGGAGAACATGTTACCGGTCACGTGAGATGATTGGCAGCGTCAAGTATGGGAATGATGGGCTCCCACAGTATCACCCCTACGAACTATCATGACGTCACAAATTACAACTCCCCTTTCGTGAATGCTTTCGGATCACCTGACTTCTTGCTCGATCCGTATACGTACAACTCCACCAATCCTGCGTTTCAATACAACTACATCTACGTCTACATCTACCCCGCCCTCCAGATCCCCATCATATCACAACGAAGTTCCATTCCCTTTGACCCGGGCATTGCGCTCTCCCTTCTGCCCAGATTCCAACCACACAGAATCCCGGCTCCAAACATGAAAACGCCATGCTAAGCTACCAAAGTCCAAACGCTCCCCAATACCACCCATTTTAGTAACTTCATAAATCACCGCCAAAACTCCTCTCTCAAATCTTCCCATTCCAGCCCTCCTCCCAAGCACTCTCCCTCCCATCGGCCTAGAAATAAGCCATCCAAAGCGGATCCGTCTGACTCAACTTCTTCGGATCGACCGCCTCAGCAATCCGATCAACACTCGTCTGATTCGCCGGTAAATTATTAGCCTCGGGCGGTTTCGCCAAACTCTCCGCCCTCTTAACGATGACACCACAGTTATGATCCACAGCCTCCCTGAGCAAGTTCTCAGCTGCTGATTGTTTGTGCGCCTGCGTGAACCAAAAAGTCACTTCATCGCGCACGAAAACCGCCAATTGCATTTCCATTTCGCCATCGCGTTCTGTGAGGCAGCGACCGAATGTCATGAGTGCTGGCGCGAAAATTCCTTCCGTGACGATGGGACCCATGAGAGTTTGGAGGTTCGGTGTGAGGCGGAAGGGGACGACTTCGGCGTTTTGGAAGACAGGACGTTGGTTGCCCATTGAAGGGACCAGTTCCGAACTCCACACGCGTCCTGAGGAGCGGGAGATACTGATCTTGTGAGGATAACGAGCTGCCATACACATGATGTACGTCATGAACGAAGTCGCTGCGAATTGGTAACTGAAAGCTCTGCGGAACAGCCAGAAATCGTCGTAGGCTGGGAAGGTCGCCTGGAAGTATTCCTGGATAACAGTATTCGGAATGTACTTCTCCTGTACGGCAATAAACGTCTCCATACGGATGTGGTTCGCTTGTTCAAGGTTCTTCTGCGATGGGTTAGGACCGTCATGGTGGTTTCTCATCTTGAGATGTGGATTGGTTGCAAAACCTACCGGACTGAGCGTTCGTAGCTTCTCGATGGTGTACAAAACAGGTTCGTCTTTGTTGATACCGTTCTTACGACAGAAGTCTTCGTAGACACTTTGTAAGCTCATATACGAGACATCGTCCTCAATCATCCGCACAGCCGGAGACAAGGGAATCATAGCTGGAAGGTTGAATTGAAGATTTCGTCGTCTTGACTCTTTCCGTTTCATGAGAACCTCATTGAAGATCCTGAACAACTGGAGAATACGCTCCTCGCGACGGCATGAACGGCCAGCAGGATGTTGCACTTGGTAGGGATGCACGCTGCCATCGTGTCCACGAATTTTAAGGCGACGGTAGCAAACCTGAGCCCCACGCACCAAATCAACGTCGGGAAGGAATCGCTCGATGCGGATGAAATCCTGGTTCTTGTCTGTATGTTGCAGATATTGTCCAGGTATCTCGACCTCATCGAATTTCTGATATCGAAACTCACTCAGGTGAGGGCTGAAGGACTCAAGAGTGACAGGGTTGGTGCGCCTGTCCAGACGTTCTTCAAAACGATTGCGCCATTTGCGGAGCCTCTGGATATATTCATACATGGTTGGCTTGTTCTTGACAAAGTCTTGTTCGAACGATTTTCGTATATGTGGAGGACAGACCGAATCCGCGAAACGAGTGATGTTGGACTCAGTGGACGGAGGTAATTTGACTTCTTGCGCATAGAGACCTGGCTGGCGCCCAACGTACGATAGTCCATCGTTGAGAAGAGCGATGATGAGACGGTGAGCGTCTTCATCAGGGTGGCACTTGAATTTTATGCAAATTTGATCAACCATGGCTTCCATAGACCAAGCGAGGAGAGGAAATGCTGTCTTCAGCGCTGCCATGATCTCTTCCATGTACTCCCAGGGCTTCTTCGGTTTCGCTGGCTCGCCATTCGGAGTTTCATTGTCGCCCGACTCGGCCTTGGGCGTATTCTGAACAGCATTGCTGGGTGTTCCGTTGGTCTCACCGTCTCCAGAGGTACCCTTAGTTCCATTCGCAGTTTGTGGCCGAGAAGAAGGTGTTCCTTGCTTTGGCGAAGCTTGCGGTTGACCGGGATTTGGTGCCGGCAATGGCTGTCCCTTTGCCTTTGCGGCAGCTTCCTTTTGTTGCTTCTCCTTGGCTTCTTTGATCTCCTGTTGCTTTCGGATCGCACCCATATCTTCTCTGCTTGTTCTGAGCTGGAAGAATAGAGCTTGCGGATAGGACATAGCCAGCTTGCCAAGAATCTGTCGAGCCACCGGCGCTTCTGGTCGAGACAAATCAAGAAGAAGCTGAGGGATATAGGTGATCCAGTACCAGACAGGTGTATCGCCCTTGAACTCGTCAAAGGCTCTGGTAAGTGATCGGCTGGAATCATCTAAGCTCAACAACCAGAGCACACGACCAAGAAGCTTTCGAGATTTGTGATTCTTATATAGACTTGAAGCTTCGAGATAGCAACTGATTGCAGAGCCTGCCTTCTCCAAGCTCTTCGGATCCTCTTTAAACAATTGGTCATTGTAGTGACCCCATTCGGCCCACGCCTTTGCGAGTTTGATGTCAAAGTACAAGGCACTTCCAAAGGCGTCGTTTGCCTCATTCTTTTGGCCCAGCTTGTTCAGGAACATGCCCTTGAGCGTGTAAAACTCTGCCTTCTGCTGCTGCCCAAAATAGTTCAGGTTAGTGTTGTTGATAACGTCAAGGCCAGAGTTGAGCTCGTTCTTATTTGCATAATGACACTTGGCCTGCTCGCGCAGCTTCAGGAACGCCTCTTGGATCTCAATGTTTGGCAGTGTGTAAATCCTACTCAACTGGGCAATGCACACTTCCGGCAAGTTGTGCTGACGAGCCACGTGGGCGAAGCGGTTGATAATCCAAGCTGTTTCGTGGTATCCGCGGTACGCATAAGAATTATTGGTTGCGTTGGGCTGGTTGGGCGGGATGAGTCCAAGATAGACATTGTTGATCATGAAAAAGATGTGCTGGCGCCAAGTGACTAGATCCTGCCAGGCATTAATGTCGTCCCAGAAGTTTGGCAAACGATCGCGCCAAGTGCCAAGATGCATTTTGAGATCCTGAGACTTGCTGTCGAGATTGGTTGCATTGGTAACGCTCAAACTGTTGGAGATGACGAGCGCATCATACAGCTCAACAAGATGTTGGAAGGACTGTAGTAACGGTACGTGCGCGTTGGTGATCCGCTTCGGTAGCTGATGCCATTTGCGGATGGAGTTTTGGATCGCTTCATCGCATATCCTGGTGAAATCCCCAGAGGTCTCTACCTTGGCATGAACCTTGAGTAGGGACATGAACGTCTGGAAAAACAATCTGCGGGGCGTGGGGGCATCGGCGACTGATTTGATGATGGACTCGAGCTGGTCGCGCTTGTCCGTATTGTTCTGCCATGCCTCTAAATCTCTCCAGCTCGCCTCAAGATACAGATCGTTGAAATTTTCGTGCTTGGCGAAATCGGTCAGGATTTCCCATTGCTGCATCTTCTGGGCACAGATGACCCAATGATCTTCCCAGAGCATGTACTCGCCTTGGGAGAAAGGTAAGGCACCAGTCCGTGCTTTGATCTGGGCAGTTTCGTACATCTGTTGAGCCTTGTCCCACATTCCAATCTGTTCGTATGAAAGTGCAGCGTTCGTCTCGACATATTGACAACGTCTGCGCCAAGTGCCGTAGAAAAGGTCTGTCTCTTCCAAAGTTGCGTAAAGCTCGACCAAAGCATCCAGAGTACTTTCACGAACAGGCGCAGTATCGACAGAAGGGTTGATCGCTGATTCCTCCAAGAATGTGGCAGCGACATACCAGGCGTCATAAGTTTTGGCTATGAATTTGACGACATGTGGCGGAATCTTTATCCTCTGCTTGGCCCTCACAAAGGCTTCCAAGAGAGCTTGAACGCAGTTTGGTCGCGAGTCGATCTGGCGATTGTGGAAATCCTTGGTTAGTAGGTTCGTGAGTTGCACCTCGAACTCCGGACGATCGTCTTTCGGCAAAGACGCCCAAAATATTGGGAACAATGCGATCCATGTTTGCATTGCCAAAGTCTTATCAGAGTGTTGCAGCTGTGCCAACGGCTCGATCACATCTCGGACTCGAACATCGGCAAGATCTGCGCAGAAACGTTTGTGCTCACCCAAGAAGCTTTCGTAAGCGTCGTCAATCATAACGTCGGCTAATCGAGGATCCTTGGCGTAAGTGCCAAAGAGTGTGGTGGCAGGAAGTGTCTTGAAATCTTCCTTGTGAAGTTGTATGGAAGTGTTCATCTCGATAGAACCCATGAGAAGGTGGTTGACTTGGGAAATCCAGAAAGTGTCGCCAATCGGTGTCCAATCTTGAGCACAGAGAAGGTACTCGAGTCTGGCACTGGGCGTCCTACTGATATGCTTGTCGAAGATTGTGAGGAAACGGTTGCGCATATCCACATCCTGCGCTCGGGTGCCTATGAGGAAAGCGTTTTCCAATCTGACTGTCAACTCCGTTCTTGTGACCTTGGGATCCTCGTAGACACGAATCACGAGCTCGAGGAATCTAGTCAGCAATGAGGTGTCTTGCCTGTTCTCGAAGAAAAACATCTTCGACAGTACCGCTACTTTCTCCTTCAGTGTCGGAACGCCATCACTTGCGAAGATCCATTGCTCTGCCAGGTCCAAGACCTTCATGCAGACGTCTTTGCTTTGTGATCTCTCAACAAGTTGAGCGAGAGCGCTCAGGAACGGACGACGTTGCTCTCCCAGAACTTCGATGCGAGCTGCGAGAATGTCGATGACTTTCAGTACCAAGCCCGTTTGTATCTCCATCTCATACGGTTCCAAGATACCCTCTTTTGGCTGTTGCTCGTTGGGACGGGCTGGATATGGTGGCTGTTGGGCGGTGAAGGAAGCAATATGATCTTTCGCAAGCTTTGTGTTGAAAGCTTTCATCAACGCCGGAATGTGCTGGTCGACCTCTGATGGTCGTCGCTGACAAATAGACCATAAGAGATTAACAGCAGCAACAAGATGGTTGTTTGAAAGAGCTTCGGTGGCAGCAGTTGCGCAGTTTGCCAAAAAGTCCGAAGCTGGCGTGTCTTCCATCGTTTCGTCCTCGCCGCTTGAAGATACCGTTACATCAGGAAGCGCGTCTAGCACCCTCTTGAACAGCGGGGTCATGTCAGCGCCGTCGACTCCGACTCCACCAAAATGCAAGGCATCTTGGACCTGAACTTCTTCCATTCGGATAGGCTTGTCGAGAAGTTTCAGCAGGGTTGGGAGGTTAGAGAGGACCCAATCATTGCTCTTTACATTGACCATCACCCTGAGTACTTGGAGAGTGTTTACAGTGCGTTGGACCCAGACCTCGTGCTTCTCTCCATCCATTTTGTCAGAAGTAAGTATATTTTCCACAACTTTGGGAAACATGCTATCTATGTCAAGATCAGTCCAGTAAGGAGCGGACAAGAAATCATGGAGACGTTGAACGGCCCGTTTGACTGTCGGAGCCGGACCCACGGTCAAAAATCTGCGTTTTCGAGCCTCTTCGTTCAATAGCTTGAAAGCATCCTGCGATCGCTTCGAGTACACAGGGTACTGTTCAGGTATAGTCGCAATGAATGAAACCAAATATTTGATGAGCGTCATCCGGAGAATGGCACTGGCATAGGGCTGCGAGCCTTTGGACGCAACTGTTGATGCCACGGAGGAGCCATCCAATCGTCTCTTAAGAGACTGAGGAGAGTTGGATTGGGGTTCTTGTGCTTCACGGCATGATTTCTCTTCCCACTTCCAAAGCAAATCGATAATGTTGATGGCGATTCTCTTATTGTCAATTGACTGGGTCGGAGGAGCAGCAATTTTGGGCAGTGCCGGAATTATCGCTGGAGCCAAAGTCTCTCTCGCCTCATAAAAGAGATCATCGTGACGCACGAAAAAACTGAATATGCTGATTAATTGCTGCAGATTGTGAGAGTCCTCCGCCATGATTCGCTTGGGTATGCGTGCCCACATGGGCAAACCTCTAGTGTCGGTATTACCAATGCGTTTCTTGAGTACTGGGGCCATCAGCTCTAGAGCTTGAGATACAAGTGCTCGGCCTTCATTTTGATGGGCCTTGAGCAGAGTCGAGTACACCGAGATAGAAATCTTTGAAGGTGTCTCAATCTGGGCGATGAAATAGGCTACCACGACGTACGCAGCATGTCTGTTGACAACATCTTCGAGTTTGATCCAGTTCCACCCGAATTTGATGACCTCTTTGCGGAAGTCCTGGATAAGGGTGTTGTAATACTTGAGTAAAAGCGCTGTCAACTGAAGAAGTTCCATTCGTGCGTGGTCCACCCCTAATTGTCCTAATTCTTCCAGAGGGTCGGTGACTGAAAATGGGCGCCACAGCTTTTGGAGAACAACCTCAACAAGTCTTTTGTCCACTAATTTGGTCCCACGGTTGGGTGCAAATATTGTGTCCCAGTTTCGCATCGCGTCCATGGCGAGAATTGGATTGACCACGTTCCGGAAAAGGAACGTTTTGGCAGGCTGGGAATTTTTGCTGGCTGCGTAGAACTCTACAGACTTGACGAAAAGCACTCGCCAATAGTCTATTGAGTGGACTGAAATCATATTCGTGTAGATGAACTCCAACAACCTGGGAGTAAGCTTGAGAGTTCCTGATGTGACCAGATCAACAACTTGGAAGAAGAACTCGATGTTCTTCGGTGCTTGATCCATGTAGATTGTGAGGAGTTGCATGGCATGATCTCCTGCTTGTTCGGCTGCAAGACGCAGAGTTGAGACGATGTCGTTGGCACGCAGGTGCTTCTCCACGTCCTTCGCTGCCCCAATTAACGCAATGCGCAGGTCCTCACTGTCGACCAGCCATTTCTTGGTGGGGTCGAATTGACTGATTGACTGAGCAACATGAATGGCATTGATGGCAGCCCGCCATCGCTCTTTGCTGTCTTCTGTCTCAAATTTGAAGCTCGCGATGAAGCTAGTGGGGTCTTGTGCGATAACCTCACGCATAGCGTGGGCTTCCGGGTCTGCTAAGAGCTGTGCAAAAAACCGACCGTACGCCTGATCCCGAATCTTGGGTCCAAAGAACTGCCACGTTTCTTTCGGAAATTGATTCAGATATTTGATCAGAGGCTCTCGAAACGGACTGAACTGGGTGCGACGAAGAGCTGTCTCGAGCTCAATGACTTTGGACACGAGTGCTGGAAGGAAGCTGACAGCCGCAGATGGCAGTAGGTGAAATACGTTGAGAATGGCTGTGACCACTCGCATGGGTCTACTTTGCTCGACCAGGGTAAAGGAAGCTTTTTGTAGCACCTCCGGAGCTGCAATAACCTTCATATGGTCGAGCAATCGACTGCCGATTTCAACCTTGAAGTAATTGGTGAGCAGCTTTAGTAATCGAGCCAAACCTTCAAGTCCTTCAACACTCAATTTCCGTGGGTCCTGCAGGTTCATCAAGATTGGTCGGAGTCCGCTCTGAAGCAAGTCTTTCGGAAGTTTAGCTTGGTTGGTGAGAGCACCCTTGAGACCGGCATTGGCGGCTTCCACAACCTCGGGCACTTTGGAGTATAATGACTTGAAGAAGACGGCGATTATTCTTGATCGACTCTGGTTTGGGGAAGCAGTGTTGAAATCGGATGAGTGCTGCGCGGTGGACAGAAGCTTGATGCATCCGACACGCAATAAACCAATGTGCTCAGCGTTTCGATGCTCCGATGGCTTTGTAGTGAGAGCTTCATCTTCGGCATCAGCAAGAGCCAAGCATTCCATCAACAGACGCGTTAGAGGTTCCTCGAATGGAATCAAGTTGTTGGGCATCTTCAAGCAGAAGGTGATGGCATCGATGTAACCAATCTGGATGTGGAATGGTAGAGCACGCAGCGGCTTGACGAAGATCGGTTGTAGCAAGACGTCCCTGAAAGGCGCCAATACCTCATGAATCTCTACTTCCAAGGACTCGGCAATGATAGAGAATATCTTCTGCGATGCTAAACGAATGTGGGAGATTGAGTGACAAAGTTCGACCATCATGAATTTGCACAGGTTATGCAGCTTGCTTTGTGGTTTCTCGAGATCTTCTTTGGAAAACGACTTGATGCATCGGCGTACAAGCATCTCCAGGTATCCCTCTGCCTCGATTCGAGTTTTGGCAGCCACGTCGCCAGGCATGTCTTTGAGCACATACATCAAAGCCCGAGCAAGGTCGTGGTGACGATCGACCATCCATACGTCGCTAAGACCAATCTTCTCGCACAAGATCTTGATACCGAGAACTCCGCCTGCTTTGACAAACCACTCTTCACCATAGCATTTGTGCGCAAACGTCTTGGATAGCTGATTGAAAAATGGCATCCTATCAAGCTTGTCGGGTCCGCCAAAAATGATGGCTGCTGCGTCTCGAATTGCCAATATCGAGGCCTCGGCGGCATTGCGTTCTACTTCTGAGTCAGAGGACAAAGATTCAGCTATCGCGTCGGCGATGATCCTGCTGTCGATGTACAGAGGGCCTTCGCCCGAATTCACGTCGTACGGCTTCCGCGCATGTTTCACCTGAGCCAATGTTCGTCCAATCTCGAGCATAGCAAAATGGCGACAAAGATTCTTCATCAAGCTTGCAGCATCATCCTTTAGATCAGGGATTGATTGCGCGAAATGACATGCTTTGAGTAGTTTTTTGAGTGTCTCTTGCTGGGTGTCTCGTTTGACTGAAGACTTCTCACGCTCCGAATACGCGAAAAGGTCTGTACCAAACTCGAACTTGGCGGAAGCCAAGTCATTGGCCTGCAGTCTGACAAGTTGGGCAAAGTCGTCAGGGAGTTGCTCAAGACCAATGTTCAGCTTGATTTGTGACTGTATCAGTTTGAACGCTTGCCGTTTGTGATATGCATCAGATGACTTCTCCGAAGATTTCTTGGGCGTTTCCATGAGTTTGGCGATAGCCAAGTCGACACCAATGACCGCCGAAAGTGCTCTGTTGTGTGTTGAACCTATGAGTCGGATATCAAAAGTTGCTTCATCGTCTGTGTATGCTTTGTATTCGAGGGGAGGAAGGCCGTTCAAGAATTTGCGATTGCGACCTCCGAGCTTCCCAAGTATTCGAGTCGTGGTATGTGCGTGGAAATGGGGATAAGGAGCAGGTCGTAAATGATCCCAAAGACCAGTCATCAACTCGTCGATGACAGGAGCCATAATAGGGTCGATGTAGTCCGCAGTAAGGTTGTCGACGCAAAGCTCTAGTGTTCGCAGACCTTGGCCCACAAGATCAGAACCTGCCCCCAACGCAACAACAAGAGGTCGCATGAGATAGCTTAGGTGCGGTAGAAGATTACTGAGCCGTGCAGGAACTGTCAAGATGAGCTCCACAAAGAGATCCCGTTCCTGGGGCTTCCGCGCCGCTTCTAGAAGATTGTTGAGAACCTCCAGCAGCATTTCGAGCAACGGCAAAAGCTCCTTGTAAAGATGCTCGAATCTTCCACCTCCTATACTCCTGAATAACGATCGCAATAACAGAAAATAGTTCATTGGATCCTCAGCGGTCGTTGAAAGCTCAATAGCCTGGGTTGCAATCTTGGTGACATGCGGTAGTAGCACTTGCTCGTTCTGTGTGGCAAACAGAGTGACAGCCATGAAAGACAGCTTGAATAAACGGAGTAGGATAGAGGCTTTCTTGACGTCTGCAGTGCCAACATCACCAATCTTTCCCATCAAAAAGTGCAAAAGCATGCCACAAAAGCTTGGAGAAGTAGCTTCACTTGCAAGCAAGAACTGAGCTACATGCAAGAGTGGCGAGTGTTCGTGGCACATGTCGTAGAGATGTGGGATCTCAGAATGGAAGATCTCGTGAAAGGTAGCGGGATCAATATGATGGAAAACAGTGGCAAAGGCTTCAAGATGTTCCTTTTCCTCCTTACCACCGACCATCATGTGTTGCGTCGCAAGCAGCTCGCCTGTAGTGAGATTTTGATATTCGACTTCAACTCTATCCACACCGTAGTAACGGAACACTCGACAGCCCTCACGGAATAGTTTTGTCAAAACTTGGACCTCCTCGGCGCCATAACCGTAAGAAACTTCACCCCAGTTGGAAGGAAATGCACTTGGGTCAGCTTCATCTTTCAGTTTCGAAGGATTCGTATTTCTCAACTGATAGAAAATGCCCTTCAGACCACTAAGCAGATTCCTAAACAAGAATTTATTGTCGGCGACTGAATCCATCGTCTTATCTCGAGGATTCGAGGTTTTGATTGGGGTGGCATTAAAGATGTCGATATTGTCCCAATCCGGTGGCTCTTCCTTCACTGCGAGGAAGTTTTCTGGTGCCGCGTCGATTCCTGGAGGCGTGTGCTGCTTGGAGAGCTTCACGGCGTTTTCAAATTGAGAGTTCATCGCGCAAAACTTGTCCCCAATGGCATTCAGGATCATCATCAAGAAATGTCGAGCATCTTCTTTCGGTTCCAGCTTGGCTATACATTCCGCCATGTTCATAAGAAGCTTCGCACTCATCGTTTGAAAACTGGTTCCCGGGAACTCGTCATGCAGGTTTTTGGTATAAACTTCAATCGTCTTGCGAATCTGCTCCTTTGAAAGTGACTCTCGCAGATGGTGTATTAGGTCAGCGAGCATGCTGTACGCGAGTGGTCTCATGGTCTCATAAACTGTGAGTCCGTCCCCGATCAACGTCCGCTCATCTAAGAGCTCATCGATTGTTTTCAAAAAAATCTTCCGAAAGTTGAAATTAATGATATGCCGTATGGCCACGAGTAGCTCCTTTCTGGCAGTAGACCGCTCCCGGGGACAGTCTTGGAGCATCCGTATCACGATAACGGGAAGTTGCGGTAGGAAATCGGTAAGTTGTTGAGCATAAACACGTAATAGGTAGGCGAGAAAACTCATCGTTTTCACCTGCAAGGTGATCAGATCTCCAAAGGCAGCCCGGTTTTTGATGTCTTTGCTGACGCCCGTGAATATATCTCCTCTTTCCTTTGCTTCCGCATGTGCTTCTTCTTGTGGTTTGGCCTGGAGGAGGATAATGTTCTTGATCAAAGGTACAAATAGCTTGACATTCTTGGCGACAACTTCTCGATTGGATTGGAAGATAGAAACCACGATAATGGGACATTCTGCGACCAGTTTGAATGACTGCATTCCCTTTGGCAGTTGTCGTGTTTGTTGCTGTTCGTTCCCAATGTCTGATGATACCGTCGATACCGGCGAGCCTGGTCGAGGCGATTGCGAGTATTGCGAATGACTTGCTGGCGTGGAAGGCACCGCAGCTGTGGAATTCGAAGGGTTTTCGAATGTGTCCTTGACGGTTTTGTCCATCATCTGGAACATCTCTTGCACCAAATCCAAGAATGGTTGTATTCGGTCTTTGACAGCCTTATGCTGGTGCCGAAGGAAATCCATGATCGTTTTGACTATGATGATACCATTATCCTCGTTCTCGATTCGGACCAAGATCATTAGCTTGTCCACAATTCGCAGAGCATAGGGTTCCAATGTTTCGGGCGGTTGCATGGGCAGACGATGAAGGATTTCGAGGATGCAGCTTCGTAGTTTCTGTTGACACATTTAGAGTAACCTTTGTAGTACTTATTTGCTACGTACCTGCTCAGGCGAAGTGCTAATGAAAACAGGTTGACCATCCAGTAGTTTGAGCAGTACTGGCACGGTTTTAGAGAGGAAGTGTGGATAGCTTTGGCCTTGACAATAGAAATCGACCTGATCCCTGAGCTCGGTCGCAGCCTGGAGCTTCATTCGAGTTTCTACTTCTTAGATCAGTTTGTTGTCTCTATGCCAGGCGCAAAGCATGCGCACCTTGTGAATCCTCAAGCCTCGAGAGGTAGCCGTCGAGCTGTGCTTCTGCCATGGTGAAGCTTCGCGCGCCCCCGCGCAATATGGAATCCCACTCGTCCACCTAGAAGTCGCGATGGAATTGATTTAGGACTGGCTTCATCCTTTGCCCCCGATCTCGCGCGGTGTCAGGCTGAGGGTGGTGCGCTAGGTTCCGGCGTAGGAATTGGAGATGACGATGATTTTGATGGTTGTAGGATGTGGATCGTGGAGCAGAGCGCAAGTGAAGTGAGCGAGTCCGGTCGTGTAGGAGAAAATTGGAGAGGTAGTTGGGGGGTGGGAGGTGGATTTCGCTGGTCAACTCTATGGATCGAGACTGAAGTTTAGACGAGCCTGAGGGCGAAGAGCAGAGGGAGCGAACCCACGGGATTATGCTACCATCCAAAACGGTTAGACTGGCTCCGGCGTATCTCCGGAGATGCCAAGTGACTCCACTTATAGCCGTCCCTTGTCTTCTGTCCATTCACTGCGACTCTCGTTTTCATCTATCAAACCACACGATCATCTATCAACTCGCACCATCACCTATCAACTCACACGGCCATCCATCAACTCACACCACCAGCAGCGTCACCTTTTGATCAAACGCCCCGAGAATCACCTCGAATTCGAGCTCGGAAGGCCCAACGAGACTAACATTCGGTCAGCGAACTTCACATCGTTGTCCATTGTTTGGTACCTCAACGAACTATATTGGACTTCACCCATCAAGTCTCACTTCATAGCATTCGTCATGGTTCTCGAAGCAGGCTATCCGGGCACGACCGGATTTCGTACGGTGGTCAAAGTCACGGTCATGGTGAAGAAGAAGGAGGTCTCTTGTTCAATGCTTCCAACGAGAAATATGGGCATCGAGCGTTTCAACGTGGAATTCACCATTCAGCCCGCAATCTTAGTGCGAGGTTGGTGCTCTGATATCCTCCTAATGTAGGGTTTGATATGGCTATCAATGATGCCTACGTGAAGAGGACTTTCGTTTGTCGGCCCCAGTTCCCAAGGGAAGCTGCGATGTATTGATTACTATCTACTAGATGATGAAGATTGGGAGAAATGGAGTTGCCAGTTCAAGTAGACAAATCCCAGCTGAAGATGGAGCTCGTATCATTTCTGACCAAAATCAAGAAGTGAGTTGCTGTAAGAAGTGAATTGCCACAAGAAGTGAGTTGCGACATCCATCTTGAGGCAAGGACAGACTGGATAGAGCTGTTTGTCCAAGGACAAAGGAAAAGAAAACGACGGACTGGTCACAGTGTGGTGTCGTTGAAGGACGAGATGATCGGCGCGCGGTTAGATCTCAGAGCCTCAAACGCAAGCCTCAAACGCAAGCCTCCGCAATCGTACTGCGAACGCAATGCTCCCGGCCAATGCAAACCTGGAATCGCATAACCTTTGAATCCCATCTCCCCGGAACTCTTTGGCATTGTGTTCCCATCGACAAACGCGACCGGACTTTGTGTGCATGTCGCATGGCCTAACATCCCGATCGGTTCTACGAGACCAACCCCGTGCATCCATTACCGGTGCATTGTCACTCAGACCTGCCATTAGACGTTTGCCTTTGCCACAAGCTCGCCTTCCCCATCATCATCATTCGCCACGATTACTTCACACGGATACCAACCCGTCGGCTACAAATACAACCCTACAACACGCTTCTCCTCCCCTGCGAAAACAACGACGTCTCTCAATTCAAACGCGCCTCCCGCTTCTATTACGCACCATGGCCTCCAACATAATGGCCGAGCCACTGAACAATCGAGCGGCTCCTCTGGAGCGTGTCGCTGAAAATATGGAGAAGCCGGCGCTGGACAACCGGTCATACCGCGTTGTGAAGCTAGCCAATGAACTCGAGGCGCTTTTGATTCACGACCCCGAGACGGACAAGGCCAGTGGAGCGTTGGATGTGAATGTGGGGTCTTTTAGCGACAAGGATGACATGCCCGGATTGGCGCATGCGGTTGAGCATATGCTGTTCATGGGCACCGAAAAGGTATGAGATTAAAGCAAGCTCCAGAGGTCCTGCTGGACAGGTTGAGGGAACAGGGTTGCCGAACCATTGCTGCTTTCGCGAAGAGAGACCATGTACTGACGATTGTGCTTCAGTACCCAAAGGAAAACGCTTATAATCAATACCTCTCCTCAAATTCTGGCTCCTCCAATGCATACACGGCTTCTACCAGCACAAACTACTACTTCGAGGTCGCTGCCTCTTCAACCACGTCCAAATCCTCTTCCACAATAAGCACCACAGAAGATCCTACATCCAAGTCCACGTCGCCATTATATGGTGCCCTAGACCGTTTCGCACAGTTCTTCGTAGCTCCCTTGTTTTTAGAGGATACTCTCGACCGTGAGCTCAAAGCCGTGGACTCCGAGAACAAAAAGAATCTGCAGAGCGACACTTGGCGTTTGCATCAACTGAGTAAATCTCTCGCGAATCCTGAACATCCATACTGCCACTTTTCAACCGGAAGTTACAAAACATTGAAGGAAGACCCTGAGGCACGAGGTGTTCGTATCCGTGACGAATTCATTGGCTTCTATCAAAATCATTACTCGGCAAATCGTATGAAGCTTGTTGTTCTGGGCAGAGAAAGCTTAGATGAATTGGAGGGTTGGGTAGAAGAGCTGTTCTCTCCAGTCGTGAACAAGAATCTTGCGCGAAAACGGTGGGACCATGTTTCTCCTCTGACGGAAAATGAGCTCATGACGCAAATATTCGCGAAGCCGGTCGTGGATACTCGAAGTATCGATTTCAACTTCCGGTACCCAGATGAAGAGGCATTATTTGAGGCTCAGCCTAATAGATATCTCTCGCATCTAATTGGACACGAAGGTCCAGGAAGCATTTTGGCCTACTTGAAGAACAAGGGCTGGGCAAGTTCTTTAGGAGCTGGAGGATCACCTCTTTGTCCTGGATCCTCTTTCTTCAATATTTCGGTTCGTCCCACAGAAGAGGGTCTAAAACACTACCAAGAGATCGTGGAGGTCGTTTTTCAGTACATTGCTATGTTGAAGGAGACACTGCCTCAACAATGGATATTCGAAGAATTGAAACGCATGAGCGAAGTCGACTTCCGGTTCAAGCAGAAGAGCGACGCGAGCAAGACCACAAGTGCGCTCAGTTCAGTTATGCAAAAACCATATCCAAGAGATTGTCTGCTGAGCGGACCGGGTTTGCTGAGAACATTCGCACCAGAGGCCATCAAGAACGGACTGGCAGCGCTGGACTCCGAGAACTTCCGACTTACAGTTGTCAGCCAAAACTTCCCAGGTGATTGGGATAAGACGGAGAAATGGTATGGGACGCAATACAAGTATGAGAGGATACCGCAGGATTTCATGCAGCGTATTCGCAGCGCCAGCAAAGCCAGAGCGGACAAACGCCCAAGCGAGCTTCATCTACCGCACAAGAACGAATTCTTGCCTGCGCGACTTGACGTAGAGCGCAAAGAAGTCAGCGAACCGCTGAAATTCCCCAAACTGGTTCGCAATGATGACCATGTTCGTACTTGGTATAAGAAAGATGATCGCTTCTGGGTTCCAAAAGCCAATCTTCACATCACCCTACGCTCTCCACTGGCAGGCATGACGCCGCACACTGGCGCCATGTCACAGATCTATACTGCACTTGTGCAAGATGCTCTGAATGAATACGCATATGACGCAGAAATATCAGGTCTTGATTACTCTGTTGGCACCCACTCGGTCGGACTCGATCTATCTCTTTCAGGATATAATGATAAGATGGCTGTCCTTCTCGAAAAGGTTCTCAAGGGTATGAGGGATTTGGAAATCAAGCCGGATCGTTTCGCTATCATCAAGGAACGTCTAATGCGTACTTATAAGAACTGGCACTTTCAACAACCTTATCAACAGGTCGGCACGTTCACAAGATGGCTTGCCAGTGACAAAGGCTGGTCATATGAGCAGTACGAGGCGGAATTGCCTCACATCACAGAACAGGATGTTCGAATCTTCTTTCCACAATTGCTCCACCAGCTACACATTGAAGTCCTGGCACACGGCAATCTCTATAGAGAGGATGCACTTCGGTTCACTGACCTGATTGACTCCACTCTTCGTCCGCGGAAACTTCCCCAATCTCAATGGCCCATTCGACGTTCGCTCTTATTTCCACCGGGATCGAATCATCTTTATGAGCGAAAACTAAAGGATCCCGCCAACATCAATCACTGCATTGAGTATCTCTTACACGTTGGCAACAATCAAGACCGAGTGATTCGTGCCACAAACATGCTATTTGCTTCTATCGCCGACGAGCCATGTTTCGATCAGCTCAGGACCAAAGAGCAACTTGGATATGTCGTGTTCAGCGGTGCTAGCGTACACAACACCACGATTGGCTACCGCATTCTCATTCAGAGTGAGAAGACGCCCAAATATTTGGAATCCAGAATAGATGCGTTTCTCGAGAGCTTCGGGAAACAATTGAACGAGATGTCAGAAGAGCAGTTCAGCAAGTACAAAACCTCTCTTATCAATAAGCGATCAGAGAGGTTGAAGAACCTCACCTCAGAGTCGTCACGATTCTGGAATCACATCCTCGCTGAGTCGTATGACTTTGAGCAAGGTAAGAGATTCGCGCGTATCTACTAAAATTATGCAAAGCTAACCGGCCTGTACTTAGTCCAGCATGACGTACATCATATCGAGAGGCTGAACAAGGAAGATCTTATCAAGTTCTTTGATCACTACATCTCCCCAGCCTCCGAATCCCGCGCGAAGCTAGCCATCCATCTTGTGGCTCAAGGCGCACCGTCAACAGTGATAGAATCCGCTCCCGCAGACGCGAAAAACGAGTTGATGCTAGAGGCATTGGCCAAGCTTTTCAAAGCTCACAGTATTGATACCGACATGAAAAAGCTGGGTGCACAACTTGAACAGCTCACGATCTCGGCGGATAACCCTGCACCCTTAGCTGATGCTGTATTGTCTTACTTGATCAAGGATGCCAAAATACCCGGGGCCACAGCAATGACGGTGGTGCAGGGGCTCACCGATGCCGATAATGCTGGAGGAGCTGAAGTCAAAGCGGCGGATCATACCAACGCACCTACGATAATCGAAGATGTCCACGCCTTCAAAGCCAGCCTCGATGTCAGCCGCGGACCGCAACCAGTCAAAGATTTAAGCGAATTTGAGGACCTTGAGGCGAAGCTGTGAAAGACCAGACTGTCGGGTAAGGCGGCAAAGTCCAGCCTCGTCGGATAGACTTCATTGGACACAAACTGGTCAGTGTTCAAAGACGCTGTGATGTAACGCAGCGTTAACTAGTTGCATAACCTGCGCCTCACTTGCTGTTCAGCGGCAAGCGGCGCCATAGATTGTCGAATATACGTTGTTTTGCGCTCCTTCCTCGTCGTCGAATTGTTGTCTCTTGTGAGATGTACGTACCCGTGGAAATCTGCAGATCACCGATTGCAAATTGCAGGCCTGTATTTAAACAAAAGCAGGTTGACTGTGACTGTGATAGTGAAGGCAACCGGAGCTAAAGTGATAGGGAACCCTCATCTAAACCTGTGGTTTTTGCCAGCGAAACTTCAATCCTAGGCTGCGAGTTCCAGACATCTCATCAACTCAGCTCTTTGCTTGTTATATTAAGCAATCTCTAATTTAGCATTCAGCCAATTAGCGCGCGCGACAGCCAGCCTAGATTAGTGTCGCATTTCCATTAATCAATTAAAAACTTGGCCGAAAAGCGATTCAATGATATCGATTCTCAGGGCAATGTTGAATCGCCAAGCCACCGGAAATTGGCATCCTCATGTCGGAATCATGGCTCGAATACGGTCCCCTCGAATGCTGCCTCGAGGGCCTAGTTGGGGCTTTTTGGTTCACAAGGTCACGGTGGGTTTTCACACCGTTCTGCCGTCTATATTTGACGCTCGACCCCGGTTGATGGACGCGCTCCCATCACAGTGACAGGGTGATTCAGCAACGACGCTCGACCCGCCAATGGAGGTAATTCCGTCAACGTCTGTCGTCGCTTCGTCAATTCGTGTCCAGAAGCGCGAATCTGTCGTATGAGTCTCGTACGAGGTAAACGACACCACCCTCCACGTCCATAATCCACACATCCCAAAGCTGGGGAACTATCGATGCTGCCCAAGGAGTCGAGGTGTTTGTGAATTACTTGCCGCCGTTGTGCTAGAGTCTTTACTAAAGTAAACGTGACATAGCATCCAAACAGACTTTGTTTCGTTTACTGCTCGGTGCGTGTATCCTAGGCGCACATCAGTAATCCGATTGGTACAAGAAGATGAACGACTAGTGTGCGGGTTCCTGGCCAATGTAAATCTCATCTATTTCGAAATTCCATGACAGAAGTAAAGGCTGGGGGGTACCTCGCAAAACATGAAAATCTGGCCGACATCAATCTATCCACCGGGGCCTTCTGCAAGGAGCTCGACGCCAAAAACAATATCCATTTCGTGAAAACTCGGATAGTTCCGGCTTTTGGGAAATCCTTCTCATTTCGGTATATGCACAGTGGACGAGGTGACAAGCCTGTCCTACATCGCCGCGCAATGGCCTCATATACATATTAGGACGAGATACACATTCCATTGCACACTTGCCCTTCCTTTGGCTGCTGGACCGTCCAAAGTTTCACTCCTTCCTGTCAAGTGTCATCGCGAAGTTTCATCCCAGGCGCCTCCCACAGTCATTCCATTCTTTCATTCAAATCGATTTTCAAATTCCACTCGTTCAATTAGACTGTTGCGGAGTGTGCAGTGGGCATTATGGTTCGTTACGTCTTTGTAGCAGGCCTCTACGCTTCGGCGGTGGTTGCTGCGCCTGCGCCTGCGCCGGCGCAAGATGCCGCTGCTGCTCCAGCTGGCTGGAGCGACGGCAATCCAACGCCTGGCTCATCTTTCTTTGGCTGGGCCAAACCAAACAACAAGCCCGGTTCAGCAGCGAATGCTCCTGAGGCAGGTCCACATTCATTATTCGTACCATCAGCTGGTCCGAGGGACTGGCCCAATATCTTTGGGGGCCATGGTGGAAATCGAGGTGATGGCAGTGGGAAAGGGTCAGGAGCTGGGTCTGGTGCATCGCCGTCGAGAGACTGGGGGAGTATTTTCGGGGGTATGTTTGGAGGTGGGAATAGGCCACGACCTGCGTTTTCTGGATCTTCATCATTCAACGGATCCTCATATTCATGGGGACGACCAAAGTCACAGAAACCGAAATCGAAACCGGAAGGGAAACCCAAAGAAGACGCTTCGCCGAAAGAAGAAGAGCCTAAGACTGCTCAACCTGCTGAGCCTGCTCCTGAAGACACTTCGCCAAAAGAAGAAGAACCTAAGACTGCTCAACCTGCTGAGCCTGCTCCTGAAGACGCTTCGCCGAAAGAAGAAGAACCTAAGACTGCTCAACCTGCTGAGCCTGCTCCTGAAGACGCAAAACCTGAGCCTGCGAAATCTGAGCCCGCTGAGCAGGCTGAAGAGGCACCTAGTAAGTACCACTCGTTTTGTATTTCAATGATTGTGTGAGCGCTATTCAGTAAAGCTCAGGCCCTGCATTCATCCCTTCATTCCATGAATATGCTCAGGATGAAGGGCAGACTTGTTATCCCATCTGATGAGCCCAATTATGCTTTCCATCCCATTCATCTCGTCCATCATCGAAAATAAAGATGATCCTACAGCACAGTAACTGCGCTACACGGATCATGGCTTTATCTAGATGATGTTTTGGAGAGAATTTCAAGTCATTGGGTGATGGGGGCTTCGAAGATTATCGAAAACTTAATTCATCGAAGACATCCGATGGATTGGATTGGATGAGTGCAGGGCCTGCTAAAGCTTTACTACGCCCTTCGGTGACTGTCTATGCGAACCTTGCATCGAGACACTGCGAGACACCGCAAGACACCACATCCCTATGAGAGCCATCTCAAACTTGAGGAAGTCGGTGCAGACCAGCGGAAGACTGCGGATTCGCTCTCTCAACAGACAATAACAAATACTAACGTCTCTATAGAACCTCCAGAGCCCGTACCTGAAGTCGCCAAACCAGAGCAAGCGCAACCTGTCCCTGACGCCGCTACAGCTGAGCCAGCGCAACCTGTTCCTGAAGTTGCTGCGCCAGCGCCTGCTCAACCAGTCCTTGAAGTTGCCGCGCCAGCGCCTGCTCAACCCATTCCAGAAGCTGCTGCGCCAGTGCCAGCCCAGCCCATTCCAAAAGCTGCTGCGCCAGCGCCTGCTCAAGCCGTCCCTGGAGCTGCTAAACCAGATCCTAAGCCAGTCGCTCAAACTGCGAAAGCAGAACCCGAGGCTTCCAAGGCCTCCAAGCCTTCCAAACCTTCCAAGCCTTCCAAGCCTTCCAAGCCTTCCAAGCCTTCCAAGCCTTCCAAGCCATCCAAGCCTTCCAAGCCATCCAATCCTTCCAATCCTTCCAATCCTTCCAATCCTTCCAATCCTTCCAATCCTTCCAATCCTTCCAATCCTTCCAATCCTTCCAATCCTTCCAATCCTCCCAATCCTTCCAATCCTTCCAATCCTTCCAATCCTTCCAATCCTTCCGATCCTTCCAAGCCTTCCAAGCCTTCTAAGCCCGATACGATTGACGTAGCTGAAGAAGCCAACGTACAAGAGAAAAACGTCTGCGCACCCAAGAAGTATGACAAACACGCCAGCATCGAATCCGTCCGCCGAAAACTTTGGCAACCAAACGTCGGCGCCAAATGGCAAATCATCCTCGACGGCGTCCCAGACACCAAAGTTTCCATGGAGCCTAAGGACGCCACAATCTGGGACGTCGATGCCTGGGATGCTCGTCCCTCCGACATTTGCGAGGCCCAGAAGAAGGGTAAGAAAGTTATTTGTTACTTCAGCGCGGGAACTTCAGAGAGCTGGAGGAAGGATAATCACTTAATTGCGCCGTACAACATTGGAAAAATATGTGCGGATACGGAGGTTGAGAAAGGTTCTACCTGTAAGAATTTCTGGAAGGGCGAGAATTGGATTGATATTCGCAACCCGGTCGCTTGGGATGTTATGAAGGGGAGAATCAAGATGGCGGCGGAGAAGGGTTGTGATGCGGTTGATCCTGATAACATGGGTATGTTTTGTCCTTCCTCTATCCCTTCTCAACCCCCAATCACATGAACATGTTTACACGTCAAAAATGTGGGCTAATTTTATCGTGTTTCAGACATCTACGACAATGAAGTTCTAAGTACAAACGCCACCTACGGCCCTCTAGGTAAAAACGTCAAATTCTCCGAAAACGACAGCGTCAAATACCTCAAATTCATGGCCGACGAAGCAGCAAAATACGGCATGTCTATCGGTCTCAAAAACTCTCTCTCCATGGTCCCAAAAGTGAAATCCTTCGTCCAATTCGCCGTCAACGAAGAATGCGCCAAGATCAAAGAATGCAACGAGTACAAGGAACTTCTCGCTGTCAAGAAACCCATTTTCCACATCGAGTATGCGGGCACGCAAGCAGCCAACAATCAAGCGGTTACGAAGACGACTTATAAAGACCCAGCGGGCGCGAGGAAGAAATATTGTAACCCCCTTGGAGAGAATGTTTCCAGGTTTTCGACGATTATCAAGGCTGGGGAGACGCTTGGGAATCAGTATTTGTATTGTGATGGGAAACCGGCTGGCTTCACAAAGATGGCGTTTTATGTTGATAAGGACAAGGATAAAGATAAGAAGGGCAACGCGAAGGGAAATTTTGTTCAGCCGGTGGAGGATAGTGGGGATAAGGAGGAAGGGGACACGATGGACGTGGAGGCGAATGAGACGAGGAAGCGGATTGTGAAGAGGAGGGCGCCGATTAAGAGGAGACATCATCGGTGGGCTGAGTTGGAGAGGAACCCTGCTTGGACGGGGTAGAGAGTTGTATGGTGTGGCTTTGTGTCAACACCTGTTCTTATGTGAAAACATGATGGAATGACTTCTTTCTTCGATTCTTATATATAGCTCTTTGGGGAATGAGGTTTGGATGTTGTTACGATTGTTTGGAGCATGCGAATGTCTGTATCTAGGCGACGACTCTTCTGTATCATTGTTTACACCAAGAATATTATGATCCTTTGAGCGCCGTACCTCGAGGCACAAAATCGTTTATACCCTATCGACTTACTTTGGCTTCAAGATTTTGCACTATACGAAAAGAGCCTTTGTATGGTCTCCCCTTGGATCGCATATCTCACCAAAATTCCTCGCAACACCTCTCTCTCGATTCACCACAGGGGGCGTTGGATTGCCAAGCCCGATGTGATGCCATAACCATGACATTCAATTTCCTGACTCGCCATTCGCATTCCACAAATTGCACTCGCTCCAAGGCTGTCCTTGTATTGATGTGATGAAGTCTGAGACGTCGATTCTAGCTATACCTTTTCAAGGAAATTACAACGCGTAGATATGCAATTAAGATTTAAGTACTTGAGCTTGTCGCTCCGATTCCCTCTTAGCGTCTGCAGACTGTCAGAGGCCTTGTTCCGGAGTCACATTGAATGTGGTGTATAATTTTTCATGTATGATTCGTACAAGACTCTCATTTCTCGGGCTGCAGGTGAAGCAATTCAAATTTCCGGAAGCTTGGTTCGAATGTAGGGATGGCCCAGGAGACAAAGTATTGCTGTTACGTTGTAGAAGTCGATTTTCCGATTCCCATGGAGGTGTTTCGGTATTAGTAGGATGGACACATGACCTGACTGTTATGATACGATAAGGAGGCGACCACCCCAGCTTAACGCCCTGTGCATCTCTGCTCTTGGCGAACGCCCACGGACCGGCATCGGCATCCTCGGCAATCGGACTTTCCACTCTTTCTCCTCAATTCGAAGCTCACTGCACGTGAGGGGGTGAATATGCCCTTACTTTCGTTGGTTGATGGCAATGAGATGGTCACCACCAACTTGTTATCCGCGCCTCTTCCAGCAGCTCCCTCCTTGGTAGCGAATCGTCAAGCATCACCATGGCTCCTCGAAAGACTCCAATCATCGTGGGCGTCGGCGACATCAAAAATCGGTCTATAGCCATCGAAGATGCCGTCGAGCCTGCGAATCTGATGTTGAGAGCTATTCAAAATGCTTTCAAAGACACCAGGTTGCCTTGCGAGAATGGATTAGAGCTCTGGAGAAGTATTGACAGCGTTGATGTTGTTGCGACTTGGACTTGGGAATATGAAGACCTCCCATCTCTTCTATCACAAAAGCTTGGGATAAACCCGGCCCATAGCCATTACAGCCCTCATGGGGGCAACCAACCCGTAAAGTTGTTAGATGAGGCCGCAAGAAGAATATCTCTGGGCGAAAGTAAAGTAGCTATAGTTACTGGAGGCGAGGCATTGGCTTCTTGTACGATAGCAGTCTTCCATCCACCACTCATAAATTGCTTACAATCTCAGTGACTGCTTGCGCTGCAGCAAACAAGATGCCACCTCCAGGCTGGACGAAACCAAAGAATGACGTGGAGAGTGTCTTCTCACCAACGAATCGTGAGCTAGGATCAAGTATGATTGGTGGAATTCCATGGGACGGATCTAGGCTTACCAAATCTCTCGGAAACGTAGATCTAGGCGCTGTTCACTCCATTGGAGCTCCAATACATGTTTACCCATTATACGAGAATGCTTTCAGGGCACATCGTGGGCAGTCGATTCAGCAGAACAACGCCGAATCTGCCAAGTTGTATGGTGATTTTGCAAAGGTGGCTGAGACGAATCCTGTGGCTTGGAATTATGGAAAACCTTCAGAGACAGAAGCAAGCATTGGGACAGTTGCAAAGAAGAATCGGATGATTTGTTTCCCATGTAAGTTTGCACAATCATAGGATATGTTCAGTGGTTGACCGAAAATAGATCCTCTCCTCATGAATGCTTTCAACACAGTGAACCTGGCTGGTGCCTGTATCTTAACATCGACCGATTACGCAAAGGAGCTGGGGATCCCCGAGAGCCGATGGATCTACCCTCTAGCCGGAGCAGGAACACAAGACGCCAGCAACTTCTGGGAGCGGCCAAACTTTTACACCTCACCATCAATATCCCATTCCATCGATGCTACTCTCAAGGGTGCCAACCTCAACAAAGCACAAATCGACATGTACGATTTCTACTCATGTTTTCCCATTGTCCCAAAAATAGCCTGTAACCATCTCGGCCTCTCCATGATCAATCCCCAAAAACCAATTACCCTTCTTGGAGGCCTGACAAGTTTCGGTGGAGCCGGAAATAACTATAGCATGCATGTAAGTTGTGACATTCTCCCTCTTCTACAACTACCGGAATTGACGCCCAAGCAAGGCGATAACAGAAATGACCCGCCAACTCCGTACTAAGAAAGCCAAAACTGGTTTAATACTCGCAAATGGTGGCGTGCTATCCTACCAGCATTGTATCATTCTCTCTTCTCAACCACGGAAATCGTCTTACCCCATGAAAAACCCACTCCCTGAAGTAATAACATATGTCCCTGCTCCGATTATAGAAGGAAAGCCAGAGGGTGAGGCTGTCATTGAGGTAATCTATTTCCCATGTTCACCACCCAACTAATCCTCCCTTTCTCGCGATATTGCTGCTGATTGTCGGATCTAGACGTACACAGTCGACTTCAACCGCGACAACACACCCCGTCTCGGCCATATAGTCGGCCGTCTGAAATCCACCGGTGCCAGATTCTTAGCAAATCACGGCGATGAAGAGACATTGAGACAGCTAGCCAGCTCAACGAAAGAGCCAATCGGCCGGAGTGGATGGGTCAGAATTGACAAAGAAGGTCCCGACGGTCACAATTTCTTTTCTTTCGAGAAAACGGTGAAACTATAGGGCAGTAGGGTTCAATCCAACTTCCTTGATTATCTCATGACTTACTGCTATCAAAATAAGGGTTCAATGTCTCAACTGGAAAGTGCGACTTTTTGGGCAGCAAGTAGGTAAAGATACCCGCCTCGACTATTTAACCGATTCTGTACATCCCTCCCACATCTCATCTCCACTGCCTCAAACTCCCCTGTACATACTTATTCAACAAGATGCATACGTCAAGTACAAGTATTTCATTGCTCATCTCAACCAGCGAATCCGAATAATCAACTTATCAACTGACATGGCTCAAATACCAGAGATTTTTCTTGTTTAAGAGACGCTACAAAAACTGACTCCAAATATTTTTTCCCGCTAATATACTATTGAAATTGTATTTCTGCTTCTAGCGTCCCCGGCGAGCTCAAATAATTACTATATATAGAAATTATATAGTCCTTGAATTCCACCAATTTAACCAATAAAAGAAGGCCAGTAGTCAGTACTATTCCTACTCCATATTAGGATAATCCTACTACACATTCCCCACCAAAAAAGTCTTCACGGTCCGAGCTTTAAAAGATCCGCTCGGACTAGCGGGAAAGAGACTCTCTGTTTAAGGTCGATTTGAAGTAACTTCGAGTTATAATTTATAATTTCTTCCGCGTAAAAAGATAATCCTAACTCTCTCTATGTATTAAAATCCGAACCTAGAAATTTTAGTGCGGTAGGAGACTTTACGGAGAGGGAGAGGGAGAAGGTATATAGTAGAATAATTAGAATGTATAGTAGAAATAGTACTAGCCTAAAAGAAATGAGAATCTACTAGGAAAACAGGTATAAAACGAACAGTCTAGAAAACAAGTCAGTGAAAAAGGAAAAAAAAAAAAAACTTTATACCGAATAATGTCAAAAGAGATACTCGGTACCTTACAAAGCTAGATCAAGGACATCAAGGATGCACTTTCGTAGGCCTAAGATATAGATTTATCTTCAACTACCCCCTTATCCAAGACTTATACCGAATCAACGCCTCCAGACCCCGCGCTATATTGACTTTCCAAGTACCTTAACAATAGATAGGTCACGTTGCTAATACGTTGATCCTTCCTAACTCTTACCTAATACCAAACAACTAGGTAATCCCACCGTTCCAACGTCTAAGAGATAATGTCCAGTAGAGAATCAAGTAGGCTAGTAAAATTTCTAGAACCGTATATTAGCTTTATATTACTGTACCCGTATTACACCTACCGTATATCCCGATAACGTGATATATAGCTGAGTAGATATAGTAGTTAATACCGTACCAGCCCTACATCGCTATATCTCTACTAACAATAATAAATAATATCACAGAGTGATATTGACAGCGACGAAATAGTCGCTACTTATATACGCTTAAAAAGATAAACAAGCCGTATTCGAATAATATATATATATACTTCAACCCTATCGTAATCGTATAATTGCCTATATTTAAGAGATTCAAAGTACCAAGGCTATAGAAGAGATATAATGGTACGGTATTCGAGTCGAGAAGTACTAGTACGGTATATACTGACCTCGCTTACGGTCGGGCTGGTTTTAGGGGGGAAGCCTAGTACTATTATCTAGGCGGGGGTAGCGTCTAAATACAATACCTACTCATCGAGGTCTTTTAGGAGGGTTCGGAGGCATGTCAATTTTGGGTGGCTACTTACTTGACCAAAGGTTCTGGACACGAAGTCATCGGTCGAAGAATATAGATTCATTTCCACCACCGCCGCTATAAGTAAGAAAAGCATTTTAGAGGAATAATGAGATAGAAATATCCGACGCACAGCTAGAAGAAACTCTTAGAAATATCACCACTTCTCTTCGATCCCTTCGATCCTCTTGATCCCGACTTTTTAGACAAATTGGAGTTTCGTTCATCGCCACCTGCCCATCCACCTGCAGCATTTTGTGGCGCATCGGCATCAACACCCCAGTCACCTTGTTGCGCTAGCTCGCCCCAACCACCATCATCTTGAGCAGTACTCGCTCTCGACCTCCTCGAACCAGCAGAATGGCGTGAAGACCGAACTGAATTTTTCCAACCACCACCTTGGACATCGTTGTCGAATGCTGGACTCACGTCTCGACGTATAGAACTACTACGCTTCGAATTGTGAGAGTCGCGTTCTTGAGAGGATGAAGTCTGTGTGTTCCAGCCACCGTCATCCACCGGAGCGACTTCGTGTTGTCGAGAACTCTGACGAGAGCTCTGTTGAGAGGATCGACGACTGCCTTTCCCAGTTTCACCCTCGAGGCGGCCGGATTGAGACCAGTTCTCAGGCCCTGATCGGTGACTGGAACTGCGCCGAGATGACGCCCTTGAATCTTCTCGAGATGAAGGTTCTCCTCGGTGACTTTGGCGAGACGACACCTTGGAAGCTTCGAGTGAAGAACAGGTACGTGTATCCCATCCACTGCCGACCCGCTCTTCTCTAGCCGATCCAGGACGATGAGAAGATTGGTGAGAGCCATCAGAAGTTTGGGTGGCCCATCCACCTTGCTCAGCTGCCTCTCTGATCCCTCTCGAAGAAGTCCAAGATCCACTCATCCGACTACCCATCCCAGTCTCACCTTCTACTCTTCCAGACTGTGACCAGCCAGCAGCAGAGCCAGGTTGCGCACCGAACCCACTTCCCACGGGATGATCACGTCCAAATCTCGTTCCGACACTGCTATCACGAGGGACTTTCCCTGCTCCCCAGGACTCAATTGGATCATTCCTCAGACTCGGGGCGTGAGGATCAATTGATGTCGTACTGGTCACTGTACTACCGATACTCAATGCCATGGCTGGGGAGTTGTGTTCTTTGACTGGACTGCTCTTAGATGAGCCAGCCTTGATTGAACCTTGGATCCATTCATCAACCGCAGCTTCAGAGTGAGATTTATGTGACCGAGATTTCCTCCTTGATTTATCGCCATCACCGTCCCAGCCATGCCAGTTTTCGGGATCATCTTCGACTAGCGGAGCGAGGTAAGAGCTTGCTATTGTGCCTTTCTTCGAGGGAGAGCGTGATACAGATGCTCGTGGATCACTAGGTTTTTTGTGTGAGCCAGAGCCGGACCGGTGGGATCGGTGTCGTGAGTCTCTACCATCTTCTTGCTCTTCGTAGTGATTCGAACGAGAAGAAGATTTAAGGCTCTCGTTGCGATATGATCCAGATCCAGATCCATGCTTTGAGGGAGCTCCGTCGTCATCTCCCCAGCCTTGGTCCGCCTTGCTTTGGGTATCTGATGAAGCTTTTGTGTCCCATCCGGCTTGCGAACCGCCAGCCACAGATGCTTGCCGCGATACAACGCGATCGCTACTATCCCAACCACCATCACCGACGTCATCCTTGTTGTGCTTTGAAACTCTGCTGCTACTCTTCGAGTCATGCTTCGATGAAGACTTCTCTGGCTGGTCCCAATAATCTGTTGCGCTACTCTGTCTCGACTGTCGTCCTCCAATCTTCGAATGGGAGCCTGGTCTGGATACCGGTTTATCTGGCTGATCCCAGTCATCAATCGCTTCGCTGTGTCTGATGTGGTTGCTATTGCTTCCATGAGAGCCTTGCCTTGATGCTGGTTTCTCTGGCGGGTCATAATGATCGGTTGCTTCGCTAAGTCTCGAGCGGTGACCATCGCTTTGATGAGAGCCTTGCTTCGGACTTGGCTTTTCTGGTTGGCCCCAACCATCCAGAACATCGGCTGTTCTTGAACGATGACTACCATTTCTTGTCGGACCATGCTTTGATGATGGTTGTTCTTGCTGGGCCCAGTCATCCACAACCTCACCAGTTCTCGATTGATGGCCTCCGCTTCGCCCCGAACCAGAGCCATGTTTAGAAGCTGGCTTTTCGGTCATATTCCAGTTGTCCACATTATCACCGGGCCTTGATTGGAGATCATGGCTCCTTCTGGAACCAGAACTGTGTCGCGATGCCGGCTTTTCGTTGAGATCAAGTACATCAAACTCCTCATTGGATCTAGATAGTCGTCCATCGCTCTTAACGGCTTGACCACGTCTTGATGAACTTTGTTTCATGCTCTCTGATGGCGCATCTTCGAAGATGGTGTGTAGTGGAAGATCACCTGCAAACATGTTGCTTCTCCTCGAGCCGCTATGTCTAGAAGTAGTCTTTTTTGAGTGACGATCGCTATCTTTGTGAGAACCTTGAAGACTTGCAGCTGGATTACCAACCCACATCTCCGCGCCTGCACCAGCGATGCCTTCGGGCTCTCCCCATGCCACGGAGCCCGCTGCTATGGATAATGTCTTTTGAGCTTCGTGATGACGGCTCGAGTGTCTTGGGCTTTTTACTTTCTGCGATTCGTGTTGACTGTGGTGTAATCGTGAACTTTCTGCCTTCGGTGACCCGTGGTAACTATGTCCCGATCGTTTCGAACTCTTCGCTTCCCTTTTGGAGGCCCTTCCTTCAGGTAGCTCTAGCACTCCCAAGTCGTCTTCTAATTCTGCTTGGACGGAGGCTGATTTGTGGGAACCTTGATGACTATATTTCGAACGTCGCGAGCCTTCCGTTCTTTGTTCTGGCGGTGGCTCTTGTGGTGCCATATCCCATCCTGCAAATTTCGCGCTCGGGGTTGGACTTTGCTGTACTTCAAGCTCTGTGGGTAGTTGCGCACGCTCCGTCGAAGCGTCTGCATTATATTCGCCATATAGTTGAGAGGCATGGAATTCCTCGTCCAGCGGTTCTTGCTGTACTAGCTTCTTCAACTGTTTCTTCGACTGCTTGGCACTCTGTTGAGCCTGCGGGTTATTTTGCCCCGCATCCTGTTTACCTTTTTTGCCCTTCTGTTTCTTCTGAGGCTTTGGTGCAGGTTCGAGAACCACCTCCGGTTCAGAATGAGCCGACTCGAAATCTCCAAATCCGCCCAAGAATTCCGGCATTACATCCACATCACTCTCGCGCTTCTGAACCTTGCTCTTCCGCTTCTCGCCGATATTTGGTCTGCTCACAAGCTTCTGCGAACGCGCTTCAAGCTTCGGATAATTCCACGCTGATTTGGCCTTTCGGTGACTTGGGTCTTCAGACACCTCGCTTGGCGCATAGTTGGAACCTAGCGGGGCGATGTCTAAAATGAGTTGGTGTGATGGCGGGCGAATGGGTTTGCTCAGTCCTTCGGTCTCACACTTGGAAGGGCAACAGACAATCTTTCGAATGGCGCCGAGTTGACGCTTTGTCAAAGCGCGACCTCGGGCATCAGTTTGGATGATGTTCATCGCTGCTTGAGTCGTCGATGGGAGAAGTCTGGGAAAGTTCCACGGATTGGCGTTGTCGGCACGGTGAGCGTTGTCGTTGTCGTGGTCTAGAAAGGCGGCAATCGAAGAGCGCGATCTATGCGGATGTGGATTGGCAGTGGGTGAGTTGAGTCCAGTGGCAGTGATGGCGTGGTTAAGGACTGGACGAGCTAGAGGTCCCAAGAAGCCGATTGGGTCGATGTAAACCGAAGATTCTGTGGTAGAGCTCATACTCGCTGCCTTGGGATCCTTGGCGGACACTCGATCGCTTTCGAAGCGGACATGGAGGCCAATCTTTTTAGAATATGGCTGACTACCGGCCTGTTGTCCTGCTGATGGTGATGGTGTTGGGAATCCGCGTCGATGGTTGCGAAGGGCAACAAAATCGGGATCCACGCATACATCCGGGTCAGTTGTTGATGCCATTCTAACTCTATGGGTCTAATCGGAACAAGACATCTCCTACATAGGCCGGGTCAATCGATCGGAATGCAATGTTGTATCGATTGTCCCCTGACCCTTTGTAGTCTCGTTTAACAGCGGATCTGCTGGTGGTTGTGCCTGCCTGCCTGCCTGCCTGCCTGCCTGCCTGCCTGCCTGCCTGCCTGCCTGCCTGCCTGCCTGCCTGCCTGCCTGCCTGCCTGCCTGCCTGCCTGCCTGCCTGCCTGCCTGCCTGCCTGCCTGCCTGCCTGCCTGCCTGCCTGCCTGCCTGCCTGCCTGCCTGCCTGCCTGCCTGCCTGCCTGCCTGCCTGCCTGCCTGCCTGCCTGCCTGCCTGCCTGCCTGCCTGCTTGCCTGCCTGCCTGCCTGCCGGCCTGCCTGCCTGCCTGCCTGCTTGCCTGCCTGCCTGCCTGCCGAAGACGTGATTGTCTCAACTGACCTGGAATTCAATTCCCCTCCAACCTCCGTCAACACCACAGCAATGGAAAACAATTGCCCGTGAATGAAACCCATTGTCGAGATATCGAAGGCGCTATTCGACATCTATCCCGTGTAGAGGGGAAGCCAGCCTTAAGAGTCGGCTGCTGGGTCTCAATTGCCTGGAACATCAGAACATGCCTTGACATCCCAAAAGACCTTCAACGGGACTGCTTGATGGACAGTACGTACGTAACATGGAAAGTCACCTCCAACTCAACACCAAAAACATCAACACCACCTGCACGTTGTCAAGAGCCTGCGTGATATAGCAACACCATGCCACGCCTTTCCTTCTTCCCTCGTCTGCCCACCAACCCAAACATAAAAACAAAACACCAAAAAAGAATGTTTCACCGCGAATTGTCTCTCGGGTGCGGCCCGTCTTACCGTACCTCAGATGCCAACGCGTGGAACTACCAATCTACAGCCTCAACTGCGTGGGGACCAAGACCCCTACGATAGAACCACACTACTACGGACAATGCACAGGGATGGTCAGTTGCCTGTACATTGAAGGAGCGGATAAGCCAAGGACTTGATTCCCCCAGCGGGGAGCCCGTATGATTTCACACCATCGCAAGCGAGGGTGCTTATACATAAGCCATCTGTGGAGTTGGTTGCCGATTTTTGAGCGGTGTGGGCTTATATTGATTTGAAGGGGCTGTGTGTGGCTTCTATGAAGAAGCTGTGTGTGACTGCTATGAAGGAGAGGACTTGGGTTCGATTCTGGGTGTGCGCGAGGATTGGGGCTTTGATGTGAGGTTCGTGATAGCCTTGACGGGAAGCTGAAGCTGGTGTTGATTGTTTCTGGAGCTCGTGATCGATTGCCCTGGTCATCATCTGATTGTCCTTGTTAGCTATGCCATCGTTGACCTGATATGTGGTGTTGTGAATCGCGTTCAGTCTATATAGTCAACTTCATTTCCACTCACCACTTTTGATCACTCACCGCCATGTTTCTGCATCACCGCCGTCTTGTTCTCTCACCAAAGCTTTCACTCCACAGATCGTCTCCATCACTCTTTTAATTATCAAGGGCCTTCACTGACTTGACTCTTTATCATTCTCACTTTGACACGCCCCATCCCTCACCATCGCCAATCCATGACCCTGACTCTGGTAAACATGCCCATTTCGCATCGCTGATCTACGCTGCAAAGCTCTTCTTGATCCCACTCCTCATTGCGAAAGTCACCTTTACCAATATTCCCTCGCCCTCTCCCAATCTTTTCATTCTTAGCAGCTTATTTCACTCATTCGCTAGCCAACTTCATTCCAGCAGCCCCAACCACGCCAATCCTTGACGACAAACCACACATCAATTCGGAACACTCGATCGACTTCCTCGCCCCCACTTAAGCTGTCTCTGTACATCGGTATCTTCGTTGAAGGCAGATGTAAAGGAGAACTTCAACGGCAAGAATAGCAATCAACAAAGAGTGGAAATCGCCTGCCCTAGACTTATCCAGTGCTGAAGGTCCTCATTGTCAATGACAATTTCAAGCTTATCGTTCTCAAAGACAAGTTTCCAATTCGAATCTGTTCCCACAACCGAAACATAACAACCGCCCACCTCCCTCGCCTCAGCTACGTCTCTTTTCCCAGATATCCACAATATTCCATAAGAACATCCGAGAGATAAGGACGCTGCCATTGAAGGCCAAATCGGCTGGTTTGCATCGTTCACGGCTCAAAAGATGGGATTTGACCTGCTCAAAGTCCCAGCTGGTATGGATGCAGAATCCTACACCACCACTCCATCCTCCAGAACAAGAATCAACACGGCGTGGAATTTGCTCAAGACCCAGCCAAATAGATTCCATCCAAGGAGAGGTGTGAGGTAGCCGCCGCGTACTGGATTTTGAGCGATTTTCTCATCTTGATAATTGTCGCTCTCAAGCCTAAAGTCGGGTTGTGAATTTCCTCGAACGGGGGTCCAAAATGTGATCCAGGTATCCCGTGGGAAGGTTGGAAAGGAGCCGATGGTGGGGATATCGATCCGGATAGGGTAACGTAAGCAAGCGGTCTCGATGATGTCCTTGGTCAATTTCCATTGTTGGTGTTTATAGTCATGTAATTAGGAAATTTCGCCTCACCTTTCCAACCACGAACGTGGGGTACCATCAATTCATTATTCATTTCATCGCATCAGTATCAGAATCAGCGTCAGTGTCAAGACAAACCTCACAACTTCGCTTTCTCCCTTTTCATGGTCTCCGCCCACTCAGCCTGCGCCCTCCAATTCCTCCACACCGTCCATGCCGCTGCCATCAACCCCACTGGCGGGACGACCAGACAAAGCAAGGCCCACCACCTCGGACTGCCTTTCTCAACCTCCCCCATAACCCTAGAAATCTCCCTCTTCAAATCCTCTCTATCCCCATCATTCAACACAACCACACCCCTTCCCTCTCCACGCGCTAGTGCCTGCCTCGCCTTCTCCCTAACATCCCGTTGCGAAGAAACGCGGTTCTGGGCATCTTCTTGGGATAAATGTGTGTCGCGCGTGCGGAGACGCTGGATCTGAATAGAGGGATCTGTGACGGAGACGACGAGGACGGTGCCGCAGAAACGTTCCCAGCCGGATTCGAAGAGGAGTGGGATGTCGAGGATTACAATGTGGTGGCCGGTAAGGAAGTATTTGAGCTAATCAGAAGGGAATGAATTAGCCACCAGTGTAGGGAAAGGGATGGACGAGTTGTCACCATTAGCCTCCTCATCTCGCCCCTAACAGCCGGATGCACAATCCCATTCAAAACATTCCTATCTTTCACTCTCTCAGACTCCATCCCAAACACCCTCTTCCCCAGCGCTGGTCGATTCAAAGGCCGCCCTTTGCCATCCTTGCCCTTCTCGAGACCCCCGCAAGCTTCATCGTCTACAGGTAACAATAAGTCCGGCGTCGTCGGTAGAAAATAGGACACTATCTTCTCGTATGCAGGTTGTCCAGGTTCCACAACTTGTCTCGCAATGACATCGGCGTCGATAATGGGGTAATTGTAGGGTGGTGCGCGGAGGATATTGGAGACTGTTGATTTGCCCGTTGCAATGGAGCCGGTTAGACCTAGGAGGAGCATTGTTGCGGGTGTATGTAGCTCGCGAACTTAACGAGATAGATTGCGAAGTTGCTGTTGCTTTGGGATGAATGCAATCGACCCTTTGCGTCTCTCCCGTTCTAATAGATGGGATTCAGAATTCGCAATTGCGATTGTGTAGTTGGTGAGTTGCAATTACGAGAGGACATGTTTGCCATGTAGTGAAGCCCATGCCATGATCGACATGAAAGAAAGGTCGAGGATGTGAAGATCCTACTTGAAGGTTCAAGAGATGGAGCCTGCGTCTGTGCTTTCATTGGTTGAAGCTCAAAGGGCAAAAGCAACGCAAACATCTATCAGACAATCGTCGACCTTTGAAATAAAAGTCACGTCTCTCTCAAGGTTGGTGGGATGGATCTTTGAATATGGACCTAAAACGACTCGAACGTTCAAGACGAGTCATGCGGAGTGGCATTTCCACCGATCGATATCGAGAACTGCACCTATGGTCCTGAGAACTCGATCATCCCTATTCATCCACGTCTCTCGAAGCGCTCATGCTTCTGAGATTTTATGATGGCCACCAATAGCCAGGTAATTTTGCCATAAAGTTCACGCCAGAAATAATCATACACCCACAAGGACACATCTCGCTGATGGCTTCCTCTTCCTCTTTCGATGTCAGAGATCCTCGAAATACATTGCCATCACCAATAACTAAGATCTGGAGATCGGAGTTCATGTACCATGCCTGGGTATATCCCTCAAGTCGATTCCGGCATCTCGACGTCTCCACCATCTGCCTGGTTCATCTCTCCACTATGACCATTCGCATCTCCGTTTGTAGCTGCTGCCTGCTCAACGAAGCGAGGATCATCCAGTGTCGTTCGAGCGTCAGCTTCCGGAGCTGTGCCAGGGGTAACTGCAAGAACATTTCCATTATCGTCGACGTATTGGAATCGATAGCGGGCGAGGTAGTGAGGAAGGGCGGCTAATTGAGGTCCAAATGCCGATGCGTTCTCGTAGAGCTCGTAGAGCGGGACCGCTAGGAATTTGAGGTTCTTGGGGACCGCGATGACTTCTGTGCAAAAATCGAGATTAGCGAGAGGTCATGCTGGTAGACTGATTGTTGATACTTGTCTGTCCTTCTCATCGCTAAGTTTACTCGAGCGTCTTCAGATTGAGATCAATACCGCTAAAGGGTAGCTAGTATTCAAAATGGAATCGCCAGCGATCTAGCAATATCGGTCTCGAATTGAAGGGGGTCTGAGTCCAACCATGACATTGGGAGTGAAGTGACAGGATGTGGCCGTTCGTGGTGGTAGGACTCACTGTCTTTTTGAGGCAGTGGGATGAGGTACATCTTCTTGCACTCCTTCGGCCTGGTGACGTGAGTTGGCAGATATGGGTAGAGCTGTGTCTCGAAGTTCACTCTCCACCATGAACCGCATGCATCGCCAATTTCCCACTTTGTACTGTTGGATCCGGCCGAGCTATCAGGTTCGAAGAGCTCATCCAGTACGCGCTGAAATCCCTCGATCTCGTCTTCTTCGGGCTTGAGCCACCCTCCCGGCCTGTCGATATTGTCAGTGTGCTACATTTGCTTTGAGAAATACAGATACGTACAGCTTGTGGAAAGAGTTTGCAATCTGTAGGAGCAAGACGTGTGGGTGGCTATTCTCATGGCACAGCATTACGCCTTCGCAGAATCGTCGCATGCCATGGTTCTCGTAGTGTTTTCTTAGACGAGTTAGGCGTTCCTCGACTGATGCATCCTCCTCTGGCTGAGCCGACTTTGTGCTGATATTATTGCTGCTGAATGGGTGAAGAGTGATGACTTCAGGTTGGTTGGCATCGAAGGACTTGGGGATGATTGGCGGATTCGAGCTTTTATTTAAGCCGTGGGGGATGGTAGACATTTTGGAGGTGATTGGAGGTCAATTGTACTTGTATGATGAGGGCTTAGCGGTGTATAAATGGTGGAAGGATTGGGTTCCTGGTACAACTATTAGAATAGCAGTCAGTTCAGGTTTGTTGAAAGCTAGTGGGAAAGCAGCGAGATGAGTAGAATTTGATGTGAAAGTGAAAGTGAAAGTCGCGAGTCGCGAGGCGCGAGGTGAGCGATCACAGGGTCCAACCGTGTGGGGCACATTGAGCCTCACTTGCAGCCTTGTATGTGATCAACAAATCGCATTCAAGTCGTAAGGTCTTCCAGACTTCGAGCGCCTGGCTTTTGAGGCCAGCACGTATCAATATTGCAAAATCCCGGCCCAGGTCGATCATTTGTCTGAAAAATTGAAGGAGATTCCGCAATTGTTTTGCATGTAAATGACTTGAAAAGCCCTGGTAATGTGCTTGACTTCGAATCCCTCTTGGTATTGATAGCATGATCAATCGGACTGATGACTGGATATATAGACTCATAAAATAACTGTGGTTGCGCAAGTACACTCAGTGATCCTACAGTCAATGCAGCTCAAAGTCAGGTTGCATCTGAAAATGGTGCGAGTTCAACCAAGCGAACAAATCAATCATAGCCTGCCATCGATAGTCATCTTCTCCTATGAGTAGAAAGTGGCTGGACTGGTATTTTTGAACATACGCAAATTTCCTGCCTCTGAAAAGACTACTCCGTAAATCGTTGAATCTTGCAACACCTACCAGATTTTCTAGTTTCCACTGACAACTCCGATAATATGCCCATACTCACGCTGGCTTCAGATTGATCCACCTTACAAGTGCATGGGCGAGCAACCTGTCAGTGAGAAGCCAGTGTAGTAAATACAGGGCTGTGTACAACTGGGTATCTCTGGATTTAATCATATGCCTTTCCTTGACAGCTTGTGAGCTTCCAATGATGGGCCAAAGAGCGCATGAAGATGTCTGACAAATGTTGTGGCTGTCAGTTTCCAGACTTGGAGGGCCGATTCGGTGGCAGAATACCAGGCCCTTACTTCCAATGATGTATGAATTCATCTTCATCCTTGTTACTATGACTCGTACTGTATATGTCTCCTTCTATAGACTAGCAAGAAGGTAGTACGTGCTTGGCAAGCAACAGGATTTGTACGCCTTATCAGCAGCTGGGTACCACGTATTGGGCCCTTGAATTCTCAAGCATCTGGTAGAAGATACTTTCTTGCCGGATTCAACCTTTAGATAGCAAGGCTGGAGAGTGTCAACAAGGCTTTGAAGTGAGTCGTGAAACGTCATCAGAAGTGTCTTTTATACGGCCGATATCAATTCTCTGCGACACGTTGTGCATCGAACGCCAAACTCTTTCGGCAAACGCCACTCGTTTCTGTTTCTTGCTCTTATCCAGCGGTGAGAAACGCACGAAGAAGGCTATGGCGGAGATAACGAACCCTGAGTCTGATCGAAACAATAAGCGATGAAGCTGGAGAGAAACAAAACTCGCATTAGTGCATGATCTGTGATGTCAGTGTCTCGCACCTGCGTGATTGAGTAGGGGGCGTGAAAGTGCACCTATCATGCATGCCGCGATAGCATAGTCAACAGTCGGTGGAAACGAGATCGATCTTGATCTTCGTTCTGTTATTTACAGTTCCGTGATTAGATCTGCACCCAGAGCCGATGGTCCTACAGTGTATGTGGTATGATCCTAGAATGTATGTGGTCTGCGGTGGCACTCGGGGCGTTGATGTGGAATTGTGAAATGGTTTATAACAGGTAGTACTATACGAGTGACTATATCGCTCCAATGGGATCATCAACATAGGGTCCTAATGTTTATTTTAGTTCACACCTCATGCTAGTGAGCAACTTGGAGGCCTGAGCTGTCTATTGGGTATGTAGCTTCATCCTGGCTATCGTGTGAATCTTGGTTTATTGTAGGGTCTGAATAGCAAGATAATGTATGTATGCTGGGCTTGCGGTTGAAGTCCTTCCAAACAAACCACTGGACACTACCTACCTCATGATCGGCATATATGATTCTGGTCTTGAAATATCGCCAGAAACTCGTCGATGTCGATCTTGAAGTGTTTTACACAGTTCAGAGTCCAGCTTACCGCGCTGCGTTCTATCGAAGGCGGAAGGAAACATTAGTTACAGGCCATCGTTTATTTCGAACTTGGAATACTGGTAGAGTCACTGTTTTGAAAGAAGCAAACTATGGTGAGTTCGTTGCTGAAGTCTTCATGAACCTGATTGCTTCAAATCGGACAGAGATAGAAAACATGACTCGCGATTCTCAGGGTCCAGCTAGATTTCTGTAGATTGTTCAGTCGAGCAGTGCTCGTCTCAATTGCATCTCGACTTGATCTTGCGCGACCCAATGAATCTTCACAGTACCTCGCGGTGGGTTTGCCGTAGCTGTAAAGATGGACTGCGCCAGCGACAAAGTACATTCGCGCGTCAATTCTCCATAACGCGGGTGGCTCAACAAGGTACTTCCTGAACTTCAATCACTCTAAATGCTCACAGCTGTAGTTGCTAACACTCCTGCTACCAGCTGCCATCCCAAAGTTTATGCCCACATCCTCTCCAGAACTAGACACACTCCTCGAGACCATCCGCTCTAAAGTATTCGTTCCATCCTACCTCAATAAGAGCCAATTAAAACTCGTTCGATCAACCAAGGCCAAGACACAGCTGGAGAATGATCCTGTGTACGCCACGTTTGGCGATGAGGAAATAAGACTCGCACATCTGGATGTCACAAAGGACCAACCACGGAAAGCAGTCCTCCTACAATTCAAGGATATGGCCAAAGAGGCTAAAGATTGGGCAAATCTTCCAGCTCTTCTTGAAGGCTGGCACCACGCCCGCCCAAATACGCCAACAAATATGTTGGCTGAGGTCGTAAAACAGGCAAACAAGGCTGGTCGTCTGTCGACCATTATTCAGTGTCTTTGGCAGGTGGAAAAGAATGGCCTTTCCTTGGCCGATCCGATCCTTCGATCCACCATATTCCAGTCAATACGTGACAATGCTAAAGAATCAGGATGGGGGACCAGCACAAAGAAGAGCCTCAAGCAAATTCAAACGGTCCTTGAGCTGATGGAAAAGCCTGGCCATTGTGGGAGCCGGATAGTGTCAGATTCAGACCCTCGAGCTGAAATTTTCCCCATTGGAGTGGCACTTGAGCTGGCAGCGCGACGGGCGCAGAATGATTTTGGAGGCAAAGACGAGGAAGGCCTCGTAGCTACATACTTCAAACGGTTAAACTCTGCTATTGACCAACAAAAGTCAGAATTGGTGAGGGACAAGTGTGATTGACATTCTGCACATGCTAACACTTCTTCCAGTCGAATTTTTCTATTAAGAAGATAGAATTTCCGGGCAGATTCTTGTCCCACCATTTACCCGCATGGCACGGATTGAAGCTCGCGAAACAGATATTGGGCAAATCGGTTTCCGCGGAATCCAGAAAGGCGGCAGAGAAACATGAAAAGGACATTGAATCAAAGCTCAATCTGGCATATGAAGCAGCGCACGCAGCGAAAGTGGGCAGTCGTACAAATGCTGATGACGGAGACGTTCGCCATGGTGCATTGGCCGAATGGAGAAGCTCACGTGGACAGAGCACTCGTCGGTCTCGCGTTTGAGAGCGCTCACTGTATCATGTATGAAGAGGGAGGGTTCCAAACACGAAGGATCGCAAGGCTGCAAAACAATGTAGACAGTTCGCGTCACAAGCCCAAAAGGGAATAGCTCATGGAATAAATAGTTTCTGACTTCGAAACATGGACAAACATGTGCCTCGAGAAGCGTCAGCCTTTCCGAATGTGGAGCGGAGGCTACGGACGTTGTTGGTTTGGGCGGGCTACAGTTATAGTATACTGGTGATGGGAATAAGCGCTGGAGCATAGTCGCAAAATGGTTAGCGGGGGGTCTTGGGCCAGAAAAGATACCCCTCGCTTGGTTTTGTGTGAGGCGAGCGGTCCGTTCGTTGATTGATTGTTCCGAATGGCTGGTAATTTGGTATCTCTGTACTAGATGGTGCATCTCAGGCGGGAAATCCGATGGAGTAATAATCGGCTGCTAGTTGTGGTCGGGATTTGACATGTGGGACGGGTGATGCTCCTACTCTCATGGCATGTTGGCGGCGCAAGAAATGAGATGGGCTGGTGAGGGACGCGTGCTCTGGGCCAGTCCATGGGGAACTGCAGTGCTCGTGGCAGAGACTCCAGCTGTTTCCTCCAGCGCAAGATGGATTATCAGCTGCAATATTGGTGGAGGGCAAGGGACGTTTCCGGGGAGGGTTCCCTTGGGAGGGGTCCCTTGGGAGGGCTCCCTTGGGAGGGTTCCCTTGGGAGGGCTCCCTTGGGAGGGTTCCCTTGGGAGGGCTCCCTTGGCCCCTCCTTTCGACTCTGAGCATTGAATTGCATGTGCCGTGGGCGTCGTACCTCCGTACACCAATCACATTGGGCATGGTTCCCTTTTTGCTACAGTACACTGCCTTCCTGCATGTGATATTAGCAGATTACGTCCCGTCTCCCCAGCTCCACACGCTGGCATATCCTTGAAACTTCTTCTCGCGACACAAATCCCCAAAGAGTCGCCTATACAACAACTGCCCGACTCACCGACGGCCCTGTCTTTCTGGAGCGCTATACTACTCCTATTGAAGACTGCTCACGCTATTCTCACAAGCCAGCAAAGACACCCAGCATCTATATCCCCAAGAAGCGACCAGCGCCCGTCAAATCCTCACGCTCCCCTTCGTCATAGATCGTGAATACCACTCACCATCGCTCACCATGGACCTCCAACGCGAACGCCCACCATCCTACGCACGCGACGACATTCTCAATCTCCCCTCTGTGCCTACCCACGTACTGCCTCCTCCGCCTACGAATTCTTCCGCACTGCATCTGCCTGCGCTGCAGTCACTCGGATTACCCGAATCACAACCGCCCTTCTCGCACACTCAACCGCTTTCCTCGGCCGAAATCCGAGGGCCAAAATGGCACAACGGTACATTGCCCGTCAGCGCTTTCCCCTCTGTGCCTTCAGGCGCATTACGAGCTTCAGTTGAGCTGCCGCTGGCAAGTCCGACAACAGAGGGTGGATCTGACGAGCACGGCAACAGAGCTCAGAGCGTCATGAGCATGGACGACCCCGACACGAGGGCGGCTGCCGAAGCCTTGTCTGGTTTGCGCAATCCTGGTGCGTGCTGTGAATCATTCCATATTTTGTGCTACTACCCGAAGACACTGTGGAGACAATAGACATGTGCTTGAGCTGCTGATCCGCAGTCGGAGAATTGTTCGGGACAGGGCTGACATCTGATACAGATTACATTCGATCACCATCGACCAGGAGTACCACCATATCCATGCCACAGCAGAGTCTCGCGGCCTTCACTACGACTCGTGATGATGGGGATATCGAGCCATTGCTCTCCTTAGTCACGTCTAACCACCCTTGGATTGGCGGCACAATCAATGGATCACTCTCTGCATACAATACCACTAAGAACTACTCACCGGCTTTTGTACGATCAAGTGCTGAGTTTGTTGAACGAAATATTGGTTCTCCAATTGCTAGTACGTTTGCCAGTGTCAGTCATCATACCGGTGTAGAAGGTGGCATCCGAAGATACCTCGGTGATCGAAGGCCGAGTATGGATGACAGAGACGCAAGCCGAAAGAGGAGAAGGTTGAGAGAGTCTTCAGAGGAAGAAGATATCGAAAAAGGTCTCGCATCGCCTATGCTTCAAAGCACTCATCGCTCTCGCGCTGGATCTCAAGCCTCCTTCGCTGACTCCATGGTATCGCTTCCGCCCTATGATGAACACAGGTCTCCTCACTACGAAGAGTCTCCTGCATCGCCGGCGGCCATGGCCATGAGAGAAAGGCCAGAGCCACGACCGTGGAGGATGCAGTTAGTCGTCACCACATCTGGTCTCGCTGCTGCCCTCAGCGACACGTCTCTGAACAAGCTGCGTCTGTGTCTGAAGCTGCTTCACAGTGCGACAAACCGGTTAATGATAACGAATGCTGCTATCAAGCAGTTAATACGAGATTACGAGAAGAACACGCAAAACCAATCGACGGGTAGTAAGCTCACCCCCGAACAGGAAGACGCATCACGGCGGCTCGCCGAACGAATGCAAGCCTTCCACCAAGAAATCATGACATCAATCCAGTCGATAAAAAACTCAATATCATATTACACGGGCGGTGCCCTCCCAGAGAACGCGGGTGCGCTGGTAAGGCGACAGCTCATGTCCATTCCTCACCGTTGGGGAAACGCGGAAAGAGAGGCAGCGGAACACGATAACACGAGTACGACTGAGGGGGTGAGGAAAGGCAACAGGTTGTCTGCTTTTGCTTCTCAGGGATTGGATATGATTGCGGAGGTCACATTGATTGTTAGTGCGACGATTGAAAATGCGGAGGGGTGGTTGGATCGGTATGGGAAGAAGAGGGAGCAGGCTAAGCTGAGGGAGGCTGAGGCAGCGCAGCAGCGGCAGAATCAAGACAAAGATGTCAAAATGGAGAATGGTGAGGCGATGCCGGTCGCGGAGAAAAGGTGATGAATTCTTTTGATGTTCGAGTCAAGATTTATGATTGTGTTTGGATTTTGCGTCGCATTGTGTTACTGGAAGAGGTCGTCGTATATCATAGCGCGGAGTATGTCCCAAGATACCTACTTCACTTTACATAGCTTATGTTTACTGTTTTTTCGCCGTCTTGTTTGATCCTTTGGCGTTGTCGTGATTGTGGGGATGGGTCTGATAGTATTCTTCAGCGCTTTGTTTATCACTGGCATGTGAAGCAAGCAGACTGCCTCCTGACACTCACCGACACCCGCTGGATCGGCCAAGCGGACGACTGTCGATGGCCAAGCGGACGACTGTCGATGGCCAAGCGGACGACTGTCGATGGCCAAGCGGACGACTGTCGATGGCCAAGCGGACGACTGTCGATGGCCAAGCGGACGACTGTCGATGGCCAAGCGGACGACTGTCGATGGCCAAGCGGACGACTGTCGATGGCCAAGCGGACGACTGTCGATGGCCAAGCGGACGACTGTCGATGGCCAAGCGGACGACTGTCGATATCAAAGCGGACGACTGTCGATATCAAAGCAATCGTTCACGTTTCTGGCGTCGGGGGTCGGGGGGTCGGGTCGAAGGCCGGCGGCGTCCGAGGATATCTCCCCCAATCCAAATATCCATCTCCCACAAACCGATACAGGGTCCAGATGCGGTTACGTAGAATCCCTCTGTAGATCAGATATAGCAATAACAGTACCAAAGTAGCGCCGGCGGGGAATGGTGGTGGTCCTGATCGAGGAACGGCGTGTGCGGCACCATCTGCTTCCATTGGTGGACGTGTCGACTTCGGTTGGTGGACGTGTCGCCTTCGGATCCCTCTGTTCCCTGCGGTCAACCTACACCAACATCACCACCACGAGGACGTGAATCCAAACTTTATTCGCACTTCCCAAGATGGTGGTGCTGACCGTACTGGATGAGATGGCTATCATGCCAATGCCAACATCGTCGCAGAGTCACCGGCTCTGCATGATTTGCACCGTCGCCGCCGAAGTGCCGAAGTGATGAGCTCTCAAGATGGATGATATCCGCTCTTTGGCGTGTGCTATCTGGTCAAGACCCCTCGAATCTGTAGTCATGGACTTCGCAGCACCCATGGCCGACCGACCGAGCTTTTTGAACCATTTTACTCCATTTCCCGAGGCCCTGAGGGGGAAGCGGATTCTTCTTGCGAGCGAATCTCTTGGACCAATCAATGGCGTGTCAAGAACGACGACCCAACTCATTCTCTACCTCCAGAAGAATGGCGTCGATATAAAGCTTGTCGCGCCTCACTACCTGGGAGAGAAACAACAAGGACATGTTCGTCGATTGAACGGCCTGCCTTTACCATACAGCCCAGAGCTTTCAGTAGCATACCCATTCCGGCTCGACAGAGTATGCGGGAACTTCAAGCCCGACTTGATCTATCTGGCCAGCCCTGCATCAGTTGGATTTCAAGTCATGCTACAAGCTCGAGGGCTTCCAAATCCACCACCGATCATTGCCAATTTCCAGACGGATCTCGCCGCGTATAGCGACATCATCTTTCCATCTCCGCTTGACAAGTACGGCAGCTGGCTACTTCAGATTGTTCAAAGCCATCTGTTCAACCATCCTTCTGTGGAGACGGTGTTCTATCCATCATCGCCGGTACGAGATTACCTTGTGGATTCTGGTGTCGATGATGAGAAGCTAGTTCAACTTGGGCGTGGAGTTGACACAGAACTGTTCAGTCCAGCCTACAGGGATGAGTCTTTCCGCGCAAAGATGGCTCCTAACGGGCAGGTCATTCTGCTTTGTGTTGGCCGTCTCGCGCCTGAGAAGGGTTTCAAGTATCTCGCCACCATCGCTATTCGTCTTGCTCAGCTTTATATTCCCTACAAGCTCGTCATTGTTGGCGGTAACAGAAATCCGGCTGTCGAGCAAGAAGTCAAGAACTTCTTCGCCCCTGTTGCAGACAAGGTCCATTTCACCGGGTTCCTCGAGGGAGCAGCTCTGGCTCTTGCGTATGCTTCCGCAGATATTTTCCTGCACTGCTCAGTCACGGAAACTTTTGGTCTCGTCGTATTGGAAGCCATGGCCTGTGGACTACCAGTCGTCGCTCGCGCTGCTGGTGGTCCCATCGATATTCTCCGCGGCGGCTCTGGTGGATATCTTGTCGCCCCCGATGAGGAATCCGCCTTCGTCGAGAAAGCTGCCCTACTCATTCAAGACCACCAGCTCCGCACCTTAACATCCATCGCCGCGCGTAGACTCGCAGAAAGCACTACCTGGGAGCAAATCAACAACAGAGTGGCTTGGCAGCTCGTCCACGCCATCGAACAAAACGAGATCACATCTACCCTACCTTGTGAGTTCTCGAACACAGCCCTGGACTGGATTTATGCTTTTATTTGTACGATATGGGTCGAGCTGAAACTGACAGCGGCGATGGGAATCGTGAGTTTGTTCTGGGTCATCGCTGTTTTCCCACTCATGTTGCATGGAAATTTGATGTTTCCAAGAAGCAGTAATAGGCAAGCGAGACAGGCGCTGGCGTTGGGACCGGCAGCAATTCCAACGGGGGTCAAGAGTGTTTGATCCGTCGGTTTTGCTCTCTTCTTTTTGCATTTCCCCTTTAATACCCTTCGCGTGGTTTTGTGCTCTTTCTGCATCACGCAACCACCATATTTCAAGAAGCTTATTCTTAGAAACTTGTCATGACCTTCTTTTTCGTCACGGGATCACTTCTTTGTCGTTAGGCGTACTAGTCCTTCGTCATTCTTCCAGAGCTCATCACGGTTCTATCGGATGAATATAATTACGAGTAATTCCCAACCTTAATTCAGCAACGCAGCACCGGTTCAGTGCTTCTTCACACTCATATTTAGAAATCCATCGCGTTCTGCCGCAGTCCATTATTTGGTTACCTGCTCAGTACATGACCATACTTGGGGACGGAGCGTCCAAGAGCTCCCGGCCATAATTCGACTCGAATCACCTTCACAACTACCAATGCCAACATTCATCTCCTCGACTTTCTTGCTTTTTCACGGTTTCAGTACTTGTTCATTCGCTGACCTGGTGAAAGTTGTGACTAAGGGATGACTCGTTACTGCTTATACGGTATAAGCTTTCGGTATCTACAGCCTTGAGACCAATCCTCGTCACCTCAATCTGTTGCTCGATTGCTCCATCTGTGGATTTGGCCAGGTGCTTCAGCGAATATGGAATTTCTGTCTGTATGATTTCTCGATGCTTGGCTGGATGATCATGGTAAAAGGTATAAGAGGAGCCTCTTTTCGTTGGTGGGAGAGATTGCATAAATAATAGCGACTATATTTTCAACGAAGACTACTTTTATAAATTCAACGGCAATAATTTCAGCGATGATATCTCCATCAAGAATGTCGAAACAAAGACTACGGCTAACACCTAACCCGGCGGTATTCCTCCTCCAACTATTCACTCAGGCGTGCATCCTCCTTACCCCCCTATTATAACGAATTCAAGACCTCGTAGCGAACCAATTAGCCAAAGTGATATCTTGAGTCATGGTGGTGTCATGAGCCCTGATACTCGTCGACGAAAATTGTGTGAGCAATATTATAGTCATGGAGAATGATCAGGACCCTTTGATTTGGGACCACCGGCGCTGGTGGAGTTGCATACGTTTCTTAGTCGTTAGCCCTGGTGAGTATAGCATCACGGTTTAAAAAGGTCTTTACGTAGGGAGTCAAGTTAAGTATAGTGATTGAAATACTTATAGATGGGGTTTTGAAATCTCGAATTCAAATCTAGCTTGTATTTCCAAGAGTGTCGAGTTTTGAATTTCGGATAAATATGTTGGAGCTTGGGACGACTGGGCCCGCTTTTTTCTTTTCTTATTCGATATTCGAATCGGCTGGGGGGTTTTAAATTGAGTTCTGTGTGGCGAGCGAGCGAGGAAGGAAGTGGGTGATGGATTTTGCATCTTTGGTATCCCTTTTTTTGGATATTTGGTTTGCTAGGGACTTTTGTTGTTTGGATTGGGACATGCATGGGTTTTGAGGTTCCATCTGGGCTGTTTGATGGATGAGAGATGAAATTGAAATGGGAGGGAATTATATATATAAATATAAGCTGGTTAATGGATGGAGTGTAGACCTACAGCTGATGTCGTGATTGTTTAAGGTTAGGGGTTACTGAATGAATGAATGACGCGGGTGTGGAGTCTTTGCAAAAAAAAAAAAAAAACACTAAAAAAACTCATTTTGTTTCTTACATACTCACTCGTTTTGGTATGGAGTCTCCTCGGTTCTCGTTGAGCCTTTTTTCATGCTCGATTGATGACCTTGACGTCCGGCTCTCTCTGGAATACCATCGTTTTTTTAGATTGATGTGAAAAAATTGTTTATTGCCAAGGTAGCGCGGTTGAAAGATATTTGACATGATAGCCTCCCACCGTGTTGTTCAAACAGTAGGAAACCCCCATCATCTTTTCTTTGAATGATATGGGTCAAAGTCGCGATGGAACGCAGCGTAACACCTCCAATCAGTTCAGGCTCGTATTATTCCATTGATGTTCTAGTCCCAACTTATTCCTCATAATCTCAACGTATTTTCCAATTCGACAGCTTTCTGATCAACAGAAGTCCTTCTAGTACCTGCTGGCTATCACGCAGACTCTTTTGAACCTGCTCTTGACTGGATTTGAGGTTCCCCAGCTCGTCTTCTTCTTCAACCTCAACTTGAAGATTCATCCATTGCTGGACGTCTGTTTCGTCGCTGGCCAGATCGCGTTGCTCTTTGATACGCTTGTTGAGCTGTCCCAAACTCTCTGAGAGCTCTTTCTGCGACTCCTCAATCCTCTTGTCCATGTCTTCAATCTTGTCATGGAGCTCCTTGGCGTTAACATCTTGCTGATCGTTGCTGTCTTTGATTTTGTTGAGCGTGTCGCGATTTTGTCCAGATGCTCGTCTGAGATGTGCTGTCAAGATTCGAATTTGTTGCACATCTTTCGAAGCAGCAGTGACCCCGCTTTCCTGGCCATCATTGAAATCTTCTAGGCTGCGGATGCCGATCCTATATATGGTCAAACACACACTCAAAAGCACAAGCAGCAGAGACGAGACATACCTGAGCTCCAGCACAACATAAGTCTCTACAATAGCCACAGCATTCATAGCACTATCCTGCATCTTCTCCACGTTCCCCATAATCTCAGAAAATGCGTGTCGCAGTGTCTCAGATGCTTTCTTGGCCCCACTGGGGTCTTGAGGATTGTTGGTATTTCTTGGTGCCAGGGTTGGATACTTGCTCAAATGTTTCTGGAGCTTGAGATAGTTATCCCATACTGTATTGGCGTGAGGGATAAGGCCGTCACTTAAGTTGTCATGGTTGCGTGCAATGTAGTCACAAACCATTTGAAGACCTTTCAGATAAGCGAGCTGGCTTTTGTAGCCCACCTTGGCCCCATCGATACTGTCAAATTCCTTAATTAGTTGGTATAGGACCCCAGCAGCTGCGGCGAAGTCGCCGACTGAGAATCCCAACGGAACAGCATGGTGTTAGGGTAGTCGAAGCAGAGGCACGTTCTTGCCAGAATTATAAGAAGTGACAAAGCACTCGCACATAGAAAGTGTTCAAAAGATGTTTCAATGAAGCGGCTTGGATAAGCAGGTTGTCAACCTTCGCAGGGCATGAGTGGAAGCTTTATAGCATGATCTCCTCTTCCAAGCCAGTCCGAGAATAACTTCTTGCAGTACATGACCTCTTTCAATCCGCAGCTCCAAATTCTGCTTCGCGACGAGATCTATCATGGTTCGAAATACATGCCTCGGAGAATGATTTGTAATCTGTCGAATCACACCGCACAGCAGGTACGGACTGCGCTGGACCTGATTCTGGTCATGCGCTATTTCCGCATCTGAGCTAAGGCTGGCCAATGAACTCAGTCCATCAAATCACCGCCAGGGTTTGGCATAGCCTTGATGGAGCAAATTTTGTATCCAGGAGAAGAGGATGGGAGATTTTGGTGTTTCGTTGCACAATTTGCATGCACAAAAAGAGAAGACCCGTACCTAGCCAGCGACAACTTTGCGTCGGACTTTCCTTGTCAAATCCTGAAACTCTCTGCCGATTACAAGGTTGAATAAGAGACGCGCGGTCGTGTGTTGATGATGGCCGTCAAAGAAATGCCTCAACTGAAAGGAGAGGGGCGTCTCCGAGCAGTGAGCCGCTTTTTACTGAGTCTCTGCCTAGCTTGCCTCTACTTTTCGGTAACGATTCATGTCAAGAATAAAAGGCAGCTCTCGAGAATTGTGGGCGCAGTACATATGATCCACATCAAGGTTGACCGCATTTAGTGCTGCATTCTGGTTGATTTAGGAATACCAGGGGGCTGAAGAGGTATGAAGATAGAACGAGGCTGAGGTCTCCCCTCTTGTAGACAAGATAAGACCAGGTTCGAACAGCATATGGACAAGCTAGACATCGAAGAAGTGGATGAATCATACAGCATCTATGGCACCGCAGTATAGGCGAATACGGTCTTACCAGCCATGGGATGGCTTGTAGGTTTGATTGGGTGACTTGGCAAGGCTAATACAAACAAGTACTCTGGTACTGGCCTAAGATAGGTTCATTCATGGTGGTAGATTTCCAATTTGGGAAAAGTTCCGCGGCCTTCGTTTCAAACTTTCGATCAAGTGATGACCAATATCGACTATTGGTTATTCTCTGGCTTGCCGGCACTGAGGCAGTACATCGTCCTCGGACTGAACTTTTCCTCAAACAAACTCCTTGGCCGGATGAATAAATGGCGAGGATGAAGTCTGACAAACTTCTTTGGCTTGGAGTCTTGCAGCTGCTGTAGCGCGATGCAAATCATGAGCTCCTCAATGGTGCCATCCTGTGTAGCTTCGCTATCGATCGAGCAGATCCAAGCTAGATACGTGTCCGGCCCCAATTCCGTCACTTTCACCATGCTCATACGAGGCAGATTGATCAACAGCCCTCTGCTGGTGAGATTCGGAGGTTGCTCATGTTGATCGTTGACCCGGATATATCTGGAACCAGCATCGCCATGCCTGGGTTTTTGAAGACCTTCGGGCGCAGCAAAAGATCTTCCCGATAGCTTAAAATCAGCTGGGAACGAGGCGAAGAGCCCGCGCGGCATGTTGTTGAGTGGATCAGCTGTCCAGGCAAATATGGTGTAGTCTTCCGTGCGGCTGATGATTTCTTCTTGGAGTCGAATAAAAGCACGAGTTCCCTCGCCGTAAAGCATCGGCATATTGACATCGAACAAGCCCATCAAACAATAGGCTACATCCTCAAGACGAGAGGTGGCACGGGATGCAGCCCAGGACATTCTCTCTGCGATAGACCTCTTTCTGGGATCAGCTCCTAATAGTATCTTTGTATCAATCTGTGTGATGAGAGCTATCTCCATGCAAAGACTTGCTTTCGTCCCGATCTTGCTCCACTCTACGTCGTAAAATTCCACGATTTCAGGAGCGATCAGTTCTTCTGCGAAGGTGGTGAGTGCAAGTAATTTGTTTCGATTCATTTGTTAGACTCACGGAGCGTCCATCCACGGCCAAACCATTTGCACGCCCAGAGACTGTCGTCTTGCTCAGTGGTGTAGTCCACTAGATAAGCATAGCATCTGTGGTAGATGTTAGCCAGGTATATTGTGAGAGTAATGAATAGGAAAGTAAGTACAGAGGCTAGACTCATGTTCACCCTGCCCAAAAACAGCGTAAGATCAAAGCACTCACACTTTCGCGTTTTTGTACCATCTCCACATGGAACAAATAGCCTCCTGCAACTCGGAGGAACTAGTGCGATCGATGCAGCAGGTATCTATCCAGACGTATTCGAAACCGTTTCTCTCTGCTAGCTCGCAGCATCCAATGATCTTGTCGTAGGATAGTCTCTTCCTTCCCATGAGGAATTTCTTCCTTTCTGCAAAGGATACTCCGGATTGGATATCCTGGAACGTGATTTCGTCATCATCCCAGGTATGAGAGAGGATAGCGTAATCCGGTATACGGCCGCCTGATCTGGGATGACTTTCCACCGTCAGAGAGTCAATGCGTAATAGACGAAGAGGAGCTGCTGGTTGATCGAGGCATGAAGCTCCATGAACGCGTTTGATCTCCTCTCGCAGACGGAGGAAGGCATTAGATCCTTCAGTGTAGTCAAGCTTCATGGTAACCTCGAACAAGCCCATCAAGCAATAAGCTTGATCTTCGAGCCCGCTGGTCATTCTATGCCTAGCCCATCCCATCCTCTCCCAGATTGGGTATTGGCTTCGGTCCTTCAAGCCCGTCAAGACTTCTTGTGGTATACCAGTGATTTTTGATACGATGCCACGCATGCTCTTCTTGGTCCCAAATTTGGTCCAGTCTGCCTGATAGAACTCCACACGAGGCGGAGCAATCAGTTCAATCAAGGTCCATCCGCTGGTGAACCAATGCGATGAGAGCAAGGCCTGCTGGACGGCGTTCCGCCGACCCTCTGTGTCAAGCTCGGGCTTGATGTCCACATCCTCCAGATATGCGTAACAGACTTCAGCATTGGCAAACCATGTATACATGGAATTAATCGCCTTCTCGTGTTCTTTCTTGATGGTTTCGTCGCTCTCATTTTCTTGTTTCTGAAAGTGGAGGCAAAATGTATCAACCCAACCAAACTGCAAGCCATCGCGACGAGCTTGGGCACAAAACCGTTCCATTTTCTCGTTTTTCAGCCCCGATTGAAGCTGTTCAAAAGACACCTCTCGATCGTTCCACGAATGTGAGAGAATGGCATATCTTGGGACGTCTGACGCTACAAACTCGTGAAGCTTGAAAGTCGTCGTGTTGATAAGTCGCATCGTAATGATTCTGCTTCTTTTGCGCTTTATTTGCCTGATAATGTTGTAGTAAGAGCACACTCGGAAGCCACTCAATGTGAGGTATGATTGATGCCTAAACGGAGCAGCTCAACGATTGAATGGAAGAAGCGCCTGGATTCGTGGTCCAGTCGAGAACCAACGTATATCTATCTGATCTGTGCAGTTTTGAACGCGATGAGAGCAATCTCGGATGTGTATCGATCTAGGTAAGGCTCTTGGGCTGAGGATTGATGGATGGAAACGTCTATCCCGTCAAGAATTCATTTGAGGAACTACATCTCCCCGCGCTCGAGACATGCGCGAGTGTCAGCGCTAATTGAATTACGCGCTGCAGCTGAGCCGTTACTGTTGCATGGGAGCTCGGAGATAAGCCCAATTATGCATAGTAGTATGCCTTCTGTGATGTCCATAGTGTAGGATGAATAGTCAAGAATTGAGGTTGGAGGGCACGAAGTCGATGGCCAATGAATGCGTGTAAATTGGAGGGAGAGATGTGGTTGGGATTCAGGATCAAGGCTTCATCTTGGCAGCTCCTTAGGCACCCACGCCGACCACTTATTATTCTAGGGGTCTCCGATAACTCGAAAATCTCTGAACAAATATCACCACCTCAACACTTAATGTTACATCGAGTCAACAAGTCGGTAAAGGCTATCGGATAGCCAGTCCTGAATGGTCTGAGAAGGCGAATTTCCCCTCGAGTTTTTGCTTGGTGCGTATCGAATCTTTGTGCACGAATATCAGAATTAATCTTAACGACGTCGTTGAAATGACGGTTGCTTGAGGTATAGATAGCCTCATAATTGTACATATCTGACGGGTTGTCTCCTCACGGATGTCTGCATAAATTTGACTAATCTGGTAAACCAGACATAGACCGCAACAGCGAGGTCTACCACAATTTCGGAGGCGATAATACACAATTCACCAAGTAAAAGCTGTTAGATGAAAGTCACCCTAGCTAGAGTGGTAGAAGAGTGTCGGAAAAGGAAACGAAGAAAAGAAAGTTAAGATATGATATTTATTCTTGCCCCATACAGGATGCACCAAAAGCGAAGCAAGGAAGGTCCCGAACAAAGAGAACGAAAAGAGAAAGACAAGCTTTGATATTTATTCTTGATGCCTTCTCCAATGGGAAAATATTGCATCCATCTACTTTGCTTGAAAACATTACTTCCACATGGCTGTGGCATATAGAACAGGCGCTGTGACTGTTCGAGACCATATCGAGGTACCTTTTCACCAAGACTGATCTATATAACCTTACGATCAAATCCTACTCGCCTCAACAAAGTGAGAAACCCAGTAAACTCATTTCTTGTTCTCAGAGACTACTCTGGTCCAGAAGTCGTATTTCTGGTGTGGTTTGATTTCGCGCTCGAAGCTGAAAGATACTCCATCTAGCGCGGGGATGAAGATTCCGTTTTTCTTTTTGGAGGTGTACTTATTGACGCCTTCTCTATATAAGCAGTAGAAGTGATGACCGCGGGACATTCTGAGATCGGTCAAGTACGTTGAATTTGAATTGAGGCTATAATCCAGCTCACGGATGCGAGTATATAAAGTGTCAATTGTAGGCTGAAAGAGCACCGGCGAGCTGGTTTTGTCGAAATAGTAGGGTCTGAAGTATCCGTAGAAAACGCCAATCTGACGATGTGAATCCTAGACACAAGAAGTAGAGCCAGCAGACTAGTGAACTTACAACCATGCCAAGGGGAGTACCTTTGTATTTGCACCATTGTATATGAACCATGGCGTCGCCTACGGGAAGACCAATGATTTGATTGAAACTGGAAAAGACGACCACATGCTGGAACACTAGACGCTTATTAGCTTTTAGGTAATGGACGAAAAATTGTTTTATGTTTTGCTAGTACGATGGTCTGTGAAGGCTGTTGGAAGAAGCTGGAGAGCAGTGACGCTGGATATCGGGAAGGACCCCCAATACTCCCTTCGTAAGCCACAGCCATTGCGGTCCTACAAGAATGTATTGTTCCAAGTCTTGGGCGCTGATCCACTCGGCTTCTAGATCGTCCACCCAGGCTCGGTTACAATGCATGTATGAGTGTAGCGGTCTGAGCTGCCGCAAAACCAGCTATTACTTGGAACTTTGTCTGGCGAGGTGGTGAATACTTCCCGCACTATAAGTCGGACCGTCTCATCGAGGCTTTGAATGGCCTCAAAATTGACGAGAAGTGCATCGAGCGTCTGTGAAGTCACCAGATCGACCAAATTCTGCTTTACAGCGGATTCCAATCAGCACTACCAAGGCATAGAAATGGTACAATGGCTCTAATCGCCATGGCTTTTCCACGCTGAAGGTCCAAGACGAAGGACAAAATATAGTTGCGAAGGATCTTGGAAATGGAGAGACTACAACATTATTAATAATAGAGATTAGCGGCCCTGAACTTAGCCGTAAGTGCTACCATGAAAGTCCTCAAAACTTGCCCAGATTAAGCACTTGCTTAATAGGAGGCCATCTTCACCACGAATCCACCCCTCTCTATCGTATTCACAAAAATAAACCCACTCTTGAAATAGGCATAGCTACTCCATGTCCCTATAAACTCAGAAACCCCACCCCTCTCCTCACCATCATCTTCCGGGTATATATCGAAAAATCCAATCTCCTTGACACCCTTGCCTGTTGGATCCGTTGGTACGCTGCGAACATCCAGTACGCGAAATCCAGAGCCATAGTGCGATTGGTACGCATATCCATCAATGACGTACATATTATGATCAATGGAACGCTGACTCGATTTAAAATACCCGGTTTGTCGTGGTTTAGTGAGGTCTGCGATGTTCCAAATATAAGTTACGGGCCTCCCGTCTCTTGCAAGTCCAACTTCCTCTATTTCATCGTACTCATCATCCATTAAAAGCCATTCCTGCCACTGTTTGTCCAGAACCCATCCCTGGTGCGTATATTGGGCCCCCTCATATGACGTCCTCGAAACGATGATCGGCTTGGTTTTATCAGTAACATCGTAGATTGTGAGGGTGTCTTCGTTGTATCCGTAGCAAATTTCGCGGCCGACAAACTTCTTATCTGGGCCACGATAAATAAGACATTGGGCATCGTGGACGTAGCCATCTTCCCAGGCACATCCGGGGCTGGTGGGATTGGTGATATCGGTTACGTTTATGAATATGAGACCACTTCTGCAAGTGTCATTTCTCGGCCGCGCACCAGCCGAATAGATGAAATTAGTTTCCTCGTTGACTTGAATGGTGTGGGTTCTGCCGCTGGGGAGTTTGTTGTAGAAGCTTGTTAGATCTTTCTCGTGGGAGAAAGTCTTGGGTGAGGCTGGATCAATTTCAAGGAGCTATTTTCTAATTAGCACTCGTCTGCTCCTGATCATCATCACGAAACTGTCGTGGATGGACGTCAGAGTTTGGCTTGCTAGCTGGCGGTGACATACCTTCCTCATATCAAATATTTGAATCCCGTGATCATCACTCTCAGTCCCGATAATAGCATAGTCCTTGAAAAGCCTAATCTCCCTCCAAATAATTGGAAGAGACCCTGGCGTCCTAGGTAATCTACCCAAGAATATGATCTTTCCCTCCTTGCTGATTTCGACGAAAGCGGTGCCGTCAGATTGACCGACAGCAATGAACTCGCGACCCTGGGGGGAGGTCCAGCCCCAGCTGCTAGAACCCTCACCGGCCGGGGAGCCAAGGGAGGCATGTGATTTGAAGCTGTAGAGATCAATCTACCGCCGTTGATTAGTTGCCTGGGAGAGCGGCAAGGTAGAAAGGATAAAGGAACAAACATTATTGCATCTGAAGGTGTAATTTGCGTTTCCCGGAATAGCAGTGGCAAGACCATCGACACATTTGACCATTGTATCGATAGGAGGGTATTGTTCCGAAGCGAATCTACCAGCTTTACGAAGTTGATCCCATTTGGTCTAGCAGATAGTGAGCCATGATGATTCCAACTTTCGAGATCAAGGGGGGCACATACCACCTTCCGCATCATAATTCTCTCCATCATGATTCCACTATCATACAACACCTCTCCCAAGGTGTTATTCGGTGCCAGCTCTTTCGCAAATCCATACCCAGCAAGGGCAGTGGCAATAGCCACAGATCTAGTCCAGAGCATTTCAAAAGCCCGCGAAGGGAGATTTGGGAGGATACGTTACACGAATCTGGATCTTGGAACTCAAGAACAAAAGTCTGGCCAAACGAGGATCAGAGTGTTCTTATGACCCTCGCGTCTACCCTGACTAATCGGAAGAAATGAATGATTATAGATGGCTTGGGCAAGGGCTATCCATGTCCTCCGCGATAAGGCTCACGGCGCTTCCCCTACCGTATTTTCCGTCCCAAAGTCGAATACTGGGGCTCCTTTTCAGGGACCAGTACAGTGATGGAAAGAGTAACAACTAGACTGTAAAAAGCGTAGCCGTTGCTTGTTCGAGTGCTGCACAGATACTTTGCAAGCCATCCCAGTGTATGACTTTGGACGGAAAATACGTTATCGATTTGTTTAACAAGAATGGAAGACACGAGGGAAACAGAAGGTCGATTATTGATCCCCAATCCGGGTTCAACGACGTGCTATATTTAGAAATAAGGTATTACTCGCTTCCTTAGGATGGTTACCCTCAGTCGATAGCTCGAGTAGGCAGAACCTTAAAGTTTGGCAATATGTCGGAGTGTTTTGACGTGATATCATTCCAGCAAAGAGACAAAGGAAAAGCTCCGAGGAATGTACTGTAAGAAGAAGAAAAAGCTTACGCAGCAGAGAGCACTCTGTGTGAAATGCCAAAAAAGAATCAGAAAAGAGCATATCAACGATAAAAGACTGCCAGCCTTATCAGGTGAAGTTTGGCCGGCAGACAGGGCAATAAAGCGCACTATCACAGTAGACGCGACATCCACCTCCTCACCAGCTTACCCATACACCGGGCAGCCGTGCCGCGGTAACAACGGCTAACTAACCTATCTAGGCAAGTCTAATCGAGTTGACGGCGAATAGGAAAGCGCTGTGGTTTACTCTTCCAGGAAGCTGGCTTCACGTCGTACAGGCTTGTATAACTTGCACCACCATTACCAGCCGAATTCGCTAGTGCCTCGGATTGGATCTCGTAGTTCCACTGTCCCGCTTAGTTACGCTGTATACTTAGAATTGGGTCCTTGTAAGAACCTTTTTAATAAGCTATCTTGTAGGACTATCTATCTTCCCCTTTTAGCCTTCCTTCTAGTCTTAGGATTTGTTAAGAACTCAGCTATCTAAGATTTGGTAATATAACCTAAGAACGAGTACCGGCCTAAAAAGGGCTATACGAGCATCGTGTTGGCCTATCCTAACACGAAGTACTACTAATTACGAATGCGGCTAGTAATGGCGGTAACGGCCATTAAACTGTGCAGAAACAGAGGCGAACAAGCCTTCGACCAGCCCAGGATCAAGATGCGAACCTCATTCACGGAAGGCCAACTCATGAAATTCCGTTGATTTGCACAAGGTACTGCCGCTTGTCTTGAACCGTGGAGACTGCTCCGACTTGTGCTCATGCCGGATATCTGCGCGTATAATATTATCTTCCGATGCTAGATAAAATTGCTGTCTATAGGTATTCACGAGGCTGTGATATCGTGCTCAGGCAAGGCAAATAGGCTGGGGATGTGTTGTTTGGCCACGAAAAGTAGCCTTGTCAACTTTTACGAATCGTGCAGACAAGGCTCCTGCCACCTGCCAAAAACGATGAATGCGAGCCAATCTTGGAAAGTCGATTGCGTCAGCAATGCTGTAGGTAGGAGCAGTGTCACCCGAGCGGTTGCGTTGCGGGCCGAGCAAAGCCAAGGGACTAGGTAACAACGAGTGAGGGAGTCGACAAACTCAAACCGGGCCTGATAACAACGGTCTGATTTGTCAGGCGGCATACACTGTGATCAAGTCTCGTGCGTGAATTGAACCACGAACAGATATTGAGCTTCATGGTTATTCCATCCCCATTCTCATTCTTATCGAACTGGGACTGGGACTGGCTGTCTTTCCAATGACCTCGATTCCTCAAATTCGTCGTCACAATCGTTCTCGTCCCTGGCCACACCAGTCAAGGACGACCAGACTCTTTCCCAAAGGCCTTTCTTTAGCACCATCCCAAGAACCAAAACGATAGGCAGATGCCACACGCTTGCCCAGAACAGACTTCTCGCTGATCCCTTTGCTCCTTCCAATCTCCAGAACTTGACCGCCTCGTACATGACCCATCCGTTAGCAACGCAGCTCAGAGGTATAAATGCTTGTTCGACCACACCAACGTATGCTAGGCCGATGCAAACGGGAAACATGAGCACGCTGTATCGCAATGCAACTCGCGCATTCATGGCCGGATTTACCCATGCCAGCATTCGATACCCGGCATTCTTGTACTCGTCTCTTATTGGCCAACTCAATGCGTTGAAATGCGGAAACTGCCAACAGAACAAATATGCGGCCAAAAGCCATCCGCCAGCACTTCCCTCTCCGAATAACAGCTCTTTCCAGTCTCCAGCTCCAGTAGCACATTGTCCTGCAGCAGCTGTCCATCCCATCAATGGAGGGATTGCGCCCACTACTGCACCGACCCAGGTGTTCACCACGCTGATCCGTTTCAAAGGTGTGTACAATCCAGCGTAAAGGAATATGTTAAAAGCGGCGAGTGCCGAAGTCGTAGGGTTGACTCCAGCATAGATCGCTGCCGTTCCAGTGAAGCCCGTGAGGATGGCAAAAACGAGAGCTCCGCGAGAACTTATGAGTTTTCTGACCAATGGTCGATTCCGGGTCCGACTCATCTTTGCGTCGTGCTCCGGCTCGAAGAGCATGTTCAGTGCATTGGCAGACGCACATGTCAAAAATGTTCCGGTGGTGAGGAAAAAAAGGGTGAGGGTGCTGAGGGACGGCGCTGCCGTTGTCGAAGTAAGAAGGAGAGCCGGAACGGGATATATACTGTAAGCAGCCGTCGTAGTTAGAACAATAAGGAAACTAAGCCGTGGTTTGGAAAGTGATAAATATGTTGCAAAGCGTCTTCGCAGTGAATTGATGGGGAGGTTGCCTGCAACGGTGGTCAATCGATTCGAGGCATCGAGAGGCAGTGTGCTGGGCGTATCGTCCTTTTGCTTCCGGCGCCGCCTATGTGGTAATATCTCCTCCTCTTTGGCTACCTCTTGTGTGGAGATACCTGTCTCTTCCTGCTTCGAAGAAGCACCTTTTTTCGAGCTGGCTCGGTTGGCCTGGGTGTTCGAATTACCATTCATACCACCGAGTATGGCAGTAGATTGCTTTCGAGAAATTGGTTTCCACCGACTCCCTCTCGCAGGTCCCATAACATCATTCAAAACCCCATTCGCCCAGAAAAATGATCTCTCGGCCACCAGCCGCTGGCGCCCTGTGAAAAATGGAGCATCTTGCGATTGAGTTCGCGGCGCGGAATAGGTCGTGATGCTGCGCCGAGTTGACTTGATCATTCGAGGTGGAACAGTTGGATTCGAAGCCCGCGAAGGGCTCAGGCATCGAAAACAGACGGAGTCGGCATCAGAAACGAGTGAGCGCTTCAGGGCCGGAGAGAAGAGAAGCATTGTCCGACAATAAGAAATGGCATTGTGAGAGACAGCAAGAAGATGGCTCGAAGTCCCGCCGCCGCTGGTTTCCCGCATTGACCCCTGCAGAACACATTCGCCATTTGCTCTGTACTCCGAGAGGTTCACGCTGGAAAACGACCGCATTTGCTGTAAGCAGTTCGGTTCTCACATATATTTGGCAGAAATCCAGCTATCTCGGAAATGGAAATTGATTCAATACAGCAAGAATAACGTGAAGAAGATGCGCAGACACCGCTGGCCCTGGATATCATATTGAGCGCCTCGCCGTCCCCATGTCCAAAAGCTGGCACTCATACAGGTTCTACATCTTTCCGTTCCTTTTCTCGATGTCCAGATGCCGTCCTCATGAACAGACTGCTTGTCTGGTCTTCAGTCGAAGCGCAATCCACTCAACTACCATTCTGTTGCGGTGGCGTTGCCCGCGCAGCCCGATTTACCACTCTCATGTTGTTTAAGAAACACCCGACTAGCTCTTCGTAGTTATTGGCAACCCCCATACCAATCTTTTCAGACTCCCCTTTCAACTGATTCGTGTCAAGCTCGATTTCCAGCTCGTGAGTCTTCGTGCGATTGGTGCCCGACAGTTGTGTGACTTGGGTAAGATCAACCTGAAAGCCTTGATGAGTGTAGCTCACTCGATCCTTGCTTCGCCCCGTTGGGACTCCCCCATCCAATTGCTCTGGAAGACCATCTGCCGGATGTGGCCATGCTGTTTCCAGCGAGACGCTGATTCGAATGTCAAACTCATCGCTGGGACAAAATACCTCGAGATCTGCCATTCGCAGTTTGATTATTGCTGCTGTGACGACGTTCGTTTTGTTGTCCCTCGTCACGCGCACACGAGCAGGTTTGCCTCCCTCCAAGTGCGCGTCTTTGACTGCTTGAGGAAGGCTTGATCTGGCCAGTATATGCGTGGGTAAGTCGTAAAGTTTGTCGGTCTCTACGGTGTGTTTGTAGGTCATGGGCACACGGCCACCTGTGCTTGCTTTCCGAACCGCATCATTGAGATAGTCATTCAAACGTTTATGATGCTTCACGCCCATCGAGCTTTTGAATTGTGTTGCAGACCCAGGAGTCACCACAGCCTCAGTTTGTATCGGTATTCTGATGCGCGCTCCGTTATTTTGTAATTCTCCAAGCTTAGCTTCGACTTCGATATGCGTCCCTGGTCCATAATCAGGCGCAGCTACAACATGATCCCACAGCCAGTTTGCAACTAGCCGTGACATGTCACTATATGGTTCGTGATTGTCCAAGCTCGCTTCTAGATTGGATCTTCGGGGTGGTGAGAAGTGACTGCCATGTGGGCCAGGTTGAACTGGAGGTGGCCCGGATTGAATGGGAGGGACGCCATTTTGGACAACCGGAGATGCCGCAACAGGGATTTGTGTGGGTTCGGGTCTCTTTGGTATGTGTCTATGTCCATCACGTTCCATGAGTGCATGTATCGGGATTTCACCGACTGCATACACACGTCGTGGTCTGCCGTGTTGTTGTGATGATGACTGGTTCATTGAGCTGGAGCTGGAGGCCATTGTAGATTGCGGGTTCCCTGTCCAGCTTTGCTCGCCTTCGCTCTTGATTTGGATGGGAGTATGGATCCGTTCGGAAGAGGGCTGAGGCGTCCGCATTTTCTTGGGTGCGGGTTGTGGTGTTTGCTGATGGTCACTCATGCTGGACAGACTCCGCTTTCGTGACATGGTGGGTGATGGTGTCGATGCGAATGTCTGTTGGGGCATCGGGGCTGGCGGCGGCATCGTCTTGGGACTGACACTCACACTAGTCTCGCGATAGTGAGAGGCAGCAGGGAGTGAAGCGGTCCGGCTTGGGTATATCGGGGTTGATGGCGATGGCGACGGAGGAGGATAGGCGGCGAGTGAATGGTTGCGTTGTGGTGTCTTCAGACTGAGGGCCTGGGCTTGCGCTGAGGCATCGCCCACGGGGTTTAGCATGTTACGGAGATCCATATTTGCTTTATTTTCGACTTTATGATTGCGCAGCGCTGGAATTCTGCGGATGTTGCGTACGACTGTTTGCAGCGAGGTTGCGATGGGACTGTAGTCTTGGCGGTCCACCCCCAGTCGACCAACACTCGCGACCTACTACTGGAACTATAGGATAGGACTTGCTGAGGAATTGACCTTTGGGGAACCAAATTGAAGTTCCGAATCATCGAGTGTACATCATATCTTAGTCTTTTGTTTGCATCCATGTTCAATTAGATCCCTTCCAAGATGTCCAATGCATCTTCACTACTGGAAAGGCATAGCGAGATGCCCGGACTTTCCAGCGACCATCGCAGAATGCCATTGACTTCTGCCTAGCATTCTCCCTGCTGCTTCTCTGACCCGGCAACGACACTATCAAGTACCTGATGTCTATACCAAAAGCAATCCCCTCACGTACGTCGGAATAAACATATTGCCAAGCCCCATCCGCTGCGACAGGGTGTTGAAGATGGTTGCGGTTGGAGGCAAGCGATATCAAGACCGCAGCTGACATGGATCAGAGACGCATGAGAAGCGTCACGGATTGTGAAACAAACAGCTGGCGGAGGGGTTGACTCTGGCAAAACAGTTGTTACTACAAGATAGAACCGCCAGAAGTACGACTGTGGTGTGTGGTTGAGATTGGCAGAGAATCATCCAAATCGATCCGGATTTGCGCGTATGCCATCACAGAAGACGCATCTCGTCCGAGCAGCAATGGCTGTACGTTGTCAGGAACTCGACAGAAGGGTGTATGGAAATATGAGAGAAAGTGTAGATGTTGGAGGTTGCATGCCGTCCAGGCACAAGTTTCGCTTCCGCTTGATGTTCCATTTCCGTCGATGCTAGTCTTTGGCTCGTGCGGCTGCAGGCAATGATGCACAAGTCGTGGCCGCGTTGATCTATCAACACCAGGAGCTGAGGTCTGAGCCTTTGTCGTGTCATCTCTCCATCACCACACTCTTGCACCACACGCTCGGCCATCCAACTGTGACCTCTATCACATCCTACTTGCGCCTTCCAACACTTCCGGACTGTCAGAAACTTTATCAAACCAAACAGTCGGCCGCATCATCCCATACCTCGATCCGAACAACAAGGCCATCACAGCACATCAGCCTCCCATATCCTTCATCCAGCATCTGCCCACCTTCCATTCCAGGCGAAGCCTACACTGCGGAATAAACACTACATCCGTCGCCTCCACCGTAGCCGACATGGTCGGTTTGACTTCAGCAGCCGGCCTGGTTGGATTCCTCTCCGAACCCGACCCAACCCTCCAGAGCTTTGCGCTCAACAGTCTCAACGAGAACATCGACTTGCTATGGCCCGAGGTATCAGCATCGATAGGTGAAATGTAAGACCCCACTGCGAGCTCAAACCCTTGGGATCCTGTAGAGCTCTTCGTCTCGGCGCCGCCAGCGCCTGCCGTAGCTCTTGAAACAACACCATCAAGACACACTTGCTAATATCATCAACAGCGAGGCGCTGTATGAAAATGAGAACTTCTCTCAACGGGACCTGGCTGCCCTGGTCGCATCCAAGGTTTACTATCAGCTGCAAGAGTATGACGAAAGCATGCAGTTTGCGCTGGGCGCCGGCAAGCTATTCAACATCGACAAGCCCGGCGAGTTTGAGAATACCATCATCAGTACGTTGAACAAATCATCATAGACTTCCATATGCGGATGGAAATACGAAATGAACCTCAGACTAACGCAAAAATAGTGAAATGCATTGATACCTATATCGCGCTCTCTGCCATGCACAATCCTGCCTCGCCAGCCAGCTCAGTGAACCAGAAACCTACGAACCTTACAACATCGTTTTCGGGCAATGCCAGTGGAGGCGTCAACGCAGCTGCATCCATGACGTCTCCCACGACTCCATTCTCCCAGTCAACCCTCCCATCCAAGTCGCTTCTTTCAAGACAAGACTCCTCGGCTTTTGATCCATCGCTTCCCGGTGGTGGGAACGCTGGAGTTGCTGGCGCACATCCTTCTCCTCTGGTTCTCCAACGCAGTGTACAGAAGAATCTACAAGCAATTATCCGACGTCTTTTTGAGAGCTGCTATGCTACTGGGGACTACCGTCAAGTGGTCGGAATCGCGATCGAGGCGCGTAACCTCGAAGTTTTGAAGGAAACAATCATCGAGGCCAGCAAGGCCGACAAGAGTGCAGGAAAGAAGCCATCAACTGCGAGTACCGGCAAGAGTGAAGAACTCATGGAATATGTCTTGGACATCTGCATGAATGTAGTTCAGGAACGTGGTCTCCGAAATGAGATCCTTCGTCTCATATTAGACCTCTTGAACGAGATTCCGAACCCAGATTACTTTGCCATTGCCAAATGTGTCGTGTACTTGGGCCAGCACTCCATGGCTTCCAGTATGCTGAAAACATTGGTTGAAAATGGTGACGGAAAATCACTGGCAATAGCTTACCAGATCTCCTTCGACTTGTACGACAATGGCACACAAGAGTTTCTGACAAAGGTGATGGAGGAGCTTCCGAAATCCGAAGAAGACAAAAAGAATGAATCTTCTGCGTCTGCGGCAAATGGCAGTGCTCACGCTGCTGAAAAGTCAGACGACTCCAACGAGACTATACCGTTGATTTCGGATGATGAGGTATCGTCGACCACAATGGTCTCGCGTACCAAAGTGAAACCTGCAACTGACGAGGAGAAGAAGGCTTTCACTTCTATTAGACACATCTTGTGTGGTACAAAGAGCATCGAGCTCAACCTTGAATTCTTGTTCCGAAACAACCACACCGACAAGCACATCTTGCACAAGGTCCGCGAGAGCCTCGAGGCTAGAAACTCCATTTTCCATACTGGCGTCACATTTGCCAATGCTTTCATGAACTCTGGCACCACCAACGACTCATTCATTCGTGAGAACCTCGAATGGCTTGGAAAAGCTGTGAATTGGTCCAAGTTCACTGCGACAGCAGCCCTAGGAGTCATACATCGTGGAAACATCACTCAAGGTCAGAAGTTGTTGGAACCATACCTGCCCAAGGAGGCTTCAATGAGTGGGTCTGTCTACAGCCAGGGTGGATCACTTTATGCCCTCGGACTCATCTACACCAACCACGGAACGCACGTCCTAGACTATCTACGAACACATTTCAACAGGGCAACGGAAGAGGTTGTGCAGCACGGTGGCGCTCTTGGTCTTGGCGTTGCCGGCATGGGGACTGGCTCAGACCAGATCTATGATGATCTCAAGCATGTGATGTACACCGACTCAGCCATCAATGGAGAGGCTGTCGGGTTGGCTATGGGTCTTGTTCAGCTTGGAACTGGCAACATCAAGGCTCTTGAGGACATGATCCAATACGCGCACGATACACAGCACGAGAAGATTGTTCGTGGTTTGGCTATGGGAATGGCACTTGTCATGTACGCTCGACAGGAAGCCGCCGATGAGCTTGTCAACGGTCTTCTCGATGATCCAGACCCGACCCTGAGATATGGTGGTATTATGACCATCGCCTTGGCTTATTGTGGAACTGGCAGCAACAAGGCTGTCCGACGACTCCTCCACGTCGCTGTTAGCGATGTCAGTGACGACGTCCGTCGAGTCGCCGTAATGAGTTTGGGTTTCGTCTTGTTCCGCAAGCCTGGTAGTGTTCCACGCATGGTTGAGCTTCTCGCAGAGTCATACAACCCTCACGTGCGGTATGGGGCTACTATGGCTCTGGGCATCGCATGCGCTGGCACCGGACTCGACGAGGCCATTGACCTTTTGGAGCCAATGATGAAAGATTCTGTTGACTTTGTACGTCAAGGTGCGCTGATCTCTTTGGCAATGATAATGGTCCAGCAAAACGAGGCCATGAATCCCAAAGTAGCTACCATCCGGAAGACACTGCAAAAGATCATCGCGGACCGCCATGAGGATGCGATGGCCAAATTTGGTTGCGCATTAGCTCTCGGTATCATTGATGCTGGTGGGCGTAATTGCACGATCAGCCTCCAGACGCAGACCGGCAATCTGAACATGGCTGCGATCGTTGGTATGGCTGTCTTCACTCAGTACTGGTACTGGTTCCCTCTTACCCATTTCCTGTCACTTGCCTTTGTTCCAACCTCGATCATTGGTGTCGATCAGGATTTGGAAATTCCAAACTTCAAGTTCCACAGCAATACTCGTCCAAGCATGTTCGACTACCCTCCGGAGCAGGAGGTCAAGGCAGAAGAGGCACCGGAGAAGGTCAAGACCGCAGTGCTTTCTACAACGGCTCAGGCGAGGCGGAGAAAGCAAGCCAAGGAACGCCAGCAACGCCGTGAGAGTGTAAGCATGGACGTTGACCAGACGCCTGCGACGCCTAAGATCTCATCTTCTGACGAGGACAAGATGGACACAGATGAGAAGGAGGGTGAGAAGACAGAGGAAGAGAAAGAGGCTGCCATCGAGACGCAAAAGAAGAAGGTTGAGAAGGTCGGCTATGACATGGAAAACATGTCAAGGGTGTTGCCAACGCAGCTCAAGTATATCAGCTTCCCGGGCAAGCGGTACGCGCCAGTCAAAAAGGTAAGATTCATCTTTCTTTGTAGAATAGCCAAAGCTAACTTGCCCTACAGCCCACAGGAGGTGTCATACTTCTCCACGACACTACTCCCGAAGACTCAAAGACTCTGCTTGAGCTGACAATGAGGAATTCTGCAACACAGCCTGCACCGGTGAGAGACAATGGCAATGGTGCGCCTTCTGCACCGGGCCTCGATATGCTGAGTGGCGCTGCCGCTGCCGCTGGGGTGCTGACTGCAGTCGATGAAGACGATGATGGAGAAGAGGCTGAGGTTCCTGATGACTTCGAGTATCATAGCGACGGAGAGGGCGACGACTCTGATTGAAATTCCGGGTAACGTGTTCAATGGGGAGACTCTTGTACCATATTTTCTTCTGGAATCGTGTACATTTAGTATTCCAATCAACTAATGTGTTCAACCAAAGTCCTACATTTCGAGAACATTATCGATCATTTTTCTGGCGACTTGACTTGATAAGATTTCCAGGAATTGTCGATATGAATTTCGTTTTAAATAATTGCAAGCTTTTCGGAAGATTATGAGGCAAAGTGCCGGCGTCTCTACTGTACATTTTCATGGATAGTTCGTGCCACTCCCTTCTTCTACCCCTCCATCCATATCACCTTTTCATTTCTGATCTCCTACACTTACAGTTTCCCTTGATCCCTCCCCTTGCTACTCCTCCACCCACTCAACGTACTTCCCCCATCCAACTCCAACACATTCCCCGTCATGTGGGCACTCGCCCGCGAACTCAAAAACAAGACGACTCCCGCAAAATCAGACGGTTTCCCTATCCTCCCCGACGGCTGTCTCTCAAGCAAAGTATCAATGTATTTCTCGACGCCGAAGTTGGTCATTCGAGATGGAAATACGCCGGGGCAGATGCAATTTACCATTATATTCTGGGGGACTAGTTTGGAGGCTTGGATCTTGGTTAGGTGGATACAGGCGGCTTTTGAGGGGCCGTAAGAGAATGTGCCTGTGCCTGGGGCGGAGAGACCGCCTGTTGGTGGCGAGGTGACGTCGGAGGTCATTATGCCGGCCATGGAGGCGATGTTGATTACGCGGCTTGGTGAGTCGGGTGTTGCGCCTTTGAGGAGGAGATTGTGCAGGCCTACGGTTGCTTTGAATTGTTAGAGGCTGGTTGTGGTGGGGCAAAGGGGTCAAGTACTGTAGAAGATTGATTTTACGTTTAGAGCCATTAGTTTGTCCCAGCCTGATTCTGGGAAGTCGTCGTAGGGTGCTCCCCTTGAGAAAGATTAGCGATATGCTCATCGAAGGTTAGTGACGTGACGATGGTTTATGGACTGACCATGTAGCGCCCGAGTTGTTCAAGAGGACGGTCAGTCGATCAGCTGCTTCTTGTTAGCATTTGTCTCCCGCTCTAGAGATTTTGAGCAAACATACTTCTCTTAGCGACTTCGGCACATAGTGCCTGGCAGCCAGCCTTGTCTTTCAAGTCCGCGACTATGTACTCGCATTTTCCAGGCCCGAGTTCATTGATCCTGTCGCTGGTCTGCACAGACAAAGTCAGATTCAAAACATCCACGGCAACTCCAAGTATCGAAACATCGCCGATCAATTTCAGATTCCCCGAGCTCCTTTCTCTTTCTCTCTTCCCCTTCCCCAAGAAACAATCAAACATACCTTCTTCAACTCACTCTCCTTCCGACTAGCAATAAAAACCCTAGCCCCGTTCTGCACAAAAGCCTGCGCCGCCATTTCTCCGAGCCCCGTTGCACCACCAGTAACGAGAACAACATGATTCGAAAAGTCAAAGAGGTTAGGCTAGGATTTAGATTAGCGATTCTTACGGCGGTACAATAAGATTGCGGGAGAGTAAAAGGAAAGGGAATAGATGTTGAATCCTGATGGTTGAGGAAAAGTTGGACCACGATTGTCATTGGAAGATGGGGTAAAGAAGATGCGAGACGTACAACTTTAAGATCAGACAGAGATGTCATTTTGATCACTTCAATTCGGAAAACCGATGAGTGATGTTGATAGAGATGGATGAGGAGGAATGATGTTGTTACTAGGTAGTGTGATGCTTCTCTTGTTTTGTTGTCCTCGTTACAATTGCCCCGCCTGCAAGGCTGACCTCTAACCTCGGCTCGAAAGGGAGGCGTGTAATCACAAAGGCAAAATAAAAACGAAAGCAAGGGAGACTGTTATTGACGATTGAGTTAGTGCTTCGAAGGAATTGCAGGTACCCACTCCACTGGTTGTTGAACGCTGCGTGAAGGAATACTCGCGACCCGGATATAGATCACGTCCAGAGTCGACGTTTAATAAAGCTTTTTGACTTGAAGTGATGAGATGTGCCACTGCTGGAGATCAAGGATTCGAAAAAACTGTCAGTTCTTGCCAAGGTTTGATCTCTTGGTGCTAGTCCAGGAACAAATTTACAAGGCTCTCTGTAATCGCGAAGAGTAGGAAAACAGGGAGGCGGTTCTGTTCGCCATTCAATGTACATTATATGTCCAGTCCTGACCATCTTCCATACCACATACTTCTTAAACAAAGCCTCCAAACCTATGCCCAAAGCTAATGAATTCAAGAATCCAATCACATAAGTCCAAATAGGTGTCCAGATCCGAGTACTTTTGTTTTCATGTCGTTCGTTCGCTGTTCAGTCATCGGCTCGGCGGTGTCCTCCACTCCTCGCTTCCTTCTGCCATCAAGCTCCCGCTTTCGTGCGTTTACGATATCATCGTCAGAATTACAGCCTACGACCCCATGCTCATGAGACTCCCAAAGACGTCCTTGATGGCTTCGTTTAACACCCGGGCTTCTTATGATGTGGTATTTCGAAATTAGTTCGAATTGATGTCTCGAATATCTTCCGATTCAATCTCTACAAAAGCATCTTGGAGCACGATCCTGAATAGTTGATTTAATCCGGCGACTCGTTTGGATAGACGACCGTGCCAGGGAGTGCATACTGATTTCCCTTCCCAGGCCATTTTTTCTACATTATCAGCATCTTGACTGTTCTCAATTCCGGTGCGCGTTCCAAGACCTGTATGACTTCTTGGAGCGCTCCAGACGCTGTTGTGGACCGGCTTGTGAATCTTCAGATCCAGATTTAGATGTGAATGCTGCAGTTGCGCATCTTCGCTTCCACATATTCGACCGGGATGATGCCATAACCCGTGTAAGAATACATGGGTTGGATTTGATGCTGTACAACGCGAAGCGCGAACTCTCTGACGTGGAGATGGAGATCTAAAAATACCTCAAAGAAATCAGAACCGAGAAGGGAGATGCGAGGATCGAATACGGGACCCGTCTCCTTTCGTTTCGCCGATTCCGAGATTGGCGAGACCCAGTGATAATGATGGCCTACTTTGCTAATGATGGCCTACTTTGCTGAAATAGATCTTGTTGTAGAGGATATTCTCAACAGAGAAATAGTGACAAAATGGCGTGATAAGTAGCTTACAGAAAATGAGAGAATACCATTGTTCTGATTTCAAGCGGTAAAGTCGATATCCCAGGAGAGACCAGGAGCCTCGATTTCATCAGGAGTCGCGTCAGGAGTTGGGAATCTCCCAAGGGCTTCGGCGATATCTTCAGCCTCAGAGAAGATCTTGAGAAAAAAATTCAGCCAATATTGCCATCTGAGCCTTGCTGTTGCTCGAGTTGGCGAGGCCGTTGGAAAGCGTGTGATCCTGTTGCACCCTGCAGATGCCACTAATACCTTTGTGTTAGCGAGATGGGTGCTACTTGTAACGATCATAGAGCTGCGAACCTTTCACATCTTTTGACTTGCCCTGATTTTGATTTTTTTTCTTTTGACTCGGACAGAATCATGGTTCTGCTGGGGATACTTGATTTGGCGCAGCGTACCGATGTCCACGTGGCGGCGAGAATGAATGCAGAAAGGAACTCTCTCAAGACGATTCAGCGTAACTACTTCTCCCTCTGATTTTTGCTCCTGATAGTACAAGCATCACAGGGACGAAGCTCAAAGCCAGCGAAGCGAATGCCAATAGACTGCTCGCCCAAGGAAACTCGAGTCGGTCGTACATGTCTCGTGTGGCAAGTGGAAGCAGTGCTGCGAAGATATTCTCGCCAAAGGCCACTGCTGAAATTGCGCTGGAAGCATGGGAGGCGTAGGAATCCGTGACGTAGACAGAGACCGCTTGAACAACACATGTGATTCCTAGTCCGATAAGAACAAGACCGAGAGCAGGTGCAATCCATGGAATTTCTGAGTAAGAAGACCACGCGTATAAAAAGAAGCCTCCCATGAGGCCCAGGAGGGTGGCTGGTATGGAGGTATATAATCGTGCTTCTGGATTAGATTTGGTGGCCGTGAAGTGAGGGTATATCAAATTGTCTTGTACGAGACAGACTCCGAACCCAATGATCTCACCGATGAGAAGGGAGACTTGAACAAGGCCAGTCTTCCATTCACTCCAACCGTAAAGAGCTGTAAATACCTGCGGCACAGATTGCGAGCACATGAATACGCAGCCAAATGCGAAACTGGACCACAAAGTAAAGGTGGCAACAATGAATTCTGTCGTAAGGAGATTTGTGGAACGAAGTATTGTGCTCAGCATATCACTGCCTTGCCTCTGAGAATTTTCGCTGGTCTCTGATTTCTGTCTGTCCTCCTTTGGCCTTGTTTCTTGCAGGCCAAGAAAAACAGTTGGGAATAGTGCGGCATAGAGGATGAGCTGAATGTAGAGTATCCTAGTGCCGTTAGCTATGTTCGAAATAGAAAGTAAATCTGCATACCATCTCCAGTTCAAAAACTTAATGATAGCGCCACCAAAAACGGGCCCAAAGGTGACGCCTCCTAATAGAGAAAGTGTGTACAAAGTCAACGAAGTTGTTCTCTTTCTCTTATCAAGCTGCCACAAATCCGCCGCAATTCCATCAACAGCGTTTTGCAGGACTCCCCCACAAGCGCCAGCGATGACTCGAGCCACGATGAGCGTTGCGAAGTTGGGAGCTACAGCTTGGACCATCACAAATATGATGAAAAGAAGGTACATTATGAGGTAGATGATTCTGATGCCAACATCTTCCATGAATGGAAGAACGAAGAGAGGGAAGATTGCAGCAGCCAGATTCCAAGCTGTGACCAGAAAGTAGGAATAGGAGAATGAAGCCTCATCAATGTGAAATTCCGAGGATATTTGCGTAGCCGCTGAAAGAATGGCGGTGGCATTGATGCCAACAACGAAGCAAACAACACATGCGGTAGAGACGGTGACCCATTTCCAGAGGTCTGATTGAGTGCCCTGATGAAATTGTGCGATTTTGTTCATTCTGTATGATTGGCAGATATTGAGATATTGAGGATGTATGAGGACTATGGTGAGAAATGGTTCCCATCGTATACATGGCCATGGCGAATGTGAATGCGCAAGTCAATCGTGATGTCAATTCCTCCTAAGACCTTAATTGGCTTTCGAGTACGTAACATTATTCCGAGTACCGTAAAATGAGCGAAGAGGCGAGAGGCGGAGTTGTCATGGTACCAGCGTAAAGCCGAGCGGCTGTTAAAGAGCGCAAAGTCATTGGATACGGTGAAGACGTGGCTATGGAGGACGAACCCGTGCCTTGAACTGGTGTTGTGATGATATGATTGATGGATGAGAGAATGGTGAAAGGAAGAGGTGATTATCTGTGACACAGAATAGAAGCTCATCATGCCAAGCCTATCACGCCAAGCTCATCATGCCAAGCCTATCACGCTAAGCCTATCACGCTAAGCCTATCACGTCCCAAGCCTATCATGCCAAGCCTATCACGCTAAGCCTATCACGTCCCAAGCCTATCACGCTAAGCCTATCACGCCGATGAATACCACAGTAGCTCCCGTGAATCCTAGCCACGGCCTCTCTTCGGCCCCGCCATCGCGCTCCATGTTCACAACCATGGCATCAATTAAATCCAACAAGGAAGCATAAATTTTCTACTCATTTAAATTCAACAAATCTCTTAGTTCAAATCTCTTTTAGATGGACACTTTCAGCACGGCCTCACTGTACCTACACCGATGGGACACTCCGCCATATCTGGTCGAATATTACATAGGTATCTTCATCGACAACTTGTAGTCTTATTCCTCGGGAAACCAAATCATTACCTTCCCGGTCATCTTTCCGTTGATAGAGCTTGGAGCATAGCTGTACTACTGTTGCGATGAAAATAATCGTAACAATCATTCGCAAGCGAGGTATCGCAATAGGATGTTGCTCACTTGATCCATCGACAGTACTCGATATGTATTTGAATGTATTATGGATCGAAACTGGTCTCTCGAATCAATCATGTACCGTTGCATTGCTAGCTGCAACATCAAGTCCTAGCGACGAATCGAATCGCAGTCAAAACAATCCAGCAAATCTCAGCGTATCTCAGTAGTCTATTTTCTCATCTGCAATGACAATTCAACATCTACAATACATTAGACAACCTAGGGTTTCAAAGGAGAACTGTCAACAAAATCAATCACAGACCCCACCGGCTAAGGCACAGTAGCGACCTTAAACCGTTGGTACCATGGGCAGCTTATCCATTAGATCATCAGGAAGATTGAAATCCATTCCAAAATCCTTTCCAAAGGAGGTTGGGAGCCCAAAACCTGGAAGAACATTGAAATCCTCAGGACTACCACTTTGCTTCTTCTTTTCCTTGTCGTGGTCGCTATTCTTTGGCTTCGTGGTGCCACCGGACGATTCCTTCTTCGGCTTCGATTCCTTCTTCGGCTTCGTGATGCCACTGGACGACTCCTTCTTCGGCTTAGAGTTGCCCTTTGGCTTCGTAGGGTCTTGCCCCTTCTTTGTCTTCGTAGGGTCTGCCTCCTTTGGCTTCGTAGGGTCGGTGGCATCGGATTCGTTGGTTTCTCCGCCAACAGCCTGAACCTCCTCGGCAGGCACAGCCGGCTCCTCAGCAGGCACAGCAGGCACAGCCGGCTCCTCAGCAGGCACAGCTGGCTCCTCAGCAGGCACAGGCACAGCTGGCTCCTCAGCAGGCACAGGCACAGCTGGCTCCTCAGCAGGCACAGGCACAGCTGGCTCCTCAGCAGGTACAGACGGCTTCTCGGCAAGTGCAGACGGCTCCTCTGCAGCCTTAGACGGCTCCTCGGCAGGTGCAGACGCAGACGTCTTCTCGAGGTCGGCAGGCACAGACACAGACGCCTCCTCAGCAGGTACAGACGGCTTCTCGGCAAGTGCAGACGGCTCCTCTGCAGCCTTAGACGGCTCCTCGGCAGGCGCAGGCACAGCCGGCTCCTCGGCAGGTGCAGACGCAGACGTCTTCTCGAGGTCGGCAGGCACAGACACAGACGCCTCCTCAGCAGGTACAGACGGCTTCTCGGCAAGTGCAGACGGCTCCTCGGCAGGCGCAGGCGCAGACGGCTCCTCTGCAGCCTTAGACGGCTCATCACGAGGAGTGACTTGGGGATGGCTGGGGGAATGCTTGGGACTATAGTCCCTTCGCGCAACTGGGGAACGGTGGGGGCGAGGATTCTTGGGATAGGTGGGACCAGGGTGGTAATAGCAAGAAGGACAACCATCTTGCTGAACCGGCAGAGCAGCGGCGGAGAAACTAAAACATGTTAGCATGGGTGGATTGGACGGACTTGAAAACTACACACGTAAACGCCACCAGGGCGATAGCTGACGAGTATTTCATCTTGAAAAGAGTTATTGACGATGGAGGTGAGGAAAGAGTGAAAGTCGTCTGGGTGTTTCCTGGGAGCGAAATCTTTGCGATCTTATATTGTGTAGTTCTTTCTCTGTGGACCGGAAATTACGCTACATACTGTGTAGATTGGCCTTCAGGCGTGATAGGCTCACTCATCGTCGTTCCACCTATGACCGAGAAGTCCACAGCAGACTGAAAACCTTCTGACCGCTATGAAGCGGACGGATTGATCGTATACCAGGTAACCCACAGTGCCCGCTCTCTTTTTTTCGAGCCTGGACCCGGACGTCAAGCGCCGCTTCTTGATTGATTCAGCTACCACTGAGACCATGCGCAATCCCACAACCTGGGTTGTCCTGTTTCAGAACAGGCCACTTTTCGGGGTACTACTGTAGCCAAAGTATATATGATGTTTAATCAAAAGGCGTCCAAAGTGGTCAATCAAGTCTGGTTGGCAGGTCTTGGCCAAAGCTTGTGCAAACGCTGGGCCGAGCTTCCGAATCGGGATGGGGCAAGCAAACAACGAATGTGGTTGATTATTGCACGTCGTCGATGAATAATGGGAATCTGTTGCGTACATTCTAAAGAACGTGACTGTGATATTTATCAAATGGCGTCTCTGATGGGTTGCTTGCGTTTTTCAAGTCGATTGGTTGTCATCCTCATTGGACAAAGTTTTGCTCCGCGTCTTTGTCATCTTCGTAACTTTCCGAATCTTCTTCCTGGGCGCCGCGTCGTAGAAATCATCGTCTCCAACCTCTGGATCGTGCGCGGCAGCCGATGGCTTTGAATGGCTAGCCGGCGCTTTGATTCTCCTTTTACTGTCTGTTGGCTTCGACTTCGCCCTGGCAGCAGCCGGCGCCTCACCTTCCATCGTCTGATCATCCTCGATGGCCGCGTCAATGTTACCTCTTGCTTTCTGACCGATCCTGTGTAGCGCTGTCTCCAACCGTTTAGATCCTCCCTCCATCCTCCGCCTGGGGGCAAACGCTCCAGCGCCTACTCCTCCGTCAAAGAAAGCAGTAATGTTGGCTTGAGTACCTTCATTTTGTCTCCTGTTCATGTCTTTAATGACAGGAACGAGTACCTCGTCCGTCCGATCTGGAGTCCATCCGATTGTGGCCATCAGGAATGATCGCAGCGCACTGAGATCAGGCACACCCCACACAAAAGCAGAAGGGTCAGAATCAACCTCGGGATGGTGATAAGCCTCTTCGACTCTCAGGTCGGGAAAGGTTGTTGGAACGAACACTTTGGTGGCATTCTTGCGAAACTTTTTCTTGAAAGCGTTGGATGCATCATCCTGTTTTGATCTCTGCCCCAGCTGTACAGCATTCAGCCAGTCCTTGAAGGCAGTAAGATTGTCGAACTCGGAGAGAATCTCAATTGCAGTGACGGGGCCTATACCAGGAAGACCTTCCGTGTAATCACTTCCTAGTAGTTGTGCGATGGAGATAAGACGTTGACGAGTTAGGCCAAATTCTGATTCCAAGTCCGAGGTTAGATAGCATTCGACGAATTTGGCAGAATTGAACATATTCTTATAGACTCTAGTCCCCCCAAAGAGGAAGATATCAGAGTCGTCAGTCACGATACCATCAACTAGACCAAGGTGAACCAGCTCAGCGCACTGTGCTTCAGCTTCCATTGGAGCAGTAATGTAAGGTAAGCCAAACAAAGCAAGTAGCTGTTGGCATTCAGAAACCATGGTCTGTGTTACTTCATCGGCATCCCGGCGGTCTTTGGCTTGCTGGTTGCGCAGTTGCTTCAGCTCTTTCTCGTAATCTGCAATGTTTTGGTTCATGGATCGATTGTTGAGTGTGGAAGCGAATCGTGCATGCTCTTCTTGTTCTTGAGCGAGCTGCCGAAACAATTCTTCGTCTTCTGGATCCGAGTATTGATCTTGATAAGCTTCCTCCTCTTCCAATTGTATTTCTGCCTGAGTCACGCCAGTGTCCATTGGCGGGACATCCGCCCGTCTATCTGGAGTTTTATACGTGGCTTCTGGTATATCCGTATCTCCTGTCGTTACCGCATCAGGAAACGGTAAGGACGTGGGTACTGGTGGCGAGACTATGGTTTGCACAGCGGGCACAATCACATCCTCGAATTCGTCTTCATCTGATGCATCAGCCATCTCTTCGTTCATAACCGGCGGTTTTGAACCACCAGCAGGTTCGATCGTAGCGACGTGAAGTCGCTCGCCCTGAGGTTTGTCCTCGCGATCACTTTCAGACCATTCTAAAGGCTCATCATCAGACTCTACCGGCTTCTCCCGGCTATCAATTGGTTCAGAATCGCGGACGACGTTATTGCTGGTAGCAACAGGATTTTCGTCAAGCAGTGGTGGGTCGGCGCCGGCTCGTTGTGCCACATCGTCCATGGAAGGTTGCGCGAGCTCAGGAGCAGCCGATCTAGCAGTGTTAGGCGGTGATGCAGACTGTATAGGTATTGTTGGCATATGATTCGAAGGCTCATCCATGGTGACATCTTGCATCTCAGCGTCAGAGCCTTTCTCCTCATCCGAAGACTCAATCTCGATTACGCTTCGTTGAATATGTTTTTCTGGAGCTTCCAAATCGATCACTTCACGAGCATTACGCTTCCGATGCTCCAAAGGTTCATCGAATATGAACCCATCGTTCAATGCCTCCCGCTCAAGGCGTTCACGCTCTTCACGCTCGCGTTCTGCCTCTTCCCGCTCCCTTTGTGCAGACAGGCTCTCTTCCAAGGAAGTCGAGAACCATGCAGGCATTGGAGCGGCAGCCTTCTTTTTGAGCTCTTGTGGTTCTCTTTCGAAACCGCCAGCGGCATCGTCAACTAGCTTCTCCATCTTTTTCTTGCCTAAGAGGGAGGATCCGAGATCTAACTTCTCGAATGGCAATGGCCCATCGAATCCAGATGCTTTCATAGCAACCGATGGTGGGGTGGGTACAGGACGATTGCTCGGACCAGGTCTTGTGAATGGCACAGGCGACCTGGGTTTGTGCCTCGTCCGTCGAGATTCTGCCAATGCAGCTTGTAGGTCTATCTCATCGTCATCACTATCCTCTGCTAGCAACGTTGTCGGTATGATCTTGTTGCTTCGACTATTGGCCATGTGAGCAATTGACATCCCGCTACCTTTGGCAAATGGCCGCGCTTCCTCAGCACGAGCCTGCTGGAAGACTTCTTCAAACTCGTCCTCTTCCTCGGCTTCTGATTCTTTGTCTGGTTGAAGCGACATGGCAATCGCTCGTTGAAGATCTTCGTCCTCGTCCCCTGCACCATCTTGGGTATTGCGGGATTCTTGCGCTCCATAATCACCGACGTCCTCCCACTCTTCAACCTCAGATTCATCAGCAACGAATAGCGACTCTGGGTCTTTGTCCGCAAACTTCTTGCGCTTCCGAATCCCATTCGTCTTGCGCGATCGGTACAAAGCTCTGCGCCTTTCTTGGTCTCGAGCTAGTATATCAGCCGCCGCAGGATCAACTGGTGGAGCCTTTGGCAGACGATTGATACCCACAATGGGTACATCCTCGAATTCATCATCCGATGAATCTTCTGCTTCCACTTCGACAGGCTTATCCAGGTCGATAGGCTTGTGGATCTTTCCTTCGTCTTTGTTCGTGACCACACCAAGAGCCCAGCCACCTTCAACGCCATCATTCTTGATCAGCACGTACTCTCTGCCTTTCTCGCCTGCCACTCGCGAGACACCGCCATAGTCAAGATCGCCATCAAGACTGTTGATGTGCATCAATCGTTGTGTCAAATTATTGCGCTCTGCCACTCGTTCAATTTGAAATCTTGAAAATGCCATTCGGTCGGGAAACATTGCATCCAGCTGCTCCTTGGAGTGCCCCATCCTAAGCCTACTCCGCAGCCTCGCGGCATTCAATATGTTGTATCGATCGCTGGCGGGGAGGCTCGTGAAGAATGGACTGTCGAAGTCGATCTTGGAGAAATCGTAGACATTGATGTCTTCCCCGGAATTGAATTGCTCGGCATACATCTGCAACTCTTCGACGCTCATAATACGCGGGTCGTCGGGCTGACCCATCTCTGCCATGCTTCTGTCCAATTCTGGCAAATGATATGCATCCTTTTTCTTAAACTTGCGGTTTTGCTGCCTTTCTTGTGTCGTCATATGCGCCTCTTCGGCATAGACCAAGTTCACGGGAATAGGCTCTTCCTCAACATCGGCATTCCTTGACCGAACGCTAGTTGCCTCATCTTTGCGTTTCTGCTCTTCCTCTTCTGCCAGTCGCTGCATCTGCAGAGCAAGTAGCTTTCCCGCGGTTTTAACCGCATCATCCCTTCTGCCTTCTCGTCTTCTCTTTCTGTTGTTGATGGTCTGTCTCTTCAGTGTGGGTGCTCCTCCGTCAAACACGAAGACTGGTTTGATCCCGAAAAAGAGAAGTTTACAGATACGACGGAAGAATCCGACTACATGGCTGTTCCTCAATGCGTTACCTTCCTTGTCCCGAACAGCTTTGAGGAATTGGTATATCCAGATAGAGGCATCGACGGCGAGGCGTTTCTTGTTGAGGGTTTCGATCTTGACGGGCCTGGCGCATGGATGGACGACGGTCCAAAGGCCGGTGACGCCCATGGTGAAGGATTGTCGAGGAAGATGTCCATCAGTGGAAGCTTAAGGTTGGAGGCTAAGGTTGGGATCCTCAGGTGGCTGATAACTCGGAAACAGTGACGCAGTTCAACACGCGAAGTCTCGTGATAGGAATGGACCTATCAATATTCCTCATTTCCATTTAATACTAAGAGCCGCTCTCGTCTCAGCATTCTCACTGGAACAATATATGAGAACGAAGCCCTTCGGTTCCTACTAGAAGCATACAAGATCGTTATCAGAAGACAACAGCTTTCCATTCTAGCACCAAAGATGTTCATAAAGTCAGCGACTTTTGATTTCGCTGCTTGATGTCTTCTGCCCAATCGCCATCCCTCTCCTTAACTCCTTTCCATTTCAAGTTCCCCAAAATTACGCCACTGCTAATATGCATACAAAATGTCTTCACACTACGAGCAATACTTAAAACGAAATCTCGCGTCTTAAAATACACAAGACACGATCAGAGAAACCAAAAAGACCAGGACACCCTACAAAAACCCATCAACCTTTGTTCACTTACGCCTCCAATCCGGAATGGAAGAAACCAAGAAACCAAGAAACCCCGCCCCATTCAAACAGGTATCAAGCTCCCTCCTTGTATCATAAGACTAAACCCCACTCGTCGCCCTCCGAACCCAAAGAATACTCTGCGGCGCGTTAGGGTCCTCCTTCTCTCTCCTCTTCCACGCCCTATGCAACCTCAACCCAACATCATGTTCCTGAGCAATGACCTCACTCAAATCCGCCTTCAACCCCTCGCATTTCCTATCGTTCTCCCTCCTGGCCCGGAAATCTGTGTACAACGGATTCTGCTGTCCCGGTTTCTCCAAATCGCTAATAATTCTCTGAATATTGAATCGCTGTCGCTGAAGATCATTCTGTTGCGCTTGGAGAGTTGTGATGAGATCGGCTGAACTCAATTCGCCTGGGGTTTTGGGTAAGGATTTGTTATTCAGGCTTGTCGCGGTTGAAGGTGCGAGGGAGGCGGCGCGTTGTGGAAAGCGGAAGGTCGAGCCTTCGCGCCAGTCGCCCAGGGGAATCTCTTGTCGAATGGGTTCGGAGACGTTGTAAGAAGGGACGGGGATTGGTTTTCTGGAAGTGATACTGAAGCTTCGTCCACTGAAGGGTGGTGAAGGTGGCCCGTCGGCGGCTTGATCGCCTAAGCGTCGAGTAGGATGGCCTCTACTTAGTATTGAGGGTGCTACGCTAGGATCGACGCGAGCTGTGACGTGACTACCGGCAGGTGAAGGTGGAGAGCGGATGTTCCCGTACGTAGTCGACATTGGAGCCGGTGGACTAGGCGGAGGACTTTGCTGATATGTCGTCGAAGTATTCGTAGTTGTCCAACTGAATCGACTGGTGACTGGATCGCGGTCTTGACATTGTCCGCTAGATCTTGCGGCAGATGGGGAAGCATAGGCGGTTTGTGGTTGTGCTCCACGCTTCGGTAAATTAATTTCCTCTGAAGTGGGAACTATAGGAGAAGTACGGTAATCACGGGTATGGGTGGCTTGGGTCGGCGTTGTGGCCTGCTCGTTTGGAGATACAGGACTAGGATAGCCGGTCCGCTCGAATCCCGATGTTTCTGGCGATGAAACATTTGCTTTCCCTCTGTTTTGATTCAGCTTGAGCGGTGGTGTGGGTTTAATGCTCGCGGCATCATGCAGACTTCCACCGTCATGTTCCTGAATTACAGGTGGGGATGCGACTGGGGTCGTTTCACATGCGGGCGCCACAGAACGTTCCAGCGGCCGTGGCGGAAGTGTCTGCGGAGATCTGACCGGCGATCTGATGGGCGGCTCGTCTGTTTGTTTCAAAGTTCTTTGTGGTTTTGGTGCTTGAAGTCCTGGATTATCTCTTGGCGCAGGAACCAAAGCCTGTCTGCCCGAGGCTCCTTTCCATGCAGGACGAGCGTTTGTATCAACGCTCAAAATAGACGTTCCTTTTGCAACGAAACGTGATGCCTTATCCTGATGTCCAGCTTTGGGATCTTGGTCGATTTCCGGAACAGGAAGACTCACTTTTCGGGCCACGGGTTTGAGGCCCGCTCGAAGGTTGAATTCGCCTGGCTTGACTTGACCTGGCTTTCCTTCGCCATCAAACGTTGGTTCTCCAGAATAATCGTCCCATTGCATCGGCTTCTTCCCAACGTCCTTTGTCCATGCTTTGGCTGGCGTAATGTTTCGTGATGTTCCGTTTGGGTCTGGGGCCATCTTTCTTGGGACAGGTATTTGGCTGCCCTGGCGTGAAGTTTGCTTGCGCGGTGGTATATCGGCAAAGGATTCTTCAACTGGTGAGACTCCACCGTGGTCGTTGTTGAAGGATCTGGTTGGTGAGCTGGGAGGGGAGACCTCGCCGTAGTACGAGGATGTGACGGCAGAGGTTCGGTACTCGTCGTTGCGGAAATCGGGCGAGGGCTGTGAATACACCGAGCTGGCTGCCACAGAATAGTGGTTGTTGTGGGAGTCGTTATTCGTAGGAGGAGGTCTGGAACTGTTCATCATCAGTGCTGTGTCCTTAATTTACTTGGATAACATGACGTGTCTGCCTACAATTGCATGGTGGGTAGCCGTGCTGGGGCATGGTCTATGTCTCGTGAGGTGTTTGACGGGATATTAGGGTTATATTCATAGCTGTGATAGAGCTGGCTATTCAGGTTCTCTGCCCGCTCCAGTTGCCCTGGGCGTGGTGAGCTTCTAATCGTTGGAAACATTGTGACCAATTGCAAGGCGTACCTGGATCGTATGTCGAGTCTACTGATTGCGGCGCGCCCACGCGAATGATGGGACTCGGAAGCGTGTCCTTGTTCCTGAACTTCTTCCACATTGTTGCTGGGGGATATGTCGTGTAATGCTGGCTGTCGAAATAGAAGAGGAGAAAGAGACGGTCGGATTGTATCTATGGCATTCCCTGGAGCGACGATGCGACGATGCGACAATGAAAGAAGGATTGCTGTTGTGAACTCTACCCTGCATGCTGTTGCAAGGAAACAAAGCAAGCAGCAACTGTCTGGAGCTTGGAGAGGGAACGCTGGTCACTGCTACTGGCAGCTACTGGCAGCTACTGGCAGAAAGGAGTGGATAATGGCGCTGGCTGAGATAAAAGCTAGGTACAGTACGTGGTTCAGAGGGACTGAAACGCCCAGTAATCGGGGGTGCAGGTCGGGTCCGCTCAACTGTGACCTGTAAGGTTCTCCCCCGTAATCGACAGCCAGCCGTGCCTCAGGCCCCCCAGCTTAGCCGCAGGGGTCTCCGTTCTGTCCCGCATAACACGCTGTAGGGATCTCCTCCCTTTAAGATGAGATCTCAACTTGACACATAGGTCGTGGCATCAAGTCCCCGAATCCGACCTCAAACCAGCACCCAAGATATGTCAAAACGAGAAAAGGAACATCAATTCTCAAGTAATCATCCTGTTAGCCCTATCAACACTGACCTTTCCTTTCCATTTTTCCACAAGGCTTGCTTCCAAGACCACTCTTCTCTCTCTTTCTCGTATCATCAACTTCTCGACCGTCTCGTCGTTTAAATTTCTTTCACCGGATATTGCAAGCTCAGAGAAGTCCACCTTCGTAGCCTCGCCAGATTTCTTGATCCAGCTTACTGAGGCTTTGGAGACAGCCGGATCCTTGCAGAAAGAACCCCATCTTTCTAGCGCCGAAAAGCCTCGTTGAGTCCACGGTACCACAGCAAAACAATGGGGCATCCCTTCTGAACCATCGAACATCACAGTCGCGCCGGCGTCGTGCAGTCTTCTCGCTAGAATCTCACTCTCGTCTTGCATCGATTCCCATCCTACACAAATAAAGGTGGGAGGGGCACCATGCCAAATATCTGAGCTAGCAGCAAGCGGACTGACCAATGGATGGCTCACGAGCGAAGCCTCGCAGTATGTCTCAACGCGAGGAGGACTAGCAGGCCAAACAGAATCTGGCGGAAATGCAGGGCAGGGTGACGAAGGATCCTCAAGCGGACTGGTGATAATGTCCCACTTTGCATTGCGGTACACCGAGGGCAAAGATCGAGATATGTCAAGCCATGGTGACGTGATTGCAAGACCTGCGGCAGGTGGTGTTAGTCCGTTCTCTCCACTAATATCAACATCTTTTTCGTGAAATCGTAAGTGCGTTATGTTGAGTTGGCGGAATGTCAAGAGCAGCAGCATCAATGAAGTTGCAAGTCCAGCACCGGAACTGTCACCAGCAACGGTGATTTTCGAGGCTGGCACGGGAGTATGGAAGGAATCCGGTGGCGGTGATAGGAGCGACAAATATGCTACTAATGCATCAAGAAGGGCAGCTGGGAAGACATGCTGTGGCGCTAGGCGGTAGCGAACAGACAGACAGCGACCACCACTATGTTTTGCCAAACTTGAGGTTGTGATTCTGTGTGTCGCCGGATCCATGAGGCTATCTCTTCTTAGCCCATCACGACAAGAACAAAGAACAGATGGACATACCAAAAAGCGCCTCCGTGGAAGTAAAGAATGGTCGTAGAGTCCGGTTCCACCTCCTGCATGAGTTTTCGGTATTGTTCGTACTCGGGTATATCAGGTCTACGAGCCAGATAGGACACTCCACCACGATATCCAGTCCATTCCGCCTCCACATCAACAATTTGAGGAAATTTCCCTCGGTATTGTGCATGGCCCAAGTAGTCGATGGCCTTGATGATTGCCTCTTCGATTCCGAGATTACAGTCATGACCCCGGAATTTGGTCTCTGGCTTGAGCAACGTACATTTCGCGATCCACATTGGACCAAATATCGGAATGTCTCTGCACGAGTTCTCCTGAGATTGCACCAAGGATGATGGCGTCCCCAGAATTGGTCTCGCGACGAGTCTGATAAGCTCAGTCACGGCATCTTGATGATCTGCATTTGGCGACACCCCGAGAGTCGCTTGTAATGCTGTCAAAATAAATCGAGGAAATCCTGGAAGCAGATTGCGAACGAGTCCGATAGGCGTGATGTCCATTTCGCACGGAGATGTTGAAATGGAGTGACTGAGCCATTGTGAGATGCGGATACACGATGTTTATGTAGAATCAGAACGGCGCGGAGTGTAGTTTCCCCGTCGGAGGCGGAAAATGGGACGTGTTTGAATTATTCAGAACTTAGTCATGACGTTGTTAGAGAGTGACTTGGTCGTATCCGCTTGGCGCCGCGTTGAGGCTCCACTTCACGCTAAACGTTCGGACGGCAGTGGATGTATTGTGAATTTTGGAGTCCACTATATGATTGCTTCTCTTGTATTTTGGAGTCCACTGTATGATTGCTTCTCTTGCATTTTGGAGTCCACTGTATGATTGCCTCTCTTGCATTTTGGAGTCCACTGTATGATTGATTGCCTCTCTTGCATTTTGGAGTCCACTGTATGATTAATTGCCTCTCTTGTATTTTAGAGTCCACTATATGATTACCTCTCTTATATTTTGGAGTCTACTATATAATTACCTCTCTTATATTTTAGAGTCTACTATATAATTACCTCTCTTATATTTTAGAGTCCACTGTATGATTGCCTCTCTTACATTTTAGAGTCCACTATATAATTACCTCTCTTGCATTTTAGAGTCCACTGTATGATTGATTGCCTCTCTTGCATTTCAGAGTCCACTATATGATTACCTCTCTTACATTTTGGAGTCCACTATATGATTGCCTCTCTTATATTTTAGAGTCCACTATTGCCTCTCTTGCTTGGAGTCCACTGTATGATTGATTGCCTCTCTTGCATTTTGGAGTCCACTGTATGATTGATTGCCTCTCTTGCATTTTAGAGTCCACTATATGATTGATTGCCTCTCTTGTATTTTAGAGTCCACTATATGATTACCTCTCTTATATTTTGGAGTCTACTATATAATTACCTCTCTTATATTTTAGAGTCTACTATATAATTACCTCTCTTATATTTTAGAGTCCACTGTATGATTGCCTCTCTTATATTTTAGAGTCCACTGTATGATTGATTGCCTCTCTTACATTTTGGAGTCTGCTATATGATTAATGATTACAGTATTTAAATGTCGCGAGCTTCGCTGCTCAAACACCTAACAACGGGATTTTTGGGAACTCGATCGTGACTTTAACTCTTTGAACGGAGAGCGGAACTGCTCAATTCCGGCAATCCCAGGATCAGCATCGCCTGAAGTTTTACTCCATCTCGAACGCTCTGTCCTACAGCCAGCCACAAATATCAAAGCCGGATTGGATATCGTTCGAAGAGCTTGGAATATCAACTGAAGGCAAACGGCCAAAAAATTGTGACTCCATCCTTCCCAGTCATGTAGGGTAGCTGCAAGCTGAGCCACCCAACTACTAGTAATCTTATCCTCACATCGAGAGTCTGACCACACCAATAACGTTTGAATACTTCGATACGCATACTTCCTTGCTCATCTTGCATGCTACTCGTACCCATACCCCAAGATATCCAGCAAAAATGGGTGGAAACGCATTTCCCAAGCACCCTTGCCCCCGTCTGTCTCACGCCAGTTATTACAACCAGCGCGACCGCACGTTGGCCTTACTAGAGGATAGATTCTACGCAAAAGTCACATGTCCCCCCGAAGCACCATCGAAAGACGACCACGGCGACGTCGACATACTTGTAGCCGATCCAATATCACAATTCACAACCGATGACCTCTCGAAAGCCCTACAAGCTGTGGAACACACAAAAACCGGTAAAACGACGTCGTTTGCTGTACCTCTGACTGTTGGAACGGAAGATTACGCAGGTAACGTGGATACACGCTTTGAAGGACAGTATGTCCAGATCGATGTCCACGTCTGTGGGAGCGAGGACGTTGAGTGGGAAATGTTTCACAATTCTTATGGCGATTTGATGCAAATCCTAGGTGTAATGAATCGATCCATTGGTCTGACGGCCAATGACCGAGGCCTACACCTCCGATTGAAAGATATCGAAGTTTACAATAAGAAGAAGAGTCTCATATACCTATCCAAGAACCCCAGGGAGGTGATGGAGTTCCTTGGACTCGACCATGAGCGGTATTTTGAGCTGGGGTTCGCTTCTAACGAGGGGATATATGACTGGTGTGCCCAAGGACGCCTGTATACGCTGCCATGCCTCACAAGAGCCGCAGAAGGAGGCAACGAGACGGCGAACGATCGTCAACGCTACAAAAAGAGGCCAATGTTCACCAATTGTATGAACGAATATTTCCCTGCGCATCCCGATCTATTCGCCAATCGCCCGGTCTTCACTCGCGAACATGTCATCCAAGAGGCTCTCAAGCACTTCCCTCACGCCCAGACCTCCTACGACGCTGCTCTCTCAGAACACAAACAAGCCATGTGGGAGAAGGATATCCTCGCACGAATAAAATCCACGATCCCAGCCGAAGGCGAGAAACTCGGCGAAACAATGCGCGGCCTCAAACGCTTCGTACGCTACGACAACGATGGCCAGCCCTGCCGAACAGAAGATCACAAGGAAGAGATCACGGAGAGACCTGATTGGATTCAAAACGTCAATTCAGAGTCAAAACTCGATGCGTTCCTGATCTTTGTAAAGGAAAATTGGGAGGCTGTGAGGAGTTTGGAACGGCTAAGGATGGTTGAGGCGAAGGCTGAGAGAGCAAGGAGGGGAAAGAAGGATAGTGTTAGACCTTCCAGTGAGGATGAAGGATTGGGTGGCAATGACCCACCAACGCAACGCGGCATTCGCGACAAAACTTATAGTCTTGATGGATTACACGATGAAGAAAAGCGAGAGAAGCTGGTCGGGGCGAAATCAGAACATGAAGACTCAGGCACCGAAGTTTGAATCCTCAAACCACAGCACCAAAACCCTCAGTATCACAACTGATGCGCCCTTGTTCGACTCTTGCCTCATCCACTCGAAGATGATATAGGCGGCCTATTGACAAACTCACAGGAAATGCCCGATCTTCCCGACCTTGATGAAGAGACATTGGCAGCAGTTGCGCAGGAGGATACAACAGCACTGAGCTTGTTTGGATAGCTCGGCTTTGGAGGAAGACATTGGATTGACATGGCTTCTTGCCTAGGATGTTGATGGGGATTTTTCCAAAGCATTTCGCTTTCTTGTATTCACATCCTGGATCTGAATGGAGCATCCCACCTGCAGGCTTTCGGTCCTCCAAAGTTTCCATGGGACAATCTCAAACTAGGAAACAACCCGACGCAATCAAGAGTTTACGAATCGACAAAAAGTCCCAAAAACAACGTTTTCGCACCCGTATTCAATCACATCTCGAACGCGCTCCCAAATCAAAGTCGTTTTCTTCATTCTCGCAACAAACCAACATCACTCCTCCCCTTCTCATCAGAATATCCAGCCAAGCCAAGCGAAATCCCCATCATCTCCATCAAAAATTCCAAAACACTACAAGCCTACAAAGAATCCCTCCCATCCCAGCATATGTCCATAACAATCCTCTTCCTCTCCGCAACATTGCAACATTATTACAAAAACAGCCTCTCCCTTCTTTTCCCTAAAACCCCCAAAAACTGCCAGGCCTCTCCCTCCCTCCCTCCCAAACCCTCGACAGAGATTTCATCAACAGGCTCGACGTTTACATTACATCCAATGATAACTCTATATCAAACAATCTCAACATCTCACGTCATCTATTTATCAAATTTGATCGACGGCGAATCCATTTTGTCTCCAATCCGCCCAGTACTGTTCCAGTTCCTCGTTTGCAGTCTCACACCAATTTGAGAAAGCATACATCTATCTGCTCTCAAGTCGTCAACGTGAACGTGAACGAGAAAGATGGTTCAATCACATCAAATCAAAACGGACACAAACTGCACAGAAAATACAATCATTATCAAGGGACACGGTCATTTCATAATCTGAGTAACCAAGATTCCACCTTCACCACTACCACCATCCATGAACGCACGATAGAACTAACACGCCCGCAAACGAAACGCAAACTATGACGCAGTAAAGGTAAATTAATAAAATGCATCTAATAAGTCGCAACGAGAGATCACAAACCAATGAAATAGCAGCCCGGATATCGGAGCAAAAACTCGAAAAATAGAGGCAACCTATGAAAGAGCATTTAGTTTGTCCCAATTTTACATTGCGCGCACCGACAGAAAAGGAAGAACATAGGAAATCCAGTACCGCAAGGGCAATTATGCAATGTCCGCCTGATGCCGTAAAGAAAGTGATATGAGCTCGTCGCCCAACTTCGTTGCTTAGTAGATCGAATTACATTCGCGCGCGCTTTTTCTTCACCTTGTCGTCAACGTCAAAATGATGGCATGTCACCAGTCGTTCGAAGCACCTGGAAAGCTCGTCAGTTATGATAAGCCATTGGTGGATCCGTTGAGAGCAGGGGACGAAGAACCTAGGCTCTTGGCTTTCAACTTCAAGGTGAGCGGGAACGAATATTCGTCTGCGTCTTCCTCTTCACTGTGATCTTGTTAGCAAGTGTCGGCCGATAGGATGAATGCGATACGTACGGCAACTTCCACGCAATGTAATCTTCCGTGCTGAGCCCTTCACGACCTTCCTGAATGGAAGCAAAGTCACCAGGCGTCATCATCCCAGACGTACGAGGCGAGCCTGGCTCTGAGAGAGGTCGGGAAATTTTGATCTCGCTGCTACTGAAGTAATCCGGCTCGTCTTCACCGTCAAAGGCGCCTGGGTAGGCTCGACGCAAAGCAAGCTGCCGAGCCTTGACGTATTCCATACCCATTCGCTTCCAGTCGAGGAGATCGCTGAGACGCTCGGTTCGATTACGCTGGTTGATTCGCTGGCGCTTGCTCTTCTTGGTGTATTCAAACATGTAGTTGGCCAATTGATTGACTGAATCGTCAACACCCTTCAGCCTGCGGTCCACAATGTAGATGCCGTAGTCGTGGGTGTTCTCGATCAACTCCTCCATGTAGCAACCGAAGCCGGAAAGATTGGTCGTGATACTGGGTACTCCCATGACGGTGCACTCTGCCGGTGTGTAGCCCCACGGCTCATAGTACGAAGGGAAGATACCCATGTTGGTTCCTCGAACGAAGTCATCGTAATCCATTGGAAGAATTGGGCTGTTTGCGTTGAGAAACTCTGGGTGGAAGATGATCTTGACGCGATCTGATGGATGGTTGAAAAGTTGGCATCTTCGGATCTGGTTGAGGATGGGATCTTCCGCATCGTTCTTCATGTTGTGTGTGACAATCGGCGGCAAGTTGTGGCGCTTCATAGCGAACAGACGGCGGCGTAGCATAATCTTATCTTGCTGTGTGATCAAATCCTTCTCTTCCGGAAGCTCACCACCTTCGTGCCATGACAGGGAGCGCTCGAATAAGCGCTTGGCCACATTTTGTGAGATGGTATTGACGGTGTCGTGCAGCGATTTGATAACCGCCTGTCCGTGCAATGCTTCAACCGTGAGAGTGTTTACCTGAGCAGGCATGATGATGAATGCCACAACAGTCATGTTGGAATTGCTGCTCTTCATACGGTGGTTGAGGCGCGCCAATGATTCGATGTACATGTCAACTCCCTTGTTGCGGTATTCGTATCGTCCAGCAGTGAAGAAATACAGCGTGTTCTCGGGATCAAAGTCATTCTGTCCGTAAAAGTGACCTCGGACAAAGTCGTTGATCTTGAGCTTGGCCTGTTGATGCAAGTTCTGAAATTCGTGAGTGGCCGAGAACTTCTTGACATTGAGACCATTGGGCAGGACACCGTCTGGTTTCCGCTTCAACAAGTGCTCACTTTCATAAGCTGTGATGTGAGAGACGGTGGTAAAGACATCGGCAGAGTGGGTAGCAGCACGCTCGATGCAGTAACGGTGGTAAATGCCACGCTTTCCAGCTTCAGCATCCACGTCGAAATATTGCAAGTTGTTGTAGAAATCGACGGATCCGGCGCAAAGATATCTGCCGAGGAGGGTAGCGTGGGTGGTGAATATGGTGGTGACATCTATGCGACGCTTCTTGCAAAGAGGAAGGGCAACACCGGCGAGCCATTCGTGGAATTGGACGACGACTGCTTTCCGCTTCTCGTGGTAGACGAACTTTGCTGGTTAGTATATGCGTAGGCAGTCATGGAGATTTTGACATACCTCTCCAAGAAACCACGCGATAAGGTAGCCAAAGACAATGGCCTCGTTGGTCTCGGAATCACCTGGGGGCGAGGGGATGCCACCGACGGACCACAAATCGGCCTTCCACTCGTCCAGGTAATTGTATGCCGTGCTTGTGTCAAAAAGGAGGACTCTCGGAGCACCATCGATCAACCAGCGGCCATAAAGGGTTTGAATTCCCCGATCGTTCATGGACTTGATGGTGTCACGAAGGGCGGGGGAGGGAGGCTCGAGTTCTTCGACCTCGACAGAAGCCTAGGCGCAATTAGCTTTGACGGGGGCGTTGTGGAGAGATGCGATAGGTACGGAGTTGCGGTTCCATGGGCCAAGAAGAGTGTACGACGCGCCATATTCAGCAGTGGTGACTTGTGCCTTTGACTTGAGCACCGAGTAGATACCTCCGACTGGATGAATGGGTTAGCGTTGATGTTCGTCAATGGATCAGCCATGTTGGACATACCTCGATTGGCAACCTCAGTCGCGACCTCGAATAGCAGATGATTCGTTACGTCTCGTGGTTGACCTTCAGACATGTTGCAGTTGGCGATGGGAAAGAAGGAAGAGAGTGGTTGGTGTTGGATGATGGAATGGAACAGTCGGGGCTGCAAGCGGGTAAGTAGCTGTGGCTGTCTCCATTGGCATGCAGCATGAGATTGGACTGACGAAGCTTCCAAGGTTGCACCGATGGCTGGACCCGACTGGGGTTGGGTTTGGGGTTGCTTGAGGCTAGTGCGAAGAGCTTGGAGGGAGGAGCGAGCCCGGGCGTTCTTCGAGTGTGGTGTGTGGTGTGTGTGGTGACAGTGGAGAGTTTGTTGTAGGGCCGGGAGAGTCTATCGTGGTGACAGTGGAGAGTTTGTTGTAGGACAGGGAGAGTCTATCGTGTAGGACAGGGAGAGTCTATCGTGAGCTCTCTTGTGGCTTAGAAATGCGGAGAAGATGGGGTGGACAAGGTGATTGATGTTCTTCTGATGGAGCTTGAGGCGGGACGGAGATGGAGATCAATCTTGAACGGCCCGGCAGCAGGGAATACAGCTTCAACGTCATACGAGGATTGATTGTGATAGGCCGTGTCGTTGTAGAGGTAGACGGGAGATACTGGAGGTAGACGGGAGACACTAGAGGTATGATACTAGAGGTAGTCTCTTTGTAGAGGTAGACGGGAGATACTAGAGATACTGCAGATAGAGGTATACAGGCAGATAGAGGCATACAGGCAGATAGAGGTATACAGACAGATACAGGTATACAGACAGATACAGGTATACAGGCAGATAGAGGCATACAGGCAGATACAGGTATACAGGCAGATAGAGGTATACAGGCAGATACAGGTATACAGACAGATACAGGTATACAGACAGATACAGGTATACAGACAGATACAGGTATACAGGCAGATAGAGGTATACAGGCAGATAGAGGCATACAGGCAGATAGAGGTATACAGACAGATACAGGTATACAGACAGATACAGGTATACAGGCAGATAGAGGCATACAGGCAGATAGAGGTATACAGGCAGATAGAGGTATACAGGCAGATACAGGTATACAGACAGATACAGGTATACAGACAGATACAGGTATACAGACAGATACAGGTATACAGACAGATACAGGTATACAGACAGATACAGGTATACAGACAGATAGAGGTATACACACAGATGGTCTCTTGTTGGGATACCCATACCAGCTGTGGTATGCCTCCGAAAGCACAACGCCATGTCCATAAGGTATAGTCGTACTAGCTCCCGTCTGCAGCCGTCCATGGCCTACCTAGGTAGTCCATAATGGACGATGCGAGTAACAAAGACGCGGCTTATCAGAAAAGGTCAACAAACCGGCTTATCAGAAAAGGTCAACAAACCGGCTATCAGAAAAGGTCAACAAACCGGCTATCAGAAAAGGTCAACAAACCGGCTATCAGAAAAGGTCAACAAACCGGCTATCAGAAAAGGTCAACAAACCCGGCTCGCCAAATTGCATCAGCCGCAGTCCCCAAGCTTCAAGTTGTCAGAATGCAGACTGTGGAAGAACAGCTTCACGGCCTCTCTCCGCCCTCAGCGTCATTATTGCTGGGTGTGTAGTGGGTAGGTACCTCTCTGCGCCCTCGGCGTTGGCGGGTACCTCTGGGTGTATAGCGGGTACCCCTGGGTGTATAGTGGGTACCCCTGGGTGTATAGTGGGTACCCCTGGGTGTATAGTGGGTACCTCTCTGCATCCCTCCACAGAGTCCACACCGATTGAGTCCAACGCGGGGTTAGCCACTAAACACATTGGGCATGCTTGAGAAGGGCCGCCTATTCCGTACTCTGCAAACACCACCGCTTCCACGAAATCACCGCGTTGCTGGATGAACACTCTTGAATCCACATCCAAATGCAGAATCCCTCAGAATAGACTACATTTCCTCAAGCCTCACCTCGCTTTGTGACGCCTGTCCATCTCTCATCCGGCCTGTCCTGTTGATCTCATCCGGCCTGTCCTGTCCATCTCATCCGGCCCTGTCCTGTTGAGCGTCCGTTGGGATCGGCTCCCTCACCAACACAACTCTCGCCCGACTTCCTTCCATCACAACACTCTCAACCCTTCCTTGCGCCTTCGCAATTCTCTCTCACACGCCATCATCCTCCTCTCAACAACACCATCGACTTCTACGTTGATCCCGGGCTCCTGGAGTGCAGCTCGTGTCACCCTCTTCATGGCCTCTCGCTGTCTTTGTATTCAATTGATTTCCGACTGTGAAAGATCACGTTGAAGACGTGTCTCTGGTGGAACTAGCAGACATGTCTCTGCGTCCGCCAGAGACACTTCTGGCAGAGACATCCGGCTATTGGAGGAGGAAGAGGGGACGCAGCCTGTGTTTTTGGATGGCTAAGGGTGCAGGGAGAGGTTGGATTCAATCAGGTATATCAGTTTCTTCTCGCTCGACAAAATCTCCCGGAACAGCCTGTTTCGTGCCCCATCATCCATCTCTCCAACACCAATCCTGCGACTCAACCCAGCCCTTTCTGAATTCATTCGCTGTCGCAATGAAGAATACTCGTGCCCAAAGTAGATCGTGGTGAATGTTGACTCGATCGTCAAATTGCCTGCTAACAAATCTCCCGCTATAGCCTTACTCCCAGACCTCTGACGCTCCCTCCTTCGTGTAACGGCAAGTCGAAGTGGTTCTCGAGTCCTCCTCACCATCTTTGTCGACGACGTAATCTGTCGCGAATACTGACCACGGCTGATGAGTCTAGGACTAGGACTGGGTCTGGGCAATGAAGGAGGTTGTACTTTGGACTCGCCCTCCTCAATTTTTGCCTTCCCTTTGGAGATGGGAAGTGAGGAAAGATGGAGACCTGAATCAATTCTTTTCTCCAAAGAATCGTTCAGGTCTAGCGAAGAAGGGAAGCTGGCTTTCGTTGCTGAGGTTTGAGAAGGTTGACTCTCTGCTTTAGAGGGTACGGGGGGGAATGTGAACTAGACGATGGTAATCAGCTTTACCAATAAGAGCCCCAATTTTTCGAGCCAACTTACCCAATTTGGGTTGCTAGAGGATCTATTCGATTGACTCGGTTCAGGCGCTTCAGAGGTCGCTGATCCATCGAGATCAAGAAGAGTCTCTATTGGCAATCGTCCTGTACGAACAATCGCTGCGGGGAAAGGTTGAGTGGATGATACCCTCGATCTTGACACTCTTTTCGTCCAACAGTTTAGACTCAATATTGAGCGCTGGATGTGGTATCGACGAGCGAAATCGATCATCGAATTTCTCGTCACCGTCATGGTACCCTTCATCCTCATACCACTGCGTCCATGCCGCTTCCCAACTCTCACCTCCGATAGCTCTGCTTCTTCATCCTCTTCATCTTCCCACTCACTAGAAACAATCGAAGGACTTGCCGAAATAACACCCACACCTCTCCCCTTCCCGACCCCACTAGGAATGTCAAGTCTTTCAAGATATTTCAGAGCCTCTTCAAAATTGATGGGTTGTTCGGTATCAATGATTTGATAGGCTCGGCCAGGTCTTTGTTTGGCGGTGATGAGGAGAAGGTGGATTTCACGATCTATATCTTCCAAGGTTTTGTATTGGGGTTGGTGCGGGAGGATATTGGTGTCTCGTGAACTTGTAAGACGAACCAAAGGGATCTGGAATTTGATACCTTTTCCTTCTATTTTGACTGTCTTCGTGTTGCCGGATCCATCCTCTGGAACAGCAGCCTTCTCCCTCGTCGTTGGCCTCTTCAGAATTGGATAGTCAGGAGAAGCAGCGTGATCGGCTCTATCCTGTTGTGCGTAAGATTCAGGTGGTGAATAATCCTTCTCCGAATACCGAGCGTTGCTATCTTTCAGTATGTGATCCAAACGGAAAGTTTCAAACCTTTCCAATCCCTCCTTGGCCAATAACAAAGCTCGAAGAGTACTGGACTTGTATTTAGTGAGCAGACACTTGAGAGTTTTCTCGTCTTGCTCTGAAGGCCATATTATAATGGCATTTGTAGTCCACGGGATATTACCAGAAGCTCGTGTGGCAACCGACTTCGCGGGCTGTCCATGCGTCGGTAAGGAGGGCTTATCAGTGTTGATCATAGTAATCATCTGGAAACATGGAACAAACAATTTCGAGAGGCAGCAGTAAAATCTGGGCCATCAGCATCAAAAATCTCTCTTGTAGATACATCGCACAATGGATTTTTGCGGTGATACAATGAATACTGTCCAAACGCTGCAAACGGTAGGTATCCTCAGAATTCCAATCTTCTTGTCCAGTCTGCAAGTTTGAAAGCAAAAGTACAAAGCAATCGTGAACAACTTATCGTCTCGCGAAGCTGTACGATAAGATATCATAGAGAAGGCAGTATCAGGACTAGTATACTCGGCACAGAGCCATAGAAAGATTATATTTGAGGTTGCTGGATTGCGCTTACATCTCGATCAGAACTGTGGACATCGGCAGATGTTTCTGAAGCCGAGGTGTAGGGGTCGTCCGAGACATAATTGAGGGGGGAGAAAGGATGGGCGACTTCCTCTACTAGCGCAGACGATGAAGTGGTATTTCAACGAGCAGCATGGGATGAAGTTGAGCTACAGAACCAGGTGATTCGATGGCCTAGAGCGTTGACGTTGGGCGAAAAGAAGTCCATGATCTGAGCAAGAATCTGGGCATGAACGAAGTCAGCAGAGCTTTACCCTAAATGTCCAAATCGTCCGAGATGGCTATTAACACGATCCAGGTCACATGCCTTTCCTCTAGAAGAGTGTCACCGCATTCTATCATGTAGATTCTCTTCCCCACATCTTCATTATTACATAGATGAAACTTGCTTTTTCGAATCTGTCGTCTTGTTTCTTTTCTCGCGGTTCATGAACTCCCGATCGGGCAAGGGGTATCAGAATGTCTCTGAAGAATTTATTCTTTCCTTACTCCTGGATTCTGGGTAATTTATGATTGGTTTTGCTGCGCAGGGGCATTTTGAAAGGAGATTATCCTTATATTGCGTATTTTTTTCTAACGGAGAAGCCTTTGGCTTGTTCACAGGCAATTGCTTGATGCGGCGTAAACCTCATTTCCCCAGTCCCGAAAGTCGGGAAGTCTAGTTTTCACCTGTCAGCTTGTGGCCCAACCGACAAGGTGCATGATTCTGTTGGCATGGTATCTGATTGTTGCGGTCTCGCGAATTTCCGCGACATGGTTGTTAGCATCCGATTGGTCAAAGTATCAGCGTCATACCGTTGCAACCGAGTATGTGGGATTTAATTACACGTAATTGCCGGAAGCGGTTGTAGAGAATATCCGTGTTCGTTGTTTCCCGGCTTTCTTGCACAATTGTAGATCTGAGTACCCCATATATATCGCGCGCCGAGACCTCAAAGGGCTTTCGAGCTCGCCATGTCATCCTTTTCCACCATACTATGTAGTCCCGTATAGCGAGGATACAGCTTGTCTCAAATTTACGATTGACTCGAACATGTGGTCCTCGGACAGGTAGTAGATGGCTTCAGATGGCGGATGGTCGGCTAGATTTGATTGCTTTAGGCACCAAGTACAGATCCCGGGAAAGCTACTTTGGAGATAAACACCACCTGCAGTGCGTTAGCGGTTGGCATTTATATATTTGACAAGTGAGTAGTGGGAGACTGGGAGTACCACAGGACGTGGTACATACCCATGAACGATCCGCAGCGACCCGGGCTATTCCGGGCTATTTTGGGCTATTTTGAGAACCTGCAGTGCCATGGCCTTGCAGTCAGGTGCAGCCATGATGCGTTTACGGATACATAGGCCTGTTAAGAGCGTGATGGGTCGGAGTTCTGTGCGTTTGTGCTTCGAGAATGGCGATCGAAGCAAAGACATGTTGTTCATGGTCATCAAGATCGACCCAGCCATCAATGTGAGGCCTTGGGCTTGACATGTTTGACCATGCGAGAAACAGTTGTATCGGCTTCGGCTAGGTACTGAAGCTGTTACACCATTGGCATGGTGGCGCCGGCTTCAGTTGCTGAGTTGCTGTTCCACCACACGAGCGTTGTTTTATTGGTAGATGATGGTGAGTGGTGGGTGGTGCCGTGAGTGGTGGGTGGTGCCGTGAGTGGTGGGTGGTGCCGTGAGTGGTGGGTGGTGAGTGGTGATGGTGAGTGGTGCCGTGAGTGGTGGGTGGTGCCGTGAGTGGTGGGTGGTGAGTGGTGATGGTGAGTGGTGGCATCAGATAGGCGTCCCGGCACCGAGTCGACAGAAACACAGTGCGTGTGGCGACGACGTGACAGGGTGACATGGCGGGACCTCAAACGTGGGGACTGGGAACCAGAGGTCGCGAACTCGCCACTATGGCTGACCCGCCAATAAGGGGGGGCACCGGGCACTGGGCACTGGACACCACCCACTGCACACTGCACACTGCACACCCACTGCACACCACCCACACCACCCACTGCACACCACCCACTGCACACCACCCACTGCACACCACCCACCTCAGCACCTCAACTGCACCTCCCAGCCCCTTCCTCGGCCTCTGGACTCTGGCACTCTAGGAGGCCCCCTGCCCTGGGACCCCAGCCCTGTGACCCAGCTCTGATCTGTCTGTTCCCTCTCCACCTCGTCGTTTCTCCCTTGTCTCTTCCCTCTCCACCTCATCTTTTCTCCCTTGTCTCTTCCCTCTCCACCTCATCTTTTCTCCCTTGTCTCTCCCAAAAGCTTCCGTCGCCGCATCCACATGGCCGTCTGCGCATCCTGGTGGATTCTGCAGCCTCCTGCTGTCCACCAGCCTGCCGTGCGCCAGGCTGCTTACCATTCTAGCTTCGGCTCAAAAATCCCTCTCTCTTGTTGGATGCTGGCCGATGCACAGGTAGTTCTAAGGTCTTTTCCACTCTGAAACCGGGGCCGTTGGAGTCCAAGCAAAGACGATGGCAGCCCCCTTGTCCGATTTCTCTCAAGCCATCCCTACTTGCTTCGTTCCAGGACTCAGGCGTGTTCAATATACGCTTCATATACTTTTCTCCTCCTCAGATAGTAGCATGGCCTCTAATTCCTACATCGCATTTTCGTCCTGTACTTGAAACTGCTTCGGCACCTAACAATCGCCGTCACAGCTGGAAATATATGGCATTGCTTTCCGTCCCTACACTGTTGTTCTATTTCTGCCCCTCTACAACTCGAGCCCTGCTCTCCAGTATCACACGCCTTTGTTTTTCCCGCCCAAGCATCGAGGGTGAACACGGAGTTCAAACCGATTGAGTCCAATTCGCGTGTACGGTACCACTTCTACAATAATACGCCTCACCGCATCCAAGCACACGTTCGGTGATTATATCTACGAGATGGCTGCCGATCTGGCCCCTACCTTTGGCCCACCATTGATACTTGAGAAGCAGACCAAGTCCGCTGATGAGCGGCCTTCAAGTATTCAATCATCTGAAGCATTTTTCGACGCCAACGAGAAACTTCGAATCCAAACACCCAACATGTCCGAAATCAGCTCCACATTGTCGGAACCCTTCAGCGACCAAGCCTTCTTGCAACATGAATACCAGTCCTCGGAGGAAGCGCTTTCGCTAATGCTTGATGATATGGATCTTTCAGACGAAGAGCAGGAAATGGAGCCCGACGTTGTTGAAGATGGTCTCTGGAACGATATCAAGTGTTTCGACCTTGACATGGCCATTTCCATCTGCATCATTGCCGTAGGCCAGGCAAAAATGATCAATCTCGGACACTTTCGCAGCCCACAGATCAGACCTAGCAGACCGGACAGGATCAGTCCACTACCAGCTACCATTCCATCTAGAAGTAGAGAACGAGCACCCAGCATGAGGGTTCAAACTCGTTTCTCCAACGAGTCATTGCGCCATTACACCTTCTCCGCATCGCCTGCTGAGTTGTCACCCGAGAGTTCAGATGCATCTTCAGATCAATCTCCCGCAACACCATCTGATGAATTGCCCGTGCAGTCGTGTACCGACTGCCCAGACGCATGTTCAAAGGGACCGCGGATGGACTCACTCATAGATGATGCCTTCGACGCTGACAAGCGCCATGGCTCGTTCTTCTCGACCGGACACTCAGAAATGTCGAGTATGTGGGCACCACCACCCAGCGATAGAGAGAAGGAGCAGGAGAGCGAGCTTGTGGAAAAATCACCAATAACACCTTCTTTCCTCCAAGTCGATCCCTTCGAAAGCAACTCAAGCTCAAGCAACTCCATCTCGGGAAAGTCAGCCTCAAGCAAATCCAGCCATTCGCGCTTCCGCAGCATATCCACCAAATTCTCCATCTTCGGTCTGAACAAGCAAGACGCCAAGTCGGAAGAGCCAAAGAAGCACCTCAAGAAGGAACGGCGAAATTCCCTATTTCAGCCTATCGCCCCTCAATCTATGGGTCGCATATCAAATGAGGAGGAGAGTCGAAGCAACAGCCGACCCGAGTCTCCACAACCAGCGGCGTTGGTTGCGCCCAAACAAATCAGTCCCCGAGATAGCACATTCTCTAAAAAGCGGATGATTGCTCGAGGAGCTAATGAGCGACAACCCGCCATCGTTCTCCCACCCTGTCCCTACGAGGATGAAGATGCGCCCGCTCAACCTGTGCGATCGTCAACACTTGGACCGCGAAAAAGAAATGGAAATGACGACCTGAAACGAAGGAAGAGTTTGTTGAGTATGGTTCCCCATTGAGCTCGGATCGCGTTGCGCAATTGACGACTTTTCTCCCATTTTTAAGCTACAATGCGCTCGTCACGTCGGCGGTTGGTTCTTTCACTACTTTCATTGTTCTATGTAAGATACCACGCTGGACAATTTTTTGGGGTTGGGTGGCTCGGCCTGCTTATCGGCCTGGTAAACGACGATTTATGATACCCCTGTAATTGCATTTTCGCTCACGCGCGAGAGACGTGTCGATTCCCTTGACGTCACTTTCTTCGTATTCCTCACTTGGGTCTTCAGATCATAGCCGCGGTTGTGGCAAGTCATGCAGGGACTCAGCCCTATAACGGACAGCTATAGGGCACGTACGAGGGAGGGGGGAAGGCCGTTGGAAGTAACAGTCAACGTGGTGGCGGACTTTTGACCGGGTCTATGGCTGGCTATCTAGGAAACATCGTTTAGATATCTGTACTATATTATAGGCGGGGCTTATAGAGGCGTCAAATACTACTATCCAACGCTTTTCTTGCCTTGCAGTGTGGGAGGATGAAGACGGATGGTTGGGAGCGAGTGGCCCGAGACGACGCGCATGCATCGTGTGCATTGAGGGTTTGGCAAAGCTAGTTGCATCTATACATGAATAGAGCAATGAAATATACGAATTGTTCTACATCTTCAGCCTCCGCATTCGTCCTCAAATCCCGTGATACCACAGCCACAGTTGTGGGCAAACCCAGCCACAGCCTCATCTCGCGGGACGATTCCGACATTCACTCTTGAGCCCCACCTGCTGATGTGAAACAAATGCAAAACCCTCCATTATTCATCCACTGTGCGGTTTGGTACGGAAGCTTCGATTTGTATTCTGGAAGAATTCAAAGAACATCAATGTAAAACGGGCCCCACACTTTCGGCGCAAAAATCGGCTATAGCAAAGGAAGGATATAGATCCACCAACAGGAAATGTCACAGCTAATGTCACAGCTAATGTCACAGCTAATGTCACAGCTACCCCGCCAAATCCTAACGTTCCCAAGCGAGGGCGTGCTATGTTAGGAGGTATGTACGCCATTTATCTCGCTCGTACTCGCTTGGTTTATCCTTGATGGATGGCTAGGATGGCTAGGATGGCTGGGATGGCAGAAGCTGGGGTCAAAATCAGATCATGTGGTGGAGACAAATTAAGATCGTACACATGGGGTGAATAGCGAGGTGTTGGCTGCTTGCTTTTCACCCGCGGGCCTTTTTTGGACAGCAAGGCTAATTTAGATAGTGGGGCATCGAGCATTGAGTCAGTGAGGCTGCGATCGAGGGGAGGATAAGACGAGAGGGGAATCGTGACGATGTTTGTTGGTATGGTAAGGGCGGGAGCATCTGGTTATAAACTCGGAGTGGTAAACGGCCGTATGTTGAAAGGTAACTGGTTTTCATGTCTGTGGAGGACGTATCGAGCAAAGCAAGGGAACGGTGCACCCTTCGCTTTCCTCATCATTGGAATTTTCTCTCTTCGAAGATCCTCAAACCAAGATCGATGAGTATGTGTCTGGTGCCCGCATAAGCAGAGAAGACCGATAACGACGCGGATCCGCCATCGAACAAAACACGCAGTGGTAGTATGTGTAACATGTGATTGTGCAGCCGTGCTGGGGAGAGAACAGGGAATAGACCCAATCAATTATTCACACACCAACATGAACAACGCGTGGAACCGTATCTGACGATCAAGATCAGCCTTGCCACCGCACTGCTATCGGGGCGTTGTTTAAGCAGAGGGGATTATTGAATATTTTCCTACTCTCTGGACGGAATTGAGGCCGGCAGAGGACCACATTTTTCATTGAATGATACGAGAGATCAATATTTCCTGTCAGCCTTGTCTCAAGCCCTCTACTCAGCATTCACCCATCATTTTATCCCGACGGCGCTCTTTCATTCACGGGTCTTGGCGCTCATGGTCGATATCTGATGCTTCAAAATTGCGATAGAGTAACTGGCCACTGGCAGGAGAGTGACGATGCCGCTGAAAGCGAAGCACTCAAATGCACCCTCAGCAAAGACCGATTCTGGAAGGATTTTGAAGAGAAAAACCGAGCGTGGTTTTGAATCAGAAGAGATGAAACGCTGAATTGGCTGTATTGAGATTGAAATGGCAAGTCTGTCTGCCAAATCGAATCACTTCATCTTATATCGACAGATTTTTGGGAGTCAGCCTTGTCACGGGGCGACTTGCGACTTGAGTCATACCATCCGGGTCCAGTATCCAGGCTGAAAACCCCCCCACCAAATTGAGGGCACAACAACAAACACGCGCAAACAAAAATGTTAGACATCAACGACTTTATTGTCGCCCGCGGTGGGAACCCGGACAAAATCAAGGAGTCCCAGCGGCGAAGAGGCAAGCCAGAGGAAATTGTCGACCAAGTTATCGAGCTGTTTGAGGAACAGCGCAAAGGTTACTCCCCCTCCTACAATCTCTTGATTGACTCACCTAACACAACATAGCCCGATACGCTGTAACCCAGCATGGAAGCACAATTAACGCAAACCAGAAGGCCATTGGAGAGATCAAGAAAGCCAAGGGAGATGCTACGGAGCTGCTGCAGAAAAAGGCAGACCTTGAAAAGGAGAAGGCAGATCTAGAGAAAGCTGCGGTGGAAAAAGAGGCGGCACTGTGGACGTTAGCAAAGACAGTTGGAAACTACGTCGACGACACGGTCCCGGTCAGCAACAACGAGGACGACAATAAGACTGAGCGCACATGGGGCGACGAAAAGACGAAGACAGAAGTGAAACTCTCGCATCATGAGGTGATGTTGAGATTGCAGGCTTACGATCCTGTAAGAGGTGTGAAGCTCATTGGACACCGTGGCTACTGTCTCACTGGATACGGTGTATTCTTGTATGTGTGACTCCAGGAGTCTCCGTCAGTCTTCAAGGACAATTGCTTACCACAGAACCAGGAATCAAGCGCTCATCAACTATGGTCTTGAATTCCTCTTCAACAAGGGTATGAGCGGTAGCCTGATCGATAGGAAAGTCGCTAATTTGCTTCTAGGATACACCCCAAACCAGCCTCCGTTCTTCCTAAATCGCGACCAAATGGCCAAAACTGCTCAACTCTCCCAATTTGACGAGGAACTATACAAAGTCTCCGAGGGTGATGGCAACCCAGCCACTGACAAATATTTGATCGCAACCAGCGAGCAGCCCCTCTCCTGCGCACACTCCTCTGAATGGCTCAATAAGGATCAGGTCCCAATCAAGTACGCCGGATATTCCACATGTTTCCGAAAAGAGGCTGGAGGTCACGGAAGAGATGCCTGGGGTACATTTCGTGTTCATCAGTTTGAGAAGGTTGAGCAGTTCATATACTGTAAGCCAGAGGATAGCGTGCAGCATCTCGAGGACATGATTGCGACCTCGGAAGAGTTCTACAAGTCCCTTGGTCTGCCATATCGAGTTGTGAGCATTGTTTCGGGGGCTTTGAACGATGCTGCGGCCAAGAAGTACGATTTGGAAGCCTGGTTCCCATTCCAGAAGGAGTACAAGGAACTTGTCAGTTGCTCCAATTGCACAGACTACCAGACTCGAGAACTGGAGGTGCGATATGGACAGAAGATCACTGTAGACAAGAAGAAAGGCGCCAAGGCAGACCCAGCCGATGAACGCAAGACATATGTACACGCGCTGAACGCAGTGAGTTTAAGTCTTTGGACTATAAGGTTGCAGATTGCTGATAAATTTAGACTCTTTGCGCCACCGAGCGAACACTTTGTGGTATCATGGAGAACTATCAAACCGAGGACGGATTGGGATTCACAGTCCCAGAAGTCCTTCGCAAATACATCCCAGGCAGCCCTGCTTACTTGCCTTTCACGGCGGAATTGCCAGAGGTTGTGGATAAGACCAAGACAGATGCGAAGTCTAAGGCGAAGGTCAATTTACCTACGAGGTAAATTGTATAATGCTGGTGAAATGAAGCAACAAGACATGCAGTGCGCTGGCTCCGAATTTTGATGTAGCTATCGCCCGGGGCTAAATAACCTCCGCGAACAGATCTTTTAATGCAACCAATGACGTGGATAAGGAGCCATACGGAAAGACTGACCATGACAGCAGGGAGGTAGTACATGAAGAGATGGCATCGTACCATCAGTCAAGGCACAAAATGCTCGAGTCGAGCGTCTTGCTCTACTGCCATCTCTCGATCTGATTCAAAGCAAAAAAGAAGAAACGTTCCACACATGAGTTCCACTGCAATATTGTCTACACACGTTTCCCTTATACACCGGGCATGATCTTTAGCTACGTAAAGGACTAATACTACTTAGTACTGCTCGTTTTCTGTGTCACGTGCAACGGCCACATTCGGCTCTTCGAGTCTGAGTCCATCTCATCTTCGACAACTTCATTACCTTTTTATTCAACAAACGCATTTCACGCCACGCTGGTCTGGACATTCACATCGTACCACCCATGACGAATTACAGGGTCTTCGCCTGCATCCAAGCGCAATAGTGGCCGGATTTGAACAATACTGCGCACAAGAGTGCCACAATGGGCCTTTCGTGCTAAAGCCGGAGTGAAATCGATACCTACAAGTCAGGATTAGTATCGATTTTTTCCTGGCATTCTCAAAGATAAAGATAGTCAGGACTATATTGATATCGATCTGGAGTTGGGGGACTTCAAAAATTACGATATCTCCGAGTTTTTGGCTTTGGGATGGACACTGAATCGATAAATGCACTGTAGTACGACAGCCTTACAAGCTGGGATCTTCGCGTCGCAAACTTCAGATTTTTCAGCTCGATCCAACGGGGCGAAAGTCAAGGTCAGCTGCTCTCTCAAATGTCCACCGGGATGTCCCATTCAATATTACGCCTTGCATAAGCTGCGGGATGATCAAGCCTGGCCACTGATATCGAGACCACCACCTCCAGCGTTCTCTCGTCTCGGCTGTGCCCGTATCTCCTACTGCTGGATATGCACGACACGGTGCATCAATTGGCGTGAGAAGGAGCTTCAGGTCAATGAGGCTCTGCTCCGTACTGTAGTATTAGGAGCAACACTTTCTGGCTCTGATGGTTTCTTCTTCAGGTTTTGTATAATCTCTTGTACCTTTTCAAAGACGCTTTCATGTCGCCTCCGACGCCGGACTCCATGGTCTCGAACACAACCTCGCAGCCTGCGGGTCGACGTTCGATCTAGATTCCAAGCGAGCAGCAGGCCTAAGCATAGAAGGCCTTCCTCTTGGTTCGAACTCCGAGACGACCTCCGTAAATGTGGGATACACCGAATTTTGTGCCTCTGGAGATTGTTCTTGACTCATAATTTGTAGTACAGCCTGTGGTACGAGACACGCCAGGTCGGAGTCTGACCTTGAACGGGCTCGTCAAAACATCCTTCGGAGACGAGATGTTAATTGAGAGGGAGCACCGAAACTTCCTAGTGCCAGAACCTAGCGCGACCACGGATAGAAGCTACATGAGTGTCGTCTACTCTGCTCGATGCAGTGATAGCTGGAACTCCTACTTATCAGCCTGGAATGGTGTCACGAACCATACAACAACACAATCGCGGCGATTCTCTCCATGGACTGTCGACGGAAGCACTCAAGGTCAGATCAACGGTCCCTGGGTCCAGAAAATTGTTATGATCGATGTTTCAAATAAGTTTAATGGAAGACTCGTGAATAATGTCCCCTTAGCCATCCCTCACCCTGGCATCCTTAAAGCGGCAAGAAACAAGTCGAATTCAATCGCGCAGCCAAACGTAAGAAAACACCCGGTTATGAACTTTGGTAAGCTGACGTATTGAAAGAGTTTGAAGGCGGCGTTGGCCGCTATCAGATTCGAGCGCAAATTCCAAGTCCATATCTCAATGTCATATGCACCAACGTCAAGCGGTCGGATCTTGAAGGGCTTGTCTACGAAGATCAAGTTAAAGGACAGCTAAATAATAGCCATCTACTCATTCCTGACAAAAATCCTCAATTCGTGATCAGTTTCAATTGGGAAAAATATACAAAGATCAAGTGTCCTCTGGACAACATTTTCAACTGGAACAACAACAACAACAACAAACGCCCAGGTAAGCGTCTTCGAAGTTGTAGCTTATGCTGAAGGGACAGTATTCTATCGATTCCCTCCAGCCAACCAGACTGTAAGGTAAATTCCTAAGGCCAATTGCAACCCAGACTGACAACAAAATGTAGATCTTAAACAGAACAATTGGCTCGCTCGAGTATGATTCATATGGCAAAAAATCGGTTTATTTATCGAGTGCGCCTGAAGACCTTGGCAAGGAGAACTCCACGCAGGAATACACACTTTGCTCTATTCAGGCAGGTCTTCTTGTGAACTGTTCTACAAAGCTCAGTGTGGCTGGCAACTCGAGAGTCTTGACGGCTCACTGCGACGATTCCAGCGACAGTATGTCGTATGCAAAGCGCGACGCTTCTGCCAGAGACACAGTGAGGCCAGCTTATGTCGCAGTTGGGTCCCTTGCCACCACGTCGGTCGGCTTGAACAATGGCGAATTGGGCAACCCCGCTGATAACATGAACTATTTGACGAAATTGATTCTCAAGAATGCGACCTTGCCATTGGAACGTCCCAGTGTAGCAGAAGGCCTGGCTGCGTTCTTGCTGCCCTCTTTGGTTATGGCGGCTCAAGACTCGCCTTTGGATATGTCCTCAGTAAGTCGACTGAAATCTGGGCTTCCCGAAGAAGAAATTTTAACTAGTTGTCGCAGACTTCTGCATCTTCATCCGAATTCTCTCAGTCTTTTCCCGTAAGCCTCACAGCAACTCTTTAGGCATCTGGGGGAGAGCAATGGTTCAAATATCTTTACATTGTTGTACTCATCGTCGTCTTTCTGATGTAGACAGTCAACGGAATGGAAGATTTCGTGTGATCCCAACAAGAAGATGGAAATCGTGCAGGTCAGTCCTGTGAGTGAAAGTGGTGGAAGTCCTAATGATGCGATGCGTTCGAGTGGATTTACGCCCCTTCTTGCGACTAGGAGGTGGAGTAGAGGAAAAGGTCGAGAGGAAGAAAACATTGAGATGGTCTAGGACTTTTTCAAGTTACCAAGAACTAGAGGCTCTAATCTATCCGGTTTCTTTTTGCAAATTAGCGGTAGCCTTTGCAAAGGGTGAAAGGATACCTTGGATAGGTGTTCTGTTCGGAACTTTGGAGGTAGGATGACTGCTTCGAACCTAACCATAATTACAACCATAAACCACGAATGGAAATATCATTCAACCATTAAAGAGCTCGGGTCAATGAGACTGTTTCAACCAGGAAGATACTCTTCTATCGCAAAAGAATCGGAAGCATCCCGCCACGTTCACAGTTTCAAGACAGGTGGCCGACGAGGCGCTCCGAGGCAGGCTCACTTTGAGTGTAGCCATTCATGCCGAATGAGGCACGCCAGTCCGTCAACTCAACTCATCTCATTCCATCTCCGTTCCTGTCTCAAGAAGCGCTTCATCCGCAAGCATCCATAAGCTATAGCCACATTTCGCGTCATGAACATTGGAGGCATTCGAAAGATGGGCACGTCCAAGATGGAACAAGATGAGTACAGCGGGAGCAACAGCGAAGATGAATGTGTCTGGCAGTACAGGTTCATACCAGAAATAGGCGGCAACAGTATTCCGAATCATAAATCCCATCTTCACACCGTCACAAACTCGTACGAGACATGATCCAAAGCCTTCTACGATGAGGTCCATCACGTCCCCACAAGAAAATTATCCTTAATAAACCACACCACACTCTAGTGAACCCCATAGGCGTGAGTGCGACAACACGTGTTACAAAGAGACTCTACTGTGGGCTCAGTAGACATAATAATTCATGATTCATTTGGATGTAACCATTAGTCCTAGAAGGAAGAGATTGGTGAAATACCAACTTCATAGCTCTATCTCTACATGGGTGTATCTCTTACATTATCCCCAAAAACATCCCAACGACAGACTTGTGTTCCAAAACTCGACCGATTATCCCCATCCCGCCCATGGTGGAAGTATCATGGCTTGGTGCTGACTTTGACCAAAGTGACTGGGGACAGCATTTGGCGAATGATCTCGAGTGGGCGCACCATTCTGAAAAGGAGAAGTCTAGCAACATGAGTCAAGGGCCACTATGCCACAGGCAATTCTTCATCAATTTCCATCGCCACCTCAAGCTCTCAAGCTTTGATCCTCTTAGCCTCTCCATCATTAGGGGAGAACTCAGCTCCTCTCTTCTCCATCTTCGCAAGCCTATCCCGCTTGTAATCCTTATCCTTCCTCGATTCTTTCACCACTTGTCCACAACTCGGAGGTCCCATGAGCAGATCATTTTCTAGCTCTTTCTTTTGCTTCTCATCCGCCTCTCTCATTTTACGGGCGCGCTTTGACTCCAGCTCATGCCAGTCTCCGAGGTTGACCAATTCGGTGACTCTTGCTGGTGAGGGCTCCTCGGAGGTGAAGAATGGGTGTTGGAGGCAATCTTCGCATGTGGGGCGCTTGTCTGGGTCATATCGGAGCATTTCCGTTAAAAGCTTGAACAGCTCAGCGGAAGTCCGATGCTCGTACTTTTCCTTGAACACGTTCCTGAACACCTCTTTCGGTCGCATCATAAAGTACCATTCCGTCTTCGAAACAGCGGGCCACTCTGCAACAGTTGGAAAACCCATCACCTCCCAAATCTTGAGCAACTGATTCAGTTCTCGCCCACTGCCAGGAAATAAGGCGTGCTTGGTAAAGATTTCCACAATAACACAAGCGGCTGCCCACACATCAATAGGAGGACCGTATTCTGTCATGCCATACAATAACTCCGGTGCTCGATACCAGATAGTGACCACGCGATTTGTGTAATGCAGTTGTCGGTCCATGTCGTACAATCTGGCGAGACCAAAATCAGCGAGCTTGATTTGACCATGGTGTGAGACGAGGATATTCGCGGCTTTGATGTCGCGATGGAGAACACCCTGCTTGTGCATAAATCCCAGGGCGTCAAGCATTTGGAAACTCAAGTCTTTCCTCTGGGCCTCGCTGAGCGTAAATGTGGGATGATTCAGCAGTCCAGTAAGATCGTGAGGCATGTATTCGAAAGCCATGAAACAGCCAACGCTGCCAGCCACATTGACCTCGTACATTACTTCCAGCAACCTGATGACGCCTTCCGCTTGTCTCTGCTCGAGATGCTTCAATATCTTCATCTCTCTCATGGCCGTTATCGGGAAACCATCCTTTTCTGCCTCCATCCGTAGTCGCTTCAGCGCGACATCTTGACCATTGTAGATATGCTTCGCCTTGAAGACTTTGCCGTAGGTGCCGAATCCGACCACGGACTCGTTGCCAGGTTTCCGGTAGTATACGTTGGAAGTGCGATGTTCTTCAGGTAGGACCTTCTGAGGTCTGCGAATTCTGTATTTGATGGCCACAACATCTTTCTTGAAAGTGTCCTCCAGGGTCTCACCTTTTTCTAGCAGTGGTAACGTGCCGTGTGGTCGCTTATTGGGATGCTCCCGATATGTTTCCTCCGCCAAGAGCGCCTTGTTGGCTAACGCATCTGCAAGACCAGTAGGATCGTCCTCTTCAGCAGGCTCAGAACCGGGCTTCAGCGCGTTCTGGTGTAATTCTTTGAGCGAGTGGCCATGAGAAAGCATGGTATCATGTAAGCGGAAGAGTTTTTGGTGTAGGTCTTTTGCCCCAAGAGAAGAGGGAAGTGGAGACCAACGAATGTGATCATCCGATCTTCGACGGTCATTGTACTTATTTCTGTATGTTTGCTTGAGTGCTGACCGCGGACCTTTGTTTCGAGGTGGCTCCTCCCTGCGCGACTCAATCTCTCTGCGAGAACTAGATCGGTCGTTGCTTGGGATGGCATTTTTTGATGTGGCCAAAGGGTTTTGCTTCACCACGAAGGCATTAGATTTGGCCACAGGAGTCGCGACGACGCCCGTCTTTGGCAAGCCAAATCGAATCTGCGGACTTTTGGGCTGTTTTGGTTCAGCGTTTTTGTCCGCAGGAGACTGAGCTTGGAATTGACCCTTGCCGGTTTTTCCTGCTTCGTCGTCAACTCGCAAGTCTTTAGAAGCTGGGCGGAAAGGATTGTCGATCCCACTAAAGTTGTTCGGTGCATCACCTGTCGGGGTTGCGCTTTCAGCTTGAGCCTGTTGAGTTGCTCCATGAACCGTGGGTGCATGTCCACCTCTTGTTCCCGTTTTGGGCGTCCACGAGAGATTGCGCACATGTGGTCCTCCAGCAGCTTGCGCTTGCACTACAGGCGTGAATCGCTGATTGTAGGGAGCTGCGGCCCCTCGAAAGCCTCCTCTAGGTGCGTAGCTGCCATTTGGTTGATGTGGAGGCGAGCCGTGGTGATATGGAGCCGCACTATGGTGACTGAATGAAGGACCTTGTTGGTGATTGAAATATTCTCGGTTGGGTTGGCTAGCGTTGGGCGCAAATGGGGGAGGTGAAAAGCCAGGCGGTTGGGGGCTTCCGGCGTGATATCCAGGATATGGCGGAGAATGAGGGTAGCGGGGATCGTGTTGTTGCCAACCTCCTCTCCCGGGCGGAGCGCCGCGATTGTCGTATCCTCTCCAGCTCATGTTGTCGTGGTCTCGACCTCGATCTGAATTAGGCGTAGTCGAGCGTGAGGAGCGATTGCGTCGCCCTCTTGATGCGTCACGTTGCTCTTTACGTTCAATGCTTGGAGAATGGTCTCGCCGTTTGTGGAATCTTTCTCGTGGTAAAGAGGGTCTCCCTCTCTCTCCTGCAGGCGATCGTGATGCCTGACGACGACCACGAAAGTCCTTGTCTCGCTGTCTGTCCTCTTCTTCCCGCGAATATTTGAACCTGAGAGGCACGGATGGTGGCGAACGTCGACGTGGGCTACGAGATCGTCTTCGGTCGTCTTGGTCCCTTCTCGAAGGCAACGAAGAACGCTTTGGTGGGGTAGTTCTGAGTCGTCTATAGTCGGGAGATCGGCGACGGGAGTCTCGAGATCCTGAGCGTCTGCGATGGTTGTCCCGTAAAATTCTGTCGTCCCCTCGAGACTCTCGTTCGGGTGTGATATATCGACGGCGTGCGGAGTCGGGGAGCTCGCGAGGGTTGCGATCGTCTTGTGTATTGAAGTTTCGACGAGGAGAGTCAGGCCGAAGGCGTCTTGAGTCGCGGGAAAGACTGCGATCGCGGTTTGGTCTGCGATGGAAATTATCACGGGATGGCGAACGAGGGCGAGGAAGGTAGGTATCGGGGCTGGGTCGTCTGGCGGGACGGTCGTCTCTGTATTTTCGTTTAGCTCCCATTGCAGGCTGTCAACAAAGTTGGTGTGAAGGAGTGAGGCTACCTTTTGGTGGAAGAGCGTGAGATGTCAGTGTTGGCACTGCCTTGGCGCCTGTGTCGCTTTTGCTGCAGTCGGAGAGGGGATGGAGTTGAGTTGCGACGACGCTTCACCGATGACCTCGAATCGGCTCGGCGTCGACTTGCCACGGGTGCGTCTGGACGACAGACGTCTGTCCGGGGGATATGTCGTGATGCGGTGCTGGGCGATCTTTGGCGGCTGCGGCGACGAGATGAGCTGGCGAAGTTGGATCTGTCAGAACGAGAGTCTGGAGCGGGAGAGAGGTCTCGCAGCGGACGTCGACTTGTGGAACGACGTCTATCACGGTCTCTACTTTGTCTACGACCAGGTCTCCTGTAAGAATCAACTGATGGAGACCGCCGTCGCGCAGCCATGAGCAAGGGACATGAAGCTGTGCTATGAAATGGTGATGGAAGGTCGTGGGACGGCAACAGCATGCACGGATCTGGAATTCGGCGTGCAACCCAGGTTTAGCCTGCCCATTAGACGCAGCCAAAAGAACTTGCAACAACGCAGAACAGATCAAGGAGAAAAAGAGATGGAGCCTACGCTTGTGTGAAATGGAAGAATCACCTTTCCAAAAGATATCCGAGCTGGGGATGATCCTCCATTGCCACCATGTCTCCGCCGAGTTCAAGGTGTGCTTCAAGGCAAGCTTGATGCCCAGACCCCTCTCAACAGCAGCATCCGCGCCCAATTTCTTTCCCCCTTCCACCAGGGGGATACCGACTATTGCCCCGTATCAGGAGTGCGTCTCTTCGTTTGCCTCCATAGTGGTGGAAGTTGGCGATGCAGCTCATCTAGCAGCCACACCCATGCTTGCGTTTTCCTAGGTTTCCAGCCTTGCAATTCTTCTACCATCGCGTACATATGTAATGTGTCACAAACAATCTATATAGAAGAGACGGTGCGGTTGCTGAACCATACACGCCCGTCTGTTCAGCAACCTGATTCCACGATATTGCAGGTCGTCCGTGTGACAGAAATGATGGAATACCGTCCTGATCGACGCAGACAAGTCTATCCGGAAGGGCTTTCCAAGTTGGTATTTCAGCTGGTACTTCAGTCGGTATTTCAGCTGGTACTTCAGTCGGTATTTCAGCTGGTACTTCAGTCGGTATTTCAGCTGGTACTTCAGTCGGTATTTCAGCTGGTACTTCAGTCGGTATTTCAGCTGGTACTTCAGTCGGTATTTCAGCTGGTACTTCAGTCGGTATTTCAGCTGGTATTTCAGCTGGTACTTCAGTCGGTATTTCAGCTGGTACTTCAGTCGGTATTTCAGTTGGTATTTCAGTCGGTATTTCAGTTGGTATTTCAGTCGGTATTTCAGTCGGTTGATGAGACCCAATAGTCCTAGACGAAAGAGTCCAAAGTGACCGCTGTGGATTGCCGTCGAGAACATGGAACAGTACCGCCAACATTTGGACGGACAATCTTGAAAGCAAGTTGGATGCAGTCAAGTCCACCATTGCATCCATCCTCAATGGCAAACAAAGCCACCTCTCAAACATCTTCTGCAAACCAGTTGACGCCGAGGTGAACAGCAATCAAAGCTGCAACTAGCATGCTGATGATGACTTCTGGTCGAAACAGTACTTCGTGCCAAATGGTGTCTTTCAAATAGATGAGTAGGTAGTTAAACCCGAGCCGACCGTCCATCATGCACACAGCACCCACCCATTGCGACGAGCGGCGAGAGCGGCGGGACTCACCGTCACTGGTGATGAGTCTCGCGAGAAGGGATAGCACATAATCATGGGGATAGACGACGACAATATCCTCACAGGTTCACGAGTCTCATGCCTTGCTTTGACAGAATCAGTAGGCCAAGTGGGGGAGCAGTTGGGCGACCGACGTTGGTCGAGTCGTTCGAACAACGTATTGTTGCTCGACTTTGAATGCCAGTTCCAAAACCCCTCCAAGTGTTGTCAAAGCTAAGGGAGTCGCTGCGGCATGGTGTTGTCGGCGGGCGAGTCGTGAGGGTCAATGGAGCTCGCCGTCGCAAAGCCTTCTTCGCACCCTGGCCGACAAGACTTGCTGGAGTGCATCATAGCTGCTCTGAGCGTCGGAATAGTCACTCACCTACGTTCTTGGATGCTGCAGAGCGGTCGGCGATGGCTTTTGAGATGGCAGTCGTCGTCGTCGTGGTGTCGGGTTGTTGCGAGATGGTGAGGAGACGGATGGTTGGGACCACTGCGAGCAAAGGCCGCCCGGCATGCTGAGGTCCCTCCTAGGCAAAGCCGCTAGGTATGGAATTAGCCGACGCGCGCCACCTGCAGGAACTCAACCTTGAGGTTGCGAGATTTGGAGCGTGAAAATTGCTACATGCTTGGAAGGCATTGTGACAACTGTTTCCTCGTAAAACTTGGTAGCTCTACAAAACTCACAATCAAACACCTGCCCCAACTATTTAGACCATCCGATATCCAGACCCTGGAACATCTGTCCCTCGAATTTTCCTTTCACCAAGACTCAATCTCCCCAACTTTCTACTCAGAAAACCATCCATCTTCGCCATGAGTCCCCCCGATCCTTCTCCTCCACCGAAAGCCTCCGCTATTCCTCCCTATCTCACAGACCGCTCCTCTCTAGCCGTATCCCATGAAACAAGAGACAGAAAAGAACGCGATAGGCTGATTGCGTCCATCGATGCCTCATACTCCGGTGGAAGGCAAGTTGTGGATTTTGGCGCAGCGCCCAGCAGCTATTTTCCTGCGAGTAAGAGTGAGGGCAGGACAAAGATGAACGGAAATGCCGTGCTACCGCATCGGCACGCGCCAAATGGAATAGGAAGAGAAAATGCAAGAGATCCCAGAGACGAGCCAGGACCGTCCTCTGTAACTCCCCCCAGCAGACCAGAAAGCCCTTTTACACAGAATCCTACCATAGACTTCGACGGACTAAGTTGGCCAAGTAATACTCTGCAAAGTGTGGGTGGTGTTCAATTTGACTAATGAACTTGTAGGCACTGGTACACGGCATAGACTAGGCGCAACCCCAGAGGAGGCTGAAGAACGGAAACAGAAGCTGACAGGCGCAATGCGGACCATTTTGGAATGCATTGGTGAAGACCCAGAAAGAGAAGGTCTTCTTAAGACGCCAGAACGCTACGCCGAGGCAATGATGTTCTTCACAAAAGGCTACGAGCAAAATCTGCGCGATATTGTGAACAACGCTGTGTTTCACGAGGACCATGATGAGCTTGTCATCGTCAAAGACATTGAAATTTTCTCGTTATGCGAGCATCATTTGGTCCCATTCACTGGCAAGGTAAGGACAGAGAGGCATTCTGTCTGACCTCGTGCTAATCAAGGCAGATGCATATTGGCTACATTCCAAACGGACGCGTAATCGGTCTCTCCAAACTTGGCAGAATAGCAGAAATGTTTGCCCGTCGACTCCAAGTGCAAGAAAGACTTACAAAGCAAGTTGCATTGGCCTTGCAAGACGTTTTACAACCGCTGGGAGTGGCAGTCGTGATTGAGTCCGCCCATCTTTGTATGGTCATGCGTGGAGTGGAGAAGACCACGTCGAAAACCATAACTAGCTGCATGCTCGGCTGCATGAGATCGTCAACAGCCAAAACTCGGGAAGAGTTTCTGAATCTCATCAAAGGCCAATAGTATTTGGTGTTTGGACTTTGGGCGGCATTTACTGACATTTGTGAATTTTCACGGTATGTATACGAACGCGGCACATACTTTCAACAATTTCCCTCGGGCATAGCTGGCGTTTTCAACATGGGCGGAAATAATGTCTATGATTTGGCGTTTGCTTGGTGCTCATCCACCACGGTGCATGGTTGGATATTGATGGACGATTTTGGATGTCGACACGAACAGTAGAAGAAGACGGACGCCTTCAACTGGCTAGAGAGGTGAACAACATGGCATAGATGCTGCAGTGAGTAGTTTCAATAGAATCATGGAGACTTGATTTCTTCGGTCCTGCTTGAATGGATGATTTAAGCATGGAACTTGTCCTAACTACACGTCAGAAGTTAGCGATAATCTTTGGTGCATGCAATTGGGAAAGAGATGGGTAGGTCATACCTAGTTGACCTACCTGGTTTGGTGATAGATGCCAAAGTATCGGACAAAGGAAGCAGCAATGGAAACGAGAGGGCAACTTGGCAGGCAAGAGGCCCACCAGCATCGCCAGCCACCTATCCATACTCAACACCATAGCAACAAGTGGGGCCCGCCGGCTGGTATTGTTCTTTATTCATCGACTGCTTGGGCATTGTTCTCCACCAGGTGTTAATACTGCTTGGGCATTGTCTCCACCAGGTGTTAATACTGCCTCCGCCATGCCTTCACAATCACTTCAATACTCTGCAAGCCGACTTCTCATCAACTACCACCCAATCACTGGGGCAAAACTCAACACACCACTACTCATCGACAGCGCATCTCTCAGTCCCACCAACGAGTCCTCGCCCACAGAGCTCGTAGGCGGAAAAGCTCGCTCTAAAGTATATCTTGTCCGTCGAAAAGAGCGCAAGTTCTTTTCCAAGTTTCATTCTACCGCCACCAAAACGATATCTTCCAGGCCTGTTCCATCGGCAAACAATGACCTCAAATTCGAAGGCGAAGAGCGGCGATGGTTTCGCACCTTCAACTGGACGTCAAGATCCAAACGCCTCTCACTTCAACTCGGGTGGCAGTTCCACCGCACCGCCGACGACCCCAAGCACGACGAACGCCCTTCTAAGATCGAGGAAGACATTGATCCCGCCCCCAAATATCGTCGTCACCCCAGCGGATACCAATCTGAAGGCGAAGCGGCGTTTGTCCAGTGATTCGGAGGGTGATGCTTCACCTCAGAAAGAACCTGCTACCAAGCGCGCCAAAGCTGATGCTTTCAAGGACGATGACAAGACAGCAAACAATGGAAAACAAGCGCCAATCTTTTCCTCCGCCATCTACCCAACTCCAATCACTGCTATATTCCCTCCAACTCCCCTCACACCAACTCCCCCCATACCAACTCCCCTCATACCAACTCCCCTCATACCAACTCCCCTCATACCAACTCCCCGGAAAGACACGCTTGATGATCTGGACGGTGACCTCGACCACTTCGCAACGACGACGCCCCCGGTGACACCTCCGAAATCGAAGACGCCATTCCAGATGCTCGCTGAATTCATGAGACACCCAGAACTCATCCTCAACCTCGCAAAAGTCCTGCACCCGACTTCCCTGGTCCATCTCTACGCAATCTCCAAACCATTCCACTTCATCATGAACTCGCATTACACAACCTACATCAAGACAAACATGGACCACCACGCACCAGGATCGAACCTCATATTTCCCTGGCGCTGTTACGGTCGTCTCACGATCAAAGATCCAGGTTGGCGTCCAAAACATGATTCCAATCCTGCCAGCGGCGCTCGCGACATTCCAAGCCTGCGCTGGCTACAAATGGTGGTCTATCGCGAAGAGATTGTTCGGGATATCCTCACCGCTCTCTCAAAATACGGCCTCCTCCTCCCTCACGACATTGAACGCGCAGTCAAGAAAATGTGGTTCCTATGTGATCTTCCCGGAAACGCAAGTCGAATCGGTGTCCTCCATAACACAGGTTATTTCCACGATCGCGATATCTTTCTCTCTCAAATGTTCATGATGAAACTGGACATGCGCTTCACAGATCCCGTCGAAGGATGTGGTGAGACGCATCTGCGTAGGCTCTTTTTCGGATGTCGAAACTTCGTTCCACTTCGCGACTTCCTCACCGGCCGCCTCTCGCTCAGTCACCTTCTCCAGAGGATAGTTTGGTACCAATACAACCCCACAGGCGCCATACGCGCTCTACAACTCCCCATTCTTGGCATAGCAAACCACCAGGTCGGACAAGGAAACACGGAGAATTGGGGTCGTGGTACACAACGCCTCCTCCGCGTTGACGAAGGAATCGCCCGTGAAGCCATCCGAAGAGAGCTCAATACCCATAAACACTTTATTGAGTTCATGCTGTTCGCGCATCAGGAGATGGCGGTCAAGCAGGGAGGCAAGAGTGAGATGACTCAGTTGAAGGATTTATCCGCCACTGATTTGAGGGCGGGGAGGGCGGAGAGAATGAAGCCGTTTGAGTTTTACATCTGGGGTTGGAAGAAGAATCTAAAAGATGTGACGCCACAAGAACAGCAGCAGTTGCAATTGCAGGTTCCCAGTCAGCAGTCTACGATGGCTGTCATCGATGATGCGGAGGGACTCGAGGGCGAAGAGGTGGAGGAGGGGAATAGTCAGGAGGCTGGGAGTAGCCAGGAGGCTGGGAGTAGTCAGTGAAGGAGTCTTTTGCTGAGTTTGCTGGCGTCGGTGGTTGAGAAGGTCTGCTTCGACCTCTGCGACTGGTTTGGGTTGTGGTGTCGGTGGTAGTTGCGCTCTTTTGGGACTGGCTCTGGCTATAGTACGATGCGCTGGTACACGTGGCTGTGGTTGTAATCATTAGTGTCTACACCCTCGAAATCTCCACAAACCTCAGATGCCCTATACATACTTGTAATGGCACTTGTGGCCAATTTATCAGTATGAAAAGCACAACGATGTCTAAGGGATGAAAATAGTTGACATCGTGAGGAAGGAAAGAGGTAAAAACGAGTTCTATCCTGAAAAGATGGCCACTCATAAGTGTCCTGATAATAGGCTCTATACAACTATCAGCTCGCTGTCGAATGTCTACCCAAATCTGAAGATTCCCAAACACCATGCAGAGCTCATCAAAATCATTGCCAAACATAATCGTCTCTCTATGAAACAACCTTCGCCTTGTCTTTACTTTCCATCCAAGTCTGCACACCATCAATAGCGCCCTGTGGGTCCGTCTTATGCTGCAAGAGATATCCCTGTATCTCAGCCGGCGTGTACTTTTCCGAAGGCACCGCATCTGCAAACAACTCAGCAAGAGCACAAATCTCCTCTGCGCTCTTCCCATGGTGGAAGATACCACGAAGGATCGAACCATTGCCTGATCCGGCCGTCTTTTCCTTCTCGTTTGCGGCAGCGACCTTTTCCTTTTCGGCGTTGGAGGCGGCGAGTTCGGCTTCGATGGTGGAGTAGATGGCTTTGAACATTCCAATGAGGACGTGGTGGTCTGCGCGGCCAAAGTGGACGGTGCAGTCGACACGCCCTGGGCGGAGGAGAGCAGCATCTAACTTCTCGATGTGGTTGGTTGTCATTACGAGAATTCGTCCTTCGCTGGAAGCCACGCCGTCGATAATGTTGAGGAAACCACTCAGGGTGACGCCTTTGTCGGAGGAACTTGTGTCAACACCGGAGAGTGGTGGCGTCTTTCCATCTGGTTTTGCGTCTTCATCTGTCGTTTCGGCTTTCTTCTCTGTTGGATCTTCGCCACGGGAGACGGCGAGACCTGCTGCGTCGATGTCTTCCAGGAGGACGATACACCGGGATGGCAGACTTCGGAACAGTGAAGCGAGACCGTCCTCTGTCATTTTCTTCGAGTTCAAGCTGGCGACGTATATCCTCAGATGCAGAATACCGGCCAGAGCAAAGCAGATGGATGTTTTGCCAGTACCTGGAGGACCATGGAGGAGATAACCGCGCCTGTAAGGGATTCCGCGATTTGAGTACCATTTCTTTGTGCGTGGGTGAAGGTATTCTCTCATGTCGTCGAGGATCATCTGTTTCTGAGCATCATCGAGAATGACGGTTGACATATCGCGAGGTGGTCTGGACATACACCTCTCCCAGTTCATATCATCAGCTGAACCGCCATAGCCTCTAATGCCGCGATAGATGACCGTCTTGTTCCCATCGCGCTCTAGATACGCCACTTGACTTTCTTGGAGTAAATCTTTCAAAATCTGAGGATTCCTTCCGAAGCAGGAGATGGAAACCTCATCGGCCACAGTGGAGCCATAGAAGCCTTGTTCCTTTTCTTGATTTCGGGTGAAGGAGAGCCATCGGCCTTTGTACTTGAAGTAATGCGTACCAGAGGATGGAGTGAAGTGAATCGTCTTCAGTCTGTCGTAATTCCGGCATTGCATCGATGGATCTGCAGTCTCACCAGTATCTTCAAACTCTTCATCATCGTCGTCGTTTGTGTATACCTGGGCCGAGTTGGTCTGCGTTCCGGCAACAAAGTGGGTCGACTTCTTGGACATGCCATTCTTGGAGATCCAGTACATGAGGTAATTATAAATCTCATCGTTGTAGCGAACTTGGGCGGTTGACATGAGATAGCCGCTGCAGGTAGTCCAAAATCGGTCAATGACATAGTTTGCTGCGGTGGTTAATCCCACGAGGAGAAGTAGATGGCCAAAGTATTTTGATAGATCGATCTTGAAATAGTCGGAGAAGAATTTTGTTATCAAAGATAAGCCAGGGATGGTAGTTTCTAAGAATGTAGAGAGCAATGGTGATGAGATGGGATTCGGCGCGTTGCCTGGAGCGTTGGCGAGAGTGACGCGAGAGTCCATGATAGCGGTGAGACTCTCGCTCAGAGCTGGACTTGTGAGGAGAGGGAGAGAGGAGGGAGAGAGGAGGGAGAGAGGGAGAGAGGGAGAAAGGAGGGAGAGAGGATGAAAGAAGTGAAGCCAAGTATGTGTGGAGATTGTGAGCAGACAGTGTCTATCTTCAAGATGTCGGGAAGATGTGGTGCATTTTAGCCCCAGGCGCCACTGTGGCACTGCTGCAGGCTGCTCCGATGGAGACTCCGGTGAGATGTCTTGCGCAGTCGACACCGGAACTCAAGGAGGACATGAGGATGGCGGACGCTTGCTTGGTCTGGGTATTTCAGATGGAACTTCCATTGGGAGGGATGAAGGTTGACGCCTCCAAGCCTTAGACTGGCAGCTCTGATATCCGACTGCCGCATGGATTTCTTGAGCAACTCTGATATCCGACTGCCGCATGGATTTCTTGAGCAACTCTGATATCCGACTGCCGCATAGATTTCTTGAGCAACTCTGATATCCGACTGCCGCATAGATTTCTTGAGCAACTCTGATATCCGACTGCCGCATGGATTTCTTCAGCAACTCTGATATCCGACTGCCGCATGGATTTCTTCAGCAACTCTGATATCCGACTGCCGCATGGATTTCTTCAGCAACTCTGATATCAATCTCGTAGAAGCAGCCTTCGTGGCATTGGACCAGTGTGATTGTTCCGCAAGACTCTGCCCGAGCTATTTGCAGAAAACAACGATATGTGGCGTGTAGTAGCATGAATCTGTGTTTTCAAACAAGAGGACAGATCGGAGTTGCGGGCAGCAGAGAATCTCCGGACTGCGCTCATCCTTCAGGGCCGCGACAACAACAATTACCACTCCCCATACAGAATCGAGTATTCACCATGCATTCTCTTCTAGTGCGAGGCCAGAACGTCTTCGGACACTTCACCACTGTCGCATCCGCCGTGGCTGCTGTCATCGCCGTCTCAGTGCTCTTGATCCCCCAAGCTCCCTCAGCCAGTCTCAAGCTACGGAATGTCCAGGTGTATGCTCAATGGAGAGACTCTATTCAGACTCACCTTGCTAACATTCTCACAGTGCCAAAGGGAGGCCGCACTACTATAGCACTAAGAGAGAAGAGTACGCCCATGTCCGCTTCGATCTTGATACAGGTACAAATATCCTCCTCTTGGTATGCCAATTGACCATCTAACATCTGCAAGATCTCTCCTCACTATTCAACTGGAATACCAAACAAGTCTTTGTCTACATAACCGCAACGTATCCCTCGAAAAACGCTACCGAGCCTCCTTCGCAAGCCATTGTCTGGGATGCCATTCTTCCATCCGCCCTTGCCCCATGGCACCACAACCAATACATTCACCCGACTCCCAAACCAGCTGCCAAGAACAGTCGTGTTGTTAGCCGATCTGGTCCAGTATACTCTCGCACAAAGCGTCCCGGTATCTTGAAGCTATCCAACCAGAAGCCAAAATACCAAATCACTGATCACACTGGCTTGTTGGCCGAGAGGAAGGATGCTCAATTGGAACTCTCATGGAATATTCAACCATGGGTGGGTGCCTTGACATGGAAGAAACCCGACGACTTTGGCCGATGGAAGAAGCTGAAGGGTGGTAAGAGTAAAGTCTTTTCCTTTCCTGAGGTCTTAGGTAAGAAGCCCGTGGATATGAACACCGTAAAAGGCGGAGAAGGAAATAGGGGGAAACCGGCTTAGGTGATTGCCATGGTGGGTTTGAGGGGCTTGGTTTGTGTTACTCTGGAGGGATAAGCTGCATGCTAGGATATTGGCGTTTTTTGGAACGATGCTATGAGCGAGCATCAATGATTAAATACCATCAACATTTCGAGCTGTGTGTAAAGAAAGGTATTGAACAGCTGATAACAGGGCCTCCGCATGATTCGTTCATGGACGAGATCCTCTGTGTCCCGAGTCCTGCCTATTGGACCTTACGCTTGCCTTGCCATTTTCAGTCTCTCAGGGCCTACGTCCCTCAAAAACCTAACGACAAGCTTGGGTTTCAACCACTGTGATGGCCGAGATGCATCGTTTCACACCCTTGGCGTAGGACTAGAGACACAAGCGAAGAAAGTTTGTCACAAGGCAAAGACCAGAACTACTGTACCAGCTCCTTCATCCTGGCAATCGACAAACAGATTCTTCTGACTTCAAGAGCTCTATCCCCTGGCTAATTCCGGTGATACAGAAAACCCGTTGTGACAGATAAAGAGCTTGATTCGGACAATAACCCACGGTACGAGCACTGGGTAAGAGAGAAATGCACTCTCGAAAATACCTCTTGGCCACCTCCGTCCTGACCGTCAACCAAATTGTCAAACCCTCATACGACCTGAACCACGTCCACCATCTCCGTAGACACCACTTCCCAGCACCATCTTAATATCACCTCCATTCCTGGCACGGATTTGAATTTCAGTGGACGAATGAGTGCCTCGCGGCCCAAGCGCCATACTACCCCAAGGCAATTCTCTCTCCCGACTTGGCAGCGAAAGCTTAGCCCTGTGACTGGTAATATTCTTCGTAGAGCTGATGTGTTTCATAGAAGGTGCTCTACTCTGCAGCAGTTGAGAGCGAAAGCATGTAATATCACGATCCCGGATTTGGGGAAGGGATAATGGGGTTATAGATGGGCTGTTCTTGCGCTAGGGTTGAGTCTACACTGCTCACTCACGCCCCATCCTCAACTCTACACCTACACCTACCCCTTCAACGACAACGACAACGACAACTCTGCCAACACCACGATTCCACTTGAACAACAACAACAACTTTACCGATTCGACATAATGGACGCAAACTACCTACAAGCACGCGCTGCTTCGTCGGCTGCGGACGCAAGTTCACTCAATTGGATGAGCGAACGATCGACTCCAAAGTATGACTCCACCTCATTCAATCACTTCTCTACTAACAATACCAGAATCACCTGCACGGTTGACAGATACGGCCGACAAAGATGCTTCCAGAGAAAGAAATCCTTCTTCCATCGCGTTGGCAAATTCATTCTCATTGCTGTGCTCCTCTTCTTTGCGATTGTTGCGTTGCTTTTGATTTGCTGGTATGTCCTTTCCTCTCTGGGTGAACAATCGAAATCAATTGCTGACATGCAAAAGCTGCCTCAAGATGCGCAAGAAGAAATCCAGGAACGTCGATCCTAATGCTCCTCCTAAATCAGGCTTCATGGGTATGTTTGGCAAGAAGCACCAAAATCAACAGTACAACCTCGAGACCGCGCAGCCGGGAGGATTTTATGGACAGCCGCCGCCGCAGGCACATCTTGCAGGGCGCTAGGTTGGATATGTGAAGGCTTATGGCAGTGGAGGTGAAGGAGGGGCGAGATTAAGGTACGGGTGAGTTTGCGGAGCATGATGCGATACCTATTGATACAGGGTGGTATTGATGGTAAAGTCTGTATGGCAATTCATGGAAAAGCATGCGTCTTTTGAACAGCAGGAGATGGTTCCATGTTTCAATTCAGCACATCATGCCATAACGTCCCTTCGCGAGGCTCAAGCTTGCCAATTTGGGATCGCGGCCCTGGTCTGACTTCATCTCGGCCTCGCCTTTCGCCTCCGCCCACGGTGAGAATGATGTTAAGGGTATCTTTAACCGCCAAGGAACCTCTTTTTAGGTATTGGTCTACAAGATTCGTATCTGGAGTCAAACAGAGACGAGTCTTACGGCCGGCAATAGGCTAGTTCAGCCGAGGTCAAACATCCAAACCTCTGATTGCCAACGCCTCTCAACGAATCTTGAAAACTTCAGACAGAGTCGCATCTTGTTTTCCTCTCACAAACAAAGCCCGAACCAAAGCCATCATAGACCATGTCGCTCCACCATTGCCCACGTTCGTAACGTCCTTGCTCACTTGTTGCATATATATCCACTTTCACGAAAAGATATTCGTTTTTCTGACTTTTGCTGTTCAGAAGGATGCTGTCGTGCTGGGAGTGCGGATTCTTGTACCACCCAAACACGACTGAATCAGCGATATCTGGAATAGCGAGACAATATGCGGAGGATCTCCATGTTCGGTACAGCAAGCGTTTTCTCTTTGGGTTGCATTAAGTTAGCGAGAGAGAGGTTCTGGAGAAAGGGCCATATTTCTAATCGGCTCGTAGCCAGAGAGCGAACCAGAGGGCTGAGCGAGGTACCAGTATGGTGGCTCCTTGCCATGAACAGGGCATCTTGAGGTAGCATTCTTCAGTTGAGAGAAGATGGCGGTTTCCGATTTTCCTCTCCGGTATAGCCGGGTCTTTCGCACTGAGGTGCTGACCCTCTTCAGGTCCAGGAACCCAGGAGACTACCCGAGATCTTACAAATTCCTAGAGAATAGGGGGAGATTGTGGTAAAGCCGATGTTTCGGGAGATCCATGAGCAACTCCGGGAAGGAGCAGCCACTTTAGTGGCGGAGGGCCTGGCCACCTACACGACAACACAAACCCGACTTGCAATAGATTTCGCTCATCGTACCTACGTGATGACTGCCTTCAAGATTGTTGCTTTGATTGATACAGATCGCGTCAACTCACACTTGTTCCATCTCAGTCGGATGTCTGGGCTTCCGAAGACGGCCATCCCATATCTTTATGATGCGAATGAAGCCTGATGGTGTATCTTCTCGATGCGAAAGACTGATATCGCCGTGCTCATCAGCCCCAGTGTGGGGTAGAGCAGAATATTCTGGCGTAGGATGCCAATGAAAATTGGCGTGGTTGATTGATCCGTCGATTTCATCGCCGTGATGGCCGAAATAGATGTGCAGGAAGCGAGCCATACCGCATCACTTGGTTTGATCCGATAGCTCAAGCCCAAGACGCTAGTCTTATGAGCATATGGAAGAGCAGCGGTTAAGGAAAAGATGGAGAACTTTATCCACTTATCGCTTCTCTGAGACTCGCGCCTTGGTTTTGAGCATGCGGTATGTGCTGCATCCACATACCGTAGTAGCTCCACGTACCCAGGTTCCTGTGGACTCTGTTGATCTGTCTCAGCTTTGACGGTTCGGGAGGTTATGTCAGGTGGTAGAAACCAATATCTCTACGGGCAATATATTTCCAATTTCATATACGTGTTTTCCTCTCCCCTTCCTCAACTTCTCCATGGCGGCATTTTGCTGAGAGCTGAGAGTCGAACTCGATCCATAAGAGCATAGGGCCCAGAATCGGTTGAACCCCGAAAGCCATAATGGGGTATTGTACACGACCGGAATAGAGTCCGTCCAAGTTCTAATCTTAATGTGGTAAATTGAACGGCGTAGCGGACTCCATCGCGCATGTATATAAATCTGGGAGTTTCCTTCGAAGATTCCATCGCTATCTCTTTGACTCTCTGTCTTTTTATATCCTAAGCTCTTCAACTTCTACGCTGTTCGATTCCTGCCAAGATGCGCCCATCACTTTTCCTCCTATCAGTCCTCCTTACCGCAGTGCAGCAAGTATCTGGAAGGACTAATCGTGTCTGTGGTATCTGTTATGAGTGGGGACGGAAAGTAATCGTATGTTTGACAAAGCATTTCTAGACCCTACAACCATCCATATTTAGGACCACATCCGATGCCCCAGGCCTGTTATTTGATTTAGAAAGTTCTAGGCTAACAGGAAGATATAGAATGGGGGCTGTGCATCCGGTGGCCCCCGTACTTGTTCTACACATTGCAATCTCGACGCCGTAAATAGGGGCCAGCAAGTCTGCTGTGTATGTTCCACCGCTGACACGAGTTACCATGCCGTACTAATGGCTTCTCAGGACATTATTTGTCCTAATTAGGTATGATGTGGTACGAAGACTGTTACTGTTTATATCACCTGGAGAATCGGCTACACAACCTTGTTTGACTGCCCTTATGGAAGGAACATGCAACTCATTGTCTTTTGAACCTATGAACACTGTGTTTGGCTCGATTGTATACAAGGTGAGGCGGAGGAAGTTGTTTGTCAGCCTTGCTCGAAGTATTGCTCGGAAATCTTTCTCCAAGAAATCCATCGGAGACCTCAGGCTGGAATATGGTGACGCCGAAACCGCTTGCCAACAGCCAGCCCGCGAACCAAGGGTCTCTTTGGCCAATCACAATCACACAATTGCCAACCCCTCTTCCTCTTGATGCACAACCGCCCAGCGGCTGGACACTTGCGGAAAGCTCCTCGGCCAAGCTGAATCGTATATCTAGACAAAATGTCTTTTGGGAGCTTCTTTTTTGAAATCATCTTCCCTCCTTCATTCGTTGCACCGTTGATTCCCTGATCTTCATTCAGCTTACGAGCATCGCAGCATTGAGCCGCTGTTTCATCTTTTGAGCCTCATCATCATATCTCACTTGTTGAGAAGCTATCCTTGATTTCAACATGGCGCATCATGAATCTTCCATCGATAAACTGCCTCGCAAGTTATGGCAACATCCAGATCCAAAGTCCACACGAATGTGGCGGTTCATGCAAAATGCCAACATCAAACACGGCCTCGACATGAAGACCTTCGACGATCTGAACCAATGGTCTATTGGACCCAATCGAGTCGCTTTCTGGGCAGATGTGTGGAATGAGGTCAACATCATACATGAAGGGGGATATACTCATGTTGTAGATCCACGGGCTCGGATGGATTCGATCCCTCGCTGGTTCGAAGGCGTGAGAATGAATTTTGCTGAAAATATTCTTTACTCAAGGGGTAGCAAGAAAGATCATGTCACCACGTGGGACAAGCAAGATGAGAAAGTTGTCATTACAGAAGTGAGAGAAGGTGCCACGGAGATCAGGGACTTTACATGGAAGGAGCTGAGACATCGTGTTGGACTTTTGTCGAACGCGATGAGGGCTCATGGTGTAAAGAAGGGAGATCGGGTTGCTGTTGTGGCGAGCAATAGCTTGGACACACTTGTCGTCTTCCTCGCGATAACTACTCTGGGGGGCCTGTTCAGTAGTAGCAGCACTGACATGGGCACCAAAGGGATCCTCGACAGGCTGTTACAGGTCGACCCCGTTTTTGTCTTCTTTGATGACTGGGCAGTGTACAATGGCAAGACCGTAGATCTGCGGCCGAAGATCCAGGATGTTTTGAATGGCTTGAACCGACTTGTCAACTTCAAGAAGATCATCTCCATAAATAGGTTCCAGCATGCAGCTGATGTATCTGCGCTGGAGCGAACAGAGACTCTTGGAGAATTCTTGAACTCAGTTCAAGGCAACGCCCAGCTAGTGTTCGAAAGAATAGAGTTCCGGGATCCATTTTTGGTTGTCTATTCATCTGGGACGACGGGCGTACCAAAGTGCATTGTGCATTCAGTGGGAGGAGTTCTTGTCAGTTCGCTCAAGGAAGCCAAGATTCATCGGAATATGGGTTCAGACACCGTCGGTCTGCAGTACACCACCGTAAGTTGTCTCACAGATAGTATAAAGGCTCATACTAACAGCCGAAGACTGGATGGATCATGTATTTATCTTCTGTCCTCGGACTCCTTGTGGGGGCTCGATCAGTCTTGTACGACGGATCGCCATTCCAGCCTGACCTCATATCTTTTATTCGCCTGATAGGTGACCAGAAAGTCACCAATCTAGGTATATCTCCTCGATATATGCATGAGCTACAGAAGAACAATGTTAGCCCTCGCGAAGTTTGTGACCTCAGCTCCCTACGAAATTGCACGAGCACGGGGATGGTCTTGAAAGATCAGCTCTTCGAATGGTTCTATGATGTTGGCTTTCCAAAACACGTGCAACTAGCCAACATCTCGGGCGGGACGGATCTTGCTGGTTGCTTCGGTATGGAGAATCCGCTCACACCTCTCTATGTTGGAGGTTGCCAGGGACCAAGTCTCGGCACTGCTGTGGCGGTGTATGACCAGACCGTTGAGGGCGGCAAAGGCGTCAAAGGCTTGGAGCTGGAGAATGGAGTTCCCGGCGAGCTTGTCGCGTGAGTTTGTTCCTCGTACAATGTTCTGAACAAACATTGCTAACTTCTAGACCAGCGTCAAATCGTTCCCGAATATGCCAGTTAGGTTCTGGGGCGAAGATGGCGCAGAAAAGTACTTCAATTCTTATTTTGCTCGTTTTGACGGCATGTTAGCCCTTGATCCTTTTCGTTCTTGTGCTAAAGGTCAACCTAGATGTCTGGACTCACGGAGACTTCATCATGGTGCATCCCATGACCAAACAAATCTTCTTTCTAGGACGCGCCGACGGTGTCTTGAATCCCTCTGGTGTTCGATTCGGCTCAGCAGAGGTATACAACGTCATCGAACAGTACGTGCCTCAAGTGGCGGACAGCATCTGCGTCGGCCAACGAAGGCCCACCGATCACGATGAGACAGTCCTTCTTTTCTTGATGATGGCGCCAGGCCACAAGTTCAGCCAAAATGTTGTCAAGGATGTCAAAGAAGCTATTGGACGCGAGCTGAGCAAGAGACATGTTCCAAAACACATTTTTGAGACGCCTGAAATACCGACGACGATCAATCTCAAGAAGGTTGAGCTGCCTGTGAAGCAAATTGTGTCTGGACATCGGGTCAAGCCGTCTAGCACGTTAATGAATCCAGGATGTTTAGATTACTATTACCAATTTGCGGACATTGAGAAAGTTGTCGAGCAGACGCCGACGAAGAGCAAGCTATAAAACAGTAATCCAGTTGTAGGATATGATCTTAGCGAGTGTTCTCTATATAATAATACGTGTTCGCTTAATGGTCATGTGACAGATTCCTGACAGATGGCGACCGGAATCCGCTGCTCGGCGCCGAGAGCTCGGCGCCGAGAGCCCCGGGATTGGTTCCGTCCCAACAAAATTCAATTTCAAAGCCACCACCAATCCATCACCAACACACCAATATCATTATGTACCTAGATATCCCGTCTAGGCGTACCATTGGACGTGGGGCTTCTGCGCGTAGTCAATGGCACTGAGATCGTGATTCCCGTCTGGCGCGACATCGACTTTCCACGTTCGGATCCGACGCTGAATCATCGGTCGCCGATGGAAGGGAGGATCGTGAGTAAGCATCAACAATGCAGCTCACATTATGGAGTCTCCGGATGGTGAGAAAGGTATAAAATGAAGCCCAAGGCAACTTGAATCGCGTCCCAAAACAAATCTCATCCATCATCAGTTTCTAAGAACAGACTCGCACTCAAACTTGCATAACCGAAAGCCTTTAAAGCCTCTGCCAGCACAATGAAGACCGCTCAAGTCACTGAATTTGGTCAGAAGCCTAAATGCGTCGAAGTCGAGAATCCGCACACCCCACCACCGGACAGCGATCAGGTTCAAATCAAGGTCATCGCGTCGGGAGTTCATGTACTCGTACGTTCTAGAGCAGCTGGTCAGCATTATTCCGCGCAAGGTCTTCCTCATACTCCGGGTGTCGATGGAGTCGGTACAACTCCCGATGGGCAACTTGTCTATTTCACAACAATGACTCCAAAAGGTGGCAGCTTCGCCGAATACGTCAATGTGCCAAAAGCTGTTGTCAAACCCTTGCCAAACGGCGCCGATCCAATTCATATTGCAGGTCTCCTCAATCCAGGAATGTCTAGTTGGACCGCTTTATCCTTCCGAACTGCGAATCTGCCAAAGGACTTCTCAGTTCTCATCAACGGGGTCACATCGACCTCAGGAGCGCTTGCAATATCAATTGCCAAACACTTCGGCGCTGGGAAGATCATCGGAGTTGCAAGAAACGTGAAAAAGATGGAAACCCTTGGGTTGGACGAGATCATCGAGCTGAAAGAGCCAGCAACCGATACCGACTTCTCAAAAGCGGCCAACGTCGATGTCATTCTCGACTACTTGTATGGCGAGCCTGCCGCACATTTACTAGCGAGTTTGAAACCGACAACGCCTGTGCAATACGTTCAGATTGGTTCGATCGCCTCGCGAAAGATCAGTCTTCCAAGTGCAATTCTTAGAAGCAAGGATATCACTCTTCGCGGTGCTGGGCCTGGCGCTTGGAAGATGAGTGAATTCGCTGCGCAGATTCCAGATCTGATTGATGCTCTGGTCAAAGTAAAGCCACAGCCGCTTCAGACCATCGCTTTGAAGGATATCGAGGAGAAATGGGATACCAAAGGAGACAGGTTGATAGTGGTGATGGAGTAGCAGTCACGGTGCTGTGGGGATGATGCGATGGGGTCCACCTTCATTTGTTTTCATTCCAGATTCAACGCCATCCTAAAACCTCCTGTCATTTTTGTGAACGTTTAGAATCCATTGAACTCATGCAATGAAAGATTCGCTCCGAGTCGCAACATTTCACTCCAAAATCTCTCGCCTGCACGTGATGTTCTTAAAATAGAATCTGCTATGTGCAACCTCGACGACGATTGGATTTTCTTAACCGCCCAACCTCCTCACTAAACAGTCTCCATCGCGGCACGGCTTTGTAAGAAGCACTGCGCCTCGCGCAGTGCTTCTTACAATGTCGCGCTCTGGTCGAATTAACCGTCATTTAGACGCTCAAAGCCATGTACAACCAAATCTGCCTTGATCTATCCTTTCTACTCTGAGCTCGAAGGATTCCGAACCATGCCCTTTGAGGATCTATTTGCCCACATTGGCGCTTCTTTGAACGGCGCCGGTTGAGTTTGTAGGTGCTGTATAACCTCACCATGGAGTTGGTTCTTCCGATTTTCTGCTGTTTTCTCGACATTGACATTCGGCTGTGCGATTTCTGTTTATTGTGTTCTTGAGCTCGTTTTATTTCTTTTTCTCTTGGGTGTATCAGTTCTCATTTACTCTGTTTGCGCCGGACGCAATTGCAATTATCTTTTTATTTTAGTATGGCTCATTATGCGAAGGCGCCCCCTGGCTACGACTATGTTATGCCTCCAAGAGTTTTTGCGCCACTGCCCAACAGCGGACCACGACCATTTCTCGGAAATGATCAATCACTGTTAGCACCTGCCATGCCGGAGGGGACCAGCTCGAGGACGAACTTGGTACAGCCTGCACTACCAATATACCAGGAGGATAGTCTCGTGCAAAAGCCAGCCAGAGGAAAGGGTTGGTGGAAGAGTTTTGGAGAACTCTTCAGCATCAGGCCTAAAAAGCAGCAAGGTGCGTATCTGACATTTCTTCGTTCATGGACGAAAGCTTATATCGAATAGTCAGCCAGCCAAATTGGAAACCCGTCTCGCTTAGGCCACCATTCCTTCTGGGTGTCATCTTGATATCTACCGCATTGGTGATCACGCTTCAATTGCTTATTTGCCCCCCGACGTCAATTCTCTCCCACTGAAGACCACATTTCCCTAACTTTACCATCCTACTGTGATTGCTGTGGTCTATGGCTTCTTGTGGAACTGGGTCGATCTTGACGTCAGAAGAATTGAACCATATCTACAACTTTCAAAAGAGGATGGTGCCGCGGGACAGGAATCATTACTGCTTCATTATCCTGTCGATTTTCTGGCCTCGGTGCCGATCAAGGCCTTGAAGAGCCGGTGAGTCGTAAGGTATCCACGAAAACCATATTTTCTGACTAATTACAGTCATTGACCAGTTTTCACTGCCTCTATTGCCACTGCCTTTGTATTCTGGGGCGTAACACCATCCTAGTCTGGTATATTTGCGACAAGCACTCTAAACAAGACAATGGATATGCCTTCTGTACATTCTACGATACCAACATTCATGGCTAAGCGGGAAGAACATTTTTCGGCAAAGTCAGCGCAATCAGTTGTGAGTATAATGTGGTTGAACGAGACCTTGCCACTATTCATGACGCGCGAATACATACTTGCCCCGTTTGGCCCTCTCACACAGCGCAACAATTCAAGCATCCAAACAGGGAACTGGACGGCTATCACAATGAAGCACTTCGTTGATGTTAATTGCGAAATCCTAATCTCTTAGGTTACAAACGGAAGTCTAATAGTCAACAGTACCTGGGGTTGTAGTTTTCAACTTCCGCTACCACATGTCACGCCCAACCCAAATGCAACAAAAATACTTAGTACAATGTATGCTGGATATTTTAACAAGGACGGTCTTGCTGAGTACTACCTGTCTGGAGCATGTCCAGCCAATGAGTCAAGTTCTTTCTTAATCCAGTGGTCCAAGCCCCGCTCCTCAACATTCTTCAATAGAACAGGCTATGCCGATTTTATACAACTTCGGAAACTTCAGCACTTCAACTATATCAATCTTTACTATCGATCTAGTTACAATGTGCAAGAAGTGCAGGCCACCATTCAACTTCCAGATAATAAAGTGCTGGGGTATTCTCCGTTGGCCGATGCTACGTCATTGCCAGTGAACTGTTCAATACAAGCAGTTTTGAAGCGTCTATGAACTTGGGCCTTGAGCGTTCTCGAACTAGGATCGACTTTCCGACGACCAATTGGCCAAGCCAGACTGCCTTTTTGACGAATCTCCCTTTGGATCTGCGTCTCATCTCCACCATGGCACCTTTCGCTATTGGGGCCTCACAGCTTCCTTTAAAAGAATATTTGGATCCAAATAAATTCGCCGACTCGTATCAATCTGCAAACAGACTTCTTTTTGCTCGTCAGATGGTTGAGATGCTTGCCCAGAACATGAGTACGGACTCGCGACATTTTGGACAGTGGAGTTATCAAACGCAGTCCATTGTCCTAGTTCCTGCATTTACCTACATTATTGAGACCTTAATTGGCTCTTTCAGCACTTCTCGCAGCCATTATCTTATACTATTCGATAGCAAGGGCTAACAAGTTACGCACCGACCCAGCGACCGTTTCTACTATCGTGTCTTTGGCTGCAGATGACCCGATGCTTCTGGGAAAGTTGCGAACGATAGACCGAGAAAACGAGAAAGAGTTAGAATTACACATTCGTAATCGACGGCTCCGTCTGCATGCATCAAATGGGTCTGGTACCACAGCCCAACTTCAGCTACTTGATCCCAAGGGCAATGCTTTACTTGCGCCGTCCTTGGAGGATTCTCTGTCGCATGCCAATAAGTCGATCGATCATAGCTTTCTTTGCGGCGAGTCATACGGTGAAAGAATTCCGAGGCACATTAGGACTTTCCAACAAGCAGCTCAACGCTCATATGGAAGAGAAGCACCCTTTCTTGGGGCTGTTGACAACGAAGATTGGTGTGGTTCGTCAAGATTCAAGTAGACGAGATGAGTGGACATCAAAGTTCAATCAGTGGAAATCTGGAAAGGTCCAAGAAGGAGGGTGGATGTGAGGGAGGTAACGCGATCAGCAGACGCACCGGGCATCAAAGAATGTGTGCAAACAGGTCTAGGGGAGATATCAAGCCTGTATTTGGTACTAATCTCTTGACGAGAATGAGATAGTTCAATGAAGTTGAAAAGCAATGTCTGTTCTCTGATTGACAGTCTCGGTGATGACTTGTCCAAAGCAAACGAGCAAAGCCGAAGACTTGTCGTGAATCTTTTGGAAGAGCCATGATTGGAGATTGTATTCCGAACGGTCTCAGATCGGGCATCTTGCGTACGGTGGTGTGGCGCATGCACGTTTTGCTTCAGCATCAAAGTTCCAGCCACGGACACAGCCACAGACACAGCCACACCCGCTTGGTCTTCGGCATCGCATTCGGCATCGCAGAGAGACAGGACTCATCATTCAACAACAACACCAACAACAACAACCTCACCACGATCATCCACCATCCATCATCCATCATCCATCATCCATCATCCATCATCCATGAGACGTGACTTGACGCATAACATAGGCATCCATCCATCTCATCTCCACTGACTGCAGCTCTGAATGAGACCACAGAGGCACAGACTGCAGCTCTGAATGAGCCACAGAGGCACAGACTGCAAGACACATCCGGAACACACACAGTTGCAGCCATTCTGCACCTTGCCTGCCGCTACCTATCGTCGGCGAAGACACGAAAGTTCACGTAACGTGCAGTCGCAGGCTCCCGCTGTACCGTCGGGCCAAATTCTAGTCCTCTCGACAGCATCACAGCACTACACAAAGGCCAATCGTCACAGAAGTCTCCCGTTTCACGTTGCACCAGCGGATGATGCTACGCGTGAGGAGGATTGGCCTCGACAAAACCCACGACATGAACGCTATCGAGCCGTGAATCACGAGACGGAGCCAGTGAAATATGAGCCTGTGGGACCTGTCCAGACTGTTCACGCTGGGAATTACGAACATGTAAGGTCGCCGGGTCGCCATGTCCGATTGGTGTGTGGCCCCATAAGCGACCTGGGACCTCAAGCCTATCATCTGCTGTAATCGTTTGGGTTCCTGCATCACGGTGCGCCACGCCGAGGGGCTAGGGGCCAGCGACATGGGGGGTGCCCCTTTGAGCTCTTCCTTGGATCCCTTTTTCTCCTGATCTCCCTACACTCGTGGACTTCCAGCTCAAGTGTTTCGAAACCGTCCTTTCTCTCTCCTGTCAACCAATCTGAGCTATGGCATAGACTCAGTTGCGCACATCCCGCTTTTCCGAACATCTTCCCTGCGCTTCCCGTATACCCCTGGAGTTGACTCAAGGTCGCACTGGAGCATTCCCAATCCATCTTCCAGCATCGTGACTGGACGGATCGCAGTGGAGTCTAAACAAACAGCGTCGTCCTATTCTAATACCCCATGGCAGATCCAGTCAACATTGGTCTGGCAAGCTCCACTCTTCCGTCGTGGCTGACTCGGATGCAAGTAGGCAAACACAAAGCTTGATCTTCGTTTCCTTCCTTCTAGCCTTTCAGGAGGCCCCCTGTCAGATCTTATAAAGGTTCTTGTATCCCCTTCTCGGAAATGTTTCTTGTCATCATCATCTCGATTGACATCTTCATTTCAGGCCAGTCCTAGTGTTCTTTCATTGCTTTATTGTTCTCCTTTAGCTTGCCTGTGGCATTGCATTACCATCCTTTGATCTTCTGTGAAGCATCCTGAACAATACCTTCCTTGTCGATATCAACAATTCATCCCGAAATCAGTACAAAAGTTGCTAGATTCCTACTCAAGATACCCAGCATCACCAACTGCTTTTCGTCTCGTTAGCCGGTCTACGATATATCGAATCAAACTACATCAGAACCTCTCAAACTACAGTCTCTACACAATGTACAGCACATACTTCAAATCCGCCGTTGCGGCCACACTCTTCGCATCCGCGAACGCCCATTTCTTCATCTCAAAACCTGCGCCCATTCCTGGTAACGCTATCAAAGATCCGCTCGACCCCTCTGGATCCAACTTCCCATGCCATGGTGCCGACGTCACTCAAGGAACAGTAACGCCATTGACAGCAGGCTCGACTTTCAACTTGCAATACGAACTTGGCGGAGGCGCCAACACTGCAGTTCACGGTGGTGGATCGTGCCAAATCTCCTTGGCCTATACAACAGATGCCGCGAAATTGAAGGACCCCACGAACTGGAAGGTTATTGCCAGCTTCGTTGGTGGCTGCCCAACCGACGACAAGGGTAACCTCCAGGTTGCGCAGATGTGCGATGGCACTAATGCTGCGAGCTGTGTCAACGCACTCAACTTTAAAGTTCCAGCTGAGGTTACCAACGGGGATGCGGTTTTGGCTTGGACTTGGTTCAACAATGTTGGAAACCGCGAGATGTACATGAACTGCGCCAAGGTGTCCGTGTCTGGAGGATCAGGCTCTGGCAAATTCCCAGCCATGTTCGTCGCCAATCTTGCCAGTGTCAACAAATGCACTACAACTGAGAGCACCAACCTGGACTTCCCAGATCCGGGAGCTCAGGTCACCATCGAATCTCCCCTCAACTTCAAAAAGCAAGCACCCGGTGGAACATGCCCTGCAGGCTCTGGATCTGGCAGTGCTGCTCCAGCTTCCAGTGCAGGCTCAGGAACGGGGTCATACACCACTTCAGCCGCCGGCTCTCCAGTTGCTTCTGCTCCAGCTGCTGCAACCCCAGTTGCTGCCACTTCCTCCGCAGCCAACAATGGCCAATACACCGGTATTGGCGCTGGCACCAATCCCGCCGTCGCACCAAAGGCCACCAAATCAGCCACCAAATCAGCCACCAGCAACCCAGGTGGTGTCTTCGCCCCAGGTGCCAGCGCAGCAGTGGCAAGTGGCGGTGCCCCGACCGCTACTTCAGTCGTTGCAACCACATTTGTTACCGCTGCCTCTCCAGCAGCAGCTTCTCCTGCAGCATCAACTCCTGCAGCTTCAGCTCCAGCTGCCGCCTCGCCACCAGCGACAGACTCATCTCCAGCAACATCTGGATCCTGCCGAAGCGGCCAAGTAACCTGCACAGCATCAGGATTCTACTGCATCGATGCCTCAACCTTCGGCCAGTGCGCTTTCGGCTGCGCAACACCGATGAAGATGTCCTCCGGCACTGACTGTTCCAACGGAGCAGTTGTGCACACTGTTGCCCACCAGAAGAGGAGGAGGCAAATCCGAAATGTACACCGCCGATATGCCGATGGTAGCTTCTAAGCGCCTTTGTCATCTCTTCATCTTCAAAAACTTTGTACATTTGCACATACTATACATATGTTGCTTCTTTCTTTCCTCTTCTTGTGGGTCTAGGACTCTTCATTCTTTCACTTCTTTGCGCGGTCAGGCACGACCATCTTTCTGGGGTTGCATGGCTTGGTCGGTTCTTCTTGGGTATGGTTGGGAGGTATACACAGCGATCATGGCATTTTCCGGCGTTTCTATGATGAAGTATTCACCATCGCATCGATCGCTCTTACCACATAGGTCTTGGAAAGAAGAGGTGGCTTCAATGCCATATCATTTAGCGATCGCTGCTAGAATATCAATAAACATTGATTGATCAACTACTGCTTCCACTTCATCATCGTGATAACATCCTTTCTCAGAATAGAAAGAACTTATTACTTGAGCATCGCAATATTGCAAAGAGCCATTGGCTGTCTACTATTTTCAACACATCTGCCCTGGATCATTTTGTCCTTCTCCAGAGTCTCGAAATTTTCTTGGAATATCCTTCAAAAGACTGGTGGTCGAATACGTAGGTCCCCATACCTGATATCTGAAACTCCGCATCGCTTACTATCCCCTACTTCAGTTCCGCCTGGGTGGGCCCCTGTTCTCGGAAACCTTCATCAGCGGATCGACAAGGAGATGGATCTGCAACGACTGTGCCGATGGCCGGATTTGCAGGGATGAGGAGGAAGAAGAAGAAGAAGGAGAGACTGCGCCACACATGTGACCTCAACGTGGCAAATGGTGATACTTCGGCAGGATGCAAATGATGGGGTGGGAGCTGAACAAGGCTGGAATCATCAAAGGGATTTTCAACCACACCAGGTTTTTTGGTGATGGCCGGGATTGCGTGTGCCGTACATAGAATGCTCTGCTATTGCAGAAGTGTGGAGAAGCCGGTCTCATTCCAAGAGCCTGGCGAAACCTTTGATTTCAATATCCAATTTTCCGAATCTCATATAGTTCAATAGCAGATATTGTGTTATTGCATAGGAAAACTGAGGCTCGTTGCGATTCAGGTCTGGGTCGTTTCTGCTGAACAAGTTTCATCGCTTCGGATGAACGAACGGAAACGACATCTCATTTTCCTCATCTGTGAAACAATTTCATGCATTTGATTCTTTCTCCACATGTCTGTAAACGCCTTCATGTTCTAGAAAAGCGACAAGCCACTGTTTTCAAAGCAAAGAGAGTGGCGGTGTCGAGAATGAAGGATCGAAGAATTGACTGGTCGTGAAGTAGCGCTTAATGGCGAAACGCCTTAAGCTCCCGTCTCCTGCATGCGCAACCGCTCGTTAGCTCTTCATGGTCCAGCTCAATCATTATCGTCGACGACACGTAAATTTGTTTTGGATTCTTGCCAACGCGTCGAGAGAACAAAGGGGAAGGGGATGTGCAAGATTCTGTGGTACGCTACTCACACCGCCACATGCACAAGCGGCTACAAGCAAGCGCCGGGCGTGCAGCGAGTGGATGGGTATAAACTAGTTCAGTTTTGAATCGTAGGCAGATATTTTGAGACGGGGCTCGAGATTTAGGGAGCTTGGGAACCAGAGACTTACCACCAAGCGACGAAGTTTAGGGATGCAGTGCTGATGCCCAAGTCTTTCAATGCGTTTGTGTCCAGTTGTGTATTGTATGGTCGCACTGTTGTGGATTTCCCCTCCTCGTCATCTTTAGTTGGATCCCATGCTTCGATTTTGTCAGTCGGGAGACCGAGGATGTCTGCGAACACTTTGGCCATGTCGTATTTGGTGTACTTGTCTGAGGATGAGAACTGGAGGATGCGTGGCAGGTCTTTCTTCGCTGGATCGGCTTTTGCTTGCTCCGAATAGAGCTTCGCGATATCGACGCAGACACGGCCGACATCTTCGGTCGCTGTAGGAAAGCGTATGCCATAGTCATCTACCTTGACCCTCGCCTCGCCCTCTTTCAATTTTTCTGCCTTCCTGACTGCATCTACAATGGCATAGACAGCACTCGGTGCAGGATCATTTGCCTCAGGGCGACCATATAAGGCTGGCACGCGCAGGACTACTCCTAGAACACCCTTATTCGTGTCCTTTGTAGCTTCAAGCACAGTCTGCTCGCCCTCCAGCTTTGTCTCGCCATAGACGTTTGGGGGCCCGGTGGGTGATGAAGTAGTGTAAGGCGCCTCGCCCGGCTTTCCTGAAAAGACATAATCGGTGCTTATATATATGACGACGATGGATCGTTTGTAGGCTTCGGAGGCAAGTGTTCCTGTGGAGGCCACATTGATAGCTCTGGCAGCGTCTGGGTCTTTTGTGCAAGAGTCTGGGAAGCGATTCGCAGCGCCTGTTGTACAGTAAGTGTGGTGTTAGCAGTGCTCAAAGCATCTCTGGCTACTGCGCTTCTTAAGATGAAGTTCATAACGTGGAGGTTGAGTGCTAAACATTACAATTGTAGACAGGGTGGTAGACTTACAGTGGACTATGACATCGGGCCTAGAAGCTCACTCGACAGTCAGTTTAGAACTATTAAGCTGGCGAATGAGAAGAGCTTTCAAACGAACTTCTCTTCGTCCAAGACGCGTTTGATATCCTCTCCATTGAGCAAGTCGAGCTTCACGATGGACGGAGGCTTCGCTCTGGTCAGGCCAGTTCCGACAACGTCCCAGTGTGCATACTCGAATGATTTGGCTACCTCGCGACCGAGAAGGCCGCTTGCTGTCGAGCATTAGCGAGATGAAGTTGAAAACATCTTGCTGGTACAAGCATACCACCAGTGACAAGCGCTTTGGGTGCCATGATGTTGGTGTTTGGGTTTCGCAGGGAGCTTCACGTCACAACTTTGATTTCCTCGATCGTGCAGCAGTTCAGCCGCAACTGCGAAATCCAATGCAAATCTCTTCTTCAAGCTCCCGTCCGCAGACGAAAGTCTCAATGAAAAGAAGGTCTCGATGAGACTCTGGGTGTCAAAAATTCCCTCCCGATCCGAAGACCAAGAGAAGTGGTCATGTATGTAGTTTTCAACTAGCAATAACACGGGCTCAGACGAATCTTCACTGCCACGCGTATGCCCGTGCACTGTGATGGTTGTTAGCTGTGTCGTGAACGTGTAGGGGAAATAGGAGGCGTACCTAGAATAGAGAAGAAATGGAGGTCGGCGGAGGTGCGCCGGATACTTATAGAAGAGTACATGGCACGTGCGCCGGCTGAGTAAGCTCAAGCGGGCCTCAGCCGGCAGAAACTGCATGGCAGCGCGTTGTGATTGGCTGGTGAAGCGAGAGAACCCGTGACCAAGTGGGTCTACTGGATTGGTGCACGTGCACGGCATATTTATCCCACGTCTCCTTCACACCGAGTTCTTCAATCCATTTCACCCGAACCTGCGTCTCGACACCCCTCTTTCAATTCACTTTCAAGCTCCAATCATTGCACACAATTCAGTCATCTACTCTTGTCTCGCTATCTCAGCGCCGACCCAACTCGCTTTCGATCACGCTATTGGAGCTCGAGATCGCTTCGTAGAGTCTCACTTCTCATCAATGTACTCCCAATGAGGTTTCGGTAAGCAATTCTTCTCTGTAACCCTTTCCCCGACCATTATATGATGACACAAAACTATGCTCTTTCCTAATTCTCGTTGAGGAAACACCTTCAAACCAGTTGTTCCTTCTGACTCGATGCGCCAACCTTGTTTTTGAAATCACCCTTCTCTTCTTCAATGGAATGCTGACACAGCAAACAGCAAACAGATCGAGCCACAGAGATTATCTCTGTCCTGGTGGAAAGTTCGAGATGACGTAGACCAGTCCAACATCAATAAACCCCAGCATTCTCGCAATGATCGCTACCAGGAAGTTGCCCATCATCTTTCCACGAAGAGTCATTGCAGGATGAAAGTTCGCCACGGTAGCCAAATTCAATGCTGTCAATGTGAAATTTTGGTCAAGTCCAGAGCAGCCCAACCTGACGAGACCACACATGCTTGGCTCGTGGATTCAACGCTCGTACCGCACGTCATCGAGGCAGCGATACAGTACCAATTCTAGCAAACAATGAGTCACATACAATGTGTGCGCGCCTCTAGCCGACTTACCTCCTCTTTGATCCAGCTTTTGGGTTCTCCTTCGGATGACCTTCCCTGCAGTCAATGCGATTAGCCTTGACCGAATGGATGTGCGAAGCCCGTGGAAGAACTCACAAGATAACCTCCTTCTGAGGGCATGGCTGAATAAGACTGTTGGTGATGCAGAGACCATCTTTCATTGCGTAACATTCGCCTGTCGTAGCGGTTAGGTGCCGTGTGTAAAAGATCAACATCACATACCTAAACGTTGATGGTCGCAGTGGCACACTCGGTATCTTCCACCAGGACTTTCATCATTAGCAAGATCGAAACAAAAAGCAGTTGGGAGTAACTTACATTGCCTGGCAAGCAGCGCTTGCCACAGCCGAAACACACGCCAAATAAAACAGGGCTAAAAGGAATTCCATATTTTCATGGATGGAGATTTGGAATTCCGAGGTTAGGATAAACCCTATCCCGCTCTTGATTCCTTTCTTCTCTTGAGAGATGAACTCTTCCAAACAGCCGTCTTCCTAAGGCGGGGTCCGCTGTTATATAGAAGAATCTTCGCCCCGAGCCCGAGGTGTGGCTCACGAGGCTCTTTCAACTCCATGCACCAGGGCTACGCTTGGCGTTCTTCTCCCGTTGTGATCTTCGTAGCCAACCAATCGGAAACCTGTTAATCATGGCTAATCTCCACAGATTCAATACCTTAAGCTCAGCCATCCTGGTCACGATTCTTTCTGGGGAGATGAGAAATCTTATTGCGAGGAGACAAGAGGATTATTGCGCCTTGATGATAAGACGAACAGGTCGATTGAGGTTATTGCTGGTCGCTCTTAGATCGAAACTTCTGTTTCTCATCATTACTGGAAACCATTACCATTAAACCAGCTCGCGGCAACTTGATTCGCTTCCCAGACCGCCTCACCTTTGACGGCAAGATAGTCAAATCACTCTCGCATCCGCTATGATCAAACTCCCTCAGCCTACAGAGCGCTAGTCTCACCATCTCATTCTCTCAACATCGAATGGACTAAAAAGTCTACTGCTACTCAAACTAACCAGATCAAGCATGGATGTTATAAACGTTCAAGAGGAGTATGATCTTCTCCTCCATATCTCCTGCCATTAATGTGAAGTCCGACCAGTATCTCACGATGCATACTTGGGTAAAAGCCTGCACGAGATAAGCCATTCGTGGGCTGAGTCAATGTGGTAACTTTGAGATCAAGCTTCACTAGACATGTGAGTTGCTCGGATTTGGTGTAGTCGAAGGCGTAGATCTTATTTTCGTCGATACGACGACCAAAAGGCCGGAAAGGTTGGACTGGTCGACTCGGGTCATCAACAGGTGGTTGGAGGGAAAGCTGGCAAAGAAAGAATTCGTCCCTAGTCCAAACATGGAGCTGTTGCATGGTGGTCTCGACGGGGTACAGGCCGGACTGGAATAGTTGAAACAAAATGTCAGCGCGCGGAAGCTTTTTCGCGTTCGAAGGATTGAAAGTGAATATACGTAACTAAAGGCGTATGATCAAGGAATTGAAGCCGTCTAAAGCCAATACCAAAGCTGTGATATACACCTTGTAGTACACGATCATAAACTCTACCTCTTTTCACAATGTGACCAATTAGCGTCCCAATGCTGCTTTCAATACCGTGGTTCCCTATTGTGTACTTGCTTACTGCTTAGGCTTTGACACGAAGATACGAGCCTAGCAGAGATTGTCAAGAAATTCATCGAAGCTTGACGCTGCATGATTTAATTCCACCTGCTCTTTGGTTGTATATGCTCAGCCCACAAGTGAGCGACTCAACGTCGGTCACTGAAATACGATCCTACCATCAAAAGGAGACGAGCTTCCTTTTCCATTCTTCGTTACGAGTCTTCGCCGTCACCATCATTGTCACTATTACACGATCCCTCTGCGCAAACAAACTTACCAAGCTTTCTGATTCCAACATGCTCCAATTCCACAATATGGTCATCATCCCCGGCCAACTCGACGTGGAGACGTTTCAGTGACAAAGCCCAATCACCAATATCCCTAGCTTGTTCACGGAGAACAATTGCTCACGCTTTTGCCGGTCATCGGTGCACTAACGACGAACTTCCGGGATGCTCCAGAAACCATCGCTTGTCCGAGTTAACAAGGGAGGGAAAGGAACGTCTTTCGTGCTTTGGAGTGATTTGATGTCCAGCATTGTCTTTATTTTCTCAAGGGTGTGGATACCTGTTTTCTTCTGAGTCCTCTGGTCGATGTTTGTGAGACTTGGAGGTCCCGTCAGTCATGGTGATGGAGGTGCCGAGTGCAGATTTTGGATGTAGTTATCTCGAGCGTCAAGTGAAAAATGAGAAAATATGATAGAACGCGTGGTTCGTTGGTCTTGTAGATCATACGCCGTTTGCGTGATGTGAAAATGAAGGTCCACGATCATGATTCTGGTGTTGATTCTTGGAGCGACGAAGAAGTGAAAAGTGAATTATCATGACACTGTGTCGGGAACGTCAATGGCTGCCCGTATGGTGATCGTGGACTCGGAGAAACCCTATGCCTGGTGGGCTACAGCAGACTTGCTGCCAGAGTAGTAGAACCCATCATCGGTGCCTTTGGACTGTGACCTTCACCAACACGTCTCCATTCCCTATGCTAGCCAGAGACCCGAAACGCCGCGCAATGCAACCGACACTAAATGCACCCAGGACCAACAATGCTACCCAAGGGCCATCTAAGACAGTCTCATACTCAATCGTCCTCATCAACAACCATGCTTTCACCCTCGCCCAAATTACTATGTACCCCTTCCGCCTGCCGACCCCTTAATCTCCTAACCTTTCCTCTTCTTCCTTTCAGACTTGAGGTTTTGATCTCCTCGACCCTCCGATCAAACTCCCTATCCACCCGGTCATCCATAATAGGATGTTCCTCCATAGCCGCCATCGCCCTCGTCAACAAATCAGTCGCAACAGGATCTTGTGGCGCAAGCGCGAGCGCTTCGTGTAATGCAATCATCGCATCTTTGATATTGCTCATCTCCATCAATACCAATCCCTTCGCCGAGAACGTCCCCGCGTCTTTTCCGCCTTCGCGAAGGACTTGATTGAACTCTTCCAGTGCTTCGTCTAGGTGACCAAGTCTCCTGAGTGCATGTCCCAGATTTGCTCTAGTACTGATCCACGTTGACGGCGAAGATCCAACATCAGCTGAGATCCTCAATGCTGTTTCAAACATTTCAATCGCTCTGGGCAGATCTCCCTCCTGATAGAACACAACTCCCAACTCATTCAGAAGTAGAGGATCCTCGCTACATAGACCTTTCGAAACCTCCAAGTAATCTTTTGCCAGCTTCAAGTTTCCTAACTGTAAATTTTGCATGCCCAGGAACATATTAGGAAGATGCGTTCCTTGGAACAGTCTCGTTGCGGTTGAATAAGCTGAAATGGCTTGATCATGTTCGCCTTCATGGGCAAAGGTGTGCGCAAATCCTATCCACGCAGGTCCAAAATGGGGGTCCAAAATCGAGGCTTTGGAGAAGAAACGGCGAGCGGGAGCGATTTGATTGATGGAAAGGTAGTAGACTCCGATAGCAAGGTATGTACACGGTTCTTCGGGATGAGAATCAGCAAGCTTGTGTGAAATCAAATAGAGGAGGTTCTTTTGGCCAAGCTCATATAAACACGCTAGATGTATGGGCATCGTAGGGAAGTTGTGCGGGTCCTGATCAAGTACTGATGTTGTGAGTTCCAAGGCTTCGCGGAAGCGGCATTGTGTGAAGAAGTGCGTCGCTTTCGACAGAGCAATGTCTGGGTTGCTGGCAAGTTTGTAGTGTGTAGAGAGTGACTCTATCGCAACAGCAAATTCGTCTCTGTGTCCATATTTGCCTAGACGCGTGGTGTAGAGTAGCTTCGTGAACTCGGCAGCTTCTTGTGATTCTGAGGGATCGCTGCCGTCGCCTACAACGATTGCGTCGAAGTCCAAAGATTGGAGAAAGTCCCATTCTTCGGCCGGGGTCATAAGGGAATTCTTCATCAGAGCATCGAATGCTTCGAAGCACTGAACGTCTATTCGGACGGCAACCTTGTAGCACTCCTTCGCGCGGTCAAAGGCATTCTGTTTTGCGTGGCACTGTCCGCGTAGGTAGCACATGGCAGCTTCTGCTCTGATGGTAGCCACATCTTCCCGCATGCGATCTTCCGTCGGATCGATTCGCTGCAAAGCCTTGCCATCTCTTGCTAAGCCATTGCGCCCACGGTGCTGCAGTTTCCGGCGCGCGCTTCCCGGTGCTTTGATGTATTGAGTCGGGTTGACATCGCCCAGCAAAGAGAGAGCATCTTCGAATTTGGATTGGCGTATCAGACACAAGGCGGCAAAGTATCTCGCCGAGGCGTCTCTGGCAGTGAGGTCTGCCCGTTGCAGGAAGCTCAGGGCGCGAGTATAGTTGCCAGTGGAGAAGTGGGCCTGGGCAAGCCAGTAGGCGTCGCCATCACTATCTGGAGTATGAGCATCAGTACCACGGTAGAGGACTGGTTGTATCGACGTACTGGTGAGAGCGAGGAGCTTGTCGCCGATGAATATGGCGGCCTCATGCTGGTTCTTGTTCAAGGCATTCTTCCTCCACTCGCGGAGATATTGCTCCATGGTCCTGTGTTGAAGGAGGGGAGGAGGGGAGGAGGGGAGGAGGGGAGGAGGTCGTAGAGATGTTCCCGCTGGATCAGTCCAAGAGACATCCATGGAGCTGGCGGCGGCGCGTTAATTCGCGCTTTCTGTGCTGGAAAGGTAAACACGGACCCACATTACCACATTGGGCAAGTCAAACATCACTACAGCACAGTCTGGGTGTGGCTCGAAACTCTTGCATTATGGCCTTGCCATTTGGATATCAACTGATTAACGAACGTTTCCCTTTCAACAGCTCAACGCTGCAGAGAAGATGCCGAATCCTCCCACTCACAACTCCTTCTTCCCTTCACTCTCCCCAGTAATTCCAAAAGGCCCTCCTCCTCCCTTAAACATGTCCCTCAGAGCATCAGCAATAATCTCGGGCCTTTCCCAAGCAGCAAAGTGTCCTCCATCCTTCGCCCAATTCTGAAACACAACATTCCCAAGCATCTGCAAGAACGCCCTCGGTATTCCCACGATATCCTTGGGAAACTGTGTAACACCCAAGGGCACATTCGTGAACTTCCAAAATTCCTTATCTGTAGCACCGCCACCATAGTCGGTAGATGAATCAGTGGCTTCGAAGTAAGTACGCACAGATGCCCCAGGACCAGCAGTAGAAAACCAGTATATCGAGATCCAAGTCAGGATTTCATCATTTGTCCATGGATACGCATCAGTCCAGTGTTCCAATTTCTCGTAAATCCAACCTAGCAATGCAACAGGTGAATCAGAAAGACAGTAGGCCACAGTCTGTGGACGCGTTTGATGCATGTTGTAATACGCGTTTCCTGCCGTCGAGTACTCCTGTCCATTTTTAAGCCCTTGCTTCTCGGCTGCCGTCCAGAATGGGAATGAGAGGATGGATTTGAGGAGAACGAGGGGCGCAGTGAGAAGGGAGGATGGGACTATGGCGGCAAGGTTGACGTGAATGGCGCGGAGCGAGTGCGCGTGGTAGCGGCCCATCATACGGGTTATCATCGAACCCCAGTCACCGCCCTGAGAAACATATTTCTTATACCCTAGGGAGAGCATGAGTTCGTTGCAAACGTCGCCGTAGTGTTTTAGGCTGAAGCCGCGCTGTGGGATGTGAGCAAGGGTTTGATTATGGTAGTTTTAGCATGTCTCGATCGTTGATTAGGGAAGCCTAGCAGCTGTCCAGCGCTCACAAAGATCAATATTACTATCGATATAATCCGGGCAGGTTAGGAAAGCGTGACTGCCGGGGACGAATCTACACTGATATCAAATTGGGCACAGTACGTCTAGAGACCATCTGAGTCTTTGACACGCCACATTGATAGTTCGCATACGAAAATGAAACCTACCCTTGACACTCCTTGACTGAACCCATAATTCGGCAAACTCGGCGCGACGACATGGAAAGATTGATGATCCCCCTCTTCAGTCAACAGAGGCAACAATTTGATAACTTCAAGAAAACTTCCCGGCCATCCATGTACAAACAGCAATGGGATGGCGTTCTTCGCTTCCGACCTCTGATGGATGAAATGGACATTCAAATCACCAAATCCTCCCATGTTGATATTTTGAGTAAACATGGGAAGAGAATTCAATTGCTTCTCGGTTTGTCGCCATTTTGGCAAGTAAGTTGATATCCAGTATTCCACTAGCTCTTTCATTCGTGGAACTGGTATGCCCTGTTGGATGTCGTAGCCTCCAGGTTGATCTGGGAGACGAGCGAGCTCGAGCTTCTTATGAAGAAGCGCGAGTTCGTCGTCGGAGACATTGATCTGGAAGGGCTTTGCTGATGCCATCATGGTTGATAACTAGGATTCTGGAGAATTTAGTCTCCATTGGTTCCCAATGACTAGACTGTCCGGCTTACATGTCAGTGTCTAGGGCGATGTTACGCTCGGGGAGTTGCTAGCTAGACAGTCGTGGTGGGGTGTTTGTGAAGATAGAATGATGATTGAGATGTTTTGATGAGAGAGAAAGCCTTGTCGACTCGATGATGCCTCGGCGTTTGCTTGCGGGGCTCAGGTCGTGAAGTCGAATCTCGTTTCGTCAGTGGCTGACTATGGAGATCAAGTTCTTCGAGATGCGTTCCAGATGAGAAACGTAAATGATAATGGACCAGGAGGCCAGCCTTGCGCATGGTAATCACCATCACAGCCATGTTTTCACTCGCGCAGAATGGAGCCGCTAGGCTGGGAACGTCATGGCGTAGGGCAAAGATAGCAACTGATTGGCCAATGGCTGTGAGCGCGCCTATCGTTAGCGGACAATTGACTCTCGTTCATCTTCATAAGGCTGGCTCATAGCATCCCAAATGGGAGCAACACAACCAGCCATAGTCCTCATAGTCTCAAAGTGGAATTCGGGTGATTTGGATCCCCGGAGAGCAGCTGGAATGACAGGATTTACAGTTGCATTTTGTTCGGCATCGTACCTCCCTAATTCAATGACGTTTGATGAGTGCCTGATATGCTACTGCTTCCTCATGATCGTTTCATCATGCCCTCACTACCTACTGCCTTCATATAAGTTACTCTCTAGCTGCCAACCAAAAACCAAACCAATTGATCGCAAGTGGGATAACAAAAGCTCTGCTCGAAGTTAGATCAATCAACAACACCAATCCTCTACAGCTTCTTCGATTTTCACACTCTCTTTACGCCTCTCAACTTCCTCACTTCCAATGCATAACCAAGCCAAGTGACAAGCAACGGTGGCCCGAAAACATACTTTTGCACAAAGGTCCCCTCAGGCCCACAGAGATCCGGATCACACCCGGCGGAGCCAGGATAAAGAATGGCGCTGAGTCCAGTAACGGCGTACATGCTTCCAATCATTGCTGCCGTGAAAAGAGATTCGCGCTTTTGGGTTGGTGTGGGGAGGTAAGCTGAGCGGATTGCGTACCTAGGAAGATCACAAATCAATATAGAAGCGTAATTGGCGATTGTAAAAGTTAGATATAGGGCTTAAGAATTGCCTACCAAAGTGTCGCGGCTCCGAGGACTACCGCCATGCTCATTGTTTGACCATTGTGAAAGCGGGCGTGAGGAGGCCAGTTTGGATTGTAGACGTGAGTCTCGTTGAAATCGGCGAGGAAGGCCCCAGCACAGAGAAAGACGGCTGGAAAGCACAAGAGGAATATACCAACTGATGGCATTCTGAGTCGAGAAACGGGGATTGTCTGGTCTAGTGCTCCACATAGCATCTGGGCCAGTGCTCCAGCTACTATAAGTAGGAGTCGTGGGTTGACAAGATGTTCGGAAGTAAGTGAAACTCGAGTCAAGGTGTTGAGCTCGCGGGTTGAAGTCAGCCCTGGGTATAGTGAGATGGTCGTAAGGCCCTCGTGCAGGCATAATCCGGGTAGGCGTAGGGCGCTTTGCAAAATGCAAAATGCAAAACCTCCAACACGCTCCTTCGTGCCCTTGCCGACCTGAGTACGAGAGACGAGTGCAGAGTTCTGGAACACGTCAAGAAGCACGGCAGCAGCAGTCAAAGTCGAAGCCGAGGCCTCGTCGCGGCTCAACAATGCTATTCACGGGCATGTCCAATTTGTTATTGATGGAAGATCTGTGTATCTTATACCTACACGGTACACACCACTCTATCAGAGGATTCAGAGCTGCACTGGATACAACTCCTCTATGCCTCTGCACCCTCCGACTGGATCCCTTGGCCAATCCACACCCCACAGAGCCCCAAACGTTGCGCCAACAAGTACCGGCTAGCTGCCATTCGGGCAGTAGACCGTTGCGCCCCTTCAGCTTTACAACTCGTCCCTACTCGCCCGTCCTCATCCCCATGACTGCAGACGCGCAGTCGCAGCTTAGATGGTGTTTGCTCCGCAGTTGAGGGGCTACAGACCTCTACGACTGGGAAATGCTCATCCCGCCTTGAACAGCAGACAGACAAACCTGGCCATACTGGCCTTCCTCGCCTTCATCATCACCACCTGGCATTGGTTTGGAGCTCCCTCACATGGCACCTCACCGCAGCGGCCTGCGTTTCGGAAACAACCCAAGAACTGGTCCGTGTCAGGAAAGGGGAACCTGGAAGGTGTAACAAACTTCAAGAAGCCGGCCAATCTTTCCGTTGTTGCGCTGGTGTTTTATGGAAGACCTGCAACAGTCTCCATCTTGGATTGCTATCTCAAGGTGCGGAGCTACCTGGATCTGCCCTTGTGGACAACGCTAACATCCTGCCCCAGAGAAACCTTGCTGAAAATGGGGGAATGCTTGACGAGGTGATATGGCTGGCACGTACGAACAAGACGAGAGACCTGATGTGGCTGGATAAAATGGTTGAAACCTCTCCCTCTTATCGGCGAAAGAACATCACATACCACGGCGGAGACTACAGGACATCATACGATTTGGTGCAAAACGGGACAATGTACATAAAGATCGATGATGATATCGTCTTCATCGAGGATACGACCATACCAACCCTCGTTGAGTCACGGCTAAGCCATCCAGAAAGATTCATTGTGTCAGCAAACATCATGAACCAACCCTCACTCAGTTGGGTTCACCAACATCTCGGCGTTGTCAGGCCGTACCTCCCAGAATTGAAACCGCCAGATGATTGGAACACTTCGCGCATAGTCAATTATACCGACTACAGTTTCCAAACCTCCGGGAATTGGCGAGCCTCAGAATTACCCTGGTGGGAAGGCCCCAGCAATTTCGACTACACAAAGTTCTTCCGGCACCGTCCCGATGGCGCTTTTCCTGGGCACCGCTGGCTACCAGTTCCGTACAGGGAGAATGCGGATGGCACGCCAATCCAGGAGACCTCATACGATGCCTTCAGTAAAGGCCTGTGGAATTGGTACATCGCTGCGCAAGAACACTACTCGTTCTTCGAACATCTGGAAAACAACGATTTGTACAAATACAAGTTTCCGAGCTGGGATTACAACTACAAGAGAATGGGCATACAGTTTGTAGCGATGATGGGGGATGATATCAATGCTGGCAAGCCTATTGATCAGGAAGATGATGAGTTTTACTTCTCGGAAGTGATGCCGATGAAGACAGGGAGACGTATGTTACAAATGCTCTATGCGTATGTGAATACTGCCACTAACTATAACCCAGATGGCATTGTTGATGGTCGAGCTATTGCCGCCCACTATTCATTCCAGCCACAAAGAGAAGGCATAGCGGCAACTGATATATTGGATCGGTACAGGGCGTATGCCCAGGAGCATATTTGTTTCTGATCATGCATTTTTATGTCATGGGAGCATTGCAATGGCGCCAGGTATTGTAGTGTGCAAACGGCATCAGAGGATTTATGATAGTCGTAGATGCCTTGACTCTGGGATTTTGTGCTCGCATATCATAAGAGGCGTTGGTAGATCTAGCCATGGGTTAGAACATAGATTTCCGAATGTCCAGAGCGAACCTGATACACAACCCTACCACCGTGCCTGTGCCGAGAGCACGTCTATGGTATCTTAGTATATCATTTTGTTCGATTTTCCCTCTCGGCCCTCTAGGAAAGCTCGACGCGCAACATAGCAGAGAATTCTTTGCGATTGATCAAATTCATGCTCGACTCTGCTGCTGATAGGCATGATCGTAGGAAGCGAAGGCGGTATTGATGACATGACTGGACAACTTTCCTGCCTCGTGGCTTCGTTCTTCAATGCCATCTAGTTTCGTAGCTACCCGTCAGGCAAGATGCTTTCACACTCGAGCTGATTGAGTGAATCTGATCCATGCGCTCACCCCTGCCTTTCACGACGTGGTAGGAAACGTGGATATGAACAACGCGGGAAACAGGATCGCGTTATTTACTGCTCATAGGAGGGCATCCTTGAGGGCTGTGATCCTATGAGAGTCGATTGATTGAAGAACACTGCCAAGTTTGGATCGTGTTCTTCTTGCTCTGGGTAACTTATTGGCGGTTCTAGAGCAGGAAGATTGATGTGACCCGGCGATCGTGAGCCAGATCTGATCTATTGCCCACCAGACCAGCGACGACAGTGTCAGATGACACCATCTTAGCGAGATCCACTTCACTTCACTTGAACCACGTTGTGCTGCCTCGCCTTCTCTCATCCCCCACCCACCTTCACCCACAGTTCCAGATCATTGCGAAAGTCCGGTAAGTTTCCACCTCTTCATCCAGCTTCCATTTATGCCGTCAAGTGAACAGCTAGGAGCCGCTTGTCACATTCAGCTTGTGGTCGCTATTGACATGTTTCTGATTTCCAGTCCAATGGCAAATATCATACGGCACGTCGCCGACAGCGATCTCGAAAGCAACACCAAGACGACCTCACTTACTCTCACCGCAGTAAGCGCAATCAGAAGCGAGGCCACCAAAACAGGCTTCCTCTCCCTCCCACGTGAAATTCGTCAGTCCGTCCTCCGCCAGACGATCAAATTGAACGAACTCGAAGAAGCAACTCAGCAAATCACCGACCGCTTTCTCACCTGGGACGACCTCTTCACCAATCATGAAGCCCACATTCAGACCTGGAGCGTGACGTTGAAACTCGTGCATCGCGAGATCCAGGCTGATGTCGAATACGTCAAGGAGAAATGGGATAGGGATTTCTGCGTCTTGCAGCAAGAGAAACTTGTCGCTTATGAGGAGGTTGCCAGAAAGCGTCGAGCCCAGTTCTTGGATGCACAGCCTCTCTTCCAGTCGTCTTACCCTAGCTTTAATCAGACAAATAGCGTAAGCCCCAAGCCAAAGAAGGCGAAGATACGGATCCCTCGCAAGAGAACAGATGGGTTGGTACGAGTTGCGGGATTATGATTTTGGATTCTGAACATGACGATTTTGCACATTAGGAGCCGACGATTTTGCACTCCTAGGAGTTGATGGTTTTGCTCATTGGGAGATGACGATTTTGACATTGGGAGGACCTATTTTGACACAGGTCGGGCCACAATTCTGGGAGCATTTGATGGTTGATTACATGGAGCACGGTCTTGATAGGGATGGTTTTGAGCGTTTATCAACAGACTGGCCTGTTCATTGATTATAGGCTTGGTTATGGAGTCCTGGAGATTTCTGCACACTTATCACTTATTATATTGATAGTATCTTCATAATTTTCACCACATGATGAATGGATAGCTTTCCTGCTCATTTCTGTGTGTGGTGGGTGTACTTGAGCTACCGAACTGATAAAGGCTGACTGAAAGACCGATCTCATGTGAAGTGAAGTCTCTTGGCATTTCCGGACCAATCACAGGTCCGCACACTTTCTCTGCCCACAATCCGAATTTTGCCCTTGCTCTCGCCAGCAATTTCCCGATCAGCCAGCGCAACCTCGCCATCACCACCAAGAAAAGCCTCCGAACCTCTTCAATCCTACGGAATACATTCATACCGCAAATATGGACGCAGGAAAAACTCCAATCGTACCGTCTCCCTCTTAGAAACTCCCGGTCAACCAGATACTAATTTTCCCTACAGAAGCTGGTCAAGGTCACCAGAGTCCTCGGCAGGACAGGTTCTCGTGGTGGAGTTACTCAGGTGCGCGTTGAGTTCATGGACGACACCACCCGAGTGAGTTTTCCAGGGGATACCGAAGCAAAGAGGAAACGGCATACTGACACTTTGTCCAGTCCATCATTCGAAACGTCAAGGGACCAGTCCGCGAGAACGACATTCTCTGCCTTCTCGAATCCGAGCGCGAAGCCCGCAGACTCAGATAAGCGATGCGACACTGTCATGGAGGGAACACAGGGGAAAGGGATGCTTGTTTCGATGGAGCGCGGATATCCTGATACGATGGACGACACAATGCGGGGATGGGACTCTACATTGGCGAACATGGCATAAATCACCGAGCTCGGACACAGCAGCCGTCGATATCTACAAATTCTCTGGCCCTAGAGCTTCACCAACTTCGCACTCTTCAACGTGAGCCTGGAGACAATGACGTGATGAATGGGCGGATAAGGACCGGGCGTCTAATTATGAATGTGGCATAAATGGCCAAGCTTGCGTACAGCTTTATCAAGAACATGGACGGTTCTGTTCCGGGAATCTCTCTCAGTTATCAAGCATTTGTGACCTGACTTGGATGCTATGGTCTGACCGACAACAATACTACTGGATGACGTTGATTTGTGAGCATGAGCTTGTATTCTATGAACAGACTGCCACGAAGCCCGCACCGCTAAATTGGCATTCCAACCTCCCAGGACTGCAGGCATTTCAGGAATAGGTCCTTCAAATTGGGATCGGTACCGCGATATATTTCTGATCAAATAACATGAAAACTTGCGCCAGACGTTCCTCGGATCTTGTCTCAATTTGGACGTTTGAATGTAGGACGAAAGGCATGGAGCATTGAAAGAGAGCCTCCAATCTCATATCTCTCCTCCGAACCCATCATGGCGATTTTAACTCATAGCCTGCTCCATATGGACCGAATCGAAGAAACGATGTGTGTCAACATAATCAACGACTAAGCTCAGGCGTTGTACAGTTCAACTTCGGGCAACTCTTTGGGGCAAAGGTTAAAGCTTCCAGGTCGCCCTCTCGTGATATTCTTTCCATATCAAGGTAATGTGCTATTCTGTTAGACATCTTCTGCGCTCATGCGTGACTCAACAACGCGACTACTTCTTGTCATTGACAACAACGACGCTGAAAATCGAGTAATGGTAAGACTACCTAATGCTATCACAGATGTATTCAGCTCACTTCAAGATCGTCAGAGAGTATGCAAAAACATTTGTGCTTGATTGTCGATAATCGCGACAATCTCTGTTTGCACGAGGAATGCGAACCACCTCTGCAAGAATATCTCGTGCAGGAGCATGCTTCTTGTGGGCCAGCTAGGTCTCTACATGATAATACCGAGTGTCTGCGACTTGAGGAGAAAAGAGGCTCGAGCTGCTCGTGTTGATCGTTGCCTAGAGCAGGATGCCTTCATGCACATGGTATACAATGGACTCCGTCTTGACTATCTCTTCCTCAATCGGCCTGTTCTCCATCACCCGCCTCTTTATCAAACGCCCCTTCCACATGCAGGCCTTCAGCAACACCCCAGTCGTATGCAGTGAGTTGTGAAGGGAACCGCGCTCTCGAAATCAACGCGTCGGAGCAAGCGCAAGAAGAAGGTGTACAAGCTGGTGCACATAGAGAAGCCAGCCATTGAGCAACACACACTCGAGAATTCCAGTCGCGAATAGTTTCCACGAGAGAAAAGTGCATCGCGCATAGAAGGGTGATTTCTGTTCCTAAGGCTCCCTTGTAAGCTACATCAAAGAATCCTTTTTCCTGCCATCGATACGACAGTACTTGATGACTTCGAGGGAAGATTAGGTAGGTCACATTCTTTACCAGTCGATTGATCGACACTGACACTCATTCACAGATCAGAAGGGAAGAATGAGAAACGGCCCTTCAAGTGACAAATAAGGACGACCTTCGTCTTCCAACAATCCTGCCAATGGAAAAGCCGAATGGTCATCCGAGTCTCTAAATGATCTAATTATCAAGAGCAATTGGCGGACCAAATACCTTGGGCGTCTCTTTCTTTGCTCATAATACATCCGTTACCGGTATTCAAACAGCGATGTCCCTAAAAAAATTCGAGTGTTAGCTACAATTTAGGAGGTAGAGAAAGAGAGAGGGAAAGAGAGGAGTTGAAGGATTACTTACCTTACGGCATATTTGTTCTTTATTATATATCGGATATCCTTGCGCGTTGAGTTCTTTACAGTAACCATGGTCATTTGTATATTTCCATCATTGTGTCTAGTCGATTTGTTAGCATGTTAAGGTTGTCCTGTGGTAACACTTACCCATGCGGCAGTAGCGCCGCTCGCAAGGAAGAGGGCGGTAATAATGATAGATTTCATAGTAACAGAGATAGTTGGATTGTTGCGGTCGTTGGTTGGATAAAAAGCCGTGATCTGATGGTAAAAACGAGTCTTGGTTGTGGGTATATATAAATAGATGGTCAGCAGGCCAAGTCGTCTCTGTAGCCATGGCGAAATGAGTGATATTGTAGCTAAGATCTGAATGAAAGCCAAGCCAAAAAAGAGGTCGGATGTGGGTAACATAAGCATAAGATCATCTCTCGGTATTTCCCATTTAGGCTCCAGAGTCATGGTTCTTTGTGGATGCAGTGGGAATCAGGAGGAGAGTGTCCAGCTCAGGATATTCCTGCAAGGATGGCTCAAGTTTTCCCGCCATCGGCTTCCTCTTACAGCTTGCGGCATGTTGTCCTTGCTCTAACCTCACGAAGCATGATCTAATGGATGTACTTCATTACTCACTCGCCAGTATAGGAGCATGAAGGGAAGAGCCCGAGTCTTTGCAGAATATATAAAAGCCCTGGTTGTTGATGATGGTGATGAACTCGACGATAAGCTTTACCGTCCTCGCCCTGCTCGCCCTGCCGTCAGGCGAGAGGGCGGAACTAGGGTTTATGAAGGACTACGGGAGATATCAGATAGTCCGAGTTACGGATTTAAAAGCGAGGTTAAAAGTAGAATTACGGATCTAAAAGTAAGAGTATAAGCGGGGTATCCACTTCCTAATTAGGATAATTATATAGAAATTATCTTCTCCCGCCTATATACTACCGAGCTATAGGGCGGATAGGAGAATCTACTTACCGATCCGCCGCCGCCGGATTGTGCACTTCCCGTCCTCTCTTCCTAGCCTTACTCGTCCCCAGCGCGGATAGTTGACACGTCTGGCAGCGACCTGCCAAACGGGCAAAGATCACCAGCCTCCCATCCCTCTTATCGAAATGCTCGACTCAAGAATCTTACGACTATCGACTTTACATTGGAGACCTCAAGACCTGGACTGGATATGTGCGAAAAGTTGATGCCAGGTTGATTGAGGATGTGGAATAGGTCAGATGATAGACATTGACTTTTGATTTACCGTGGATCTGAAGTCTTCACGCCCGAAGCCTCAACCAAGTATGGAAAAACATGCTCACACCATCGTTCCTTAATTTCGCAGATTTCATTATCGCCAATATGAGCAACGAATACTCAATGGGTTTGCGATCCCATTTCGTGACACAGGCACGTTACTTACAGTCCCGCCAGGTTCTTAATCGACCTCACCATGTTTGAGGTCTCGGTTCCTGCAACGACGATCAGCGAGATACCTCAAAGACAAATCGGCCGCGGAGGAACAGCCAGCAATACACCGAGGAGCGCAAGGGAGTTGTGCGCGTCACCTGTTGTGGCGTGGCGTGTACCTGAAGGATCGCATCGTCTCAAAGAGCCCAAACTTCCTGCTGCAAGCCAGGCAATGAAGCAATCAAGACATTTTCGACCCCAACTCAAGAATCCACGTGTACTGGTTAAAAAGCGAGTAACGACACACTTCTTTGATCTGCCACGCGAGTTGCGACAGACCATCTTGGATATCACCTATAGCGATAGCATTGTCAAGCATCGAAATTATACCGATTTTCTAGGCGCTGACGCCGATAGCAGCGATTTCTCATTTTCTCATCTTGGATGCGTCCTTGCCCACGCAGAGTGGGTCGAGAATATCAAAGGTATGAATACGTGCCTTGCCGAGGACATGGGATACGTCGAAGGGCAATGGAAGAAGAGATACATGCTCTTGAATGTGACATATATCAAGCAGCTCAAGAAGTGCAGCCATTCCATCAAAGCCGAGACTCGAAGGCGATATACCGAAAAATTACTGCGAGATTGGAAAGAGCAGATCCGACATCGGTATTACTTACGATCAAGGTCGCTCATGCGCGTGCAGAGGAGAGTAGCTGAAGTCATGTCCTGTAACCCTCTCCTTTAGACGCTTGCAAAGAACCTACGCCATGTTTAAGCGACCAGCCGAGACAACGCAAAGGTGCAGACCTACAACACAGATCAGTTTCCTGTCACCACCCCTCGAGCTACGCCATATAATCTTGTACATGGTCTTCGTGGACAATCTCGTGTCGTCAACTACATACGGCGACTTTCTGAGGGCCCATCGGCAGGACCATAAATCGCTTACAGCTATGAGCCTGGATGCTTTATGGATGCCACTTTTAAGAGCTGGATGAGAGACGTCGAGAAGAGCCACGGGCAACTCGCCAAAGGCGTGGAGTATGTCCAATGAATATGGAAGAGGGACTATCTGAATCTAAACGCGGCGCACATCAAAAAATGGAGAGAAGGATCGGAGGGGTACAAACGCACAGCCGGCAGACATTTCAAATGAGACTTACCTTACGTGAAAGCATGAACGCGGCTAATGATGAGTGGCGACGATTCCAATCGGTTCCAAAAGTTGGCCTTCATCAGATGGTCGTGCCGCTTCCACGACCCTCGAGATTGACATCTATGAAATTTTTACGCCCAGTGGCTCTATCATGAGGTCGGCAATTGTCTACAACTAGAGAGTCAGTATTTTTCGCCCTCGATTTATGTGATCTTAGTACTCAAGTTCGTGCTATTCCACTTATGACCCTAGATTTCGAATCTTTCTGAGCCAGAACAAGGTGTTGAATGCTGCAGTGTACCATAAGTCTGTCCACAGCTGGTCGAATTAAGTCTTTCTTTCTCTGACTTTTTACAGTCTACTCCATCAAAAAACGTTCTTGAAGCTATGGCATTGCCCCCATAAACAGCTAGCTGGGTCTGGACCTCAGCTACGAGCTCAGTTGTCCTTGGTTGTTGTAAACAAGGGCTGGCAAACTCCCTCGCCTGCCTCGCAAGCTGCGGCATTCGAACAGCGTAGCAGTGGTTAATCGAGACGAAGCTGGAATGACTGATATGGCATGGACTCTACTGGGTAATATTGAAACGGAGTGGTAACTTACATACGCTAAAGCTAGATATCAACATCCTCCTGTTTGTGGCGTCAAAAATGCCTTCTGAGAAAATAGAAATGGTGAAATGGTTCAAACTTCGAATATCGTCGAATACAACTGAAATTTCCACCTTCTAACAGTATAGCTCTTCAATCAGCAATCCCACCACGCCCAACGCTCCTAAAATCACCACCCTACCTACTTCTTTCACAACCGCAGTATTAGCAGTAACCTGCGCCGGCGTGGACCCCGTCGCACTCCCACTTATTACTGCCTGACTTGGCGTCCCTGCAATCACAGACGCAGCACTAACGCTGCTAGGCACAACTGTCGCACTTGTCTGCACAACCACGCTCAAAAGCGTCGTTGTAGAATCCCGAGTTGGCACAGGTACCGTCAGCGTCGTACTCGGCCCCTTGGTATTTCCTGCAGCTGTGGAAAGGAACACTGTAGGAGCAACTGTAGGGGTCGAGTCTGTTGGAATAGCAGCTGGACGTGTCGGTTCCGTCGTCTGAAGGACAATCGGGGTGGTTGTCTCGGGTGCTGGCGGGGGAAGTTGGTCTGTAGGGCTGTTGTCCACGGTAGTTTGGGGGGGAGGAGGTATGGGTGTCGTCGTTGCGACTAGTGGTGATGCTTTGGGTATCGTAGTTTGAGGACAAAGACCCAGAAGATCTGGAAGGCCGAGGAGACACGAAGATGCGGTTATGGGGGTGACGCTTAGCGCAAGGGCAAGGGCGTAGATTGAGGTGCGCATGTTGCTTATCGATAGGGCGGTGGCGGTGGCGGTGGCTGTGCAAGGTGGAGGTGGAGGTGGCTATGCAGGTGCAAGTGCGAGGTGGAGGTGGCTGTGCAAGTGCAAGTGCAAGTGCAAGTGCTAGGTGCAGAACGTGTATAACTGAATGTACTGTGGTAGTGCGAATTGAAAGGGAATTGAAAGCGAATTGAAAGCGAATTGAAAGGGGATTGAAAGCAAAAGTCTTCCTGGAAGAGGGTGCAGCCCGACCTTCATACCTAAGGTTCCTGGCTGATCCTGCGACTCCACCATACGAAATGAGACAAAATCCCGAATCATTGTATACAAGTATGGATACAGGATAAGATTGCAGCCTTTCGGACGAATACGAGGAACACTTCGCTGAGACACCATCGACGCCACCATGATCCCAATCGATACGTATCCTATCTTACCCCTCGAGCCCCTCCATCATCAAGTTTCACCAAACACAAACTAAAACCAAGACCCGAGACTTCCTCCCACCCCTTCCACCACCACCCAAAGACATCATCTCTACACTTGTCCAGAAACACTATATGCATATTCCACTCCTATTATACATGACCACAAACAATTGAACTTTCTGCTACACCAATTTCGCACGCGCGTATCAATCCCTTCATGCGCTAAAATCTATCTTCCACCCCTTCGCAATAGCGACCTTCGGATCCCTGACAACCGCGAACGCTGCCTTCCCAGCCGTCGCATCAGTGAAGTCCAGCTGTACTTTCTTGCCACCCTTGCTCTCCTTATCGCCCTCCTCGCTAACAAGGACCTGCTCTTTGCCCTTCCAAACAGAGGGCGCACCGACAATCACGACTCGTTCAACACGAACCTTTTCCATCTTCTTGCCATATTTATCTGTGAGCTTGCCCTTCTTGCCAACATCTTCAGATCGCAACGAGCCGTTTTCGTAGATGAATTTACGATGGATATAAGCACCTTGTTCATGCTCGAAGGACTCTCCATCATCGACGTACAATTCACCTTCTGCCTTTCCCTCAGGTCCCAGAACGAGTACAAGCGTGTAGGGGTCCATTTTCATGAGACCACTACTTCTTCGCAAACGGTCACGGCGAGGGAAGATATGACCAGCGCGCATGAGTAGAGGAATCTTGTCTAGGGGAGCTTTGAGCGTATGACTGCCCTTTCCTTTGACGATAGTATAGTCAAAGTAATCATAGTAGGGTGCGTCATCGCCAAGATAGACATCAACGCTCTCGGCGCCTTCAGTGACAACAGGTTTGAAAAGCAAACCAGTATCTGCGAGATACAGCTGGTCATCGAGAGCGAATCCAGCCTCATCAGCTGGGTTAACGTAAAAGTTGGGTCGCACAATAGGTGCGCCGGTGGTACTAGCCTCGTGGAACGCAGTGTACCACGATGGAAGCAGGGCATATCTCAACTGCAATGCCTTGGTGATTATGCTTGTATATGGCTCTCCGGCAAGGTATGGTTCTCGTCGTCGGGTGTCAATGTGGGCGTGACCTCGGAAGAATGGATAGAAAGCACCAGCTTGATACCAACGAGTCAAAAGCTCCTTGCTCGGGTTTCCGAAGAAACCACCGACGTCAGCCCCTGCGAATGGAAATCCACTGATACCCTGATTGAGGATCATGGGCAACGAGACAGCAAGATGCGACCACTCAGCCAAGTTGTCACCAGTCCACATAGCACCCAGTCGCTGAGAACCCGAGTAAAAAGATCTGGTCAAGACAAATGGTCGGCGCGGGCTCTTCTCTTCAGCCTTGTTCCTGGCCAACATTGCGTGATATGTGGCATTCTGAAAAGTGATTCCATTGATATTGTGCACATCACGATGCTCCCAATTGCCGTGGTGCAGGTTGTCCTTTGGCATAGTAGTCTCTGGTCCGTTGAAAACCGAAGGCTCGTTCATGTCATTCCAAATGAACGTGTTGGGGAGAGTGCCTCTAAACTTGTCATATGCAAACAACGTCTTCCACCATGCAATAGCAGCTGGGTTGAAACAATCGACCCAATGAGACGACCCAGGCCAGCACCAACCTTCGTAGATGTCGCCATCCTTGTTCTTCACAGCTAGACTCTTGCTCTTGAGCTGATCTACAACGTGATAAGAATCTGTGTTTTTGATGTGAGGATCGATGATGGTGACGAGCTTCCTCTCGTGCTTGGCTAGCTGCTTTCCCATATTCTCGGGGTCGTCGAAGGTAAGAGGATCCCATGTGAAGTACTTTTTGCCATCTGTGTATTCAATGTCAAGCCAAATGACATCATATGGAATCTTGAATTTGTCGAACTTCTTGTCCACGTCAATGACATCGTCGTCGGTAACGTAGTTCCATCGGCATTGGTGATATGCGATGGCAAACTCTTGTGGAAGCTGGGTGTAGCCAGTCAGCTCGCCATAGGACTTGATGACATCCTTTGGTGTAGGACCGAGAAAGACGAAGAGGTCCAATTGACCACTCTCTGAAAACCAGTGTGTCTGGGTTGTGGTCAAGCCCTTGACACCAAGGCTGAGAGGGTTGGCAGTGGTCTTTGACTTGACCACGTCTACCCAGGTTTCGGCACCATTGAGCCAGAAAACACCAACACTTGACCCCTTGCGGTGAGCCTGCATGAATGGGATGGCTCCGTAGAGGGTCATTGGGCTGTCCAGCTCATACTCAAACACGTCCGCATTGTATAATCTGTAGGGCTCGCTATAGGCTCCATCACCTCCTCGAGTTTGTTTCAGTGCCATTGAGCTCGCATGCTCTGGGATACCATAAACATGCTCGAATCCAGGGAACGAGATATCCAAACCGACACTTTCAGGGCCTCGTGGTTTGGTATCTGTGTTTCCTCCAAATGACTCTTCCCACCAGGTGCCCTCGTCTTCCGCGTTCTGGTCTTCGGGTGCCGGTGCCGCTGGGCCAGCTTCGCCTTCCTTGGGTTCTTCGACCTTCTTCTCAACCTTTGGCCTCCAGTGTTCCATGTTGAGGAGTCCGCCCTCGTTGAATTGCATTTGTGTCTCACCATCTCTTTTGAACTCGATGGCGAAGGGGGCATGTCGAACGACAGCCTCGAAAGTGCCAGCTGGGCCATACTTGACAATGGATGTGCCCTTCTCGGCAGCATTGCTCAATGCCGCACCAGCACTTGGTGTAAGACCACCAACAAGTGCCCACTGTCCAGCTTCGTTGTAACGCTCCTTTCTCGCCCTGCTGTTGTGTCGAAGTTCTATATCTCCCTTGACTCTCTTCTCCTCATCGAGAGTCACTCGTGCACTTCCTGATTCCAGGAAACTGATTGTGATTGGAAGTCTGATCTTCTCCCCGCTCTTTACGACTGTCTTGATTACAGCTGCTCTGAGTTGGCCGTCCTTGAATGTGATTGAGGAGGATTCAAGCTCGTATGGGGACTTGAAACCGGTGGTGCTCGCAGCATCAGCATATTGTCGATTCCGCTTGCAAAATCCGGATTGATCGCAGGTTTTGAAGTTCTCATGCTTTACCGCGACTATGTGGAGCAGTCAGTACGTTGACGTTGATCAAAGAGAGCATGCCAGACAAAGACAAGCTGTTCAGCTCCGAGTACATACAGACGGGTGTCAACAGGCTGATGAGGCACAGCAGGGACAGAGTGCGGCTCCATCCTTTAGATCGGCAGCCCATTTGCATTTGCAGCATATTCAAATCATCAATTCGAGTGGTTTAATTGGAAAGAGACAGGATGTGGTTCTCAATGTGAGATAATCAACAGTCGATGTGGAGGACAGCTTGGCTTCAAGGCGCGGCGCGAGTTTCAGACATCCAGTAGTTCTAAGCGGGCGGGACCAAACAACAACACCGCATCAGATCCGGAACCTGCTAAATACTCATGGTCAAGAAGTATATCCACAACTCAGGTATATCTCCTAGTCGAGTATAGTGAAGTAGTAATGATAGAGGAGTCAATTACTAATTTATACTGCTCCACGGACGGAGCGTCAGACTTTACGACTTATACGACGCCGATATTCCATTGCTCATTTGCTATCCTCTCCATCACCTTCAACATATGTAAAATATGCCTTACCAAACTAATGTGATATCGTAACCATACAAAAATGTTACACCCGCTTGCCAAGTCCATGGACAAATCAAACTCCACGAGCTAGAACAATCCACTGCGCCCACTCCAAGCAATAAACAAGGGAAGAAGATCCATCTAAACATCTCTAACAGTGCCTCTACCATTGGACCCAGGCGTGGACCCAGGCGTCCCCCTGAGATTCAAGCTACCAATCCTCTCAACGACAGTTCTACCCACCGCATCAACAGCCCCTCTCGGCTTCATCAGGCTGGGCGATTGCATAGCGACCTCTTGCACCCTGAATAGTTTGACATTCGTTCCCACCCAAACACCCGCCGTGCCTTTACTAACCATCATCTCACTCGTGAATATGTAGCCCCAAAGTAGGGATTCATACCAGCCAAGACTGAGTGGAGACCATTCGAACAGATGGATGCGGATCGGCGATGGCTCAATAGGAAGGGTCGTTCGGCGGATTGTTGCCAGTGCGTGGGCGATTTCTTCGGAGGATGTTGGGGTTGGGGTGTCCATTGGTGTGGCGGAGGGATCGGTGGTGGTATTTGATGTTGGAATTAGTGGATCGAGGGTGGAAATGAGGATGAGAGTCGTATGGAGAGGGAGGTCGGGCTGCCATGATTCGATCTGCAGAACGTCATTAGTGCACAGTAATGTATACATCGGTGGGAGAGATACATACCCAATCAGCGCTAGCCTGAAAGCTACCGCCCATTGTCATCGTTGGGGTCAAGCTATGCAAGCTATTGAGACTATTCGTCCTGCTCAACAGCGGCGCACCAACAGGCATCTTGCCTCTGGCTTTCTCACTCATCCCCCTCAATTGAAGCGGCAATGTCTCATCCGAAGTCGAAGAGACAGATGGTGCCCTCGAACTTGTCATTGACTGTGAACTTGCATTTACATGAGGCGAAGCCGGCGATGATGGTGTATTCTCACCCTCGGAATCTTCATCATCTCCAATGGCAAAAGCACTGTGCTCTTCCGGCACGTTGCTTAAACTCGGTGTCCGCACGCTGATCGGACTTCGTGAGCTGTCCATTGAGTTCGTTCTTGGTGCACGAGTCAAGGAAGCAGCTTCTTGTTGCTCTTTGCGAGCTTGGTTTTGGCGCTCGATTTCTTCTTGTCCACTTTCAAGCGTAAAGTTCCTCAAATCTTGGAAACGCTTTTTGGATCTTAGAATTGCGTACACGAGGTTTGGGTTTTTGTTGAACTGATTTTCTACGACAGCATTGAGAGCCTCAAGCACCGATTGCAGAAGAGTATGGTTTGTCTCATTTGCCAGCAAAAAGGACGGCGCTGACATGGACGCGAAGAGGTTCAGTAGTTTTGAGCTCGTGGCTCGTCCAATGTTCTCCAGATAAGGGGAGATGTTGTTGATGATGGCCAGTAATGCTGGGTAGATCGCTTCTAGCCTACCCTTCCCGCTGGTGAGAAGTGTGTAGATGGACTGCAGACAACGTTAGCCAGTGAGAAGAGATGTGGTCCAGTGAACGCACCGTTATCAGATAGTCGGCATAGGTGCCGTGGAAATTGGGAATGCGAATGCTTAGTGGTAGCGATTCCTGACCCTCAAATTGTTTGTTCAAGCTCTTGCCAAAGTTTGATTCCACGCTCATGGTCTGCAAAATAAATACACACATGCGAATTAGTCCTTGCTTCGAGGGTTCATTCTTTTGGTCTAGAGCATAGAAAAGTACTAGAATGGTGAAATCGTGTGCTCGATCAGTGTCGATTATAAAGGAGCGGAATCGTTTATTGCATTGTATGGCTTCCCAAAACAGCATCAACATTTCCGGAGCCCACGCCAAAGACTTTTGGCTCCCAGGAAGATAGGATGTGCTTGCTTGTAGCTAAAAATTGAGTTAGAAATTGTCCTCGCTACGCCGTTTGACGTCACTTACAGGCTGGTTCAATATCCGGTTCATGCCATCCACGAGAAATTGGAAGTCCTGCGGTCTGTGTAACCTTCCAAGAAAATGCCTGAAGTAGTTTTTGGGCACCACTCCATGCTGAGTTTCTGGGACTGGATACAATACCAAAACGAGCAACAGCTGAAGACAATAGGTGACGAGGAGCTGTTTGTTATCCTTGAATACCATGTGATCATATGGCACCCTCCACGAAGCAGGATTGTATTTGAGTGTTGTATTGAGGAGGGAACAAAGCATAGACAAGACAATCTGCTTGTCCGGACAAGTTGTGAGGTATGTGACAGCCCTCACGCCCTTGACTGGCAAAATGGTCGGCGTCATGTACATGGCCTTGCTACTCATGACAAGTAGTAGTCTCAAAACCTCTGTCCGATTGTTCTCGTACTCTTTCGTCGATTGGATGGGCGTATGACATCCTACGCCTGTTTGCCATATTGAATATGCCACCTTTGGTTTTCCTGGCTGTGCTCGTGGAAGTGTAAACTCGGAAAAGAACAGTAGATCGACCAAGGTATCAATCAACTCTTCTGCCAAAGGCTTTGAATCGACGTATTCTGACTCGTCGGCATTTGGAGTCTCTGCATCTGTTCCGTCGAACAAGACGTCTCCCTTGGTGGACCTACTTCTCTTGCTTCTCTTCCTCCGAGCACCCCAAAAGAACTTCTCTTCCCACGATTCCAGGTTGTCGGCCTCGTATATAAAGGGTAGGACGCGAGTGAGGACACGAATGCAGTTCAGGGCATCTTTCTCCGAGGCTATCTCTGGGTCTGGAAATGAGGGGTGGTTCCGTAGTATGCATAATCGGGAGGTGACGGCAAGTATGAGCGTTTCTAAGTTGTCCAAGTTGTTGTCCCTCGTCCGTCGAATGTCGGTAGGCGAGAAGAGGGTGAAGACATCCTCTGCTGTTTCTGGCAGCTCCCAGAACTACAATGGCACATTAGCTTGGGTGCTGTTATCACTGCGACTGTTGTGTTCGCGCGACTGATTGACATGTTCTTACACCAGTCCAATACTCGTCATCTGCGGGAATGGCCTGCTGCTCCGAGAGGCGGAAGATGCCCTGCTTGAAGACGAGTTTGGAATCCGAGGCACCCATGGTGGCGTGTGTTGTTATCGAGGGGCCGTAGACATGCCAGGTGTTCGCTGGAGGGGGTGCTGGAGGGGGTGCTGTAGGGGGTGCTGTAGGGAGTGCTGGAGGGGGTGCTGTAGGGAGTGCTGTAGGGAGTGCTATAGGGAGTGCAGCCGCACCCGCCCATTCAACCATGCCACAGCTGGGGTGCAGTGACCCGTCCCGCCGACATCACATAACATCGTGATCTATATACAGTATATAATACCTCAAGGTCGGAATTCTACCTCACCATCCCCCGTCTCTTCTCTCCCACTCAACACTCAACACTCAACACTCCACCACCGTCGTAACATTCCACTGGCATTTCTAACTTGACCAGGTGCTGGGAGCAGACAACAGAAGAGGAGGAACAACTGCGCACTTGTACCGTCCTCCACCCATCAACTGCGCATGCTTCACGCGCGTCCACCTACTCATAACAGCGCCGCCTGCTCCGTCTCTTCATCATGGCTCCCAAGCGCAAGGCTCCGGGCTCACTTGCAAACCCTCCCAAACGCCTCGCCTCTGGTGCAGCTACTCCCCAGAGCATGGCCAGTAGCGATGATGAATATGACGAGGACGAGGACATGAATATGAGTGACGATGAAGACTTTGCCGCCGCAAAGAAAATGGCACTGAAGTTCTCTGCCCAGGGTCGAGCACCCGTCCAGTCTGCGGCACAGCAACTGGCAGATCCTACATTTCAATACTTTGGCAAAAACGGCAGTCGTGATTTCAAAGACCTCGAACTAAAGCCTGACCACGCTAATCGGCCTCTATGGATCGATCCAGAGAGCAAGGGCATCATCATGGAGAGTTTTTCTGCCATGTACAAGCAAGCAGAGAATTTTCTTGTCAACGTTGCTGAGCCGCAGTCCAGAGTTTCCCGTGTACATGAATACTCCATGACCTCCAACAGTCTCTATGCCGCTGTCTCCGTAGGCCTGACCACTCAGGATATCCTCAACCGCCTAGAGTTCTTCTCCAAAACGCCACTCCCAGAGCCAGTCAAAGATTTTATCAAAAACGCTACTAAATCATATGGGAAAGCCAAGCTCGTGCTGAAGCACAATAAGTTCTTCGTCGAAAGCTCAGATCCTTTGATACTTCAAACTCTACTGCGAGACACAAAGGTCAGAGCATGTCGAGTAGACGATAGTGCAGAGCTCGAAACGTCTTTGGCTCCGAAAATGGGTGGTCTGTACATTCCCGGTACCAAATTGGCGGCTGGGGCAAAACAGGCTGTTCAGGTGCCACAGAGGCAACAAGATGAGGACAGTGATGCGGACGAGCCTGTACAGCCGCCTGAGAATACAGATGATATGATGAACATGCTCAAAGAAGATGACGATGATGATGATGAGACGGATCAAGTGCACTCGTTTGAGGTGGTGGGCACTACCATTTCCGAACTTCGAAAACGATGCCAAGAAATTGAATATCCTCTGACCGAGGAGTACGACTTTCAAGGAGATGTCGCCAATGCTACTCTGGACATCGATCTTAAACCAGCAGCACAGATTCGGCCATATCAGGAACAGGCATTGAGCAAAATGTTCGGCAATGGTCGTGCCAGAAGTGGCATTATCGTGCTACCTTGTGGAGCTGGAAAGACACTCGTTGGCATCACAGCGGCCTGTACGGTGAAAAAGGGCGCGATCGTGCTCGCCACTAGTGCCATGTCCGTAACGCAATGGCGAGCTGAATTTCTGAAATGGTCAAACATTAATCCTCAAGATATTGCCGTCTTCACAGCCGACCAGAAAGACAAGTTTAGCGGCAGCACCGGTATTATCATTACGACCTATTCCATGCTTTCCATGGATCGGAAGGGCGCAGATGGTAAGGAGCGTGTTGCCCACGACACCAAAAAGGTCCTTCAATTCATTATGGAACGCGAATGGGGCCTGATGATTCTAGATGAGGTGCACGTCGTCCCAGCAGCAATGTTCCAAAAAGTCACCTACAAGGTTAGAGCTCATTCCAAACTCGGCCTGACAGCTACTTTGCTGAGAGAAGACGATAAAATCAGCGAGCTTAATTTCCTCATCGGTCCAAAGCTCTATGAAGCTAATTGGCAGGAACTAAGCGAACAAGGCCACATCGCCAAAGTCCAATGCGCGGAGGTCTGGTGTCCGATGACCTCGGAGTTCTACCAAGAATACCTCGAGAGCAAGTATCCAAATCAGAAAATGTTACTCTTCACTATGAACCCTCGTAAATTTCAAGCCTGTCAATTTCTTATCGACTACCATGAGAAGCGCGGTGATAAAGTTATCGTCTTCAGCGACAACGTGTTCGCACTTCAAGCCTACGCCAGAAAACTCAACAAGGTCTTCATTTATGGTGGTACGCCTCAAACCGAACGCCAGCAAATTCTGGAAAATTTTCAGCACAATCCTGCTGTCAATACAATGTTCCTGTCCAAGATTGGCGACACGTCGCTCGACCTCCCCGAAGCAACTTGCCTCATTCAAATCTCCTCGCATTATGGTTCCCGACGTCAAGAAGCCCAACGTCTTGGTCGTATTCTCCGAGCGAAGAGAAGAAACGACGAGGGCTTCAACGCCTTTTTCTACAGTCTTGTCAGTAAAGATACCAATGAGATGTTTTACTCCACCAAACGCCAAGCCTTCCTCGTCGATCAGGGTTATGCATTCAAGGTCATTACACATCTCCAGGGCATTGAGAAATTACCTGACCTTGCTTTCACGACTAGTCGCGAACGGCAGGAACTTCTTCAGGCGGTTTTGCTGGAAAAAGATGATCCGGGCATGGAGAAAATCGAGGATGATATCTGGGGAAAGCAAATGAAGAGGACTGCTGGTGGTAGAGCTAAGGGTGTCGGTGTCAGGAGGACGGCTGGTACTCTGGATGATTTCTCGGGTGGACGGGGGATGATGTACGCAGAACAAAATAAGAGTAGGAATAAAGAGGTCAAGAAGAGTTCTGCTATAGCTAGTATGAAGAAGAAGGAAAAGAAGAGGAAGGAAGGGTATCTGCATATCAACGACATATGAAAAAAATTGATTCTGGTAGGTACATGAATGGGTCTTTGGACAGTATATGAGTACGCGTGTGGCCGGCAATGAGCAGGTCCCCAATTGCCTAATTGCTCAACAGGCTCCTCGGTCATCGAGCTAATAGACCTTAAACAGCAACATGTCATCCTTCGTATACAGTCTTTGAGGTACCGTGATTGAGTTCTCGTTGGTCCTGGGCTCCCCTCATACTCTGTTTCACTCCCTATACCTTCTCGAACTATCCCTCCCTCCATCCACACCACTACTCTTCCAGCTACTTGCACTACCGACCCTTTTCGTCATTAATAGATTTGAAAGAAAATTGGATAGAAATGTAGGAACGATGAAATTGGGAGAATACGAGTCAGCATTCGCAAGAATCGGCATCAAGGGGTCAAATGCGGAAGGTTGATATTACGGAAATGATTTGCGCAAAACTATTACCTAGAAAATAAAATCATCATTTTCGGAAAGACGCCGCCTCGACCTTCTTTCTTCGGTGTTATGAGTATGGAGGAATGTAGAGTCTTTTGATGTTGGCCGTGGACAGGTTTATCAATGATTGCAGGAATTCGAGGGACCTGGAGCTTTGGCAATGTTGCGCGAGGTACAGACGGATAAAATTGGGACCAAGCGGGCCGGCCGGTGAAGAGAATTAGACTTCACTGATCTAATTAGCCTGGGGATGCACAAACTTTCATAGTAAAAGACTCGAGTTTGTTCTTGAGTCTGGGTGATTGTGTTCGTGATATAAAACTGATTGCGAAAGAATTCCCTGCCTATGGGACGTTGCTTGGCAATTAGAGTCAGGAAGTGAATCGAAGCTTTGCTAACGTGTAATTACTAGACGTACCCAAAACTGCGAAAGCCTGGTTCGAGCTTGAAATCCCTAAACCGAGAGGCTTCTTTTGACCTAAGTTGGTTCTTGGCGGCGTTACACCGACTATCAAAGTGTGGTACTAGGAAGACCATTTCTCAGCGCCTGGGTTTGCAAATCTCTGGTGAATGGGAAGCTTGAACATTCGTTCATTACAATTCAACAAGGATTCATCTCCATGTTAAAATTGTTTCTATCAATAGCTGCCACAGGACATCTTTGTTGAAGTTATTCACCCTTTGTTGATCCACCATTTTCTGAGCTCTTGAACGAACTCTCTCTCCTCGTCTCCTCTCTGTGCTTCGGCTGCGGTGCACACCTCACGATCCTTCAGCGTAAGCTCTTTTCCTGCCCTAATATTCTGAGACCACGTGGGTTGATCATCGTCGGAGGACAAATTGTTCTCAACCGTGAGATTAAATTTCCAAGCACACCAAGAACTGCTTTCGTTACTTCTCATGTAAAGACCAACACCCTTCTTGGTTGGAAGAACATTGAAACTACGGAGCAAGATTGGATCGCCATCCTCAAGGGCCGGCAAGGCGGGCTTCCAAGGCCTGTATATCTTCACGCTCACTTTGTTCGGCCAAAAGTCTTCATCGGAGATGAGGAACTCAACTACATAGTCTTTTGGTCCGCTCTCTGCTCTGAGTGGTCGGGTCGAAGATTTCGCGACAACAGCAATGACGTCTGCGAGGTTGTCAGGGAATTGAGAGGCCTGTGTTGAAACCTTGGTCATCAGATTGGAGACTGGCGTGTAGTAGCCCCAAGATGTGACTAGTCCCTTGGTTTGTGAAGGCTGACCTTGGGAGAATTTAAAGCCCGAAAGTTGTGAGGATGGATAGCCTGCGTTTTTGCCCTTCAGCTCGTCTTTGAGAGACTGAGCCATCAACTTCTGATGTTTTGGAGTCGGAGACATTGAAACTCTGCTATTGACTGTGTCAAACTTGCTGGAGAGTATATCATCTTCCATATCAAATTCAACGCCTTCACTGTCAAATCTGTCTCTACGCAGTGTCTGACTCTCTGGCATAGGTTCATCCTCAAATGCCTGTGGCGGCGGAGAGAGTTGATAATGGTGCTTGAGCTTGAGCTTGCGAGGCGAGAGCGAAAGATCTAGTTTCGCAATGGACCTGAAGCTCATTTCCGAGGCAGGTTGAAACTGAAGCTTGGGTTTGCGTGGTGATAACCATGTGTCGAGATTCGAGGGTGACCCTCTGCTCGATGCCCTCATTTTTTGACTCGAATTTCCTGATTCTTCCAAAATTGATGCGCAGATTTCGTCGTGCTTGAGTCTATTCAGCGTTGCGGCTAATGCTTCAGATTCGTCCTGACTCCACTGCTCAACAGGCGCTACGTCTGTCTTAGCACGGGCCACAGCTTTTTCAAGCTTTAGGTTGAACTTCTCGTACTCTTGAAAATCCTCGTCAAAACCCTGCTGCAATGCGCATGATTGTTGATTCTTCCGTGAAAAATTTGAGGTGGTTTGCGTCAGCTTTGGCGTAGGAGGAACAGTGCCCTGGTCAACATGGGCGGGAAAGCTAGGCTGAGACTGTGTGGATTGACTGGTGTCAGGAGTGACCAAGGTACTCTCTGCTATAGACTGCTGCAGTCGTGATGTTTGCCTCCTAGAAGACTGCTGGGGGCGATGTATAACTTCACTTCTTAGGTTCGGATTCAGATCTTGGTCGTCTGGATATGCATCTGATATCATAGGAGGAGAAGAGGACATCGATTGGGCCTTCTGTTCCTCGAGACTATGTGACGGGTGATCAGTGCTCACTTTAATCTGGGTGATCGGACTTTCATGCTCATTATCTGTAGTTGTTTCCGAATCATGACCTCGACTTGATGGAGGCGCTGTTGTCACAGATCCATCAGAATGGACCATGCCCTCGAATGTATCCTGAATCATAAGTCTTGGCCTTTTGAACGTGTCTTGGGAAGATGCAAGAGCTTGTGAGGATTGGTGTTCAAGCTGAGTGGTGGGTTGACTACCACCTAGTGCTCTGCGCCGGCTTACACGAGGTGCAAAGGTGACTGCCGGGCGTTGATCGAGGAGTTTCTGTGTTTCAGGCACAGCCTGTTGCTGCTCATCTTGGGAGGGGTTCATGAATTGGTCCTCAAAGCGTTCATCCACTGCTGAGACATAGTCGTCCGTTACGTCTGCTGGTGTGCGATCTTCCATCGGTTCGTCGTCATCGTACGAGGGCTGGTAGGTATCCTTGATTTCGGTCCTTTCGAGGAGCTCATGCTTGATCGTAGGCAACGGTACTGTGCTGGGTATATTTTGGGTATCCTCCTCCGAATCACTGCCTAATTCGATCACCACAGTTTTCCTTGTCTGGGCCAGTGGGGCTGTCGAGGATGGACCACGATCATTTATAGGCGCTGACGTGTACGGCGCCAGGTTCCCGGCATAGGAAGTGTGCAAGGTAGGTACTGACGATGAAAACCGGTCTTCAGACATCAACGTTGGTACAGAGCTTGATGAAGGTGGAGAATCATTGGCACCATCGAAGGATGGGATGTATTGACTGCCAGACGGTTCTAGACCATGCATTCTCGAATCCTGATCAGGGTCATCGTCGTCCTCAGTGCCACTTGATTCCCTGGCATCATCGTCCTCATTGTAGTCGTCCAGTTCAGATTCGGAAGCTTCCTCGTCCTCTCCATTTTCTTCGGATTCTTCTTTAACATCGTCATCGATCAAATTGGTTCGGCTGACTCTAGCTTCTTCCTTGTCTCCGTCCACAGACTCCAGGTCGCTGTCGCCTCCCATCGATGAGTTGTCGTCACTATCGGATAGTAAGCTAATGACTTCCCTGGCTGATTTGCTTGGTCCTGCAGAAGTTGACAGAGGCGGTCCAAACCTGTGATCCGGCCCTATCAAAACTCCGCCTTCTTCCTCATCACTTTCCTCGTCGTCGCTGTATTCGTGTTCGACCCCTTTCTCGTCTTGACTGTACTCTCGCTCAATTTCCTCGCCACTCATGCCAGTAGACTGCCCTCGTACAGAGCCCTCTGCTTTATTTTCTTTGTCTTCTTTACCGTTCATCATACCAGATTCTTTCGTCAGAGCCATCACCTCGTCTTCCCCGTCTTCTTCACTCTTGTCATAAGCAGCGTGCTCTGATCCAACACGATCCTCCATAACACTGTCTGAGCTTTGTACCTGGAGAGCTGTGAAATTAGGTGCATCAGGAACATGCTCCACTTCCGACACATTGGCTTGAGAAGCATAACTAAATATGGGGTCTATCGGAGGCACTTCAGGGTACCGAGCGGCATCCTCATTCGCTTCGATTTTCAACATTCCAGTGCCGGGTTCAGCAATATCGGCATCAGGGATGTCACCACCAGCCATCTCTGCGCCAGCTATTTCTGCAATTACCTGGACAAACGCCGTTTGCCCCTTGTTGTGGGACATTTGTGTATGGATGAGGCCTTTATGCAGAATTGGGTCAGGCTGAATATCAACAAGAGGATAACCAGCTTCGACTTCTGCTTCGAGCATATCTTTAGGGGAAGAAGCTTCTAAAAACGAGGAATCGTTCGGCGGTTTTTCTCTGAGCAATTTACCTCCACGTATAGTCGATTCTAGATTCGCTTTTGGTACCACTTCTGGCTCGGGGGACTTGGTGTTTAAAGTAGCTGCAAGCTGCTGCTCAGGGAGCTCAAATTTCCCTTCTGCGATGTTATTGGTATCTGGAACAACAACAACTTCTGTGGAGTAGCGTCGATCAAGACCATCACTTTCAAATCCAAACCCAAACCCGAATCCTGGCAGACTTTTTCGCAAAGGGACCATGAAACCCTGTGAAGGTTGCCAGTCGGACGCACCATCGTCCACGTAAGACGTGGCCAGGTCGTCCCCGGGAAAAGGTGAAGGTAAGGGCAGAGCTGCAGATTGTTGTGGCCGCAAGTCTGGAGTCTTCGGAGATCTTGGTCGCGAAGGGGCCGCCATTGAGGCCACCAAATCGGAGTCGAAATTGGAGGTTTGTATCAAGGGCAGAGACGGTGGTGCCATGTGTAGAGTAGGGTCGATACCATCAGTAGGCCCGGAAGATCGCCCCAGGAAGGATTCGATCTCCTCCTCTTGTCGCACCTGTAATTGTCTTTGGGCTTGCTGACTGCGGAAATTCTGACGTCTTTGCAAATTTTCTGATTCGACTTCTTCAACGATGGGTGCTTCGCTGTCAAGCTCCTCTCTGCTGTTCTCTTCACGCTCGGACTGATTTCTCCCTAGTCGCTCAACACCCGAGTTTTCCCCTTGTGATTGTTGCCTCTCTTGGCTTTCTATGCCAAAAGCACTTCGCCTACGTGCTTGTCTCTCGATCTCGTCGTCGTCAACCTCGTCACTCTCAAGCAATTCTCTTGCAAGAGAGCTTGTACGCTGAAATGCTATAAATGAGCGTTCGTCGTCAGCTACCCCCAAAATCGTCCCCTTCTCAACACTCTCCAATGCCTCGATACTGTCGCTCGAAGGCAAATTGAAAAAGGAATCCTCTTCCTGTTGCAATAAAGCTGTGTTCAGCGTTTCGGAGAAACCCGGCAGGACTTCAGTTTCAAAAGCCATCGGTTCGCCTACGCCTTCGTTGTTGCTCGCAAACGTTGAGTCACGGAAGACAGAAAAAGATTGCCGCAGCGGCGATTCGTAACTTCGATCACGTCTCATTCGATCAAAAACCGCCGACGCCTGAACGCCTTCCATGTCCGTGTCCTCCTCAGTATCACAGTAGAACTGGTCCATCAGCTCTTGGTTGTGTTGGGCCCTCAGTTCGTGCGTATAGTCCTCAGTTGATCGTGCTGCTATCGATGACGGCTCAAAAACTGGCGGTTGTGATTCTTTAATAGGGGTGCTCCTTTGGGACGGCTTGCTGGGGGAGAGCAATTCCTCGTCTTGGATCCAGTCTGTAGTTCTATTCTCTTTGGTGGGCGAGGGTACGTCACCCTCGACTTTCCATCGTGCCTCAACTCCCCACGAATGCCTCGCTTTCTTGCGTTCTGGTTCCCCTTCTCTTCTTACAAAAGGATCGTACGGGGAATCCACCAGTGCGCCCCCAGAGACACGCGCTCGTTTGTGAAAAGCCGAACTTGCTGGTGTGGAGAGGTCGTTTAGTTCTGAAAGTCTAGGATTGGCATAGGCGAAGTGGCGACCAGTGGGAGTGGAAGGATGGGGCGATCGGCTGCGTTCGGAGACAATGTCGTCCTCTACATGAATATTCGCGAGTTCCTGGCCATCGCGGAGAATCTAGCGAGGATTCATGATCAGCAATTGATTCCCGCGAGTTCAATGTCCTACTGGACGCACCTGACACACAAGCTTCCGCTTGAACAGTAGCTCTGTATCTACACTCCTCCCGGGCGTGGTGATTCCGGGATCAGCATCAAGCCATTGTACACCCTCCAAATGCAAATTTATCTCGTCACCACTTGCTATCCTTGCACGCGCCAAAACAGCAGCGCTTGCGCCTTGGAATCGCACAAGAACTTGTCCTTTCTTATTTCGCAATCTGAAGTCGGGTTCTGCGAGTAGAAGGGCAAAGCTTTGCGTGGAGGAACTGTAGGGCCATATGAGAGTGACGATTGCGTTGATACATCGGGTCTCGGGGTACAGCAGCGACCGGCCGAGGCGAGAAATTGCGATTGTCTCCATGGTTTGGCGCAGATGTCGTCTGTCTTGTCAAGGGAAGGCAGCTTTCCCCGAATTGGGGTTCTTGATATGGTGCCGTCACCGAGCTTGTTGCGTGTTGAAGTGGTCCATTGGGGAGCGGACAGGGTGATGGAGGGGGCCTTTGCTGTTTCGAAATAGTTCGGCGAGGAAGACGCGACTAGAGCCGCGATCAGTTGTTCTTAGGCTTGGTTGGGCTTTGTTGGTGTTGAGGATCGCGATCGCGGATGCTGGTCACGTTTTTCGGGCCCGAGACTCGAGTCGTGAATTCAGGCTCCCAGCACGGACCTGAGTCGGGCTTCCAAAGAGAACTTACTGGAAGACGTTCGCAACTGAACCAACAAACTCTGCCCGAATAACGACACGTAAGGTTCATCCATAGGGAGCCGTACCTAGGATCCTGCTATCCATAGCGACGTTGTCGACTCGTATCCCCGGACAGCATGCTCCCCGCACGACATGCAGCCCTCTGGCACGTCCTACTGGTACAGAATTGACCACAGACCAACCATAAATCTCGTTAGGCCTCAATACTATGGCCCAAGGACCGCAATCGGCAGCACAGCGATCACATCAAAGCACGTCAGAGATGGAAGCTTCTTTGGATTTCAGACATGGGAACCTGCTATGGATTTCAGACACGGGAACCTGCTATGGATTTCAGACACGGGAACCTGCTATGGATTTCAGACACGGGAACCTGCTATGGATTTCAGACACGGGAACCTGCTATGGATTTCAGACACGGGAACCTGCTATGGATTTCAGACATGGGAACCTGCTATGGATTTCAGACATGGGAACCTGCTAGCCAAATCACGACGCTTCTATCCAGGTATTGCCTTCTTCATGGCTCATGATAACAGCTTTATAACAACAGCATGGTAAAGTTTTAAACAAGGACCGAGGCAATCTCCTTGGCCTTCTCCTCATCAAGACCCTCAACTTTCTTCAGCTCCTTTCCGTTCTTGTACACGACGACAGTTGGGGTGCTCTTGATGTCGAAGAAGTTCTTGGCGGTGGGGTAGGCGTCAACGTCGACCTTGAAAGCCTTGGTGTTGTGCTCGTATTTCTTGCCAGCGCTGTCGTTGATTAGACGATGGTTGTTTGAGTTGGGACCCTGTGAAAGAACTCACGCCTCAGCCTTTTCTGAGACCTCGCCGGAGTAGGCGTAGATAAGAACGTACTTGTCCTCAGTGGCGAGGGCAGCGTCAAAGTCGGCCTTGCTTTGGGAATGTTAGCTTCGAATCCATCATGGATATAGCGGTGAACCTGCCTCTTAAGATCTTGGTGGGAGGCCATATTGGGTGGTGGAAGCGGTAGTTGAGAAGCTTGATTGTGGTAAGATCGTAGGTGAGAAGTCTGAATATTGTTTGATGAAGAAACATGCCAAAAAGCAGCAACCTCCACCTCTTTATAGCCCCCGAGCCTTCTCAGCCCAAGCTGCCCAACAACGCTTCCCCTCCACCCACCGCTCCTCTGCATGGCCGCGCTCTAAGACAATGTCGATCAGGTCCTATCTCACTTAATCCTGGGCCGGGACAGGAAGACACACATTAGCCCTGCGTGATATATCCATCACTTACATAGACCAATGGATTCCATGACCACGATTGACCCCTCAACTCGCGCCGTCTCCCGCCACTAATGGTGGGATTGTTGTGAAAATGGAGAGCCGAGGATCCCGACATGGCCTTCTCATAAAAGCGCTTCGTGCATCAGGCATTGGCAGCTTTCATCAACAAGCAGGAAGAAGACCATGTAGTATGTACCCGGAACTGGTTTTCTCGAAGAGGTTGATGATCTAGGTCCGGTCACGGTCACGGTCTTACAGATTTGTGAACATCTAGATCCACAGCAGTAGAACTAACCGAAGCGCCTTTCGCTTGGTCTCTCTTCACGTAGCTTGGAAGATTTCCTGATTACCCACGCCACTTCAAGTATGGACAGAAAATCTACAATATTCCTGAGTCTTCATGGCAACAAGGCACAAAATTTGCCCTCTTCACCGCTCCAGTCAGACCCTTTCATCAGACGGTCAAAGTTCTGATTACAGGCGGCGGAACTGAAAGCTGCAATCAATATTTCGCCAATCTTAACCACCAAAGGGCGAAAGAGGGTGATATGAGTTTGCTGCATGTGTAGGAGTGAACAAAGATGTGAGATCGGTGTGTAATGTCCAGGAACGAAAATCACAGACCCTCACTTATCTAATCGTCTAATAGCAGTCACTTGAGCAACACTGTACAAAAGGATTTTTTTGGGGGGATGCATGAACTACAGGCCAAGCGTGTCGTCTCCTTGAACCTACGCATGTTGAACGAGACTGGTGTTTTGTGGGAAGAGAGTATGTTATGATATGTAAAGCTGCTCATATCAGTTAAAAAGTAATAACTGGTCAAAACCATGTAAAGCTTGTCCTATGCCTAGCCGATCCGGGTATACCATATCAATAAACGCCTACACACCTAGTCCTTCCCTGATCGAAGCCTAGAATCCTTGTCTCTATCTTCCTTGAGGCCGCGGTTGTTGGTGTCTGCAATTTTTTTCATTTCGCCTTTGAGGGGTTCTTGAGCCGGTCCTCGAGCTGTCCCTTGAGACGGTCCTTGAGCTGTCGCTTGTTGAGACTCTTCTTGAGCTGTCGTTTGAGTTGGTCCTTGAGTTGTTGCTTGAGTTGTTGCTTGAGTCGTCGCTTGAGTTGTCGCTTGAGTTGTCGATTGAGTTGTCGCTTGAGTTGTCGATTGAGCTGTCGCTTGAGTTGTCGCTTGAGTTGATCCTTGGGTTATCGCTTGAGCTGGTCCTTGAGTTGGTCCTTGAGTTGTCGCCTGAGCCGATGGCTGGATTTGAACTTCAACTTGACCTTGAGCTCCTGATGGGTCTACCTGTACCACTATCAACGATAGATTATAGAAAGATGAGCTTATTACGAGGTCTCCACCTCTCCCATTGTAACCGTCTTCTTTGGCGGCACGTTGACGAGAGCGCGACCTGGGCGGACAATTTGTAGTTGATTATCTTCGCCAGCAGCTAGCATAACCCATGGCTTGTTAGGGTTCCAGTCAAACTCGGTGACGCGGTTCGTGAAGCCGCCGTGCATGAATAGACTGAGGGTAATTGTTGTCAGCATGATTCAATTGCGAGATGTTCACAGCGAGGTAAGTTCTTGGCGGAATGTGCGCTGGGGGGTAGCTGGATGGGGAAACTCACAGTTCCGGCGGGCCCTCTTCGGCTTCCTCTTCCGACTGCTCTTCTCCTACTCGCGAAAGGTCATACATGTTGATCCGACGATCATAACTGCCGCTAGTGAGAATGGCGGGCTCTTGTGGATGCCATGAAAGCTGGATGACAGCATCTGCGTGCGCCTCGATACCGTGAACCTTTTTGTCTAGACATCTCAGATCCCATATCGCTATATTCTTGTCGGCGGATCCAGTAGCGACAATATATTCCCATTTGGGGTGGATTGCGACACAATTTACGGCATCGGTGTGAGCCACCTTCTTCATCAAAGCCTCCCTTCCGTCGGATTTACGTGGATCGCAAATGGCGAAGGAGAGATCATCCGATGCCGTAGCAAACCAAGCGTGGTGTTGTGGGTGATGCTGAACGTCGTTGACAACACCACTATGGTGGGTCCAGGTTGACAAACTCTGTAGAACGTTGTCGTCTGAAACCTTACTGTTGACGTCCCACAGCTTCACTGTGCCGTCCTCGCTTGCAGTGGCGAGCTGGCCTTGTGTGAGTGCGTTCCAACTTAGTCCAAATCCTTCACTCTTGTGCTCCGGGAGCTTAAGCTCGGGTCGAATAGTAGAGTCCTTTGGTCTCATCGGATGCTTTGTACGATCCCAGACGAGGACGCCGTCCTCTGGGGACCATGTGGCGATAATATCTGGGTTCTGAGGCATATATCTTGCCTTGTTGATCTCACCCGGGTGCAGAATCTCGTGGCAGACGTCCCAGCCGAACTTGTCCTTGCCGCTACCGCTACCGTGTCCGCCTATCTCGTTTGACTGCTCGCTCCATTGCTTTATGTCGATTTTGCTCAGATCGGGGATTTGGACCTTTGCGATTTGGAGCGTGTTCTGCTCCTGGCCTGAAGTATTTGTGCCAATTAGCAGACGGTGCTCCTGCTTTCCATCGAGCTCTTTGACGTCTGGGAACCATTGGGCAGTTAGGGTGGGCCACTTCAAGGCGCGGGCGTAGAGCATGTCGTAGAGGAAGGGTACGTTCTTCTTCCATATCTTGTATTCCTCGTTGATAACCTTCTGGTCGGCGATGGCGGTCGCATCATCTCCACTGGCATTCTGGTCGTCTGCAGTCATCAGTATAGACAGCTTACTTGGTAGAATAATCATATACGCACCCAATTCAGCATCTGCCATGATTTCGTGTATGTGCGGCTGGTGTTGAAGTCAGTGTGGTCGCGGTCGTGGTTCTAATGTGCAGTTGTGCAGGTGGTGAGAAAGTTGGAGCTCGGTGAACCGTGGAAGTTGTGAGGCGAGGTCCCGTCGCGTCTGGAAAGTCGCGTTTGGTTCGAGAAATAATGCCTGCAGAGCTCCAAAGTGGCCTTTCGGTGCAGGGCTCTCCAACCGAAATCAATGGCCACTGTTGTTTGGTTACCGGTGTTTTGAGGTTGTCAGGAATTCTTGGATATAGGTACCGATCATAGGTACCGATCGTAGGTACCGATCATAGGAGGTAGGCATAAGTATGCTATGATGCCAGTTGCCGGTTGCCAGTTGCCAGTGCCTCCTACAGGCGGGGGGCGGACGGGGCATGCCCACGAAAAGTGGCGGGTAGCCCCCAACATCCTACAGGCGGGGGCGGACGGGGCACGCCCACGAAAAGTGGCGGGTAGCCCCCAACATCCTACAGGCGGGGCGGACGGGGCATGCCCACGAAAAGTGGCGGGTAGCCCCCAACATCCTACAGGCGGGGCGGACGGGGCATGCCCACGAAAAGTAGCGGGTCATCCCCAACATCCTTGGCACTGTGCGGAGTGTTTATCAGGCTTGCCCCCCCACCGAAATCAACGACTTCGAGGACTCCGCGTCGGAATCGAATCACTACATACACGAGCTGCGCTCAATCGCGTAATACGATATAATCTCTCTCTGCCGTCTCCACGAACCCAGAAAGGTATGCAAACAGTCCCACGCCCCTCCAGCAGCGAGTGTGACAAGCTAGGTACCCAAATGCTCTTCAAGAAGAACGAGGTCAACACCAAAGGCCTCCAAAGTCACTTTCCATATTTGCTCCGTGCTGAAGTGAGCTTGAGCGTACCACACTGACCGGGCTGAATAGTACTCCAACCGCCACCACCCACCGAAATCCACACTCAAACACATAGCCACCATGGGTGTCCCAAAGTTTTTTCGATGGATGTCCGAACGCTATCCGGCAATCTCCCAGCTCATTGCAGAGAACCGCATACCAGAGTTCGACAATTTATACCTCGACATGAACGGCATCATTCACAACTGCACACACAATGATTCGGATTCAGTCACGCATCGAATGAGCGAGGACCAGATGTTCATCGCCATCTTCAACTACATCGAGCATTTGTTTGGCAAAATCAAGCCACAGAAGCTGTTCTTTATGGCTATCGATGGTGTTGCGCCTCGCGCTAAGATGAACCAGCAGCGCGCTCGTCGCTTTCGAACCGCTCTGGACGTCGAAAAGGCCCGTGAAAAGGCCATACAAGAGGGGGTCGAGATGCCGAAAGAAGATGCCTTTGACAGCAATTGTATCACCCCTGGTACACAGTTCATGGCCCGTCTTACCAAACATCTCAAATATTTCGTCAACAAGAAAGTGTCCGAGGACGTAGAATGGCAGGGCGTGGAAATCGTCTTGTCTGGACACGAGGTCCCAGGAGAGGGAGAACACAAAATCATGGAATACATCAGGCAGGCTAAAGCCCAGCATGACTACGACCCCAATCGTCGCCACTGTCTTTACGGTTTGGATGCCGATCTCATCATGTTGGGATTGCTCAGTCATGACCCTCACTTCTGTCTGCTCCGCGAGGAGGTCGTCTTTGGACGTAGCAAGGGCAAGTCTAAGGAGTTGGAACACCAGAATTTCTATCTAATGCATCTCTGCATTGTTCGAGAATATCTGGAGCTGGAATTCCAGGAATTGAAAGAGCCGGGCACGCTTGACTTTTCATTTGACATGGAACGTGTTATAGATGATTTCATTCTTATGGCGTTCTTTGTTGGAAACGATTTCTTGCCAAATCTTCCGCATTTACACATCAACGAGGGCGCTCTCGCCCTCATGTTCAATGTCTACAAAACCACACTGCCCAGGGCGAAAGGCTACATCAATGAAGGTGGTGTGATCAACATGGAACGCTTGGCTTTGCTGCTGGACGAATTGTCGCATGTCGAGTTCCGATTCTTTGAGGCTGAAAACGCCGACGCTGCTTGGTTCAAGGGAAAGCGCTTGGAACGTGAGGATGTCATGGAAAAGACAAAACGTAAGGGACAGCTTGTCATCACTACGGATCAGAGCAAAATTTTCAATAAGGTTGGAAAGTGGGTCACGAGCAAGCCGAAATCTGGAGAAGCAGCTCCGTACGACCTGCCGATGTCATTGCCAGCGCGCGACAGAAAGTTCGTGGAAGATCTTGCCGACAGTCTGAATGTACAGTGGAAATCTGTGCAAGACGACGAGGGCAACCGTTACATGCAGCTGTCATTCCCGCCAGCTCTTGAGTTCGATGACGATGACAGCGAGGAGGAAGACGAGGATCCGGAGGCCCAGCTGGCTCTAGATCGAGTGATCAAACGATACCAGACGGCGAAGATTGTTGACATGAACGCGGATGAAGCTCAGGCTGCTATGGACAAGAAGTACGACGAGAAGTTCAATGCGTGGAAGAGCAAGCATTACGAAGACAAGTTTGGCTGGGGCTTGGAGAATGAGGCAGAATTAACCAAGTTGGCCGAAAATTATGTTCAAGGTCTACAATGGGTCCTTTACTACTATTACCAGGGAGTTGCATCATGGCCATGGTACTACCAGTACCACTACTCACCCTTCATCTCAGACGTCAAGAAGGGATTAAAGGCAGACATCAACTTCAAGCTTGGACAACCTTTCCGTCCATTCCAGCAACTGATGGGTGTCCTTCCAGATCGTAGTAAATCGATTGTCCCTAAAGCTTACTGGCCTCTTATGACGGATCCGAGCTCGCCAATCATCGACTTTTATCCACGAGACTTCGAGTTGGACATGAACGGCAAGAAGCAGGAGTGGGAAGCAGTCGTAAAGATTCCATTTATTGAAGAAGATAGGCTGCTGCAAGCCATGGCTACCAAGGATGGCCAGTTATCCGAGGACGAGGTTCACCGCAACTCTTTTGGCGCATCGTTAAAATTCACCTACCAACAGAATGTCGACTTCATCTATCCATCATCCTTGCCCGGCTTTTTTCCAGAGCTGGAACACTGCCACTGTGTCGAGAACATATATGAGCTCCCGGTCATGGACGGCCTCGAATATTTCATCGGTCTTATGCCAGGTGCACAATTAGGCACCGAAGCTCTCGCTGGTTTCCCAAGCTTGAAGACATTGCCATTCTCTGGACAGCTCGACTTTCACGGAGTTAATATCTTCCAATCAGATTCGCGGAATGAGAGCATGGTGGTGACGCTGACCGATTCCGAAACCCGTGCGACTCCACAGGTCGCAAAATCCAAGCTCGGCAAAGCTGTTTATGTTGGCTACCCATTTTTGCAAGAAGCGAAGATCGTTCGCGTATCGGACGAGCTCTTCAGCTATGTTCTTGCACAAGATGGTTCAGGTCGAATCGATCAGTTCGAGCATGATACACGAGGCATTGAAAATTTCAAGCGCAAAGCCGATCGCGTCGAAAGCACATATAGCAAAAAGCTTGGTATGGTCGTTGGTTCTGTTGAAGCTCTCGTGCATGTCGATATGCTCAAGGGTCTGAAGAAAACAGATGACGGCGCAACCATCAAGGAATACGGCGAGATTCCAGGCACTGAAACAGACTACGCTCCCCAAATCGTTGTGGACGAGGTTCACAGTCAAGATCAACGCTTCATCGAGAAAGCCTCTGTGCCGGTTGAAGAAGAATTCCCTGTCGGTTGCAAAGCGTTTTTCCTCGGCGATTACGCGTACGGACGTCCATGTGAAGTCATTGGCCACGAAAATGGAAAGATGAACTTGTGGGTTTCGGTACTAGCAAAGAAAGAGCCCGACTTTGGTCTCCTCGCCGTGCGGAACGCGGACCAAGCAGTTAGATGGACCCCATCATATGCTGTCGCTCGACAATTACAAATGAATCCGCTTGCGTTGAGCAAGATCACTTCGTCGCTTACTGTCGAATCCAGTGGTCTCAAACTTAACCTTGGGTTGAACCTCAAATTTGAGGCCAAGGGACTAAAGGTGCTGGGATATTCTCGGAAGGGTCCAACTGGTTGGGAGTATAGTCCCAAAGCTATCGACCTTATGGTACAATATATGACCAAGTTTCCAGAATTCATCGCCGGCATTAGCATGAATCCGAAAGGCAACATTTACGAGGACACCATGTTCTACGAGGAGAAGATCGCCAAGACCAAGGTCAAAGAGATTGGCGCATGGCTCAAGTCTGTCGAGTCCAAGGGATTCGAAAAGGTCCCACTCGACGCTGAACAGCTCGATTCTGACGCTGTTGGTGCTATTCAGCAGTTGGCCGAGCAGAATATGGCCATATCGCAGGCAACCCCAAAGACCGTCAAGAGCGTTCCACGTAATGCTCTCCTCAACCCTCCAGACGCGGAGACTCGCATCAGTGGACAGCGGTTCAGCCTTGGAGATCGGGTCGTCTATGTCCTCAGTTCAGGACGTGTTCCGATTGCTCAGCGCGGAACTGTTGTTGGATTGACGCGTACTTCAAGACAAACTTTACTGGACATCGTTTTTGACTCATCTTTCATGTCTGGTACTTCACTCGGCCAGCGCTGCCAGCCATTCTTTGGTTCCACAGTTCCATCCGACGCAGTCCTCAACATCACCAATAAGCAATTTGTTGCTGGGTCGCAGGCTTCCAAGGCCAAGGCACCTGTTCAGCACTCTCAACCCCTCGGCTATCGTGGATATGGCGCACCAAACGGTCCAGGTCAGCTTCGCCCTGCTGGTGCACCTCAGCAGCCGGCATGGACGTCTCGCGAGCATGCAGGCGGCTATGGCAACCAGGATAAGCAAAAGTAGGTCCTCATGCTAATAGAGCCTTTCGAGACATGCTAATCTTCTCTCAGCGGCTTCGGTCAACAACACCTGCCATTCCACAATGGCCCACCATCTGGTCGTGGCCGTGGCCGTGCAGGCTACGCCAATGTCAACATCACTAACGGTGCCCAAACAGGCTTCGCTCCACGAGGAAGAGGCGGAGGTCCCGCTCCGTTTCGCGGTCGAGGACGTGGTGGCTTCCAACAGGGTGGTTTTGAGAATAGCGGTGGACAACCAGCACAGCAATCTTACAATGCTGTCCCACCCCCTGCCAATTTAAATGCGCCTCGAGGAGGTCGCGGAGGTCGCGGAGGTCGAGGTGGACCACGCGGCCGTGGGGGTCGAGGCGGAAGCGAGAATGTTGCTGCTACACCTGCGGCTTCTGCGCCACCAGCTTGAACCCAGCAAGTAGCGAGGAGACCTGGTTACAAAACCAGACACAGAGAGGGAATGAAGAAGTCAAACTTTTGGTGCGAAGTGAGACTGTAACTCACCAGCCTTACCATCTGACCATCCCATCGACGATACATTTAATCTAGAGTCTTCTGAGTCGAGATCAATATCGAGAGTTTGATGACTAGCCAATTTTCAGGAATTGCCAGAGATGCATCGACGTACTGCTTGTATTGCTGAAAAGGCAAGTTTGATATTCGTTAGTCGGATGTGTGCATGTGATGCTGAACTGTGAAGCCCTAGAATTTGATGCTGACTCGATGCCCTGAGTGACCCCGATCAACTTGACATGAGGATTTGGAAGGAATCTTTACAACAAACTTTCGCGTACGAGGTCTACTTTTTGGCAGTTACTTATGGATCTGATTCGAGGCTGCTTACATTTTCGCGATACCTTTGCGATTATCGTCCAAATAAGTTGACTTTGACCACTTTCTCTTCCTTCTCCAAGCGTGCCAGCATCATTCTTGTCCTCGATATCTTGTCTTTACCATCTTCATAATCACTTGTTTCCCGCAGTAGCCATAGCAATGCTTCTTCAAACCTTCCTCCTCGTCTTATCGCTTGCTTGCATAACCTCAGCATCTCCCCTTTACCTCGGCACCCACCAACGCTATCCTCATATTGTTCAGATATTACCATCCAGATCCCGCGCTATCCATCCGCTCACAATTCGTAAATATGCGCAGCATTCAGCAGCAAGTTCGGAAAGTTGCTTCTCCACGACTGATTCGAGCGGCCTGGCTAGCACAGTGGGTGCGCTTCAAGGACCGAGGAAGGGTGGGAATGAGTATACGAGTACGGATGGAAGGGGCGGGTTTCCTCGGAGTGATAGTGGGAATGGCAGAGTTTGGACTTATGCTTGGCAGCCGCTTGGTGGACGATGACAGGGTAGGAGGGAATAAAGAATGGACTGGTGGTTCGGAAGGTAATAAGGTTTCCTCGGAACTGTCTAGCATGAAATTGATATCGCCAATTTTCTGGCGATTTCAATACAGTGCCCTGCCCGCTAGAGAAGTTGGCATCCTCTTGTCCCCCATGCATATCCAATATGTATATTCTCTCGCTTTTTCACACATGCTCTCTTCTGATATGGGCAAGAACCTATCACAGACACAAGGTGAGATGACGACCTGAAATAGCTTCTCTCTAATACACAAAAACAATCTCAATTGTTGAGAGATCCTGTGTTGCATAAGGCTAGAAGGTTGCTTTGAAGCAGCTTTAGGAACGCTATCTTTGTGACATTTACTTACTAATGAGCGGGTTGGGTGCTTCGCAATACCTGTGAACTTTTCACGGACCCTCTTTCCAGCATCTTTTGGTTTGAACTCGACAAAGTTCGACTTCCTGAAAAGCCGAGAGCACTCTGAAAGCCTCCCTATATGTTGTCAAGTCTTTTGATCTGAGTATACTCGACAGAGCTCGAGAAGGGACCATCATGTTCCTGATCTTAGTCAACGAATTGTCTTGAAATCGGGCAATAATCGTTTGATAAAAAGAAACAGAAAACATTTTTGGGCACGAGAAATTTTGACGAACTTTGTGAAGAATGGTTCTTGCTCACACCTTCACCGACACGAAAGCTTTTAAAGAATTTCAAAAGAATTTGTATCCTATTCATACAACTTGGAAGTATTCTATGACGTGGGAAGCATCCCGGAGTCTACGTTTTGACCCTCCAAAATAGCCCCCCTCCCAAAAATATAAAAAAATATATAAAATTTATACTTCCTCACCCTCACCCTCACAACCTTGGACCAAAAAGACCTGAAGAAATGCATGGACCGAGAATCGAACTCGGGGCCCGTGCATGTTGTAAGTGATGACAAGCACGGATTTTCTACATGCTCATTATAATTTCGTCATCGGAGGTATGGAAGAGGCTTTACTAACATCACTAAACTAGGTAGTACCAAGTCAATGGTGGTTGTTGGGGAGGATCCATGAAGCAGATTACACCCCCACGCCGTTTAATGGTTTACACATTTGATGGCAGTTGAATATTGATTGTATAATTTAATGAAGAATTTTTTCCCAAGCTTGTCAATCCTGACAGTCGAAACAGATCCATACGCCAGCCTCATTTGAAAGCCAGATCTAAGCTCTATCCTTCTGGCCATTCTGTGGAAATGAAGCCAAGAAAACCTCAGCGCCGATCCAATGCAAGATTACACACCCGCTAACCGCACTACAAAAACAGATCCATGGTGAATAATTAATCCTTTACTCACGGCTTTGAACCAAACCAATGTGATATGCGACGAGAAGTACGTTGACTAGCCGAGGCGGGGAAATTGCTTTGCACTTTCTTTCGATTCCTCAGAATGAAGCATATTGCAATCAGAACCCCGATGAAGCTGAGTGCAACAGCAAAGAACCACGGACCTCGAAACGATTCGACGCGAATTTCAGCGAGACCTGGCGGATTCGCGGTCAAGAGAGGAAGTTCTGATAGCGGAACTCGATGATCGCGACCGCGTCGATCCATCGCGTTCTCGAAGGACTTTCGGTGGATTGAACCTGCCAACCCCAGGCCGCAACTGATACAGTAATTGACCATTGTACTGACGAGACTTGCGGCAATGCCCTGCTTCTCTTTGGGAAGGGCGGAGCTGAGAAGGATTGTTGCTGCTGGGAAGGAGAGATTCATTGCACCAGGCATAATGATGATACTAAGGAAGGTTTGGATCCAGTAGGATTGGTGTAGTGGAACGAGAGCGAGAAGAAGAGAGCCGATAAGGAAGTTGATCATGGCAATGAGCATGACGTATGCTACACCGAGTTTTTTGACCAGCCAGACCGTCGAGAGGGCGAAGAAGATGCCAGTAAGAGCGACCGGCGAGGTCTCGGCACAGGTAAGGAGGGCACTGTGTCCGCGAACTTGTTCAAGAAATAGGTATAGGTAGTAGGCCCAGATACCGTGAGAACCCCATCCGGCTGCGATACATCCCAGAGCGAAGTAGGCCTCGGAGCCTAGGCCACGAAGAGGCACCAGAGGGTAGTCGGCGAAGTTCAGTTCGATGACCACAAACGCAGAAATGCATGCAAACCCCAGAAGCAATGTGGTGTGTATGTACCACGTCGCCCACCCATCTAGCGGGGCTTGATTGAGGGCGAAGTTGATCAGAATGAGTCCACTGACTCCAGTGAGACATCCCCAATAGTCGAATGTGGGCGGGCATCTTCCCGGAGCCAGAGAGTGAAATATCTGGCCAGGAAGGACGATGATTGACAGCGCACCAACAACCACACAGACTATAGCGAGAATCCAGAAGGACCAAGGCCACCAGAGGAGGTCTGCGATCAAAGCGGTAAAGACTGCTCCTGCAGTGGCACCAAGGGGACCTGCAGCTCCGAAGCATGCGAATGCGGTGTTCCTCTGAAAGCCAACTGGGAAGTTCATGCCCAGTAGTGCAATTGCATTTGGTACAAGTAAAGCTGGGCCGATTCCTTGCAAAGCACGACATATGCTGAAGAGGATGATATCCTGCGATTTGTAGCTGAAGCCAGTAATCACGGAGAGCACGGCAAACCACAACCAGCCAACAACAAATACTGTTTTATGGCCATACATATCGCCGAGTCTACCTATGTCGATTAGTTAGTGAGGGTCTTTATCAAGAAAGTTTTCGGGTCACGATGAAAAGGTCTGGTCAGTCTTCTCTTGCTAGAGTGGATTGAAATTGAATGTTGCGTGGCTGTGGTACTAGGTGCGATGGGAGGCCAAGTATCTTGAATAGGGAGCATGAAATATGGCGCTTACCTGCAGGCAGAATGAAGGTACCGACCGTCATTGAGTATGCAGCAGAAAACCAGGACAAGGTTCCATAATCTCGTATCTGGAAGTAATCGGCCAGAACCATCACAGGTGCGACTGTCTGGTTCATCCCGCCGAGGTTCAAGAATTGAGCGGAACAAGCCACCAGCACCAAAGCGATCTTTCTGAGGAGTGACATGGAGAGCACGCTGCTTGGATCTTCGAGACTCAACGGAATAGCTGGTTTCGGCAAGGAGAAAACTGATATGGATTTTTCATCGCTCGGCGATGGCTTCAGGCTTGATGAAGTATGATGGATGAGGCATGTTGTAGTGTTGTTTTTCTCCTTTTCTGCATCGTCATTTCCCACAAAGGAGCGTATACTTGGCTCGGCAGATTTGTCTACAGTGGTTGGAGCCAATGTCCAGCAAGAGTCGGCAGCAGACCGCTCGCTCACTTTTCTCTGCTCTTGGGCTTCTGAAGTCATGGATGGATTTTGCTGATCCATTATGGGTTGAGGAAGTGGTGATGGCGGCTCTGATTGGCGAGAAGAGACGGTGTTGACCTTGATGTCCATGTTAAAGTGGAATGATCGAAGGAGGAAGAAGCATTGGAGAAGCAAGGCTGGGAAGAAGCGTATTTTATTTACAAGTCCCAAGTCGCATATCAGAAGCCAATTGATCGCCCTGCATATTACCTTGCCCGGTTATCTCTTCTGCTAGGCACAGTAGCTCAGACGTCCGAAGTGTCAATCGAAGTCTGATTCGACGTCGACGCCAAGCGCAGAGATAGCTGGTGTTGGGCATGGTGTGGTCAGCAGTCTGCAGTCTGCAGACAGCCACTTGAAGGTGGAAGGCTAGAGCATGGTGCCGTGGTGCGTGCCGTGGTGCCCAGTACGGTGGTGGTGTCCAGAGGATGGACGGATGGATGTGTTTCTTGGCCAGTCGTGGTCGTGCTAGGTATGAGATTCTGATCATCTCGGCCTCTAACCATCTTCGTCGCTAGTGGGCAACGGCATATTGGGGTGGCCAATAGAATCGGTGGCATTGGATGCGATGATCCATTTCAGGTCTAGTGAAGAGCAGGCTTCCGTCTGGGAAACTCCATTCACGTGATGGGTTTATAATCACCGTCTACCCCATATGTACTCGTCACTATGTATCCTGTATGTAGATAAGTATGTAGATAAGTCCCCCATATGCTGTCAGCATCGGTAATGCAATGGGCAATGGAAAGTCTCAGGCTTGCAGGCGGTGGCCCTAGAACTAAGTACTACTAGTCACGGTCACGGTACCTCGGTAAGTGCAGCGCGTCGCTGAATAATACATACCGGTTAGGTAGATACTAGTACTTCCTTATTCCCGACACCTACATTCATCCAATTCCACCACTGCAGGCACTGCCGAAGGTAGACTTTCAAGTTGGTACCTTAGTCACGTGGAGCATCTCCATAATCTCAAGTAAGTAGCTAATGAATCTGATTATCAATATTATCTCATCTATTGGTTACGGAAACATCGACTACCGAATACCCATACGCCCTTTTGCTGCAGTTGCCTCAGGTTCCCATTCTCTTACTGCAAAATGCCTCAGGCTGCCATTCGCCTATTCTACTCTTAACCAACCAACCAGAACCAGAACCATCTTACCTACCTACCACCTACCTACCACCTACCTACCACCTACCACCTACCACCTACCACCTACCACCTACCACCTACCACCTACCACCTACCACCTACGACCTCTCGACATATTTGGCTGCCAACTTGCTCCGAGCCACCTAAATGCATCAATTAGCCACCACTCGGTCAAACACAACCAGACTGTCAAGCCTCGCTTACCATGCTTCGGAACCTTTTCCCATATATGTATGCCGGAATCGTGAACAGGGAGATCCCAATGTTGATTCCCGCGCACGTATTCATCACTGATCTTGCCCCCACCGCTTGGTACCATCCTGCCACTTTCGACGACACTACGAGCAGCGCCACTGCCTTCGTAAACATGATGGTAACAAGCGCCTGATTCATATCTTCAACATCATCAGCTTTCATTTGGACCCACAGAAAATGACTGGTAGCTGACTTACCTTGTGGATAGCAGTCCAGAATGTAGCTCACAGCTGCTTGCGTGCCGAACGGACTGGATACCGACTGCAACACGCCCCAGAATAAGATCCATGCCACTGATTGTCGGTGTTCAGCTGCGAGACCAAATCCTACAAACGACGCCGTACTGACTGGTACCGCGATGACCATGAGCGTTAGACGGAATTCTGGCTCAAATATGCCGTTGTTCTTCTTCGTCATGAATTTGGCAAGCCAGTCCGAGAGGATTCCCGCCGTTGGCGCAAAGATCAACGCTGCAATCATGTGTGGGATCTTGGTCAGTCCAACTTGAGCAGGATTGAGGTTGTACGGTTTGTGGGTGAGAACCTGTAAAGACACCAGTACTTCAGCTACACCAAGAGTTAGTCTCTGATCCTGCATGCCTTGGGAGAAACATCATACCAATCAGCCAGAGAAAAAACGTTCCGTGCACAATGGTGGAGAACAGTATGGCTGGATAAGCGATGAGTGGGATGGGTTTCCACACTCCTCTCCAATACGGCTTGTCCACTATTCGTCCTCGGAAAAGCCGAAGTCTGCTGCGATACGACTCCCGACCAGTATTGGCGTCTTCCATGTCGATTTTCTCCATAAACTTCACCTTGATACTGCCCGTTTGTCCCTTTGTTGTAGGAATGCCAAACTTGGTCTCGTTTTCGTTTTCGTTTCCTTTTCCGTCTCCATCCGTCGCCTGTCCTCCTTTCGACACATTCTGTACGCTCCCTCTCTTGCTCGACGTGTCTTCGGGTGCATTCGGGACTTCTTTGCTAGGCATCTGGACCTTTTTTCTGACGTACGTCGTTTCAAAGACGCAGAAATAGCTAATCGGCAACAGCAGTGCGAACCATAAAGCACAGAGACCAAAGGTCGCGTTCACGCCAAGGTTCTTGATGACGAAGCCCGAAATGACTTGCCTAAGAAATGTCAACAAGATACTGGCTTCACTGTGGGGGGAACCTTACGCAGCGCCTACACCAACAGGAATCATAGTCCCCCATACCGCGAGCCTGGCACCCCTTTCATGTAAGAACGACAAGTCACCCACAGTCTGCACAACCAAGCACTCAAGAGGTGCCGAAGCAAAGCCTTGCAATGCTCGTACAGCAGTCAACGAAGGAAAAGTCTGAACATGGTAAGTTCCGTCCAACTACACCTAAACCCTTGCCCTCACCTTTGCAGCATAGCCCCAAATGCAACTGCCCAGCAAAAACACCATTCCAATCACATAGAACGGCCTCTTCCCCCATATGTCAGCACCAGCGGCAACAAAGAACGTGGCGAATCCCGTACAGAAGGCTAGGAGACCTAGCATCATACCGTCTGCCAGATCGTGATTGACATGGTATTGCTTTGCTATCACCACGAGGCCTGGTGTAAGCATGGGCCCTAGCGCATTCGTTATCGCGAGACTGAGTCCTAGAATGGCCAGAATGGAGAGCTTCCATGCGTTGGACCAGTTTAGGGGATCGTTTGGGTCGTCGCTGGGCTGAGGAATTAGTACAATCCCGCCCCGCTTCTTCAGTCCTGCTGCATCGACATCTGCTGGGGCGTTTAGGTCGAATTTTTCGGAGAGGCGGGACGTTCCTGGTGGTTTCTCCATGTGCACATCGTCGAGGACACCGAGACCCATGGTTGGGATTTCCCTTAGATCGTCCTTGGATATGGAATCTGCGTTTCGATAGGCGCTGCCAGCTGACACAAACACCGAATCACGACAAAAATCAATCAGAAAGAGAAGGAACAAAAATGAGAAATGGAGGGATGAGATGACCTAATCGGCCCACCCGCAAATTTGACACGCCGAGTTTCCATCAGCAATTTCAAATGCGCATTCGGACCTACCTCTTACTACAGCACCCGTTAAACATCAATTCCAATCAACACATGCTGTACATCAAACATGGTTTCCGAGTAGAAAGCACACGAGTGCAGCGGGCCGAGCGAGAGAAAGCTTAGCAAAGCTTGTGGGTCCTGATCATGCCGGAAAGAGCCTCACTATGTGTGTGCGACAACTGCCAACTATGCATGGCAGAGAAGGTTCCATATGCTTGGCGAAAAGGCTTGATGCAGACGTCCATTGTCTTCATCGAAATCTGTGCCAGTAGCGACAACGGATATGCCTTCCCCGTCTCTCTTATTCTGGAAAGATTTTGTTTCGTTTCCTCTATTTCCGGTCTTTGTTTTGTTGATGTGATCGTCGTGCTTTGTTTCGATACATTCAATGTTGATGTGATCGTCGTGCTTTGTTTCGATACATTCAAATAGTGTTGTGGCTTCTTGTTTCAATCTCTAGTGAGGTAGGTCTGAACCCTATACCCACATTTGAAGCTCTATATATTGATCGTGTTCATGTAGAGGTGGTTGTCGTCCATGCTTTGATCTCCTCGCAACCTACGAGGAAGTCGCTGGTTCTTTTGCAACATGCCATGAGATTCGACTTTCACTTGTAGTAAGTGACGCATCATCTCCAACATCTCATATACGCGGAGAGGGGTTGATGGCGAGGGCGTATCGATTGAATTTGTGCGCCGATTCCTCGACGAAGGAGGCTGGTGACGGTCCTTACCATCAGCCTTACAATATGAATTGTGGTAAGGCTGAATCGTAAAGTGGGAAAACGGCTCCATCAACTATGCACTTCGAAAATACTTCGAGTATGAATCAACCCTTCAAACATGGGATCAATATTGAATGGATCTCTAGTGATATAATCTTGGAAGCTCGCTAGAAAATCTTCACTATCGATCTCAAGTCGGTAGTGGTCAAACCTCCAGCTGATGTCGTAGATTTCTGGAGGCTAGGAGGACGTTGAAGTAATGAAGCCACTGTGGAGGCGTGTTGCGGAAATAAAGAGGGGTTTTTTTTTTTTTTTTTTTTTTTTTTTTTTTTGGGGGGGGGTGGCCTCCTTCCAAGCTGATACTTTGTTCGGCTATTACTGTACTATAGCCGGTCCCTCCTTACAACAACAGCGTTGGAGTCCCGATTATGAAACATCGAAACCGCCGTTGATTTCTGGACGTCCTGGAAGAGGGTGCCTGTGTGTTCTGATTCCCACAGATCAAACCAATGGAGTTGTTTTCTTTTTCATTCTCTTGACTGTAACGTTTGTCCCCTTTGTTCATCAAGAAACCATCCGTCCCTCGGCCTAAGCACCCAAGTGTAGCAATACAACATATCCTATTCCATCAATATCAATTCCTTCCGACCAGCTTCCCATCCTGTTCTTTTTGGAAGTCATGCATTGATCAAGATGGTTGTCGTTGAGAAGATTTGGGGCAATCAGTATTCGTGACATTATGGAAAATTGCGTAAAGTCACTGGACTTTTCGGGACGATGATGCTCGAGAAGCATGCCGACTGCCATTTGAGATAGCACTCGTCGACGTCAATGGACTTTACGAAAGGCACGTTGCGTCCTTTGAATTCCCAATCTGGTCTTTCCTTCGGATCCGGACTACAATCTTGGTATTGATAGCCGTTCTTGAGACCTTTGCTTCCATGATGGAGTACTACCTTGATGAAGTGTGCGCGATAGTCGGCAGACTGGGCAATTGTCCTAACTTCGCGGACTTTGGCATCTTCTTCCGCTCGGCATTTGGTGGCGAAAAGGATAATGATGGAAGACTTTCGTTGCTGATGAAATTTGCAAGCTCAGACGCGACACATTTGCCTCGACGTTCGGTTTTTGACAAGTCTCCGTCATCAACATCCGCACGACGTTTGAATTCTCCATTGAAAAGCCTTAGAACGACGAGCACCGCCATGTATTGGCGGATGTTGAGTGGCCAGGCATGTTAAGTAGAGTTTGTTGGCTCGGAAACTTAGATGTTTCCGGTCTTAGATGCTTTGTCCACGCGTGTGACCAAAGCCTACCTCGACGTACTCAACGGCCTCATTGAATACTGACTAAACATTCTTTTAGTAAACTTCTCAATCGTGGATCCGCAAGACTCACATCCAGTCAATAAGATTTGTGTATGGATCGTAGTGCCAGGACAAGACCGGGTCTGGGGTTCTTCATGCACGCCCGATAGACGATGCCGTGGATGTCTCGGACTCTGGTGAGAACTCGCTTCTGACCTATTCTGAGGAATTCGCAGGCGCGACCAAGACCTGGGGCAAGACGTGCTTGGTTTCTTCGGTGGATTTGTTGGAACGTAGGGAATCGAACTCGGCAGCAGCGGCATTTCGCTTCATTTTGGTGGCTGGTATTTTTGTTATCCGGTGTAGGGAAGAACGTGCAGGTCCGAGTCGAGGAGCTATTGGAGCAGCTTCCACAACTCTAGATTTTGTATCTGAATTACAGGCCCCGCAGTAGATCCTCTAGCTTTCCCAATTTTTGTAAGACAAGGACGTTTCGAAAATAATCGTTGGCAATAGACAGCTTCGAGTTAGACTGTTCTATAGAGATGTTGAAATTAGCAGGTAAGACAATAACGCGAAGCAAAACAAGACCGAGATTCGTAAAAGCTGCAAAGATTGAATGTAATAGAACATCTCGGCTCAACGATGGTTGGTGAATAAAGAAGCGAACATAATGGCTATTGGCGTGAGTGGCGTGTAATTTGATGGGCTCAGGGAGTCTAAGGCGATTGCAATATTGCGTTGGCTGTCTCAACGTGCTCAGCCGGATCGAGCTTGAGTCCAGCCATGGTTGTCGTAGCTTGATTCGATCATAGTTTACTTTTACCCACAAGCCACAGGCTCTCAACGTTCGCATGTATCACGACCTTGCCATCAACCTCACTACTAACCACACCCTCAACCCAGATCTTCCTGCCTCCAGCTTCGATGCTCTTGATCCAACCTTGCGACATGATCCAACCTTGCGACATGATGGTGCCAGGAGTTTTCACGGGGCTCTTGTAAGCAACGTTCAGCTGCGCAGTATATGCTGGTCCTTGAATCTTATCCTCTCTCCCCTGCTTAATGACATTGCCCAGCGTGCTATCCAAGATGGTGGCGATGACACCTCCATGCAAAAAGCTGGGATGCGCGTTCAACCCGTTCCCAAATGTATAAAATCGGCGTATCTCGCCGCGAGACGTTGACGTGGGAGCCTTGTAGAATGACAGGACTTCGCGTACAGTATCATCGGTGTTCCACGTTTTGCCCATGAGAGTATGACCTAGGCCATTGTCTGACACGGTTCTTGACATGTCGTAGGGACGGAAGTCTGGGTCGTAGAGGGTTGGGCGGCACCAGGGTAGAGCGTGGAAGTGGGCGAGTGTTTCTGGAGGAGGTTGATAGGTTCTAACATTTTGCGAGCCAAGCCTTGCTTTGCCCATGGTATAGGCTTGGGAGAGGAGATGCGAAGGGTATCATGGCGTAAATGATCATGTTGTTGTTGTTGTTGTTGAGAAGAACCGAGATTTGCCGAGTTCGGTTTCAACTCACGAATTCACAATGCATGGCAAACGAAGAGAACGAGGTTACAATTTTGATCACGGAAGGAAACCAGGAGACACTCCCTTAGTAGAAGATCAAGCGAAGACAAGAGACATTGCCCTCGTTGTTTTGCCAGTCAGATTAGCGAATGGTATCAGTCAATACCCATCATGATTACTGTAAGATATATGATTGCGATGAATTTACGGGTCTTCATAACGTCGTTGACACATCTCACATTGCCAATTTTCCACTATCATGTAGTTACGCTTCTGGTAACTACCTTGCCATCTCCTGCCAATTTCTTCTGCTCAACACCAAGCACCACTGACACAGACGCCATTAGCATACAGCCTCCCATCACTGAGAAGAGAAGGGGGGAACTTACATCGTTCATACAGGAACCAGCTCATGCAGAGTGCCACCGGTGCCGCAACAATAATAGCCGTGACCCTTCTCGTAGCAGACTTGTAACTGACTGGAAATCCACCCGGATTCAAACCCTGTTTCGCCCTCGGTATTGATGCCTCCGTCGCTAGTCTGTTCAGCGACTTAGCGCTCCTCATCTTGTCTGATGTATTCCTATCGTAAAACTCCTGCTGCGCTTGTAGTCTCGTTGCAGAGCTAAGTGAGCGAGAATAGGGCTGATGTGAGCGTGTGAGAATGGGTGGATCGGGCAGCCACTGGTAGCATGTTGACGGAGGTGTGAACGTTGAGGGCATGACGGAGGATTGCTTCGAGGGAATGGTATACGACTCCAATTGTGGGTTTGATTCTGGAATCGAGGTCTTGGTCGGTTGTGGTATGGAGATGATTAGAGATTCTGGTGGCGGTGGAACAGGAGGGAGTGACGTTGCTGTTGTAGCTGATTTCTCTTTCAATGACTCTCCTGATTTCAAAGCTGCGATGTGCTGTAAGATTTTGCTTGATTCCTTCCTTGCGGGTGTCTCAGAAACTCCTATTTCTGGCGTAAGTGCTTCGGTCTCGCATTTGGCCTTTGTCTTCGGCGACGAGGATCGAGCGATTTTCGTGTGCTTGGTCTTGCCCTCGCTCTCGGATGTGAGTTCCTTGGCTTCTTTTGCAGTGCTCTTGCTCCTGCTCTTGCTCTTGCTCTTCGTCTGGTTCTTTTCTCCGGCTGTAGGTGCAGTGCGGATAGATTGTTGTTTCGTGGACTTTGTGAGTGGAGGGAGCTTGCTGCTAGCGGATGCTGCTGCTCCGTCGTGAATCCCAGCCTCAGGATCAATTACCTTTCTAGGACGACCTCTTTTCTTCGTCATCTCGGCCAACATTCTTGGAGTCACTTTGCTGCCTCCAGTTCCCGAGACTCGTTGACATCAACCTCAATATAACGCCTTCATCTCCCTCGACGCGTCGATAACATGAACTACAAGGATTCTCAACCAGGGTACCACGCCTCAAAGTCGAGTGAACGAGCAGCTCTCCTCCAATTATCTTCGCTTTCACGTTAACTTTACTTTGTTTATCGGTGCAAAATTTGGTGACGCGTGAGAGGATCATTACCTCCGCATGTGAAGGTGCTAACCAGGATTTTTTTACGAGAGATTGAAGTGACTATATAGAACCTTGGATATCAGGTACCACCGCCACAGCGGCATTCCAAGCCAAGAACCCGCCCATCATATTGCCATCATAGATAGCTCAGCCGATTTGGTCTCGATCCACCATTGTGGGCTTGCACAACAAGTACACTCCCTCTGAGACTGCCGCTAGCAAGGTCTTCACCAACAACACCCAGGCATCTTGAGCATTCGCTAACACCAGCTTCGGCTTCTTCGGCGAAGAAATCAACCCAAGCAGCATTTCGACCAACAACAACCAGATCACCAGCGTTCCTGGGTGATTGTCCCACTTCATGTCCTGCACGTGCTAGAACAGACTTGAGCGGCCTAGCTCCAGCGTTCTCCGTCTCAAAAACGACACGTGCGGATATTGAGGCGGGAATGGATGCTTTGAGGGACGAAAAGAATATGGCATCTTGTTCAGCTGGCGTGGTTGGAGATGGTTTCACTTGCACCACCGAAGATGACGATTTCTTTTCATCCGACATGCTCATTTCTGCGCCCGTGCTTGACACAGCAGGAAATTCTGCAACATCGTCCTGAGCAGTAGTGGCGAAGAAGGTAGGATCGGTCTTGAAATGAATGATCGTCGCCGTTACTTCCTCGTTCTCTGCCATTTGCAGGACCAGTCTCAGAGCGAAGCGATCGTCTGCTCCACCAAAGAATGGCAGGAAAATATGGTGGCTATGATCGGTGACTGGGGCGCTTGGACTATGCCGACCGCTGTGAACGCTGGCCTGGTTCATTGTGCGGAATAAGCCTGACTTGTCGGACGATTTGGTTGCACAAGCACCACCAAAGTTGCGGTTGATGAAGACCGCGGTGTTACATGGCGTACGTTTGAGGGCGGAGGATATAAAACTGATGTAGCTCGAAGTGGCCAGCTTCTTTGAAGCAGAGTCCGGAGAAATTGGCTGGGTGTCTGACAAGCTCCCAGTTTCACTCCAGGGCAAAAGCAAGAAATCGGAATCCTGATCCAATGCTTGCGACGCAAGAGCTTCAGAGAAGCTAGTCTCTGGCAGCACAGTGACCTCTCCACTGACTGCTAGATTGTGCATGTGGCCAACGGTGCGGAAGGTGTTGACAAGCGGATCATGCATGCTGTACTCTTCCAGCTCAGAAACCCGCATGACGGATGATCCACGCTCAGTCAATTCCAAAAGACGGACACCATGGACTTCGATAGGACGTTTTGTTGACAATGATGAGCCAGTGTCGGTCTCATCGACCTCAAGTGCTCGTGTTGAATGAACTTTCGCGCGGCGTGCTTGTGGTGTATTGCCTAGAAGAGCCATGAAAGCCATCAGTGGCGGCATATTGTCTAGCCTGAGGTAGACAAGCATGCGATGGACCTTGGTGTTCTCTATCTCATCAAAGAGGCTATCATATTTGGTGCTTGATTCTTCCAAGAGTGGTTTGCCCGTGTCCCACTCGATTTCACCACGTTTCCAGGCCTCAATCTTACGTTGATATTCTGGTGGATAGAGAACTGCAGTCAATGGCGTAGTGACGAAGGTAGTGACTAGTGCCATGACCACGAAAATGGTGAATGTACGAGGGCTTAAGATCTTGGCTTGAAGACCAATGTTCTGCAGTATTGTTAGTCATGCTCGTTACCCTGGACTTGATAAACATACCAGCACGATCAGTTCAACCAAACCCTTGCAACTCATAAGAGAGCCGATGGTGAAGCATTCTCGCCACACCAGGCCATTGAGACGAGCAGCAAGAGTGGCTCCAATGACTTTGGCGAAGAAAGCGACAGAAATGACACCAATGACGTATGCCCAAACAATGCCGCTGTCAAGTAGACCAAGATTGGTGTTCAGCCCTGAGAGGGCAAAATAAAGGGGTAGGAATAAGGAGCTGACAAGGTCTTCAATCTTCTCCGTAACCTTAATGGCAAACCCACCTTCGTGGGGGCAAATGATCCCGGCAAGGAATGCGCCAAAGATTGGGTGAACACCAATGACGCCTGTGAAGAAGGCCGAAGTCAGTGCAATCAACAGCGTCAAAACAATCACCGACTGGGAAGGTCCATCTTCTAAACTGCGTGTTCGCCGGAGGTGGGCAATGAAGACTGGCCGAACGGCGTAGACCATAAATAAAATCCAAGCGGTACAGGTCAAGAGTACCCACAAGGCTGTTAGACCAGTACCTGCATTGACGAGGGCAACGCAAAGAGCAAGTAGGATCCAGCCTGTCAAGGTTAGTGCTGAAGTGATGAGCCAATTCGCGAGATTGAGCAACCTCACCAACAATGTCATTTCCTACGCCAGCTGAGAGAACGATGACCCCAACGGAGGTTTGCAATAGCTTGAGCTCAGTCAGGATCCTGCACAAGACGGGAAACGCCGTAATAGCCATAGCCACGCCAATGAACAGCATGAAGACTCCAAAGGAAATTGGGACCGTGCCTGGCTCGTTGTCGAAGTCGTTGTACAACCCCCATGCGATGGCGGCTCCTAGTCCAAATGGCAAGGCCATGCTAGCAACACCAACACTAGCAGCAGTCTTCCAATTGCTCACCAGGTGTCTCAAATCCACTTCCAGCCCAACCAAGAACAAGAAGAGGAGCAAGCCTAGATTGGCGACAAGTGTGAGATTTGGCATTGCAGCGGTGGGAAATATTGTCGTCGTGAAATGTGGAATTCGACCCATAACGGAAGGACCAAGGAAAATGCCGCCGATGACTTCGGCTATAACACGAGGCTGCTTGAGCTTCCGAAGAGGCCAGTGGAGCATGCGACAAAAGATGATTATTATACCAGCCTAGTGAAGATGTCAGCGTGATGGACAAGGCTGGGCCAGGATTGCGGATAGGTTACCTGTATAATGAAGAGGATAATGGGCTCTTTGGGGTTGTAATGCGTGGGATTACCACCTTCTAGGATTCCACCTTGAGCAGCAGCTCGAGAGGTGCTTGTTGGGGTAGCTGACGAAGCTACAGTCACCGTCACGTTATGCTGAGCGGCCATGGTTAGCAACTGTTATTGAGCTCGAAGCTCTCTTGGCTGGAGGTGAAGGCCAGTCTTATTCTTGCGCGGCAGTAAAACGAAGCGTGGGCGGTGGAACTGAAGGTGGGAGTCCCTTGAAATGGTTATGTGGGAGTCCCTTGAAAAGATTATGTGGGAGTTCCTGGGAGTGCAGTGCATATGTGTTGCAATAATCTTTCGCGAGGAGGTGGAGGTGAAGTTAAATCTAGTCTTACTCGAGCCAAGGTAAAGGAAATGTGCCTCGTAGGCGACCGAGCAGAGCCCAGAATTGCCATCTGGGCGGGCACGAGCGGATCCACGAATCGTCGGTAATGGTTGGGGAGATGGGCATTATAATATTGCGCTTAGAAGAGCGCAGCATGTTGGAGTGCTTTGCGCGTTGGAGAGTGATCAGTCTCAATCCCTCCTGCAGGTCTCAGGCTCCGTCTTAAGAGAAGCACCTGGTGATGGCCATGTCACCCATGTGGCTAATCTCCTTTCCCTCGGAGAAGCCCATGAGATCTACAAGTCGTCGAGGGTCCAGTAGTCGGTAGCAGTAGGGCAGTAGGATCATCAGCGGCTCAGTACGGAGTCCACAGGCTCGGTACGAGTAAGTCGGTAGGGTAGATGGTGTTTATAGGCGCCGCCTTTCACCGACCAGATTACTGTGGTGGTCGTATGCAGTGCCCACTTCTGTCGCCGTCGGTTACGCTGCTCTGCCAGATATCATGACTGCAGAACCGTTGTTTCGATGATTAGAACCGTTTGGTATTAGAACCATTGACTAGAGCCGTTTGGTGTTGGAACCATTGACTAGAGCCATTGACTAGAGCCGTTTGGTATTGGAACCATTGACTAGAGCCGTTTGGTATTAGAACCATTGACTAGAGCCGCTTGGTATTAGACCCATCGACTAGAGCCGCTTGGTATTAGAACCTGTGACTAGAGCCACCTGCATTGACTAGAACCATTGACTAGAACCGTTTGGTATTGGAACCATTGACTAGAGTCGCTCGGTATTAGAGCCGTTCGGTATCAGAAGCGTTCGGTATCTGATTAAAACCATGGATAAGAACCATCCACATCGGCCAAAACCCTTGATCTTGAATACGCTAATTCGAAACTGATCAAAACAATCGGTTGGAACCACTGCTTTGATTACTACCGCCTACGGGGTACCTCGTACTTGGAACCGGAAAGTTGCCTCGTGATAATATGCTTGCCTCCGCCTCATCTTCATGCAGCAAAGGGGCGCCATGCGCTTGGGTCCAAATCACCATATCAAATGCCTTATTACTATGCAGCCGGGCTATTACTCCGTAGATCTCCATGACTGGCGAGAGGGACCCCGATGATCCGGCCAGACCCTTGGCTCGCTTGGATCCAAGCAAAGACTCGTTCATGTGCACCCCACCTGCATCTTATCGCCTTGCTCCCACGACTCCGTACACAGTAAAACTACGCATCAATCATGATCCTACTCGTATACGCAACTACTTCACATTATTTCGTCCTTAGTCCTCAGTCGAGTTTCTAGGTAGGCTAATGTGAATTTCTCACCTTGAAGTGAACGGCGAGCAGTCCTGGCTACATAGTGGTGTGGTTTAAAGAATGCAACCCGTGGAAAGGTATCGTTACGAGTATCGCATCCTCCGCCGAAGCAGCAATATTTGCTCACTGGGGGGCGCTGCTATGATTGATCAGCCAGGCTGATGGCACTCCTATGGTACTCCAAGAAAGAGCCCTAATCCCCACCTCCTCTACTGTGTACATCGACATCTCAACCTGTAAAAGTAAACACAACGTTAACGAAGAATGGTTCCGCCTTGTTACCCCTGTTACCACCACCCCGAAATACCCGAAATACGTTTGCTCACCTCCGCTCCGGCAAACGGTCCGTCCCGATTTGAGGACATTTTGTGCACATCAATATCGGTGGTAATATCCAACGTACAAAACCTTATCTCATGATGGGATAAACCCGAAAGAAGTAATGAATAATATTGCTTGAAACCTAAAATCGATATCCTCCCAATGCAAGACACACTTGTTGTATAACACCCATTGGTAAGAGTTCGTTTACAGTTGTAGAACCATTCGGGTGGACGGCAGATATGTTGATGAAGAGTAGTATACCTGGTACGATGGGGAAAGACAGATACTATCCCGAGCCACATTTGCCGCACTGAATGGAGCTGTATGGTGCGCTCAGGAATTTTCAGTCAACAAGCATTTCGTTTTTGATGTATACAGTGCCGTGAGTGCTAACGAGAATGACTGCTACATCTTGGCGCTTGTGCTGAAAAAAAGTCTAGCGGTATATCTCAGACTGCCTGGGTAACTCTCTTACCCTCGCCTAATTAAAAATTAGATTTTGATGTTCTTCGCTCGTACGGACTCTGCACAGACCGGACGGCATTTTACGCATGCATGGATGAGACTTACGCGTACGCTAGGGTAAGAGAGATATTTAAAATTCGTGCCAAGATGTAGCAGTCAGTCTCGTTAGCACTGTAGAAGGAATAAACCAAAGACTGCTTCATACCGTATTTAATGGCATCTGACCTTAGCTTGACAGGGTATAATCCGCGGACTCCGATAAGGCAATCAAGCCTTCAAAAGGATACCATCTTTCTCTCCGATAAGTGATCTACAGAAAAGTCAGCAAAGTTATTTTCTATACGTACTAGCTTCTTCCTAAACGTGACCTGATGTGTTACTGGAGTCCGCGGATTATACCGTGTCAAAGCTAAGGTCAGATGCCAATAAACACGGTATTATATGGCAGGATTCAGTTGTTGATGGTAACAGTTTTGTATTGATGCATAAGAGGACAATTGATCTTTCACAGCTTCATCAACTGTAGGTCGTGGGCTATCACGAGCTCTTGCACATCTTCTCCCACACGACTTGATTGGAAAACTCTAGGTCTTGAGGGCGCCGTGTCACAGGATATAACACGGGACTGTCAATCTATGCCCAAGGTCTTTTTCACGATTTCAAATATCCTGATGTTCTTACATCCATATTTCCTCCGCTCTACCGATGAATCTTCCTGGTGCCAATGCCTCCATACGTGCTGAATCTGTACGGAGTGATTCTATACAGATCTTCCGAGTGACTGGTGTCCACCCTCTTGCATGTTAATGGGACACCACGCCCGCCCTCCTCTCGAGAAACACGAGACGCGGAACCTAACAGACACTTCTTCGATCATGCGAGGGCGAAAATACGCCCCAGGGAAGCGAAAGCTTCAAAGTATGCCAGACCATAAGAACAAAGAAAGAATAGGATGCTGAACCAGATGAAGCCTCGCGTATCCGGTTTAACTTTTGCTGGACCTGTCTTATTCTTTGTTGTTGGATAACAAACACGAACCAGTATTTATAGAGGGCGATAGCCTAATCATTCTAAACATCATCAACAACAACGATACCGATCCTGCCAGCAACCCTGTCCATAGTACGTACAATATCGCAACCCAAAGACAACATAAAGCAACAGTCCACCGCCATAGACGACGTTGAGAGCCAGTTGGAGCGGTTCAGAAAAGAGTGGTTGGAAGAGCTGGCAGTTGAGAAGGACGGAGGTTCAAAGATAATCTTAGTGGCGGGCGAGTCGACCGTTGACTCAGATGGGAAGCAGAAGGTGAGAGTTAAGAGGGATTTAAAACGTTTTGTATGCCTGTCTTTTGTATTGACTCGGTCTTCAATAGTTTCACGATGCTCCTCTCTTGCAGTGCAATCAGTCTTTTTGTACTCCTCACCACCACCACAATGGCGCCTTGATCGAGGAGAGAAACAAACTTGGCATTTGAAGACGTCGGATGGAATGCTTCACACAGGCTTTGATCCCAAGATTTGTAAATTGAGGAGTGGTTCATGTAATAGCTAGACATGTATGAAAATCTGGATCATCGAAAAGCTCGTGTACCCATTCCTGTGTTTCGCTGTGAGCAAGCAATACTGACTGCCTATGGACTTGCACTCCTCCTTTCTCTGCCTCTTTGAAGTCGAATTCGCACAGCCGTTGAACAAACATTCAGTTGAGTCATACGCAGCAAGCAGATGTATTCGACTGGCGAAGTGTTTTCAGCCTGATTGCACACGCTCAGCCTCACAAAGGACAGCCGAAAAGGCCTGAGCTTTCTCGGCTCCTACGAATCCTCCCGTCTCCGCCACACCACCAACACATCCTCATCCTCATTCACACACGGCGGCCAGATAAAGGATGTGATGATGCTCCCAATTGCCCCGACGCCTGACTCACACCGCAGCGATAGCTATGTCCCGAACGCACCAGTCTTCATGAGCCTCAGCGAAGTTCTTGAGCCGTAATACGTCTGCTCAACAACGAAATAGGGACCGAGTCCCACGGAAATGCGACGGACACATACATAGGTACACAATTCACACCGAAACCACATCAATTTGGTAGGCTGCCTTGGTAGGCTGCCTGTTCCCTCCCTCCGACTCCGTGGTCCATCAAGGTTACCCGCCCAAAGATCGCATTATTTCTATGCACTGTGCTAAAACACCCGCCACCGAGCAGAAGGAGTGAGCAGCGCTCATGACGATACAACAAAAATCATCCCTCCGCGGCCCAGTGCCGCTCCCGCAACTGAAACGCATGCCTCCCATGGCTTCCCGCAAGCTATTCAACTGCATTCTCGACGATACCGCCCTCATCGCCGGCCTGAAGAGAAGCACCCGCGACGGCGTCAAGAAATGGGTCAACAGCGGATCCATTCGCATTTTCGTGCCGCTTCATAGTAGGTTGGAACGCACGAACTGGTGGACGATATTGACAAGTGGCAGCCCTTGACCGACTCCGACGTCTGGCTAGGTCCGATGAACGCTCCAGCACATATGCAGAAGAGGCCCTCACTTGGCTCGACACCATAACCTCCCTCCCAGATGATGCGCCGAACCGCCATGCCGTCGATCTTGTTCATTTGCAAGGAGGCTATGAAGTTTTTGAGAGGTGGGATGAGGTAGAGCAGTTCTTGCTCCCGCAGACACTCTTGTCCATGGAATCGGACATCTACGAGGACCCAGACAGTGCCACCGAAAGTCTTGCCGACCTTCGCCAGGATGCTATGCCTGATAACACCTCAGAAGGCTCCCAGGAGAGCATCGAAGCTCGTACCGCCTCCCCGGTTTCTGTTTCCTCTGCAGCCAGTCCTGGCTCGCTCAATGCGGCTCCTTACAAAGACTCCAAGAGCCTTCAGCCTATTGGTACCGGGCGTCCTTCCCACAAGAAGTCCGACAGCAATGTCTCTTCCATTTCCGGAGAGAGTACTGGAAAGAAGCAGAGGCGGTCGATTCCTATCGCACTACGACCTTTCTTCAACTACATCCTTTGGCGTATACATCAGGAGGAGAATGCCTCGGCGGCGCTTGAGACATTCATCTTAGTCACAAACGATCCACTCAAGCAGCAGATCGCCCACCGATTCGGCATCCGCGTCAAGAAGCTTGAACAGCTGCGCGAGATTGTCGCCAGAGAAGAGCGAGATATCAAGAACCGCGAGCAAATGCACAGGAGGGAGACGGCAATCGCAGTTAGCGAGCCTGTAATTGCCCCAGACATGAAGACAGAAGGAGAAGACGAGGACGAAATTGTCTTGCAGCGAGTGCCACCGAAGGGACCTCAAGCCATGAATGGGCGTGCAGTATGGGATCCGAACGCATTTGGCAGAGCTCCATACTCTCCACTGCGTCCTGCCGGTCGGGGAGTACCCTTCCGTGCTAGAGCCAGTCCTGTTCGTGGCAGTTTTACCCCACGGGCGATGGCGACACAGTCTCCTCGACAGCCGCCCATTGATCTGTCGAACCCCATCGATCCTGACGTGTTTAGTCGCCCTCCACCTGCCAACCGAGTTCAGTGTGGAGGTCGCCGTCGACTTTGGGAGCCAACCTAACGAACAACGCCGGCGAGGATAAAACCTCACAAGCCATGATAATCAACCATTTAAAGTCCATTGATGGACAATAAGATTCAATTTCGGAGCCGGAGATTAAACGATGGGAGCTGAAGAAGTTTATGAGGACCATTGTCGTCGACATCACATTCGTCTGTGCAGTCTTTCCCGAAGTGTATCTGCAGCCTACTCTCTGCAAAAACGGTTTCCAAAAGCGAGTCTGTCTGGCAACTTCCAATCTACTCTAGATCGACAGGCTGAAATGAACAAGAAAAAAGCACACAGCGCTTCGCCACACAGCATGCAAATCGATGATAGATGATAATATGGAGTTCTTCTTCACGGACTTCGAGCGAAGCGAGATGGAAGGGTATTAGATTGAAAGTTTGCAGCAGTGGTTTTCAGTTGCTCATTGATTGCGGAAGTGGGAATTTGCTTGTTTGCTAGTATCGATTTTCATTGGAAAGGCTGGTTTGGGCCTTTGATCTGACACTCTCTATGTGATTTGCTGTTGTTTGGGATTATGGGCGTACCTCTGATTATTCAATACAAAATTGGCGTAGCCCTTTGTGCTTGCAGTGGTGAAAAATGAGGCTGTTGGCTGTTAGGTTAGCTTGGCAGACTATGAGGTTTGTGTGGATTGGGAGCAGGCAGCTGTGTTGTTGAAACAGCAGTTTCTTTTACTCCAGATGGTCAGGCTTCCATAAGTTCAGCTACAACTAATTCCTGTAGTAACCTCAGGCTGCGCTGCGCTTTAGCGAAACATTTTTCAATCCTTCGAGCAAGCAGTACACGCTGGCTGTTAGCCGCTGACACGTGCCCCCCGCGCATGCTTCTCCTAGTTGCGCTGTGATAGTGCCACGGACAGAAAGCTGGGGAAGCTCAGGGTAGGACGAGACTGAAGAGTAAAGAAGTGAGAGAAGAGTGAGGTGGTGAGTATAGGTCACGCTGCTCAATCTCCTCTACAGATGTCTACTTCTTCGCCCTCGTGGCCTCCTTGATATTGATATAGCAGTGTCGGAAAGATGAGACCAAGGAATCAAGGAATACCGTACTTGGTGTTGCTCAGGAACGTTGGACCAAACACAAGCCTGCGGCCACTCTGCGAATCTCCTCAAAGATGGTCTGCTCGCCCTTGAATCCTCTCAGCCGATCCAAGAGGACAAGTCTCGTACGCGAACCTTACCACCCGAGAGGGCACATCATCAAAATGCAGTTCGAGGATGACAAGAATCGCAGGATTAATGTACCAGGCATGCTTCGATTACAGGTCCCTTTCCCAGGACCAGGTCCAGGTCCTGTTAGAAAAGATTCTGCCCTTCTCTGCCCTACCACTGGCGTGTCCATCTTCCCCCTTTCTTCCAGGCTTATGTCTCTTCTGTGCAAGGATTGATCGATGGCTTTGGATTTTCTGCGCCCTACATTCGACGACTTGGGTTTTGAGATTCTAACGTCATTAGTTTCCAAACTTACTGCGATTCATCCAGGAGGTTTAGTCATCGGGCGAGTCGCTTCACAGTGCGTTCATCAATAAACAAGTCACTCATGTTGATAAAGCCCTATTGAATCTAGGCCGATATCGCCGAACTTCTGATGAAATCCATCATCAGGAACTCCTGCTCGTCCGAACCCAACCAGTCTACGATATGAGTGGTTGCCGTATCGGTGGTCACACCAGATTGAAGGCCTTGGATTTACGATCTATGCCGATGGTTGTGGGCAATTATATACTACTTTTGGTAGTTCTATCACACGTTCAGCTCATGCTCAATTTTTTTGCCGCATATAAACTCTCACGACTTCAAAACAGTGACACCATTGTCCTTGGTCTCAGCCGAATACTTCTCACTGATGCCTGTCTTGACAGCCGGCCTCTCCGCAATCCTCTCGATCCACTTCTTCAGATGTGGAAATGGTTTCATGTCCTCCTCACTAAATCCAGAAAACTCGTATGCCTTCACCCAAGGCCAAGTGCCAATATCGGCGACCGAATACTTTCCTTTCCCCTTTCCGGCGAGATACTCGCGTGGTTCGCTGGTGTATTTCCCTGAAAGACGGATTTCGAGAACGCCGTAGACGCGGAGGGTTTCGTTTCGGAAACGTTCAATTGCGTAGGGGATTTTTTCTTTTGCGAATTTGGCAAAGTGGTTTGTTTGGCCCTGGTAGGGGGCGCCTATAAAGGATTGTTAGTGAATGAAATTGAGAAAAGGAGCAAAGGGTATATGCGAACCAGAACCATGCCAGAAGAAGAGCCATTGCAACGCTTCATTCCGTTCTAGATCATCCTTGAAACCGAAGGCATCTTCTTTGTCATATTTCTTCTCAAGATACAGCAACTCGGCTGATGTCTCCATGACTGGGAATGGTGGGGAGACGCTGTTGTCGAGGAGAATTGGGATACGGCCATTTGGGTCAAGACGGAGGAACCAATCTTTCTTTTGCTCATTGGTCATGATGTTGATGACCGTGGTGTCCCACTCAGTGCCATATTTGAGCTTCAATTCTTCGAGGAAAATCTGGACCTTTTGGCCATTAGGTGTCGATTGAGTGACGAGATGGAGGCCTTTTGAATTCTTGACGCTGTCAGGCGTGTCAGATCCGATAAGTTTAGACATTGTTAGATCTGAAAACGACTTGTTTGTAGTCAGAATTGGGAGATGAGATGGAGGTTGTTGTAGTTGAAAATGGAAGGGGAGAAGTTGAAGAGCGTTTCTATTCCGTCTTTGTAGCTGTGATGTGATACCTCGAGCAAATGAAGCTTCAGCTGTCCCCCGCAGTAAAGAACGAATTGGATGATGTAGCCTTGCAGTCGTCATTGCGGCTGACAAATCAGAAAGGGATCTTTTAAGGTTCCAAGGACCGTTGTTCAATGGTAGGTAGGAGGTACCTCGGTAGTTCTACTCCGAGTCCTACGAGTCCTACGAGTCCTACGAGTGGGAGAAAAACACCACCACACTGGGCTGCCAGTCACCAGTCACCAGTCACCAGTCACCACCAGTCACCAGTGGCACAGGCAGCATCTGAGATCATACATCATGATCCTGGCCCTGCATCGGCCCGTCAGCAATTGCCAACGCCAACCTTCTCCCGAGCCCCGACGTAGCTTCATTGGGGAGACTAAGATATGCTTTTTCTCATAAGGCTTCCACTGTCCAGTTCCAGGTCCAGGTTTCGGCTTCCGCTGGCTTACGAGGCTGATCCTTGAGCAATCGTTGGTTTGTCTACTGTGAATTTACTCGGGGAATAGTATATTATTATTATACATGGAGTTTGCACCTTTCTACATGAGACAATCTTACAAGCTGTCTGCCGACATATCTAGCAACTCTTTGTGGACGACTCAACTGTAGTCACAAGTTCCTGGACATCTAAATACTGATTTCACAATCCATCCCGCCTCGGGTCGTGGTCGAAAAGAATTTGATACTATACAGTTCAAGTACAAGTACATGGGTGTCCAGTTGCTTCGTCTTCGTCTTCGTCTTCGTCTTCGTCTTATTTGGACATATCCGTGGCGTGCAGGGTGGCCGCTGGGACGCTGCATTTGCAATCTGCGGCCTTGAAAGCGCAAGCACACCCACACCCACACCCACACCCCATCCTCCAAGAGCAAGGTCGTCGAAAGTCGTCCGGTTCAAATCTATACCTGTTGGCCTCAGTAGCGCTAGAGCTATGCAGATGCGATAGGGGAAGTAGTAGTCGCTAGGTTTTGAGTTTGTGATCAGCATTTAAATGGCATGGATATTCTATGTTTCGGCTTCGATTTCCAGATTCCCATGAGAAAGACGAAGCAGCCATGTAGCAGAACAAGCTCGAGTCGTGAAATTCTTGTGCTGTGAAAGTCTTTTTATTGTTGGTTACGGGAGTCTCGTAGTGGATATGGCCGTGTAGATATTTGTGGTGAAGTTGAAATTGATGCTTTGGCAGACCCGCCTTTTGATTGTGCTCCCGCTGCCGAATCTCTCGCTGTGCCGACCTCCAACGCTCCACACCCACTTCCACCTATACAGATCAAGGGACACTTCCGACGGCTCACCACGATACCTTCTCTACTGCTGATCATAGCCATCTCTCCCACCGCCTAAATCCACTGACCACTCGCACGACCACTCCGACGGCGGCATCTGCTTCGAAACGCTCGAAGCCTTGTGTGCTGGAGCCAATGTCCGAGCTCTGCTTTTGATATAGGCCTCTCAGTTCACCACCACTCTCAGGAACCGCACCCCTGGACGAGCAGCGATACCCACAGACCGGTTTGAAAGACATTGGGGGAAGTCATGGTGTCTACGCCCAATGTAGGACCGCCGCCAGCGGGGGGCATCTCATCCTACACTGCGACTCTGAACATGCGCCCATCGAGCATAACTGGAACCACCTCTGCAACCACTAAGGCTGGACGAGCGAGCGTCGTACTACCTCCTGCCACCACTCCAAACCCACTGCCAGAGAAAGTGGTATTGCCGTTGAGCGCTCGGCATGCAGAGCCTCTTGATCTCAGCACAGTGGAGCGACGAGGACAGCCGACCGAGTCCAAGGAACAAGACTCCAAAGCATCGCGACCTCATGGACTACAGGAGGCGCCTACATTCAGACCTACAGAGGAGGAATTCAAAAATCCGATGGAGTATATACGGAAGATTGCGCCCGAGGGCCGCAAATATGGCATCGCAAAGATTATACCCCCCGACGGATGGAATCCTGACTTTGCCATTGATACAGAGGTGAGTTGCACCGCGCTTGCTCACTCTACTGCGCTCTCGCATTACTATGAGTGCGCACGAATACGAGATAGTCTTTCACAAGTGAGCTTGACACTGACGATCAATGACAGCGCTTCCACTTTCGTACTCGACGACAGGAGCTTAATCTGGCCGAGGGAGGTATGTTTAAATCCGCGACTACTTTTATGCAGGCGCCAGCTGCTGACGCGTTTATAGGAACCCGAGCCAATCTCAACTACCTGGATCAACTTGCAAAGTTCCACAAGCAGCGTAATGGCACAAATCTAAACCGATTTCCAAGTGTTGACAAGCGGCCACTAGATCTCTACAAATTGAAGAAGTTTGTTGGAGAGAAAGGCGGTTTCGAGTCGGTCTGTCGACAGAAGCGATGGGCAGAGATCGGCCGGGACTTGGGATATAGTGGCAAAATCATGTCCTCACTATCCACGTCGCTCAAGAACTCGTATGGCAAGTGGCTGCAGCCCTATGAGGACTGGCTGAAGTACAACAAACCAAACGTTCTTCAACAACAGGAACTCGAGAACGGTGGTCCGTATACGCCTTCACCAGCGCCGACTCCGATCAAGCCCCATTCTCAACAGGTCACACCCAGCATTGGTGCATCCTCACCCGCCGTTCGTGCATCGGGCGCATTAAATGCTGCGCTCCTCCATGAAAGCAATACTGCGTTGCCTTCTGTTGAAGCACCAGCACCAGCACCCCCACCGCCTGCTCCGCGATATCCCATGTCATCTGGATTTACCGCTGTGAACTCAGGAGGCTTTACTGCTGTCAATGCGCCATCGCAGACACCTGTCCCGCCGCCTCAGGTGCAATCACGGACACCAGTCCCACCATCTTTCCCTGCAATCAATGCACAAAACGGAATGTATCATACAGACACGGGACGTTCGACACCACAACGCTCCGAAGCCAGCCCCTTGAGTTCGGCAAACACTCCGGACATGCGGGCAACTGCTCACAGCGGACTTTCCATACCTCCGCCAATCAACGGACAAGGGCTTGGTCTAAAGCGCGGTTTATCCAGTGAGTATCCAGACAGTGTGGCAAGTGGCGATGGAGAATTTGGACGACGGAGCAAGCGTCGCAAACAGGGTGAGTTCTCCTTTTGCAATCTGCATGCAATGCCTCCAATGGAGAAATGACATGTGCAGGGATGTGCATCCAGGCACACCGTGCATTTGATTCCTTCGGATTCAGAGGCTAATTTGATAACTTGCAGATGGTGCACCAACCGTTACTGGTTCATACATGGTGCAACCCCGCCTTCCAGCGCCACGATTGCATGCTCCACGTGACCGCTCGAAGGAAAAGCCGGGTGATGTAATCATAGAATGCCCCATTGATGTGGAATCAGTGCTGACTTGAGTAGATCTGCGAACAATGCAACAAAGGCAACAATGACGAGGCGATGCTTCTGTGCGATAGCTGTGATGCTGGCTACCACACGTACTGCCTAGATCCACCGATCAAAGCGCTTCCCGATAGTGATTGGCACTGTCCAAGGTGCCTCGTCGGCCGGGGAGAGTTTGGATTCGAGGAAGGCGCTGTCTACTCGCTGAAACAATTCCAAGAGAGGGCGAGGATCTTCAAAGACCAATACTTTACCGGAAAAATGGCATGGGATCCAGCTACGAGCGGACCGAAGGCCGTAACGGAAGAGGACGTCGAAGCTGAGTTTTGGAGGCTAACTGAGAGTCTCACAGAGACTGTGGAGGTCGAGTATGGTGCCGACATCCACTCCACGACCCATGGCAGTGGTTTCCCAACCATGGAGCTTCATCCTCTAAACCAGTACGCAATTGACCCTTGGAACCTTAACGTCCTGCCTTTGCATAAAGAGTCGTTATTCCGACACATCAAGACCGACATCTCGGGCATGACAGTTCCCTGGTTGTACGTTGGCATGTGTTTCTCCACTTTCTGCTGGCATAGCGAAGACCACTACACGTACTCGGCCAATTACCAGCATTTCGGTGCTACCAAGACATGGTATGGGATTCCAAGCGAGGACAGTGATCGATTCGAGGCTGCCATGAAGGAGACTGTTCCAGAGCTCTTTGAGCAGCAACCGGACCTCCTCTTTCAGCTTGTAACATTGCTCCAACCAGAGAAGTTGAAAAAAGCGAACGTGAAAGTCTATGCGCTGGATCAACGTGCCGGCCAGTTCGTCATCACCTTCCCACAGGCCTACCATGCCGGCTTCAACCACGGTTTCAACTTTAACGAGGCTGTGAACTTTGCGCCTGCTGATTGGGAGCCGTATGGAGGCAAGTCTATTCAGAGACTACAAGACTTCCGTCGACAACCAGTGTTCTGTCATGAGGAGCTGTTGTTTTCGGCGGCTGCGCGTGACCATAGCATCAAGACGGCAAGATGGCTGGGTCCTGCACTTCAGCAGACAATGGGGCGGGAACTCAAGGGTCGGGAGACGTTCGCCGAAGAGTACAGCAAAGCCAAGAACCCGAAGTCTGATGGGGCCGACGACGATTCTGTGATAGGGACTCATATCGACTACCCCTTCAAGAAAGATGAGAAGGACTTACTGGATGACGATATTGTTTGCTCTTACTGCAAGTGCTACTGCTTCCTTTCCCGGATGGTCTGCCTGAAGACGCAGCGCGTTGTCTGCCTCTTACACGCTGGGAAGTTCGAGTGCTGTGGTTCGAGTATGGAAGATCGGTGTTCACTCAAGAACGATGAGCATATCATCCAGTTGCGCTTGACCGATGAAGAGCTTACGAGCCAGGTGCAAAAGATTGTGGAAATCGCTCGACAACCTGAGGCTTGGGAGGAAAAGCTGGAGAAGGCCCTCGAGGACGGGCCAAGACCATCATTGAAGGCAATGCGCACGTTGGTGACCGAAGGCGAGAAGATCAGTGCGCACTGGGAGATTCCGCAGCTGCTGGACCTGAAGCTTTTTGTCGAGCGTTGTAATGAGTGGGTTGAAGAGGCGACGAATTATACCACTCGCAAGCAGCAGGACCGGCGTAAGACCAAAGGCGGCTTGAGGAAAGGCGCTTCGAAAGCCGCCGAAGATGAACGGGAAAAGGAGCTTCGCAATGTCGACAAGATTAAGAAGCTGTTGGAGAAAGCCGACGACTTATCTTTCAGTTGTCCGGAACTGGATACCCTGCGCGAGCGTGATGAAAAGATCGCCGACTTCCGCAAACGAGCCAACCAAGCTCTCAAATATCCAAACACCCCAACCACCGAGCTCGAGTCGCTCATCGAGGAGAGCAAGACATTTGGCGTCGATATTCCGGAAATCGAACGCCTCGAGAAACAATCTCGCATCGTCAAGTGGTTCGAAGACGCCAAAGAGCATAGCGACAGGATTACCATTGGCACGCCACTATCGCTGCAAGAGGTGACCGATTTCCTTACGCAGGGTAGAGAGCTTGGTATTCCCGAAAATGACGATTACATGCATTACTTTGACGGACAAAAGCAACAGGGCGAGTTCTGGGAGCACAAGGCGAAGGAACTCATGTCTGTTGACCAAGTCAACTTTCAGCAGCTCGACGCACTCTCAACACAAGCCTCGAAACTTCCCGTGTCCAAGGAGACGCTCGCACAAATCGACGCCATGCTGCAGAAACAGCGTGAGATTCAGGACAAGATTCAGGGTCTGTATGAGCGCAGCAAAGACCAGGTTTTTACGAATCGACCCAAATACACGGAGGTCCGCGATGCAATGGAGGCTTTGGCCGAGCTCAACAGCAAACCACCAGGCACACTTGACTTGGAGAAGGAACAAAAGCGGCACGAAGATTGGATGAGGCGTGGCAAGAAGCTGTTTGGAAAAGCCAATGCACCACTGCATATCCTGCTTCAGCACATGAAGTATGTAGAGGAGCGCAACGACCATTGCTTAGACCTTGGTGATCTACCCCGTGGGCCTGTTGAGCCTTCATCTCGAGCCAACACGCCTGATGATTCTCAAGAGGGCGCTGAATCCGGTTCTATTCGCGATGTCTTCTGCATCTGCCGCAAGTCTGAAGCTGGTATGATGATCGAGTGCGAAATGTGTCATGAATGGTAAGTCCAACAAACTGATGCTGATCTGATCAAGTTTAATGAATATTTAGGTATCACGGCAAATGTCTCAAGATTGCTCGCGGCAAAGTCAAGGAAGATGACAAGTACACATGTCCAATCTGCGATTATCGACTCAAGATTCCACGCGATGCTGCCCGACCCAAGATCGAGGACTTGCAAGCATGGCAGGATGAGATTCCAAGTCTTCCTTTCCAGCCAGAAGAAGAAGAATGTTTGGAAAAGATTGTCAATAAGGTCACCGCGTTCCGACAAGCCATTGCCAATATACTCAATCCAGTCATGACAACACCCAACGAATTTTCCGACCAGCGGTTCTACCTGCGCAAGATCGAGGGAGCAGACGTCTTGCTCACCGATGAGACCAATTTCCTCCGTTCTGAATTGCACAAGTGGGCTCCGGTTGCACCAGAACCGCCACCGATGATCCAGACTTCATTGTCAACCCGAAAGCCACGACCCACAAAGCAGCAGAAGCTCATGCAGGCTTTGGGTATCACTAACCCTGACGACCTCCCTGTCCATCTTAGACCCAAGCAACCAGGCACTAAGAAGAAAGAGAAGGAGGTGGGACCAAGCAGTGTTCCAGGAGAGAGACGCCATTCGGAACAGTTCGTGCCCCGCCAGCCAGCTTCCAAAGGCTCGACAGGATCGTTCACTCCGCCGGGCCTTCCTCATGGATCTACACCTTTCTCTCGTGGACCTACAGACTTCTCATACGATGCCATGGCTGCCACAAGTTATGGTGCGAACCCCTCGCTCTTTGCCACTACTTCACATCACGGTCTACCCTCTCACGCCGCGCTGACTAGTCCTACTACAATTGGTGGTCAAGGTGGTGACCTGGGTTTGGCAGATATGTTCGGTCGTCCTAGCTCAAGTACTAACTCTAAGTTGGAGCCTGTTCGACCAGTCAGTCTTTACCAGCAGAATCCTGTGGGAGATACGAGTGATCCACTAGATGCGTCGGAGAACTTTTTCAAAGAAGATGCGCACGACTTCCTACCTACATTTGGCGCAGAGACAAGCGCGTTTGAGGAGAATATGCGTGCAGATGCATTCGGAGATGCGGAGTTATAGATTTGTTTCTTCTTTATGTCGGCGTTGAGGAACGAACATGGCGCGGATGTCATGGAGGTAATGAATGACCTGTCGCAGTGCTGGCAATTTCTGATGTAGTATAATGTAGTTCGGCGTCCTTCGTGTTTTTGGTGTTGCGGTTCGCATAGCGTTGTATTGCATGCATGGCGATGGGAAACGCATGCTCTCTTTTCCTTTGTTTTACTTCCCAACTTCTAGTATAGATTGTATGGATTTCTGTTGGGATACCGGACTCCTTAAAGGGATCCATCAAAAGGGATGGGGAATGGGAATCTGGCGTCGTGTATATCTCCTGGGGGCGTTCTACATGGACTAGGCTGTCCTACGGGACATAGATCATGATTGTAAATGTACTGTAGCTTTCCTTTTCGGTCCTGTGCTGTGCAATTTCAAGTCGATGAACGTGGAATTAAGATTACCCCCCTTGGTAGGATAGGCCTTTGACGGAGGTGGATATATATATACACCGCTAGAATTTCAATTACTTATTATAATACAATACTAGGTCAATTCCTTTAGGGTATGGTTGAATCACCGAATATCCTATAGAGTCAACAATACTATTTTTATACATTACTATAATCCAAACAATTATTCTATCTCCCTTTCTATATTAAGATAGCGAGTAAAAGCTAAGGATATTAGACGGGACGTTAGTGACGAAGATCGATCGTTCAAATATAAGGTTAGCGCCGGGCCGGTTACGTTATCCTAGAGGGTGATTAATTTGAACGAAAGAATTAGAGCTACCTCCAACTACGAGCTATATTTATTATCCTAGCGTGGTCCAAATTGTTTAAAGATGTGGAGACAGCCTGGAACCTGCTAAAGTCTTTTATCCTAGGGTAGCCTCAGGGCGCAGCAGGGGGACGAGAGAGAAGGCTAAAAGCTACTACTCTAGGCTCCCAACATCTGTCGATCCGTAAATAGCCACGACGATATAGACGTCGGAGGTGCTTGTCAGCGAAAAGATTCTCGTCGTCAAGGACTGTAATGGTCATTGTTGAGTTGTCTCCGGAGTGAAGTCCAGCCGCTAGCGATGGTTTTCTTAGACGTACCTAAGCATGGTGCGCGCAGCGCGCGGCTGCAACATCCTCGAGGGATTTTTGAGTCCTGGAAAGCATCGTCGAGACGTCGGTCCTTGTTCTAGATTGCCATCTGCCATCTCAGGGTCTCGCTGCTGGGATGGAACGGGTCGAGGCTAAAAGAGCCTCTTGACAATTAATAGCCAATATATTGGTGTTGTATGGAGTGGCAAATGGTGTAGCAAGGGCTCTGGCAATCAGCGGTGGTGATGATAATGACAATGACGACGACGATGACGATGATGATGATAGCCAAGAAGTTGTAGGTAGATCGATTGGAAGTCATCCAGCGTAAACCGAGCGGCAACACGAGGTTTCATCCACGCTCGTCCTTCTAGAAGGCAACAAGTTGTCCAGGTGGACTAAACCCTGTGGGCCTAGTCCTAAAAGGCTCCAAGCTGTCCAGGTGGACCAAACCCCTGTGGGACTAGTCCGAAAAGCTGCCCACGACCTCCATGGACCAAACCGGAATACCTGTGGGACTGCTCCTAAAACCTCCATGGGGATCATGATAATTATAGAATACACCCTCGGACCTCAGTCCGTGAGACATGCTCCTCTCCGTAGTTCCCACGGATAAGACCGAGAGATCTACCATGGCTCAGCGTTGCACTCGTATTTTTAGCATACGGCTCCATTGATCGCCATCAATATTCGCTACTTTATACTTTTTTCCATTTTTGGTCATTTCGCGGATGCCTTTGTCGGGATCATTACCAGCAAAGGCTTCATCAACTTTGGTGATGCGAGCCAAGGGTCTCTACATAAATCCAACTTATAAAGCCCGGCCCAGACAGACACTTCAATCCTCACCCACTCAATCTTCACTTGATATCTTACCACTGCCACTCAATCAACTCCACCAACTCACTACATCTCCAACAATGGTTTCCTCCACCACTCTCTTCGTTGGCTTTGCCGCAGCCGCTTCCTTCGTCGCTGCAAGCCCAACAGGCCCCCCAACCGGCTCAACTTCCGACAAGGAGGTTTACAAGATCACAAACTTCTTCTCCCGCAAGCCCGAAGGCGTCGACATCTCTACCCTCTCATTCGACATTGCTGCAAAAGACGGTCTGAAACTCACCTGCCACCCATATGATCCTGCCACCAGCACCAGCACCAACAACTTCGAGGACAAGCACGTCTACGCTTGTGGAAAGGACTCGCCTTTCAGCTTTTCTTTCGAGAACGCCGCCAACAAGTTGTGGCTGTGGCACACTGTTGACTCGTAAGTTTCATCATCGTTCGCCCTTTACAGGAACGTTCTTGACAATTCATCTAGTACCATCCTCATCGGCAATGCTACCGTCATCAACCAATGCCGCGCTGCTGGACATGGTCCGAATGATAAGGTCTGTCAGCAAGCCGGGTCTGCCGAAGTCACAATGATCAAGACAGGGTAGATTAGTTCTTCTCCCTCCTTGAGCATCAACTTTGTACCTGCCGAGGCATGGAGCATCGAACAGCCTTTACTGTTTTATTCTATTTCTATAACTACCGTAATATTTAAGAGGTAATAGATTATTGCCAATTATGATATTCAATTTGATCAACTTCGTTGTAAACGATTTCATTGTTCTTCACTATTTGGAATGTTTGTTCACAAGCAAACCGTACCTGTCCAAACATTTACCAAACCAAGACCCCGTTCCTGGAAGCCGTAAGATCTAGAGCAAAGTGCCAAACCTTTCGTTCCGTTAACAATCTATCACCCTGCCACACCTAATTCTTAGATCATAAAAATAAAATCTCGAAAACGTCTAACAAGAAAATAAAGGGGATCTCGATGGAAGACAGGGTTTCGCAAGGTCAGCCTCAACGATAGAATCCTACGCGCCTGTAACAGTTGCAGAATGCACGAAAGGCTCAGCACTTGGAGCACAGGAAGAGCGAGGAGTGGCTGCCAAGGGCCAGTCGCATCTCCAGTATAATGCTGATGGGAGGTATATCCGTGAAGCCGCTTGTTTCGTGTCTACAGGAACTGGGTAGCAAGCCAAAAAGGTTCAAAGTGATGGGAAAACAAGAATCCCGGGAATTCCGAGCTTTCTTCGCCGCCTCTCTAAATGGGCTCATCGACTCGTAGAAACGTTCGAATACTCGGGTATCCCGGGATTCCCGGGATTCCCGGCGTCATCATCCTCAAGCCTGTCACCCAAGCCATCACCATCAACGCGGCAGTCAATATTTCAGTAAAAATATCAACAACCAGTTCTATTACGCAGTCGCCAAAGGCACTAGCCAACCAGCCCACAAGGTCGACATCTTTTAGCGATTCTGGCGTTGTGTAGCGGATATATTGGTCTGTACTGGAGTGGTCAGCAAAGTTTGAGACCCCGTAGCTAGTGCGGAAATTCGATGCTTAAATCAACTTCCAAAGAACTAGCACCCTGCTTCTCAGAGCTACCGGAGTTGCTTGCAATGAATATCCTGGTTGATAAAGATTTCGCAATGTCTGCTGAGTGCTGAGTGATACCGACGCTGGAAACCAAACGTGAACTAAATACTGTCTACGCAGGTTGTCGCTAACACGGTTCGAGCTCTTCGTCATAGCTCAATAACGAGGTAGTTCCCTTGATGCGGATCGTTGAATTTTCCGGTATGCAGGAATGTGGGACTGGACTCAAAGAAGACACAAGTTCCAATAAAGTAATGGTGAAGTCTTCCTTCTTTGGTCTTTGTTGTCTAGAGGCCAATTTAAAGCATCTTCGGTTACCGCTTTGACAGCATAGATTTCTATCAGAGGGGTGCAAACAGAATTATTAGATGTTCAGATTATGACTTGATCCCTAATCAGAAGACGTATCAGAGATAAGGGGCCACAATCATCCTTTGGATGGAAAATTTCGATTGAGGAATTGAATGTTCAGGTCAAGATTAACAGGAGAGAAGAGAGGTTGACGACCATTGCTTCGGCTCTAACGCGTTAGTCTCGACTTCTTCTCTTGATTTGAAGCGTCTTGACCTTCTTGTGTGTTTGCAGGACAGTTAGTTGAGAAAGAGCGGGTAAGATAGAGAACGGAGACGAGTTTACCTTTCTACAGGTTTATGAACTAACAGTAAAATGACGCTCAAGTTCGAAAAGGAATGGGGTATAAATAGAGCCAACAATCTTCGTCGTCTCTTCTCTCGATTCTCTAGCACCACCATCAACTTTTCACAACTCCTCCTATCTCTTTGCCTTTTCCACCCTGGGATCGACTTAATCAAGCCGCTCACCAATCAAAGCCTTGACATCAGCCCCAACTCGTCCTACGACTCAGCCTAAAAAGCACCCTCCCCACCACCTCCAAGAGCACCAGCACTCCACATGCCAACCAAACCCCAAAACCCAACTCTCCAGCCCCTCCAGAGTCCCCTCATACCCTGCCCCTTCCTCGGCGCCGGTCTCCTTCCCTGCATCACGCCCTCCTTCAAAACATCCAAAGGCAAAGGCCGCTGACTCATCCCCTCCTCCCTGACAATGAACCAAATAGTCCCCACAATACCCTTATAAGGTCCCACGGGTAGTAATGTGCGGAATCGATCTTGAGTAACTTGTGGGGTGGAGTAGGGATCCGATTGTGAGGATGTAGGATGAAGAATAGTCATCCTTTCTCTCTTCGCTTCGGCAGCTAAAATGGAGATGTGACCACGACGGAGCACTATTTCGAGGGGCAGTTTGAGGAAGAGTTCGGCTAGGGACAGGGTGAAAGTTGCGATTGAGGAGGATGTTGGTGTGAGGACTGGGTCGATGTGGAGGGAGGAGCGGAGGAACAAGGGTACGCTTGTCGAGAGGAGCTGTGGTAATGCAGAGTGGAGGAGGGTTATTGGTAATAGTGGACTTGGACAAAACAAGGACGGGAGGGCGCGAAGAGAGGGGAGGAGAGCTCGCGGGCCGGCGTCGACTGATGTGAGAATGAGTCTAGTCAATTAGCCTTCTTCTTAGTCTTGAAAGGTAGGCGGAGCGTACCGAGTGCGGATCATATCTATGGGTGCGAGGATCAGACCAGCAATTCCAGCTGCTGCCACTGCGATGCCGATACTCGCCATCGGATTCGAGCTGTCCAGGATGTTTGTGCTTCCACCAGCTAACGAAGTCCCGACACCTGCAAGAGAAGCGTCTGGCATGTTCAGCAGCGCAGATAGCATGCTTCTTGACCATGTCTCAATCGTCTTGAGCAATATGTTGTACACAAAGGTGCTGTTTGTAGCTTTCCATATTCCCCAAGCACCTTCTTTTGACCACAATTGGGATATAACTTCCAATATTGCGTCGTTCTTTCGCAACTCTATCGAATAGTTGTGTGACAAAGAAGAAGCTGAACGTGAGGTGGGAGTTTGAGTTGCCGAAAGAGATGGATCTGGTGGCTGGCGCTTTCGTCTTCCCGAGGGCGAGGATGGGGTTTCGTATGGAGCTGTAGGAGCAAAATACGAGGGCGCATCTTCATCCGATTCGTCTTCTGTGTCGAAGTACTGGATATTGGTCAATATACCATGTCAAAACAGGCAATGCTTCAACATACTCCACCTCGACTCGGCGCATCATGGCGACTGTCAGGGGGCCTAGAAGTATTGAATCCGGGCGTGCTTGAAACCTGCAGTTCGGTACCAATCCCATCTGCCAAATGACATTGCAGCACAATCTTCGCAACCTCAAATGGCTGGGCCAACAACACGCTCGTGTAGTTCCATATAGCTTGATCAACCAGCCGTTTCGTCATATCAGCCACGCCACCACTATCTCTTTCTGGCAGGTAATTTTCATAGTCGAGGTCTGAGAACAAATCCCGGGCGGATGAGAAATTTGCTTTTGAAGAAGTTGGAGGGGCTCTGGGAGCGCCTGGCTGGGTAGCATTTGTGGGTGGTGGTTCTGATGGCAGGCCTATAGACGGGGGGATGTAGTATGGGCGCAGAGGATTGGGGGCATCGCGGGAGGTGGACATGGCCTTGAAGCTGAGGGGAGAGTAGTCCTGCTCCATGGTTGTCTGGTAGGAGGTGGAGGTAGGTAGTAGGTAGTAGGTAGTAGGTAGTAGGTAGTAGGTAGGAGGTAGTAGGTAGGAGGTAGTAGGTAGGAGGTAGTAGGTAGGAGGTAGTAGGCAGGAGGTAGTAGGTAGGAGGTAGGAGGTAGTAGGTAGTAGGTAGTAGGTAGTAGGTAGTAGGTAGTAGGTAGTAGGTAGGAGGTAGGAGGTAGGAGGTAGTAGGTAGGTACTAGGTACTCTCGATATTTCTTGTTGTGGTCATGCAACGTCGAAATCCACCGATAACTGAGTCCGACCCCATGCACATATTTTAGTCTGGAATATTAGATCCAATCGACAAATCACCAACCATATCTTAAGTCTTACAATTACACACGAACACAACAATCGCCTCCATGATGAATCCTTCGAACCGCATATCAACACTACTATCATCAACCTCAAATTCTTTTCGACAACTCGCATCTACACCATCATCACGAAGAGCCGCATCTACAACATCATCACCAAGAGCCGCATCTTTTTTTGCTTGCGATAGGCGTTGGACTGCACAATCACAGTCACAATCATTCTTACATAAGAGCAAGAGTATACAAGGCCAATCATTACGACTGCGAAGGAACCTTTCCGCGACTCCCGTTGCCCGCCATGGACATTTGTCCAAGCCCAAACTCGGAGAAGAGTACGATTGAAGCCCTGGCAACAGACAGTAGAACAGCTAGTGTTGACAGGATGCAGGCGCCATGTTACATTCGTAGACAAGGACGGCGACAAACACACCTTCGAGGTGGCAGACGGAGACAATCTGCTGGACATCGCCCAGGCCAATGATCTAGAAATGGAGGGTATGCTTCAAACCTAAATCACCACCAATTCATATTTGACATGCAACATAGGAGCCTGCGGTGGATCATGCGCCTGCTCAACATGCCATATAATAGTCACCGATGAGGACTTCTATGATAAAATGGCTGAGCCGGATGATGAGGAAAACGACATGCTGGATTTGGCATTCGGTCTCACCGAAACGAGTCGGTTAGGTTGCCAAGTCACGATGTCGAAAGAACTGGATGGACTTGTCGTGCAATTACCCAAAATGACGAGAAATTTGCAAGCATCTGACTTCAATGATAAATAGCAAGAAGAGAACATAACGATGAAGAGGCTGTAGATAAGAAGGCGGCATGTACGGATATATGTGAAGTATTTGGGCTCAATGGCGGTTCACTACGAGCTTCATAATTGGAGACAAAGCTCTGCAGCGAATATCCTACTCCACATCATACCATTCTACATTTCAACAATACCAATCCTGGATCAGCACGAGCGACTAGGAAGGATTTTCCAGCATGCTGGGCATTGGGGTGGAGGGTAGCTACGGGTTGGGCCACCTACAGGCTCGGGAAAACGCGAACATCACGTACAATGGCTGAATCAGCGGCTGAATAGTTCCTTAACCATCAACAATCCACAGGAACAATGCTATCAACCGTCACAACCATTCCGCAGCTCCGTCTAACTTTGACATATCAGAATTGGGTGGGCCGCATACATGTATCCTGTAAGTCCTCAGCTTCACTCCATGTAGTTGAACGACCATCGCCGAATTCACGATGTCCAATAACATCAATCACATCACCAACTGCATTTCGCCAGCTCCTGAGCCAAAAGGAAAGAGCGTCCCACGTATTCCATCACAGTTAATATGTGGCAGGAACAATGCCAGACTATAGCAGATACCAAGTAGCTCTACCCAACATCAACACATCAAATTCCTTCAATGGTCCCGAGTCACTCTAGTAGATCATTTACTCCATCGCAGCCCTGGTACCCCTAGATTGAACCGAACACCAGCAAGCTCGCAATGTCTACTATCATTGACAATCCTACGATCCTCCTCTACTCACCAAAAGGCGGCATCAAAGTCGTTCTCGACTCTTCCCAAAGAGCTGCTCAGGCGGCTGGGCGGATCAAGAAGGAGGAGATTCCGAACAAGAGAAAAGGGGAGAAAGGAGAGAAGATGGGGAAACTCGGGAGTCGCTGGGCGTGAGAATGTGTGTCTTGATGGTGAGAACTGAGAACGAAGACGTCACACTGAATATAAGTGAGCTTTTCAAGACCTCTAGAATAAAGCATAGTTTTTATCGAAGTATCACCATCTACATGATCTCAATCGCTCATACATTTTACTTGCAGACAACAATTTTTATCAAAACAGTGCTAAATCGGGAACACTTTTTCTCATCTTTATAGACTGCTCACTATCAGGACAAGAAAACACTAGCATTCGAAGATATAAAGGACCTGGGTCACCTGGCTCTATCGTCAGTCTCTAGGTAGCTTACCACCTTCCTACAATATAACTGCGTAACTCCACAGCTACTCATAAACTTTCTTGGACATCCTTGAGCAACTCACTGTCGTGCAATTTGTCACCCAACACTCCATACAGTCCCCGTCGACCTATCTCAATCTAAGCAGCCCACCCAAACCTCACAAACTCCCTTTCTTCCGTGCCAGCACCTCCCGCGGCTATAGAAAATGCTCCGCGCTATTCCCTCCATCCTCCTCCATACCCCATCCGGGAAGACAAAGGTCTTCTACAACCCCAATGATTTTCTCGATCTATTCTTAACGCTTCCGCAAGCTCTCCAGAGGGACCTATACCACGAGCCTTCCCCCCTCTTCGAAGAAGAAGAAGGACCAGGTTTCCGTGGTACCGAGCCGAATAATAGTAGACTGCGTGGTGATTTCTATGAAAGTATAGATCTATTAATTGGGTCAAGGGAAAGAACAAGTTTGCGCGAATTCAAGCTAGTTAACAGTCGATTCAGGGGGGAAAGGAGTAAGGGAAGGGGAGAAACAATACTTCCTTTGTCGAAAACCCATCTCCGTCGTAAGCGTGCCACATCAAATCTTCGATATATAGAAGAAGACGAAGGAGGAGAGGAAGCGGGGGAAACTGGCGCAGGAGTCGAGATTCGGGTCGCGACGAGCAATGAAGACAAAAACACCCCGGTATCGACGACTCAACAGCCTAAGATTTGGAGGAGTTGGGGATGGGATTATCCTAATAATAAGGAATCGGTAGAAACACGTAAATAAGCACTGTTCTAGTCAGGTTTATAGGAAGGATAGTATTTACAAACACCAAACCGAGAGATTGTGTTTCTGAGGTTTTCGTAGCCAAAGGTTTTCAGAATTTGACGATCTCGGCACCTGTGGTCATATTGGTAGACCGAGGAGAAGACGTGTTGGAGTGTCTTCAAGATATTAGCTATTCGTATAATAGCCAGCGATAGTAGAGATATATAGTAGTTAGTTAATTCTAAAGAGTAGTGGTAGGAGAATTCTGGATAGGTAAAAGCTTAGAACCATTATACATATTAACGACAACTACTATCATAGTAGTACGAATACTAATAGAGAATGATAACGTAATACTATTTTTAATCGATTATATACTCGTAAGACGCTTACTTCTATAAAAGTTCAATTATAAATATATTACGTCTAATTACAATTATATTACGTCCAATTGCAAATATATTACGTATATAAAGTCTAATTATAAAATTATCACGTAAATTACGTTAGATGATTGAACTATTACGTATATAATATCCAATTGTAATAGTATTACGTATAGTATATACTTATTCCGTATTTTTATTTTATTTCTCTAGATAGGCCGAAGAAATACTAACTAGAGTCTTTTAGTTTTAGACTTATAGTATTTTTAATAGCTAAGGAAATCTAAAAACTAACGTTAAAAAAACTCTAACTTAGAGAAGAAGATTCGGAAATAATAGTATATTATTTTGAATATCTTCCTATACAATAAAGATACGAGAAATTAAATAGTATACTTTTTAAGACTATAGCTATTATATTTCAAAATGTATTAAGTAAAGTATATAAGACAAAAAGAAAATAGTTTAAAAAATATATAACCTTCCTACGCTTCCCTAAAGCTATACCTTAACTAAGGTATTTCCAAACTTTAATAACTAGTAGATACTATATCTTAGAACTATATATATTATAGCTTATTATAAAATTATAATATTAATATAGAGGCTAGTAATAAGATCCTAATAATTATCCTAACTTAATTAGGCCTAGTAGTTTGATTATAGATATTATATAGCTAGTAAAGGATCTAGATACTAGATCTTAATATTAAGCTTAACTTACTTAGGTCGAATAGTTTAGGATTATAGATATAATATAGTTAATATAGGATCTAGATACTAGATCGAGCTACTACTATAGCTATTTAGTAGTATTATAAATATAGGATCAAAATATAAATTAATTAATATAGGGATATGTACTAGATCTAGTAACTACTATATTACTATTAGTTCTACTCTACAAAGTACTATAGGGTAGATATAGTATATAGTTAGCAAAAGCAGTACTAGCTTAGGTAAGGAAATATAGAGAAGTTAAATTATAAAGATATAAAGAGATCTAAGAAGAATTAAGTAGAATAAATAAATAATTAATAGTATTGTAAGGGTGATGTAGGTATAGGACTAGATAAGAAAGTAGAATAGGATATAGAAAAGAAATAATAGAGGGATAAGAGCTATATATAAATAGTATAGAAAGAGAAAAGAATAACGAATAATAATAATATCGACTAATAACTATAATATATAGGCTAGACCTTACGACTAAAAAAAAGAATAGTATAATATATATAGGAAAAGAATATTAACTAATATAATATAATAATACGATCTAATTCTTATTACTTACTCTAACTCTAAATTCTCTCTCTCTTACTCCTAACTACCTTATCTATCTCTTTATAAACTATCTAAAGATCCTATTACCTTACCTTCGTATAGTAGCTAAGCGGTAGAAGTTAATAGTAATCTAATACTATATTATCTATACTTATCTTACCTATATTTTAGAGGTCGTACTAGGGTTTCTCTCTATAGCTAAGACGATTTCTAGTAGCTATTATAGTATTATAATCGAACTTATACTTAGGATACTCTCTTTTTTATTTTAGACTAGATTATCGAACTCTCGAATATTAGATTTTAAATATTAGACTTTAAATATAAGACTTTAGGACTTTAGGACTCTCTTTCTTTTCCTATTAACTTAACTATAGAACTATTAGACTATTAAAAATAGAACTTTGTATATTAATCTTCGACTACTAGGCTTTAGAACTTTCCTTTAAATACTTAACTATATACGACTCTTAACTTTAGACTCTTAACTACCCCCTTTAGAATACCCTCGAACTTTTTTATACGAATATTAACTAGTATTACTTTATACTTTTAGACTAACTTTTTCTCTTTATACAACCGAATAATATTTGACTAACTAACTATTACTAAACTTAGAAATAGGAAAAAAAACTCTATAAAGAAATAGGAAAAAAAGCTCTATAAAGGCCTAAGTCCAAGTTTATATTAACGGAAAACTAGAATTCAAAATAATTACTAGTAATATCCTAGTTCTCTTAACTTCTCGGACTAAGCCTAGGATATCCTGCTAGTAGAAATTATACTTTATACGAAAATACCTAGGATTACCTATACTATTAATATATTACTTCCCTATAGCCTATATACCTTTATCTAATAAGTTAGAAAAGAAAGGCCTAACTATACTATATATAAAACGGTACTATTCTTACTATATAGATTATAAACTTCGAGTATTAGTATATAGATCTAACTTCTTTTAGCTACTTATCTTCGAAATTATATAGGAACTTCTACTAGTAATACTCCTATCTCTAAGAAACGTACGCGAACAAATATAGTATAAAAAGAATAGAATAACTTAAGACTTATAAAAAATCGAAATATCTATCTACGTACGCCTAAACTATAAAACCCCCTCTACTAGACCCCCTTCGGATTCTTCTAGGCTCCCCTCTACTAATCTATCTACGGCTAATCTTAGTCCTATATTTAGAGACCTAGCTACCTATTCTAATATAGTTAACCTTATTAATACTCTTAAGGACTTTACTATTACTAGAAGATAAGAGAGAAAGGCTTAGGCCTTTAATCTTAAAAATTATACGCTCTCTCCTAAGGAACGCTTTAATAGTAGGAATATTACGGACTTCCTTATCCGCCTTAAAGATACCTTCAATACCTATAATATTACTAATAATATCTATTAGATCTAGGCTCTTACTCGTAATATTAAGTCTAGCTTCCTATACAATATTAAGCTTCTAGGTAATTATAAGGAACGTAGCTATAAAACTCTCCGTAAATCTCTTCGAAAGGAATATATTACTACTAATAACTATTAACGAAAGGAGACTACTACTTACCTTCTAAAGCGCCTCTTAGAAACCAGATACTCGCGGCTTTATTAAGGAATTTAAGAACTACTATCTACTTATTATTAATACTAATAAACTAACTAGATCTACTATAAGTATAATCTTCCTTAGTAGATTACTAGAATTAGTCCGTTAATAGGTTAACTTAATACCTAATATTAACCCTCGTATTTGCTCTACCTTTATCAGTATTAAATAGATTATTCTTAAAGCTAAACGTATTATTATTAACTTAGGGCGAATATTATTAAAGCTCTTAAGGGTCTTCGTAGAACTAATACTTCTAGGGACGTCTTACTCTTCGCTATTACCAAAAGTACGGATCCGGCTATAGTAGTAGCTAGGAAAGATATAAAATAGTTTATATTTGGATTATAGTAATATCTTTACTAGGGGATAGCTGAATCCTTGATTTAGCTTTACTCTATTAGGTTAGACTACATTTTATAGGATCTAGTACCAGTAACTAGACTTATAGGTACGATTAAGTATTAATTATTATTTATACTAATAGATATTGTAAGGGGGATAAAGGTATATAACCGGAATAGGAAGTAGAATAAGAATAGAAAATATTATCGTAGGAAAATACTATTATTATTAGAATAATATACGATAAGAAAACAACAATACTAATAGGAGTATAGTATAATAGAATATTAATACTATATATTAATAATATAGGAACTAGATCAACGGCGCGTATATAGGAATAGAATAGTAACTAAGATAATATAATAATACGATCTAATTCTTATTACTTACTTTAACTCTAGACTCTCTCTCTCTCTTACCCCTAACTACCTTATCTATCTCTTTACAAACTACCTTATCTATCTCTTTACAAACTACCTTATCTATCTCTTTACGATATACCTAAAGATCCTATTACCTTACCTTTATATAGTAGCTAAGCGGTAGAAGTTAATAGTAATCTAATACTATATTATCTACGCTTATCTCGCCCCTATTTTAGAGGTCGTACTAGGGTTTCTCTCTATAGCTAAGACGATTCCTAGTAGCATTATAGTATTATAATCGAACTTATACTTAGGATACTCTCTTTCTTATTTTAGACTAGATTATCGAACTCTCGAACATTAGATTTTGAATATTAGACTTTAAATATTAGACTTTAAATATTAGACTTAAGGACTTTAGGACTCTCTTTCTTTTACTATTAACTTAACTATAGGACTATTAGACTATCGAAAACAGAGCTTCGTATATTAATCTTTAACTACTAGGCTTTTAAACTTTCCTTTAAATACTAGACTATATACTACTCTCGACTTTAGACTCTCGACTTTAGACTCTTAACTACCCCTTTTTTAGAATACCTTTAAACTTTTTATACGAATATTAACTAGCGTTACTTTATACCCTCGAACCGACTTTTTCTCTTAATATAACTAAAAAACACTTGACCAACCAACTATTACTAAACTTAGAAATAGGAAAAACTCTATAAAGGCCTAAGTCTAAGCTATATTAACGGAAAAAATAGAATTTAAAATAATTACTAGTAATATCCTAGTTCTTTTAGCTCCTTAGACTAAGTCTAGGATATCCCGCTAGTAGAAATTATACTTTGTACGAAAATACCTAGGATTACCTATACTATCGATATATCGCCCCTCTATAGCCTATATACCCTTATCTAATAAGTTACAAAAGAGAGGCCTAACTATACTATATACGAAACGGTACTATTCTTACTATCTAGGTTACAAATTCTATATATCGGCGTATAGATCTAACTCCTTTTAGCTACTTATCTTCGAAATTATCTAGAAACTCTTAGTATTAATACTCTTATCTCTAAGAAATATACGCAAACGAATATAATATAAAAAGAAAAGAATAACTTAAGACTAACGAAAAATCGAAATATCTATATACTTATACCTAACCTAGAAAATTCCCTCTACTAGAACCCCTTCGGATTCTTCTAGCCCTCCCTCTAGGAATCCGTCTATAGTTAATCTTAGCCCTATAATCAAAGGACTAGCTACTCGTTCTAATATAATTAACCTTATTAATACCTTTAAGGATTTTACTATTACTAGAAGATAGGAAAGAAAGGCTTTAGCCTTTAATCTTAAGAACTATACGCTCTCTCCTAAGGAACGCTTCGATAGTAGGAATATTATAGACTTCCTTATTCGCCTTAAAGATACCTTTAATACCTACGATATTACCGATAATATCTATAAGATCTAGGCTCTTACTTATAATATTAAGCCTAGCTATCTATACGATATTAAGCTTTTAGGTAGCTATAAGGAATATAGCTATAGAACTCTCCGTAAATCTCTCCGTAAGGAATATATTACTACTAATAAACGTCAGCGAAAGGAAACTACTACTTATCTCTATAAACTTACCTTTTAAAGCGCCTCTTAGAAACTAGATACTCGTAGCTTTATTAAGGAATTCAAGAACTACTATCTACTTATTATTAATACCGATAAACTAACTAGGTCTACTATAAGTAGGATCTTCCTTAGTAGATTACTAGAATCGGTTTGTTAATAGGTTAACCTAATACTTAATATCGACCCTCGTATTCGCTCTACCTTTAATAATATTAAACGGATTATCCTTAAAGCTAAATAGATTATTATTAGTAATAAGAATATATTACTCTTTATATTAGATAGTATAAGGGGGATGAAGGTATATAACCGGAATAGGAAGTAGAATAGGAACAAGAACAACGGATAATAATACTACGGAATAAGAGAATAGAATATTACCGGAAGATATAAGATACTAATACAATATACGTTAGTACGATATAAGGGAATAATACTACTATCGATAAGATAGGAACTAGATTACTATATCGCTATATAATAATAAGAACTCAGGAGCACGACAACGGTAATATAGAACTACTATAATACTATAATTTACTAGAGCGGAGAACATATAATAATAACCGGTAAATAGAATAATTCAATAATAATACTAAAGATAGGAACTAGATTACTAGCGCCGCGCGTATACGGGAACAGAATAGTAACTAAGACGATACTATAATACGATTTAATTCTTATTACTTACTTTGACTCTAGACTCTCTCTCTCTTACCCCTAACTACCTTATCTATCTCTTTATAAACTACCTTATCTATCTCTTTACGAAATACTTAAAGATCCTATTACCTTACCTTTGTATAGTAACTAAGCGGTAGAAGTTAATAGTAATCTAATACTATATTATCTATACTTATCTCGCCTATATTTTAGAGGTCGTACTAGGGTTTCTCTCTATAGCTAAGACAATTCCTAGTAGCTATTATAGTATTATAATCGAACTTATACTTAGGATACTCTCTTTTTATTCTAGACTAGATTATCGAACTTTTAGATATTAGATTTGGAATACTAGACTTTAAATATTAGACTTTAAATATTAGACTTTAGGACTCTCTTTCTTTTACTATTAACTTAACTATAGGACTATCGGACTATCGAAAAATAGAACTTTATATATTAATCTTCGACTACTAGGCTTTTAAACTTTCCTTTAGACTCTCGACTTTAAACTTTTAACTTTAGACTCTTAACTTTAGACTCTCGACTTTAGACTTTTGACTACCCTTTTCTAGAATACCTTCAAACTTTTTTTATATAAATATTAACTAGTATTACTTCGTACCTTCGAACCGACTTTTTCTCTTAATATAACTAAATAATACTTAACCAACCGACTATTACTAAACTTAGAAATAGGAAAAATCTCTATAAAGGTCTAAGTCTAAGCTATATTAACGGAAAATTAGAATTTAAAATAATTACTAGTAATATCCTAGTTCTTTTAACTCCTTAGACTAAGTCTAGGATATCCCGCTAATAGAAATTATACTTTATACGAAAATACCTAGGATTACCTATACTATTAATATATTACCCTTCTATAGCCTATATATCCTTATCTAATAAGTTAGAAAAGAAAGGCCTAACTATACTATATAAGAAACGGTACTATTCTCGCTATCTAGGTTACGAACTCCGTGTATCGGCGTATAGATCTAACTCCTTTTAGCTACTTATCCTCGAAATTATCTAGGAACTCTTAGTATTAATACTCTTATCTCTAAGAAACGTACACATAAGAATATAATATAAAAAGAATATAATAACTTAAGACTAACGAAAAATCGAAATACCTATATACTTACGCCTAGACTAAAGAATCCCTCCTACTAGAACCCCTTCGGATTCTTCCGGCCCTCCCTCTAGTAATCCGTCTACGGCTAATCTTAGCCCTATAATTAAGGGACTAGCTACTCGTTCTAATATAATTAACCTTATTAATACCCTTAAGGATTTTACTATTACTAGAAGATAGGAAAGAAAGGCTTTAGCCTTTAATCTTAAGAACTATACGCTCTCTCCTAAAGAACGCTTCGACGGTAGGAATATTATAGACTTCCTTATTTACCTTAAAGATACTTTTAATACCTACGATATTACTAACGATACCTATAAGATCTAGGCTCTTACTTATAATAGTAAGTCTAGCTATCTATACAATATTAAGCTTCTAGGTAGCTATAAGGAACGTAGCTATAGAACTCTCCGTAAATCTCTTTATAAGGAATATATCGCTACTAATAATCGTTAGCGAAAGGAAACTACTACTTATCTCTATAAACTTACCTTTTAAAGCGCCTCTTAGAAACTAGATACTCGTAGCTTTATTAAGGAATTTAAGAACTACTATCTACTCGTTATTAATACCGATAAATTAACTAGGTCTACTATAAGTAGGATCTTCCTTAGTAGATTACTAGAATCGGTTCGTTAATAGGTTAACCTAGTACTTAATATCGACCCTCGTATTCGCTCTACCTTTAATAATATTAAACGGATTATCCTTAAAGCTAAATAGATTATTATTAGTAATAAGAATATATTACTCTTTATATTAGATAGTTATAAAGGAAGTACCCTTAATAGGGTTATTAAACGAATAGTCCTTTAAAGGAACGAGGCTATAGCCGAAGAAAAACCTAAAACTACTAAACCTTAATTTAGGGCTAATATTATTAAAGCTCTTAAGGGTCTTCGTAGAATAAATACTTCTAGGGACGTTCTACTCTTTGCTATTACCAAAAGTACGGATCCTACTATAGTAGTAGCTAGGAAAGATATAAAATAGTTTACTATAATTAATAATTAGATCTATAATAACTTTCGCTCTTCTACCTAGTCTAATACTATACTATTAGGAAGTTCCTTCGTTTATACTAACCTACGTAGAAATTACTATAGGGGGCTAGCTAATACTAACTAGTCTTCCTAGTATATCTAGAATACCGCTAACTAACGTAGTTAGTCTACTAATATTTAGTCTACTAGTATCCCTAGTAACCCCCAGCCTTAGCCCCTAGCCTAGCTAAGAAACCTAAACCTAACCGCCCTACCTACTAACTACCCTTTGATCCCTTCTTCGTTACCGCCTCCTATATAGACTACCTAGAACGGAATATCGGAAAAGAGGGGTTATAGGAGCTATAGAAGCATAGAATATTACGAACGGATATACCCTAATATTACGGAACTAGTTACTTAAGGAATCTAATATTAGAATATAAACGTAATACCTAGATAGTAGTACTAGGGAACTTTAGCCGCTCTAGGCGGGAAAATCGGAGGAATTATTAACGGCTAGAACTATAGTAACTAGATCCGAACTTAATTAGCTTAGTCTTAATAGGGCCCTAGTAGTATTTCGTTATTTAGGATAGTTAAGTTATTTATTAGAATTATAGAATTAAGCGACTCGGAATAGGAAGACTTTAGTATATAGGTTTAGGTATCGAATATTAGTAAAGTAGGAGGAGACGGATTTATACCCTCTATTATTCTTACGGCTACTACTTAACTATGTTTATCTATACGAAAATCCCTATTAGAAAAGGTAAAAAGAAAATAACCTACTAGTATTACTAAGTCTAGTAGATCTAAGGCCCCGATAGTTAAGTATATAGTATATAGTTATATCTCTAAGACCGTAGAATAATAAAATAGTAAAGGAGACTCGGATATAGATTTAGACTTAGAAGATAATAAACTAGACGTAACCCTTAGAAACTCGCTACTAGAACTACTAAAGAAAACTTATAAGCCTAGGAACCTAACTCTTAAGTAGTACGTTATAAAGAAAGATAAGGCTACTAATAGAATACGTATAGTAGGGAATATCCTCTAGTAATTAGTCTAGCTTAGTCTTTAGGATACTATTATTTATATTCCGGTATTTAGAGATCTCTTATATAAATCTATACTAGAATAGTTAGCTAATAATATCTGTCCTAAAATAGAAGAAATAGAACGAAGGAAATAGGAAAAGGCCGCTAAAAGGAAAAGGAAAATAGAAGAATAATAGAAGGCGGATAGAATAAAATAAGGAGTAGGAATTATAGTACTATACTTAGAAGAGTAGGAACTAACTTTAGAAATAGTTCTTTATATTAATAAGGATAATAACCGTTCGCGCGTCTCTATAAGGAGCCCTACCTTAATAGCTCGGATTAGAAAACTAGAAATTAAGGCTTTATATAATACTAGAGCCGAAGTAAATATTATATCTAAAGGAGTTATAAGGAGTTATAGATTAGTAGTTAATAGTATTAAGTAGGACGTCTAGGGACCGGTCTTAGATAAACTTAAAGTTACTAATAGGAGGAGAGTTCCTCTAGTTAGCTAGACTAGCGCGCGTATACGGATTACCGGAGTAGACTTCGATTACGAGAATATAGTCTTTATAGTACTTAGAGATTATTCTTAGGGAATAATACTTAGTTAGCTTTTCTCGGTACGGAGCTATCTTATTATATAGGCTAAGGCGGATAGTAGTATCTCGTATAAGGTATTCTCTATAAATAGCGAATAGAGTATTATATAGTAAGTAGTTATCTCGGAATTCCTATATAATAGGTATAAGTCTAGTCTTCGAATCCCTTATACTTATTTAGACTAGGAAGATAATTCTAATTCGGATAATTCGGAAAATAAGGAGGCGGAGTCCTAGGTCTTAGAAGGATATCCGCTATATATATAAGAAACCTAAGACTTTTAGTACTAAACTCGGGCTAGAAAATATACGAATAGCTTTTTAACGACCTAATCTATGATAAGTTTCTCTTACTACTAGACTTTAGGAGACTTCTATATAATAAGACTTATACTATAACTAGACTTAATATAGCTACTATAGTAAATAAGATAAAGCTATAAAAAGAAAGGGATAAGCTTCTATAGGAATAAAGAATAAGGTATAGAATATTTACTTATTATCGCCTTATACCCGTAAAGTCTCGGACTAGATTACCAACCTTTAAATACTTAGATAAATAGGACTTACTTTCCCTAAGAATTTCCTTATTTTCTACTAGCTCCCCAATAAAATATAGAATAAAATACTTAAATAGTATATATAAAAAGAAAGTAGATAAGATCTAACCTTAAAACGTTTAACTTACTAATAGATCTATACCTAGTAGTTGTATAGATTAGAGAGATATAATACTAAAAGAATAGTTTAGTACGGAACCTTACTATTACCTTAATAGATTCCTTAAGAAATGCTATACCCGCTTCTCTCGTTAGACTCGACTTACGGAACTCCGGTTTAAGGATATACGTATTAATTAGTCTCTTAGCTTAGACGAATAATTACTAGTTAAGGAAATACTTATATAATAAGAACCTACCCTCGTATAGAGCTTCGAAGAATATAGTAAGATTAGAAAAGAAGTAGTACTAGTATAGGTTATCCGGGTAGTAGACTAAAAACTAAGCTTAGTAAGCGAAACCCTTTAATATCCCTAAGGCTCTATTAAGCGAAATTCGCTAGATATTTTATAAAAGAATTAAGATGGGAATACTCGAGCCTAGTTACGCCTTATACTATAACCTATAGTTTTTAGTCTTAAAGAAAAACGGTAAATATCGACTAATTAATAGCGCTATAAATATTAATATAGTTACTATTAGGGACGCGAATATACTACTAACGGCTAATAAATTTTCTAACTCGTTTACTAGATACGTATAGATATTACTTACTAACCTTTTCTCTAAATACGACTAGTTAGAACTTACTAAAGAAAGTCGCGATCTTACCTCGTTTATATACCCGTTTAGTCTTTTATAAATAACTACTTTACCTTAAGGTATAACGAACTTAGTAGCCTAATTTTACTATATATCTAAGATAATTATTTCCTACTAGTTTAGGTATAGCGATGTTTACGTAGATAATATAATTACTAGAATACCGAAAAAGTATAATAATAATAAGGAATCTAAACTTAAAGGAGTACGTTGAGGAGTCTTAGAATACGTAGTTAGGCTAGATATAGTCCTTACAGATATTAAACGCGTAGGAGTAATAATATTAGGAGAAAAGTTCGATATTTATAAAGAAGGCGTAAATATAGTCGGATACTATTACGATTAAGAAGGAGGATACCTAAATACTTCTAAAGTAGCCGCTATTTTAAACTAGTTAACTCCTAGGTCTATTAAGTCTATAAGAGCTTTTATTAGAGTCTATATCTATTACTAAATCTAGATATAAGATTTTACTATCGTTTCGAAATCTATCTTCGTATTATTTAAGAAAGACTTAGAATTCTATTAGGGAAAGGAATAAGATAAGGTAATAAAATCTCTTTAGGAAGCGCTTACGACTATACCCGTACTACGGCCGGTTATATACGAAATAGATTTAGGCGAGATTATTCTTATAGTAGATACTTTAGGAGAAGGATAGGGAGCGGTTCTATAATAACTAGACGAACTAGGTAAGAGATATCTATACTAATATAAAAGTAGAATCTAGTTACTATTAGAAAGGAAATACGATATAGTTAAACTAGAATACTACGCCCTTTTATACGTACTTAAGAAATTCTACCTTTATCTTTAGGGAACGTATTTCGTAGTCGAAATGGATACCTAGACTTTAATCTATTAACTTAATAGGGTATCTTCGGATATAGCCGGATCTCTAGTTATACAATAGCTTATATAGATTTAGATATAGGATTTTAATATTCGATATATTCCTAGAAAAAAGAATATAGTAGCTAATAGACTTTCCTACTAATTTAGTAACGTACCTAAAAAGGATATCCCTACTATTCCTAACTTCGATATCGAGGATTTTATTAATTAATAACTTAGAGCCCTTTACTATTTTAGTATCTACGTCTATAAGTATAACCTACGGTATACGATCTAGCTCTACCCGATAACTATACCTAGCCCGGAAAATAATAATAATACTAGTAGCGAAAGTTCTACGGATTAGAACGAAGAATACGGAGAATTTAGTTTATTAGAACCTTAGGAAGGATTAGATAGAGAATATACTATAGAATATCGAGTAATTACTAACTAGCTTATAATATTAAAAATTATAGACTACCTTAAAGGTAAATAAATTACGGCTATAAAAAGAAAGGTAATAGGCTACCTTATAGCTGGACGGTAACTATTTAAGCGAGGTAAACGAGGATAAGCCTACTATTACGTAATCGATAATTAGGACTAGCGAAAGGAAATCATCGTTACTCTCTATAATAAATATAGCTATAAAGGGCGCGAAACTACTATAGTACTTATTTAGAATCGATATTACTAGGATAGATACTATAACGATATCTATAAATAGCTTAAGGAATATCCTTAGTATTAAATAAGCGATCGAGTATATATAGTAGAACCTCTAAATACAACTATTATACGGAGTAAGATTCTTAGCGTAAGATAATCTATCGATTATACGACGATTACCCTATAAGGCGGTTATAGCTATCTTATCTAGGTAAGAGAGGAATTAAGTATTTAGCCTAAAGTAAGAGTACTTTATTTAGTACCTACGTCTAAGAATATCGTAGATTTTATCTTTAAGGAACTAATCTATCGATAGGGTATTATATCTAAGATTAGGGTCGATAGAGGTCCTAAGAATAAGCTATATACTAATATACTTCTAAAACTATACGATATTAGAAAGATTAAGATTTCGCTATATAATAGTTAAGGCTAAGGAGGAATTAAACGGTCTTACTTAATAATATAAGAAGCCTTCCGACGAGTAACGAATAGGAACTAGAAACCTTAGAAAGATTTATTACTAGCTATACTTTAGGCTAAACGAATAACGGTTAATAGAACAACCGGTATAACTCGAGTTAGGATAATACTTAGTAAGGAATACGTCCTTCCGATCGAACTAAAAATAGTTATATAATAAAACCTCTCTTAGTCTACGGTTAGGATAATAGAATACCTTCTCTTTCTACGAGTAAAGTAACTAGATTAGAGAGGGGAAGACCTCTAGGAAGCTATCGTAAGGTAGGAACGTATAAGATAGGAAGTAAACGAGTACTAGGAATCGTAATATTAGACTAGAATACGTACTAAAAACCTAGACGTAGGATAGCTCGTCCTCTTATATAATATAAAAATTATTAAGGATTTCGGATCTAAGTTAGATTTTATATAGGTCGGTCTATACTATATTACGGAAGTATATAAGGATAAGAGAACTAGATTACCTATTAGTAGCTACGTACTCGAGGAACTAAATAGAGTTTTAGTATATAAATCGATCCGAGGAAACAGGATTAGGATCTTCTACTAGCGGGATAGGCCTATAGGTAATAACCTCCTTAATACTAGTTAGGAGTATAGAATGGAATAAGTATATAAATAGTAATAAGATAATACTTACTTAGATAAGGATATAGAATAGGAATAGGAAAAGTAACCTAGTAATAAGGACCTAGATATATTAGTTCGTCGATCTAGACTATAAGTAATTATTCCTAGACTAGAAGGATTTGACCCTAGTTAATACGAGGATTACTAGGAACTATAAAGAAGTATTCGATTCGTAAACGGCTTATAAGTACTTATAATATAAAAAAGGAAATAATTAGAAAACGAATATAATAAATTAAACTAATAAGCTAATATACTAAATCCTAATCGAATCCCTTATTTATATATTAGTATAAAGGAACTCTACGTATAATTCTAAGGGTCCTATACGCCTTTTCGATCCTCTCGTCCTCTATTTTATATACTTTTAACTATCCTCCGCTCTATACTTCTTCGACCTTCTTCTACTTTATATATTTTTAATTCTTCTCCGCGCTATACGCCTTAAGTATCCTCCTCTACTCTATACGCCTTATTTATATATTTTCGATTCTTCTCCGCTCTAAAATAACTTAAATATCCTCCTCTACTTTATACCTTTCAATTCTCCTCCGTATATTAGGAACTACTATAACCTAATACCCCCTACGGCTATTAAATATATCTATCTCTACTAAGTAGTTACCTATCTAATAAGTAGCTTATAATCTAGTAAACCTTAATTACGGTACGTATCTATTAAAGTCTATATCCTTAGTTAAGTCTAAGATTAGTTTAGTCCTACTCGTTCTCTAGGAAGTATTTATACCCCTTAAAAGGTACTCCCGTACGGTCTACCTTAGGTTTCTTAATAATCTTCGGTTTAAGCTTCGATAAGATTATATTAACTTATTAATCCTACTTGGTCCTTAAGCTTATATCTACGAAACCTAGTATTTATACTTAAGGGAATATATTTATCGATCCTTTTATTTAGACCCTCGTACTTATTAATCCTACTTAGCCCCTAAGCTTATACCTACAAAACCTAGGATTTATACTTAAGAGAATACGTTTACTATTCCTTACCTTACTATCTTCGTCTCTAAAGTATTACGCTCCGCTATTGCTTTAGAAAGGTTTATACTTAAGAGAATATATTTACTGTTCCTCCTACTCTAGCTCCTTTAATAGCTTCTTACTCTTCGATAGCCCTCCTAGTAGCGCTAATAGTTTACGTCCTATCCTTTATCTAAGCCTCCCTACTCTTATATTTCAAGATTAGAATAGATCTATATAGTCCTTAGGAGGATAATCCTTTAGGTTAAAGTAGTCGTATTCTCCTAGTTTACTACTTAGTCTTTTACTACTCGGTCTTTTACTACTCGGACTTCGTCTCTTAACTATCCTTAGTTAAATTAATAGTATCCTCTACTATTATACTAGTCTAGCTTTATACTTAAATAGACTTAGTTTGGTATTACTTTCGTAAAACTTTACTTTAGCTATTTTAGGGACTATACCCTAGTATATATATTATAACGGTTCGATTCCTAGATAGCTAGCTTTATAGTATATATTTATTACTTTTCCTTTTTATTAGTTTTTTTTATATATATATATATTCAAAAAGATTAGGAGAGTTACCTTTTATATAGGGAGTTAAGAAGTTTACTTTATTTTATTTAAGCTACCGTACCTTATTCTAAATTATTTTATATAGAAACCGTTTATATATTAGTCTTTATTTACGTTAAAACTAGGAAGTAAAGAGTATAGAAAGTAGGAAGGCGAACGTTAAGGGAGGACGTAGAATTTTTAGTAGGGGAGGGAGAAGTCTTTTAAGTTAGAAATCCGTATTAAAGTCGAGCTATATTAAGGAAAATAAACGAATAACCTAGAATTAAATAATATAAATAGATATCACGTATAATACTACTATAACCGGAAACTATAAGGAAAATTTCAACTAATTACCTCGAAAAGTCCTCCTATCTAACTAACTTTTACTCGAATATAATCGTAATAGATTAGGTTATTAGAGTAATAACCTAATAATTACTATTACTATCTAGTATACCTCCCGAGGAGCCGCTTCCTATACTAAGCGTTAAAAAAAAAGCGCGACGTACAGGGCAACTTTAGAAATATATAGAATCTTTTAATATATTCAAATGTTTTAGGAGTATTTTAAATTCTTTTTTAGTTTATAAATTCTTTTAAGTTCTTTCTTAGTTTTTGGAAGTATTTAGGATTTTATAGTATATTTAGATACTTTAGTATACGTATTAATATTTTACGACTCTTTCGAGTCCTTTCTTACTTCTAAGTTCTTTCTTAGTATCTTAGGATATAAGATATTCTATAACCCCTTAAGATTCTTTTAAGTATTTAGATTTATTAGTTTATCTTATATAGTTTTAGTATATATCTTAGAATACGTTAAGGGTCGACGTATTATCTACCTAGGGAGGGGATATAAGGGGGAGAAAGGTATATAACCGGAATAGGAAGTAGAATAGGAACACGAGAATATTATAAGAATAACGATAAGAATATAATATATTAATAATATACTATATAATATAAAATAGAATAAGATACTATAGAACGACGCGTATATAGGAATAGAATTATAACTAAGATAATATAATAATACGATCTAATTCTTATTACTTACTTTAACTCTAGACTCTCTCTCTCTTACTTCTAACTACCTTATCTATCTCTTTACGAACTACCTTGTTTATCTTATTACGAAATACCTAAAGATCCTATTACCTTACCTTTATATAGTAGCTAAGCGGTAGAAGTTAATAGTAATCTAATACTATATTATCTACGCTTATCTCGCCTATAGTACTACTACTCTAAGATAGTTAATAAGAACTTCTCTAGCTATATATATATATAATAACTATACTTTAATACTAGTTCGAGAACCCCTAACGTCGAGAGAAACTCCTAGGAGATTAGAGAACTACTACCTTACTAGAGGTAATCTAGAAATATCCTAATAAGTCCTTAATTAAGTATTTCGAGATACTTATCCGCTAAATCTTAAGCCTAAAGAGACTACTCCGAAAGATACCTAAAGAGGAGTATAACTAACTCCTAATAGCTATAAAGAGTATAAAAGAGTAGTACTCTTAATTTAACCCTTCTTAAAACTTTAATTTACTATATATACAACTTAGGAATTTAATTATAGTTATATCTTTATAATCGGCCCTAACTAGGCTAAAACTATCCTAGGGAGTATATATCTCTAAGGAACTCGAGGAGTAAACCGAGTTATAAAGTAAGGATAAGTAAGAAGACGACGAGTTCTATAACGAAAACTACGTATACTTTATAGATAGAACCTATAGGAGAAACTTTAATAATCCTCGAAACTAATTACGAAATTAACGTAGCGGACGTATAAGAGGATTTACTTAACGGGGACGATATAATCGAATATCTAGAATACCTTCTAGGATAAGAAAACCACGGGGACTATACTATATCTACGGAAAACCTAACTATTAGATAAGAAACTATTTAATTAAGGAGAGAAAGGTAAGCTACTAGAAATTTAAGGTATCCTAATAAGTAACTTACCTTTAAGACTATACTATTAAAGCCTACCTATCTATAGTTAACTCCTATAAAGGTACTTTAGATACTAAAGATAAAGTAGTTATTAAGGAATACTACTATCTCTTTACCGACGATAAATTTCTACCTAAAAATAACGAAGGATTCGTATTATTTGCCTAATAACTCTCTAATAATACTATAGCGTATTTCCTAGCCTCTAAATAGCCTATAAACTAAGTTATAGAGGAAATTTTCAGCTTCTAATACTACTACTCTAAAGAAACCTTCTAGGGTATCCTACCCGATATAGGAGTAGTAGGAATTTCTATAGTAGGAGAACCTTAATTCCGAGTACTATAAAAGTACTTATAGGACCGAATCGAGCTCGATACGTTATTAGTAGGCTAGTATAGTATTATTTTTAGTAAGGGTAACGTTTTCTCCCTAGGAACTACCTAGGTTCCTATACTAATTAGAAAAATTATCTTCTATATTATCCCCGCTAATATAACTTTTCTTATATATATTAAGGATATAGACTAACTAGGTATCTATATAGACAACCTCCGAAACCTTTTAGTATAAGGTAAAAAGAAGTTTCTACTTATTAGGAAGTATAGCTACCCTTAGCTAGAGTTACCCCGCTAATTAATATAGTAATAGTACTTATAGTCTCTCCCGGAACAATTTATTACTTCGGAATTTGAAATTTCCCTCCCTTAGGCTACTAGTAGAGTAATTTTAGCTAATTTAGACCTTATCTTACCCCCTCTATTAACTAATTAGTTATACCAACCTATATAGGTATCCTAATTCAACTAATCTTTCTTCTCCGATCTAGACGAGTAATAATTAAGGTAACTATACCGACGTTTTAGCTACCTATTAGCTAAAAGGTTCCTTAAGGTACTCTCTAGAGTAGGTTTAGATAATATAGATACTAATAGAATTAGATCTATCTCTAAACTTTATAAATATTATTAGGTAAATATAAAGGCGCCTTCGAGATTTAGATTTTCACTCTAGGATAACTTGATTTTTAATATATAAATTATAGTTTATATTCTATATATCGATAGCTAACTAGTACTATATATATAGTCGATATAGCTACTATATTCTAAGTAGCCCGATCCCTAGTAGGCTAAACTATAGGCGAGATATAGTAATATATTTATACTATTTAGATTAATATCTACCTCGGACTACTATAAGGGCGATAAAGGTATATAACCGGAATAGGAAGTAGAATAGGAATAGAAATAGAAGAATATTATTATAAGGATAACGAATACAAAAAAATACTATATATACTATATAGTATAGAATAATAATACTATATTATCGAAGCCTAAGAAAACAACGAATAAGATACTATAGAACGACGCGTATATAGGAATAGAATAATAACTAAGATAATATAATAATACGATCTAATTCTTATTACTTACTTTAACTCTAGACTCTCTCTCTCTTACTCCTAACTACCTTATTTATCTCTTTATAAACTACCTTATCTATCTCTTTACGAAATACCTAAAGATCCTATTACCTTACCTTTATATAGTAGCTAAGCGGTAGAAGTTAATAGTAATCTAATACTATATTATCTACGCTTATCTTACCTATATTTTAGAGGTCGTACTAGGGTTTCTCTCTATAGCTAAAACGATTCCTAGTAGCTATTATAGTATTATAATTAAACTTATACTTAGGATACTCTCTTTTTTATTTTAGACTAGATTATTAAACCCTCGAATATTAGATTTTAAATATTAGACTTTAAATATTAGACTATAAATATTAGACTTTAGGACTTTAGGACTCTCTTTCTTTTACTATTAACTTAACTATAGGACTATTAGACTATCGAAAATAGAACTTCGTATATTAGTCTTTAACTACTAGGCTTTTAAACTTTCCTTTAAATACTAGACTATATACGACTCTCGACTTTAGACTCTTAACTTTAGACTCTTAACTTTAGAGTCTCGACTTTAAAGTCTCGACTACCCTTTTTTTTAGGATACCTTCGAACTTTTTATATAAATATTAACTAGCGTTACTTTATACCCTCGAACCTACCTTCTCTCTTTATATAACTAAATAATACTTAACCAACCGACTATTACTAAACTTAGGAATAGGAAAAAAAAAACTCTATAAAGGCCTAAGTCTAAGTTATATTAACGAAAAATTAGAATTCAAAATAATTACTAGGGTTAGGTTTTAAGGCGTATAAGGTTAGGGTTAAGACTCGCTCGTTGTCCGTACGTAGAGATATAGAGAAAATTAAAACTCTTATACCTCCCTAATAGAAGAATATTATTAGTATCGCTAATAAGCGATATCTTTAACGTTAGGGTAATAATATTAGAAGTATCTTACCTAGGATTAATCTTATCCTTACTATAATACGCGTATCTAGCTTACCTATAGTATTAGGAAAAACCGTCTCCCTACGTATATATCCTCTAAAATCTATTACGAAAGTTATACGCGTCCTAAAGTATAACTCCTATATATTACTATACTCTATATATTACTACGTATTCTATTACTAATTTATATAGTATCTAATAAGTATTATTGAAATATACGTATCTAGTTTACCTATAGTATTAGGAAAAAGTATCTCCCTACGTATATATCCTCTAAAATCTATTACGAAAGTTATACGCGTCCTAAAGTATAACTCCTATATATTACTATACTCTATTTATTACTACGTATTCTATTACTAATTTATATAGTATCTAATAAGTATTATTGAAATATACGTATCTAGTTTACCCGTAGTATTAGGAAAAACCGGCCCCCTACGTATATATCCTCTAAAATCTATTACGAAAGTTATACGCGTCCTAAAGTATAACTCCTATATATTACTATACTCTATTTATTACTACGTATTCTATTACTAATTTATATAGTATCTAATAAGTATTATTAAAATATACGTATCTAGTTTACCTATAGTATTAGAAAAAACCGTCCCCTACGTATATATCCTCTAAAAACTATTACGAAAGTTATACCCGTCGTAAATAATAACGAACTTCTATATATTACTATACTCTATTAATAACTACGTATTCTATTACTAATTTATATAGTATATAATAAGTATTATTAAAATATACGTATCTAGTTTACCTATAGTATTAGGAAAAACTATCTCCCTACGTATATATCCTCTTAAATCTATTACGAAAGTTATACCCGTCCTAAATAATAAAAAACTCCTATATATTACTTTACTCTATCTCTAAAGAAATACTCGATACTTTCGCCTCGACTTCGCGATACGGTAGGAGCTATATTTAATTACTTTAAGAGAGGCGAGAATATATCTATTTAGTATTCTTTTCCTACTAGCTAGCGTATCGTCTATTATACCCTACGTATATACTATTTTAAGAGAGAAGTATTTTCTTTCGAGTTAAGTCGATCCGCTTCTAATTCTCTTATATACTACTTTAATAACCTAAACGTCGATAATATATATACCTAGTTCCTCCCCTATACCTATATAATATATTATCGTCGGTTAAGGCCTCGATCTCTAGTTAAATATATATATACTAATTTTTAACGACCTACTAACTAACTTATCTTAAGAATAGTAAGCCCTTAGCCGTTATTTTTACGTTGGATAGTTTATACGATATTTTCTACCTCCGCCTATTTATTAAAGATTCCTATAATAAATAGGTCCTTAACCGAACCTTCGACCTAGCCTACCTAGACTTAAAAATAAATCTAGTTCCCTTTAGTTTCTACCGTATCGTTAGTACTAAGCCTCCTACCTAGGGTCCCTAACGGGGCGGGGCTAGACGGGGGGGGGGGCGGGTTAGGGGTAGGGTAGGGCGGGTTTTCGGGGTAAGTTATAAGTATAAAACTCTAACCTAACCCGCCCCGCTAAGCTCTTAACCCGCCCTATTAGATAGGGACGGGGTCTCGTAACCTAACCCGTTATAACCCGTATATAATACCGTTAGTATATTTAGAATATACGCGGTATTTCTAGTAGTCTTCTAGTAGTTAAAAAGAGTCTTCTAGTAGTTATAAAGATAGTCGAAATATTTCTAGTAGTCTTCTAGTAGTTATAGAGCTTATAATAAGTTATATTATAACTAAATCTACGGCTCGAAAGTTAAGAGCTTAAAACTAAGTACGATAAGCTCCGCTCCTAGTTATAGGGCCCTTATTATTATCTTTATAACTACGTCGGCTATTAACTATCGCCTAAAGATCTATACTACCTCTAGGTAATACTACCGGTAGTCTTATAATATAACCCCTCCTACGCCTTCCTATACTTTAAGTAGTAGCTTAGGTTCGCCGACGTATTATAATACGACTACTAATATAATCTCCTATACCCTTAACTATTTCGAGCTACTTACCTAATAGACTCTTATTATCCTATCGTAATCTATTCGCTAACCTCTATATAGGGGGAGAAGCTCCTTTAGCTAGTAGTAGTATATTATTAGGGTCCGTAGTATCCTCCCTATTACTAATTTTATCTAACCTCTATATCTTATTAACTATACGAATAAGTTCCTTAGTCTATTTAGCTCGCTTAGTAGCTAATTTATCTTTAGTTATATAAATATCCCTTCTCCCTATTAAATAGTAGTTAAGTATATACTACTTAGAATCTACTATCTACTTATAGTTACTTACTATTAACGTACTAAGAACCTATACGCTATATAACTTATTATCCGTATTAAAGTTACTAGTAATACTAAACTCTCGTTTAATACCAATACCGGCCGCTTAGATAGTAAGGAGATCCTTTACTATTATTACTATCCGTAGGAACCGGTACTTAATAGATCTCTATTACTAGAATAGTTCTTTAGGATCTAGCCGTACTTTATCTAGGGATTATTAGCGACTACTAGAAGACTACTAGGGACTAGGGTTTTCGCTTACTCTATAAGCGATACTTATCGAACTCTCGCTATATATCTATTAGACTATTACTACGCGCGTCGCTATTTATTATCCGTATTAAAGTTACTAGTAATACTAAACTCTCGTTTAATACCAATACCGGCCGCTTAGATAGTAAGGAGATCCTTTACTATTATTACTATCCGTAGGAACTAGTACTTAATAGATCTCTATTACTAGAATAGTTCCTTAAGATCTAGCCGTACTTTATCTAGGGATTATTAGCGACTACTAGAAGACTACTAGGGACTAGGGTTTTCGCTTACTCTATAAGCGATACTTATCGAACTCTTACTATATATCTATTACTACGCGCGTCGCTATTAGGCGCGTATTATACTTAGTAGAAGGCTCTACTACTATATAGAGATCTATAACCGAATTAAGGTTAATATACTCTCGTTAGAGCGATAATAGGACTTTAACGTAGCGTATTACCGGGTTTCGCTACGTATATTAAATATTATATAGAACGTATAGTTCCGTCTAATAATATACCTACTAATCGAGTAGATCTTCTAGTATAGGCTACTATTTAGGCTAGTTCTAAGTATTAAGCTTATAATAAGGATAGAGTAGGATTACTATACTATAGTACTTTCTAGCCTATATATTAGACGTTATACTATAGTATACCCTTAGCTTATCTACCGCCTTACTATATACCCGACTAATCTCTTACTTCTACTAATAGTTCTTATCTCTAAGCCGTTCCTCTATATTCTCGAGGTATATAAATAGTCGATTATAGATATCGAAGACTAAGTAGATTATTAGGTTACGCGTAGAGCTAATAAGCTACGTATATACCGCGAAGGGACGGAGGATAGTAATAAGGTACGAAACTTAGCCCTATTTATCTTCGCTTAGGCTAAGGTATCGATATTCCTTATCTATAAATTAATTAATCGGGTCTCTTAATCTTAGAAGTTATATAAGTATATAGTACGTCGAGTCCTATCTCGTCTTAATATCTTAGGTATATCGTAGAAGTCGAATCTTAGCCGGAATAGGGTAGTAAGCGCGATACTAGATTATTTAAATCTCTAAGAATATAAGCTATCGGCCTTTACTTAAGTTAATAAAGATCGTAATTTAATAGGCCTTTATAACCGTATATAGTAGCTTTATAGAAGAATTAGTATTATAAAACTACTAGGAGACTACTAGGAGACTACTAGGAAACTACTAGGAGACTACTAGGAGACTACTAGGAGACTACTAGGAGACTACTAGGAGACTACTAGGAGACTACTAGAAGACTACTAAGAGAATACTAGGAGACTAGTAGGAGACTACTAGGAGACTATAAGAAGGAAAATAACTTATACTACGCTTAAAGTTAGTAGACTCCCCCCTAGTAATTACTAGAACCCTCTCCTCTTCCTCTACCTCCTAGTTCCTAATAAACTCCTCCTTTTTCGGCCGATACTTAATATCTATAAGGAGACTATTATAATATAGTTATATAATATAAGAGATATAGGGATATAGTATAATCTCGTTTACTATATTAGGAATATCCCTACTAAGTACCTTAATATATTTATTTACTAACTATACTATTATTTTATTATTTAACGCGTTATCCGTAGTAAAAGTAATAACCCTAGTACTAAGATTAAAATACTTAAGGCGCGCTATTATAACTCTAGTAAGGTCCCTACTAGTATAAGCGCTATAGTAGGGCTCGAAACCGATTAAAGCTTCTATTAGGGTCTAATTATAAACCTAGTATACTTTAATTACGAGGAAGCTATTCCGGCGCGGCGTAGACTATCCGTTAAGGACGATTAAGACTTTCTAAGATTATAGGAGGTATTTATAGATAGACTCCTTTAACTTCTTCTATAGGGTAAGGATTTTATTAGTAATAGTTAATAACGAAGGGAGCTATCGCTTAGGTTCGAGGTATATAACGAGGCGTAGGAATTCTAAGTTATTAATAGTTATTAATAACTACTTATATATAATAATCGTACGAAGGAGTTATTCGTCGAAATTAGCTAGGGATAGTATAAGGCTTCTAGCGTTTACTATCTTAGTCCTAACTCGTCGATTCTAGAGTAGAATATTAGTAGAACTAAAATTAGAAAACCTAGTAGTCTTCTAGTAGTCTTACGGCTACCTTTAGGCCCTCTTCTATAGTTAGCTATACTATTCCTCGCGCTAAGAAGGTCGATAGATATACCCTTATCTTTATATAGGAACTAATTTAACTAGTTTTATTCTTATATAAATATTTTACGACTAGATCGTATCGCGTATAGATAGTACGAGGCTTACTAGAAATATAAAGAGTACCTTTAATAAAATACTACTAGCCCGTAGCTCTCCTATTAGTTCCCTATACTAGAAGGTTAGGGGTAGGGACTAATATATTTTCCTAGTACTATCGTATTATAATCTACTAGTTATAGAACTACTTAGAGTTATTTAGTATCTATTTAAAATAGGCGTCGTTTTTACCTACTAATAGTAGGTTACCTATAGGAGGAGGGACGTAGGTTACTAAAGATAATAAAGCTATAATAGAGAAGTAGTATTAGTTAAGAAGGAATAGTATATAAGTAGTATCTCTTATTTAAAGCTACTATTATATTTATAGGAAGTACTAAGAATATAGCTAAGCTACTTAAGGTTCTATAAAGCTAAGAAACTATTTAATAAAGTATAAATATAAAGATATAACTTTAATACGTAGAGATATAAATATATTAATAGTATTTATAGATTTATATATATATCTTCTATAAATCTACTTACTTCTAGATAATATTATTATATACTAAGCTCGGAATATATTTTTAAATAAAAATTGAATATATTTATTTAATTTTTATTTAAAAATATATTCCGAGCTATTTATTCTTTAATAAAGTAATTCTTTAATAAAGTAATTCTTCAATATATTATTAAGGAGAGATACTTATTTATTAACTATTATAGAAATATTCTTCTTATATATAAAGAGTAAGTATTTTATAATTTAAGTATATACCTAGTAGTCTTCTAGTAGTTAAAGAGGGAGATATTAGTATAGAATATATTATTTACTAGTATACTAAATAAAATATATCCTCCTAGCTTTAAATTTATTAAATTAATTCTTCTTCTTATTACTACGAAGCCTCCTCGCTAATTCTATATCCTTAGACTAAATTATAATACGATTTGTATAAATAGTATAGAGGTTAGTATCTAGGAATAATATATTAGTACTAGTACTAGTATAATAGGTTAAAATATAACTTACTTTTAAAAAGACTAATAAGATAGTATTCTATAGCCTCTTAGAGTACTTAAATTATAGTTACTTAAAATCAAAGCTCGTCCTTAAAATCCTATATAACCTCTCGAACAAGCCTACTAAATAGTATTTTCTATATAAGGAGGTTAGTACTCTTCTAGTAGTAGCGGATCTTATATAGAGTAATAGCTAGAAAGTATTAGAGACTACTAGGATACTACTAGGAATTCTATATAATATATAATTCTAACTTACTTCCTAGCTTATAACGGTAGGGCTTTCTTATACTACCTATATTATTTTTACCTTTCCTAGTAACTTATTTTCGAGTAGTTAATATCCCTAAAGTCTTTACTAGGGCCTTACTACTAGTAGTAATAGTATTTCGAGCCTTAAGCGTAGATCTTCTTTTAGTAGCTATAATAGTACTTTTACTAGTACTAGTAACTACCTTACTAGCTATTAGTCTCTTTACTAGTATTTTTTTTACTAGTATCTTTCTTACTAGTATCTTTTATACTACTAGTTTCTTTCTTAGTAGTAGTAGTAGTAGTAGTAGTAGTAGTAGTAGTAGTAGTACTACTATTACTAAGAGTAGTACTACTACTACTACTACTTCTACTTCTACTACTAATACTACTACTACTAATACTACTACTACTAATACTACTACTACTAATACTACTAGTAGTAGTAGTAATATAAATCTCCTCCTTAATTTCGGAATAGAATCTAAGGGTTTACTAGGATCTTCTAGTATTTAAGTATTAGGTATTTCCTAGTTAAAATCCTATAGTTAAGTAGTATCTAGCTTTTTTATAGTAGTATCTAACTCTTCTCTAATAGTATCTAAATCTTAGGTATTATTAATTAGCTTTTTTAGAGTAGCTTTATAGTCTTATAGAGTAGCTTCTTAGTCTTCTAGAGTATTTAGATTCTTATCTTTTTCTTTATCTATCTCTTTAGATTTTACTTTTTTAAATAGGGTCTATTCCCTAGTAGTTAGATCCTTCTTCTTAGTTTTACTATACTTACTAAGAATATTTCTATTATTATCTAGTAGCTTAATATCTAATAGTACTAAGGATAAGGAACTACTTAAGGAAATACTAGGACTTTTATATAGCTCTTTTTGAATTTAGGTACTAATAAGCTAGGAATTAGGATCTAGAAGACTACTAGGATAACTACTAGGCTCTACTAGTTTAATTAGAGGAGAATCTAGTAGAGCCTTTTTTAATTTATTAGCTACTCGAAGATCTACTATAGAAGTAAGGCTATACTAGCGGGTACCCTTACTACGTACTATTAAATAATTAGTAATAATTATTAGTTAATTTACTTTTAATTTAGTAGTTACTAATAGTAATCTAGTAGTAATATAGGTTAAAAAGTAAAGATAAAGCTATATAGATTATTAGCGTATATACGGACGTAAAAACTCTATAGTACTAGTAAACTAACGTACTAAGATCGGACGACTATACTTTTCGTACTATATAGTATAAATATATAAAATACTTCTACTAATTATACTAATTAAATTAACGCTTTACTTTACTTTAATCTCGTTTATTTTATAAGCCTTAAACTACTAGTAAACTACTAGGCTTAGCCTAGCGTAAATCTATAGATCTATAAATAATAGCGCTACTAAAACTAACTAAACTCCTCTCTACTAACGTTTATATAGTTAAAGAACGTACGCGGCGTAGTAAAAAGAGAGGCTTTAATCTCTAGGTTATAAAGAGTTAGCGCGTATTAAATTAAGTAAAGTAAAAGGCTTATTAAAAACTAAGAAAATCTAATAGTTAGAATCTTCTCTTAGATACTAAGTAGTAGTCCTAAATTACGTAAGCTAAGTAAGCTATTAATAATAAGTAGTAAGAACCTAGTAGTATCCTAGTAGTAATATATACTAATCTAGCCCTAGAATATCGAATAGTACCTATCCTAGCCTCCTTAAACTAGACCTACTTACGCTTTTCGATTTCGGTAATAAAGATTAAGATTAAGATATAAATAATAGAGTAGAAGAAAGCTCTAGTTAAGAATCGAGTAAAGAAGAGGAGATAGATATTAATATAATACCCTAGGCTTAGGGTAGTAATATTACTATATTATTCGACGAGTCCTATAATTAATACTACGTAGAGTTTTATCTAGTCGTCTATACGTAAGTAAGACGGTCCTAGTAAGTAATTAGAAAGGGGTTAGTAAATTTAATAAATAGTAGTTTAAATTTAGTTAAGGGTACGTATAATATCTATAAACTTCTTTTAGAAGAAGATTTAGAGGTAAGTCTTTTAATTTCTAGTAGTCTCCTAGTAGTTTCTAATATCCTTTTAGAGTCTAGTAAGCTTATTCTATAATAAAGATAGAGAAGAGTAACTACTAGTCTACCTAGCTAATTAACTACCCTTAATCTCTCCCCTTTAATTCTTTTCTATAGAGTAGGTTACTTTAATACGAAATCTCCTAGCTTATTACTATAATTTCGATAAAAAGCTTCCTAGTCCTACTTATTAGTAGGCTATATACTCTATAGATAAGATTAAGCTAAAGGATAATCTACCTAATAGAGAGCTTATAATAGAGGTATAGGAGTTAATATTTAGTAAAAAGGGAGAAGTAAGAGAGAGATTTAGTAGAATAAGAAATATAGATAAAGTTAATCTTATTATAAAACTATTAGTATTATAGGCGACTAATAGTTTAGGTTATACTCTTAATATAGATAAGAAGATATAAGAGCTCTAAGCTACTACTAAAAAATTAGCCGATAAAGTTAATAGGTGTAAGGATAAGAATAAACGTACTTTTTAATTAGATATTAAGAGTAATAGAGAGGAGGATAAAGAAGAAGAAGAAGAAGAGGAGAAGGATAACTAGATTATTAATAATATATATATAGAAGATCTCTCTAAATAAGAAAAACCCTAGTTTTAGCTATTATAGTATTATTAAACGTAATTTCTATTTATCCGCTTACTTTAACTACTAGGAGACTACTAGAAATATATAAATATTAAATATAAAATCTACTAACTATTTACTACTAAATCTAACTATACCTCTATACTCTATATAGTTAGGGCTATTATTACTTACTATTAGGTTATATCTTAGTAGTTATATAAGCGCTAAGAAAGTATTACGTAGACCTATACTAGTATAAATAGGGCGGGTTCTCCTTTAATCTATAACCCGCTCTAGGACCCCGCCCTAACCCGTTAGAACCCGACCCGCTAATAGGACGGGTTCTCTACCCTAAAACCCGCCCTAACCCGCCCCGTTAGGGACCCTACTCCTACCCTAGACTTATCCTTAGATAGGTTTATCTATAGTATATTCTAGTAGAGCTCCTTTAATATAATAGTCCCGAGCCCTATTTAAGGCTAATATATAACTTACTACTATTTAAAGTACTACTAACTTTAGACCGAAACCTACCTAGGACTAATATATAACTTACTACTATTTTAACTACTACTAACTCTAGACTTCCTTAATATCTTAATCTCTTATATATTTACTTTTCTTATAGTATTACCTATATTATAGTAAGAACTAGTTACTTACTTAAAGACTTAGAAAACGGTCCCTAGTCTCCTAACTCCTAATATTATAAGTATTAAGTAAAGAATCGAGCGCTATTACTCTCGTCTTTATTAAAACAAAGGATATAGACTAAAAAGGCGGAGATTAAGAAATAAAGAAATACTCTCGTACGAGTAGTAAGTCGTTAACGTAAGAAAAATATATAGGTAGTAATTAATTCTAGGTAATCCGCTTATAATTATCTATAGAGGGACGATACTATCGAATATCTATAGATAGATACTATTATTATATATATACTAATAGAAGATAAGTTATAGCCTTTAGGAGAAATAAATATTAATTAAGTCGGCGATATTTTAGAATCGGCTTTAGGTAGACTTAATCTCATATTATATCTATTAGCTCTACCCGATAATACTATAGTTTTTATAGAAGATTACGTTCTACGGCGTTTAGAATAGTCTAGCTATTTAAAATCTACTTCTAAATTAGTTAAACCTATATATCCTATTCCTCTTTTAGTATCTACCCGTATAACCCTATAACGCGATAGCTAGTCTACTCTAGACTTATAAGTCCTTTAAACTTAGCTATCCCCTAATAGTTAATCCCTACCCTAAATATAAGCCGGACGCGAATAGACTATAACTAGTAGTAAATAAAATCTACTCTTTATTAATTTAAACGATAAAAGACTTATTCCCTAGACCTTAACTAGAGCTAGGTAGAGTATAAGTAGTAGATAATTCTTATTAGAAGACTAAATTAGTATTCTAACTAAGGGTTTATAACCGAATATACTAAATCTATCTACTAGTAATTAGTATAATATAGATATTATTCCCTAGACCCTAATATAAGGTACGTAGAGTATAGGTAGTAAGTAGTCTTAGCTCGATAACTAAACTAGTAACTTATCTAGAGTTTTACTATAATATATACCTACCTCTATACTATAATACGAGACCTAAATAAATACTACCTAGGCTCTTAAAGTAGATAAAGTACTAGATCTTAATAAACTATAAATAGAAGTAGATAATAGGGATAACTAAGTTAGAAGAGCGGCTTAGATAGAGGTAGAGAAGAATATAGTTAAAGTTAAAGTAATACTATAGCTAGAAACTACTACCCCTAAAGATCCTCGACTTACTCCTAGGCTAGAAAATATATTAATCTATAAGATATTCTACCTTATAGCTAGGCTTTATAACCGTAGTACGTAAATCTCTATACTATACTAGGGAGTCTTCTTCGTATCTCCTTAAGTTATTATTACTAAGCGATCTAACTATACTAGAGTATCCTTAGCGCCTAGTACTAGGTAATAAACTCTTTATAGATATTATCCTTCCGATCTACTAAAATACGATACCTCTAGTACTAAACGCCCCCTATAGTACTCTAACCCTTTATACCTACTATAGCCCTACCGGAGTATATAATCTCCCCTAGAAAGAGATCCTATATAAACTCCCCTAGAAAGAGATCCTATATAAACCTAATAATAGAGTAGATTTCGATACTTTTAATTTACTTAGAAGTTCTAGTTAGAAATACTACCTTAACTTCGATAGCGAGGATTATATTTATTATTACTTTCCTTATAATATTAATAGTTTTATAGGACGTCTTAACTTACTCGCTAGTCTAAAGGGGGGGATAATATTAATATATATACTATTCTATTTCTTAATATAGAAAGCGGACGCTAAGACTAAATTTAATAGATATTATATATATAACTATAAATATTTCCGCCTAGGTTATAGTAGTACTTCGGGTAGTTATAGCTTTAACGTATATATTATATTTCCTAACTTATAATTCTCTAGCGATATCCTTCTAGAGGATACCTAGTTAGTAGAATAGATAGATAATATCCTCCTCCCCTTAGTTACGAAATCGACGCCTAAGGATATATAGTAGTATTATTCTAATAATAGAGAGAACGTACTAGCCCGGGCTAGAGTTATAAAAGAAGCGTTTATTAAGTTATAATAGTAATATATAGAATATTAGATATTATTACCTAAGAACTACCTCTTCTAACTCTAGAACGAGATTACTAAACGTATAAAAATTTATAGTTATAGTTTCTAGTAACTATTCCTTATTATTATTAGATACGGACTTAAGCTCCTTAATAAGTCTTCGAGATAAAGTTTATTACTATAAGAAGTATTTTTATAATTTATAAACTAGCTAAAGAGATACTTTTACTATAAGTTCTTTAATATAAGTAATACTTAGACCGATATTACCTACGAATATTTTCTTATTAGGGAGAAAGTAAATACTAACCCGATTATACTTATATATAATATATAATATTTAGAAGAATAGATATTAGAGTTTAATATTAATATTAACCTAGAAATTAACGGGGGATCCTTATAAACGAAGAGATATTCTATTATAAGAGTATATAACCTTAGTAATATAGACTTTACTATAAAGGATAGTAATCTATTTAGCTATAAACTAGCTTATAGTAAGGCGTACTCTATTATAAAGAAAGCCTTTTCGACTCTACTAAAGAACTATTAACTCTTTTCTAATTATAACTTATTTATAGCTAGACTAAGTAAAGCTCTAATTATATAATTTTATAAAATAAGTAGTAAGTTCTTCTTATCCCCTACTAGATTTTATAAGTAGCTCTTAGAGATTATTTCTAATACTAAATATCGAGTATAAATAGGTATAAAATTAAAGACTTACTCTACTTAAATAGAATTTCGGGTCGTCCTTTTAGTACTTAAAAGGCTTATAGAGTTCCTATTAGTATATACCTAAACTAGAGGAGCTACTCTTATATATTTATAGAGGAGGGTAGTTTCTAAAGTACTAATATTATACCTATAAACTATCTAACTATAAACTAGACTTATATTAGAATTATCTTATATATCTCTTAGACGTCTTTATATAATTTTATACTATTTAGATAAATAAAGTCTTTATTCTCCTAGAGCTATTAGTTATAATAGTATAATATAAATAGAGGCGGGCGAAAGAGAGTAATTTAGATATTTATAAGAGAGTAATAACTATAGTAGAATAGACTTAAATCGAGCTAGTCTAGGCTTCTATAGTAGCTATTTATATTTCTATATTATAGTTCCTCTTTAATAGCAATTATACTAAGTACTACTTTTTAATATATTATTAATAGTAACTAAAGTATAAATACTAAGCGAAAAAGAGGCGTATTAATAGGTAATAGGTTAGAGACTATAATAGTAGCTTATTTAAGACTAATTAGGATACTAAATAATATTCTAAGAAAGAGGTAATAGACGAAGAGGATACTAATAGCTCTATATCTAACTAACTAGATAAGGTTAATTGTCTTAATACCTTATTAGACGATAAAGAAGATAATTATCCTAATAATTATATTATAGTCGGACTAGATCTAAAGAGGATTATAGAAGAGTATAGTATAATATAGCTTCTATAATATATATTATAAGGCGCGTCGGGTTAGGGTTAAGACTCGCTCGTTATCCGTACGTAAGGATATAGAGAAAATCAAAACTCCCGTACCTCCCTAATAGAAGAATATTATTAGTATTATCAACAAGCGATATCTTTAACGTTAGGACTATAATATTCGATAGTATCTTACCTAGGATCGATCTTATCTTTAGTATAATACGCGTATCTAGCTTGCCCGTAGTATTACGAAAAACTATCTCCCTACGTATATATCCTCTAAAATCTATTACGAAAGTTATACCCGTTCTAAATAACAACGAACTCCTATATATTACTATACCTTATTTATAACTTCGTATTCTATTACTGATTTACATAGTATATAATAAGTATTATTGAAATATACGTATCTAGTTTACGTATAGTATTGGGAAAAACTATCTTCCTACGTATATATCCTCTAAAATCTATTACGAAAGTTATACCCGTTCTAAACAACAACGAACTCCTATATATTACTATACCTTATTTATAACTTCGTATTCTATTGCTAATTTATATAGTATATAATAAGTATTATTAAAATATACGTATCTAGTCTACCTATAGTATTAGGAAAAACCGTATCTCTACATATATATCCTCTAAAATCTATTACGAAAGTTACCCCCGTCCTAAACAATAACTCCTATATACTACTATACTCTATTTGTTACTACGTATTCAATTGCTGATTTGTATAGTATATAATAAGTATTATTGAAATATACGTATCTAGTTTGCCCGTAGTATTAGGAAAAACTATCTCCCTACGTATATATCCTCTAAAATCTATTACGAAAGTTATACCCGTTCTAAACAACAACGAACTCCTATATATTACTATACCTTATTTATAACTTCGTATTCTATTGCCGATTTATATAGTATATAATAAGTATTATTGAAATATACGCATCTAGTCTACCCGTAGTATTAGGAAAAACCGTATCTCTACGTATATATCCTCTAAAATCTATTACGAAAGTTACCCCCGTCCTAAACAATAACTCCTATATACTACTATACTCTATTTATTACTACGCATTCAATTACTAATTCGAATAATATATAATAAGTATTATTGAAATATACGTATCTAGTTTACCCGTAGTATTAGGAAAAACCGTCTCCCTACGTATATATCCTCCAAAAACTATTACGAAAGTTATACCCGTCCTAAACCACAACTTCTATATATTACTATACTCCATTTGTTACTACGTATTCTATTACTGATTTATATAGTATATAATAAGTATTATTGAAATATACGTATCTAGTTTACCCGTAGTATTAGGACAAACCGTCTCCCTACGTATATATCCTCCAAAATCTATTACGAAAGTTATACCCGTCCTAAATAATAACGAACTCCTATATATTACTATACTCTATTTATAACTACGCATTCTATTGCTAATCTAAATAAGTATTATTGAAATATACGTATCTAGTTTACCCGTAGTATTAGGAAAAACTATCTCCCTACGTATATATCCTCTAAAATCTATTACGAAAGTTACCCCCGTCCTAAATAATAACGAACTCCTATATATTACTATACTCTAGCTCTAAAGAAATACTCGACGCTTTCGCCTCGACTTCGCGATATAGTAGGAGCTGTATTCGATTACTTTAAGAGAGGCGAGAATATATCTATTTAGTATTCTTCTCCTACTAGCTAGCGTATCGTCTATTATACCCTACGTATATACTATTTTAAGAGCGAAGTATTTTCTTCCGAGTTAAGTTAATCTACTCCTAATTCTCTCGTATACCGCTTTAATAACCTAAACGTCGACGATATATATACCTAGTTCCCCCCCTATACTTATATTATCGTCGGTTAAGGCCTCGATCTCTAGGTAAATATATACGTACTAATTTTCAACGACCTACTAACTAACTCCTCTTAAGAATAGTAAGCCCTCGGCCGTTATTTTCGCGTCGGACTATTTATACGATATTTTCTACCTCCGCCTATTTATTAAAGATTCCTACGACGAATAGGTCCTTAACCGAACCGTTGACCTAGCCTACCTAGACTTATAGGTAAATCTAGTTCCCTCTAGTTTCTACCGTATCGTCGGTGCTAAGCCTCCTGCCCTAGACTATCCTTAGATAGGTTTATCCGTAGTATTATTGGTGGAGTTCCTTTAATATAATAGTCCCGAGCCCTATTTAGGGCTAATATATAACTTACTACTATCTAAAGTACTACTAACCTTAGACCGAAACCTACTTAGGACTAATATATAATTTACTACTATTTTGACTACTACTAACTCTAAACTTCCTTAATACCTCGACCTCTTGTATATCTACTCTTCTTATAGTATTACCTACGTTATAGTAAGAACTAGTCGCCTACTCGAAGACCTAGAAAACGGTCCCTAGTCTCCTAACTCTCGATAGCGTAAGTATCGGGTAAAGAATCGAGCGCTATCGCTCTCGCCTTTATTAAAACAAAGGATATAGATAGAAAAGGCGGAGGCTAAGAAATAAAGAAATACCCTCGTACGAGTAGTAAGTCGTTAACGTAAGAAAATCGTATAGGCGGTAATTAATTCTAGGTAATCCTCTTATAATTATCTATAGAGGGACGATACTATCGAATATCTATAGATAGATATTATTATCGTATATATACCGACGGACGACGAGTTATAGCCCTTAGGAGAAACGAATATTAATCGAGTCGGCGATACCTTAGTATCGGCTTTAGGTAGACTTAATCTTATATTACCTCTATTACCTCTACCCGATAATACTATAGTTTTTATAGAAGATTACGTACCGCGGCGTTTAGAATAGTCTAGCCGTTTAAGATCTACTTCTAAATCGGTCGAACCTATATATCCCGTTCCTCTTTTAGTATCTACCCGTATAACCCCGTAACGCGATAGCTAGTCTACTTTAGACCTATAAGCCCTTTAAACTTAGCCGTCCCCTAATAGTTAATCCCCGCCCCAAACGTAAGCCCGACGCGAATAGAGTATAACTAGTAGTAAATAAAATCTACTCTTTATCGAACTAAACGATAAGGGACTCGTTCCCTAGACCTTAACTAGAGCTTAGTAGAGTATAAGTAGTAGATAGTCTTTACTAGAAGACTAAATTAGTATCCTACCCGGGGGTTTACGACCGAATATACTAAATCTACCTACTAGCGATTAGTATAATACGGATATTATTCCCTAGACCCTAATACAAGGTACGTAGAGTATAGGTAGTAGGTAGTCTTAGCTCGATAACTAAACTAGTAACTTATCCGGAGTTTTACTACAATATATACCTACCCCTATACTATAATACGAGACCTAAACGAATACTACCTAGTCTCTCGAAGTAGATAAAGTACTAGATCTTAATAGACTACGAATCGAAGTAGATAATAGGGACAACCGGGTTGGAAGAGCGGCTTAGATAGAGGTAGAGGAGGATATAGTTAAAGTCGAAGTAATACTATAGCTAGAAACTACTACCCCTAAAGATCCTCGACTTATCCCTAGGCTCGAAGATACGTTAATCTATAAGATATTCTACCTTATAGCTAGGTTTTATTACCGTAGTACGTAAATCCCCTACGCTATACTAGGGAGTCTCCTTCGTATCTTCCTAGGTTATCGTTACTAAGCGATCTAACCGTACTAGAGTATCCTCCGCGCCCGGTACCGGGTAATAAACTCTTTATAGATATTATCCTTCCGATCCGCCAAAATACGATACCTCTAGTACTAGGCGCCCCCTATAGTACTCTAACCCTTTCTACTTACTATAGCCCTACCGGAGTATATAATCTCCCCTAGAAAGAGATTATATATAAACCCGGCGATAGGGCCGATTTCGATACCTCTAATTTACTCGGAAGTTCTAGTTAGAAATACTACCCTAACTTCGATAGCGAGGATCGTATTTATTATTACTTTCCTTACGACGTCGATAGTTTTATAGGACGTCTTACCTCCCTCGCCGGTCTAAAGGGGGGGATAATATTAATATATACGCTATTCTATTTCTTAACGTAGAAAGCGGACGCTAAGACTAAATTTAATAGATACCGTATATACGACTATAAATATTTCCGCCTAGGTTACGGTAGCGCTTCGGGTAGTTACGGCTTCAACGTATATATCGTATTTCCTAACTTATAATTCTCTGGCGATATACTTCTAGACGATACCTAGCTAGTAGAATAGATAGATAATATCCTCCTCCCCTCGGTTATAAAATCGACGCCTAAGGATATCTAGTAGTATTATCCTAATAATAGAGAGAACGTACTAGCGCGGGTAAGAGTTATAAAAGAAGTATTTACTAAGTTATAATAGTAACGTATAGAATATCGGGTATTATTACCTAAGGACTACCTCTCCTAACTCTAGGACGAGATTACTAAACGTATAAAAATTTATAGCTATAGTTTCTAGTAACCGTTCCTCGTTATTATTAGATATAGACTTAAGCTCCTTAATAAGTCTTCGAGACAAAGCTTATTACTATAAGAAGTATCCTTACGATTCGTAAACTAGCTAAAGGGATACTTTTACTACGAGTTCTTCGATACGAGCGATACTTAGGCCGATATTACCTACGAATATTTTCTTATCGGGGAGAAAGCGAACGCTAACCCGATTATACTTATATACGACGCGCGATATTTAGAAGAATAGGTATCTAAGTTCGATATTAATATTAACCTAGAAATCGACGGGGGATCTTTATAAATGAAGAGATATTCCGTTATAGGAGCGTACGACCTTAGTAATATAGACTTCGCTACAAAGGATAGTAATATATTTAGCCGTAAACTAGCTTACGGCAAGGCGTACTCTATTATAAAGGAGGCATTTTCGATATTACTAAAGAACTATTAGCCCTTTTCTAATCGGGACTTGTTCGTAGCCGGACTAAGCGAAGCTCTAATTATATAATTCTATAAGATAAGTAGTAAGTTCTCCTTATCCCCTATAGACTTCTATAAGTAGCTCTTAGAGATTATTTCCAATACTAAATATAGAGTATAGATAGGTATAAAACCGAAGACCTACTCTACTCGAATAGAATTTCGGGTCGTCCTTTTAGTACTTAAAAGGCTTATAGAGTTCCCGTTAGTATATACCTAAACTAGAGGAGCTACTCTAATATATATATAGAGGAGGGTAGTTTCTAGTATACCTATATTATACCCGTAAACTATCCGAGTACGAACTAGACTTATATTAGGGTTACCTCGTATATCCCTTAGACGTCTTTATATAATTTTATACCGCTTAGATAAATAAAGTCCTTATTCTTCTAGAGCTATTAGTTACAATAGTACAATATAAATAGAGGCGGGCGAAAGAGAGTAATTCGGATATTCGCGAGTAAGAGACGACTACGGTAGAGTAGACTTAAATCAAGCTAGTCTAGGCTCCTATAGTAGCTACCTATATTTCTATATTATAGTTCCTCTTCGACGGCGATTACGCTAAGTACTACCGTCTAATACGTCGTTAATAGCAACTGAAGCGTAAATACTAAGCGAAAAAGAGGTATATTAATAGGTAACGGGTTAGAGACTACGACGGTAGCTTATCCGAGACCGATTAGGATACCGAATAATATCCCGAGGAAGAGGTAATAGACGAAGAGGATACTAATAGCCCTATATCTAACTAAATAGATAAGGTCGATCGTCTTAACGCCTTGTCGGACGATAAAGAAGACGATTATCCCGATAATTATATCGTAGTCGGACTAGATCTAAAGAGGATTATAGAAGAGTATAGTATAATATAGCTTCTACAATCTATTATTAACTAGGATACGGGCCTTCCTCGATTTCGACGCCGCTTCCTCTTACGCCTAGCGTTTAATATAACGGGTAGGTTTGGTAGTACTTTAAAAGGTAGTATAACTATAGTAGTTAAGATATCTATAAAGAACTTACTCGATCTCCTCCTCTCGCAACTAATTTCCTAGCGTGGGAAACCGATTTGGCTAGATATACTACCTGAAAAAACCGTCTATTAAGTTTATACCTAGATATATATCGCTAAGTATTCAGCGTAGTTATATAAGGAGATATATAACTATTCGGTTAGAGATTATATCTAACTTAGAAAGGAACGGGCTTAAACTAGGGGGAAGTATCTTATAGGGGAAGAAGTTAAGGTAATAAAGGAGAAGTTTAGGGATATTTAGTATATAAAATCGACTAAGGACTAGCGAAATAGTTTATATAGTATATATCCTAAGGTCGTCGCTAAATTATTCGGATACGAGTCTACCGAGGAGTTAATAGTCTAGTAGACTATATTTATACGTACTAATCGAGACAAAGAGCTATATTATACTAACGGAACCTAGGTTAACCGAGTATTTAGGCTCTTTAATTGGAGCCGGGAAGGAGTAGAGTTTCCTAACCCTCTCGAAAAAAGAGCTAATAAACCTATAACGTTACGGAGTTAGGATACCGCCGAGTAGCGGGGGATAACGAAGTATATATATACTATTATAGAATAGTAATTAGGTATCGAGTAGGCTAACTTCTTTATCGACCGAAGTATCCGGGATTATATAGCTAGGTTTATTCTAATACTTCCTAACTACGAGAGAGAGAAACTCTTTATCTTCTCGAAAGACGGTTCAAGTACTATATCCAACTATAAGCGCTATATACGTATTCTTACGCCGGTACTCGCTATATAACCCGTACTACGTAATCTAGGTCTAGTTCAATAGCTTTATAATAACCTAAAGAAAGGTTCTTATTATAGCGGAAGAGACTTAAGACTTAGTAAAACGGTTAAAAAGTTAATAGTAATAATTCTTAGGTATCTCTCTACTACTACGAAGGTTCGCTTTAACGTAAAGGCGAGTAAGGAGCTGGATAAGGTCGATATTATAATAAATACGAAGACGTAGGAAAATCGGTTCGCGTATAAGCTTTAGGTATTAAACTACGCTAGGAAGATACTCTTAGTAGTAGAGGGTCGACGCTATAAATAGATAGTAAAATATAGTTCTTTAATTATTAATACGAACCCTTTATAGGTTCTATAAGCTATCGTTATTAGGTCGGTAGGTAGAGTATTCCGAATATCTCTAAATTTATTTAAAAGTTAAACTTTTCTAAGAAATATTTATATATACTATAAATAATATTACCTACCGTAAAGTTAGCAACTTATCTCATATACTATATAGGGAGATACTAATAGGACTCCCGGGTATATATCTAATAATAGACTAGGGAGGGGTAAATAGTATCTTCGTTTTAACTCTAGAAAATCTAAAAAGTAGTATAGCCGGGTAATTCGACTATAACCCTACGTACTATCTATAATACCTAATACCTAGTAAGAGGATATTGGAAGTCAAATTATATAGTATAGCGCTTAATATTCTTACCTCTATATAGAGTAATCCACCCGATTTAATACCTAGGTTAATACCTTTAGGTAGTATTACCTACCCTATTAATACTTTTAGGTAGTATTACCTACCCTATTCTATTAAACTAGTATACTTACGAATCCTATAAAGTCTCCCTAATTAGACGTAGATATAACGCTATAATAGAGAGCGTTATTTACTAAGCGAAGTCCTATTATAACCCGATATCTACTTACTTCTTAGCCGTTCTTCTTTCTTCTTTTTTCTATTCTTTATAATACTATTAACCCTTACTTCTTCCTCCTTCTTACTACCTTCTTCTTCCTCCTTCTTACTACCTTCTTCTTCCTCCTCCTTACTACCTTCTTCTTTAACTTTAAATTAAGCCCTAAATTAGTTAATTAGTCGGTTACTTAGTTACTCTTTAACTAGTTAATTAATCGGTTACCTAGTTACTCTTTAATTAGTATATTCCCTTACCCGTCTCTCTACCCAAGCTAATTATTATAGCTATAAGCGCTATACCCGGATCCCTAGATACGATAAAAGATTAATATAATTTACTAGTACTAAACTATCGTACCTACTTTATTACGGCCCCCCTCGAGTATCTAGCTCTCCTCGACCGTCTTAGCCTTAGTACTAGTAATTCGAGTAACGTCTCTATCCTTAATATTAGCTATAGCTCTAGTCTCTTTATAGAGATTACTCGCTTACGTATATCTAGACGTATCCTCGGAATCGATAATATAGAGTAAATACTTTATATCGCTCGCGAATCTACTACTTCTCTTCTCCTACCTATCGAATTCCAATAGTATAATATTAACGAACTATATAATATTCGACCTAGAGAGTTCCGTACTCGCCTTAACCTCCTACCTAAGGAATACTTCGATATTATCGTTATTACTAACGTCCTTAGTTACTTTATAGGGCGCGAGTAGGTCGTACTTCGGCGTCTTAAATAAGTAGTTCGTCTATATAGCGGTCGGATAGCGTTTACTATAGCTATAGCTAATCCTATTCTCGGTTATATAATAATAGTATAGAATATAGAACTACTCCCTTAGGTCTTTAGTATAATATCTTTCGTACTATAGGTATTCGTCGACGAGGCTAAAACCCGGGCTAAATCTCTAGTCGAAAATTCCCTATATAGCTTTACTATCTCTCTTATAGAGACTCCTTAAGAAATAAGCCTAGAGATATATCGAGTATCTAACGGCGAGTAGAGTTATATAGCGCCCGGTACCTATATTAAAGGTATAGTTTGTAGTACTAATACTTTCCTTAGTTAGATCTAGTATACTATCGAGAACGGTAGGTAAGAGCTACCTTAGTAATATTAATAACTTAGCCTAGGTTATCTACCTACTTATAATACCTACTAGCGCGAAATAACTTTATCTTATCCAACTACCTCTTAAATTCTAACGATATAAAACGGGAGCTATATAGTAGGATAGTATTAAGGAACAACCGCTAGAAAGTTATTTACTCTCCGTATTTAGTCTTGGTCTACTATATTATAGTAAGGAACTAATACTACGCCTAATAGTTCTTCTTTAGCTACTTAGTTTCTAATATAGAATAGCTCTTCTTTAGCTACTCGGTTCTAATATAGCTACTTAGTTTCTAATATAGAATAGTTCTTCTCTAGTAGCTCGGTTCTAATATAGTAGCTTAGTTTCTAATATAGAATAGTACTTCTTTAGCTACTCGGTTCTAATATAGAATAGTTCTTCTTCGGCTACTTAGTTCTTCTTTAGCTACTCGGTTCTAATATAGAATAGTTCTTCTTTAGTAGCTCGGTTCTAATATAGCTACTTAGTTTCTAATATAGAATAGTTCTTCTTAGGTATAGGTTATATAATTACTTCTATACTACGTAATATCTATCCTTCTTTCTAAATTGTTTTATAATTGCCTCCCCTCCTAGGAGCGCGTCCTCGCGCTTTTCCTCGCGTATTTTCTATAATGGTTGGGTTAACTACTAGGTATTATATATCCCGACTCTTCTAGCGTTGAATCTTAATACTACGGAATACCTTTATCCTAATACCCGGATGTTATAATAATAATATAATACCGGATTAATCGCGTTATACGCGTATTATTAATAGAAAGTTATAGAAGGGTTTTCTTTAATAAAACCTATAGAGTTCTCGTATTCTTTCCAACTCTAAATAATATTACTATACCCTTAATCTCTAGGCTTCCCGCCTATCCTTAGCTTTTATACGTTTATTATACTACCTAAAGGTAGTAATAATAAACGCTACCGCGGCGTACTAGTCCTTAAAGCTCTCCCGCTCCGCCTATTCTTCGTCGTTCGGAGAAGATTATCGTAGCCTAGGTTAACGAACTCTACTATCGCTATACGCCGTACCTCGTACCTAGTACCGTCGTATAGAGGCTTACTTAATCTATAATAAGAAGGGTAACGCTTAGTAAATCCTTATCGCGATATAGGTAAGCGTTACGAACAGTTCGTATCTATCTCCTTCCTATTATCGTATCGCTAGCTAATATCCTAGCTTCCTTTCTCTATCCGTACTAAGTTTAAGGCCCTACGAGATAAGCTAAATACGATAGAAGGGCCTACGAATATATACGAACGTATAGTTAAGCTTCGTAAGTATAATAATAATCTCGTCCTCGAAATACGTAGTATTATAGATCGCGAGGCTTATTTTACTAGCCTTAAGGTTCAAAGGAACCTTAGATATTAGTAAGTTATTATTAAGGGAGATAAGTTAGATTCGATGGTTTAGAAAACCTATACGATACTTATCGCTTGGCTATAAGTAGCTTATACTTTTCTATCTTTCCCTCTACTAACCCTAATATAGTCCAATCTGCCTCCTTTAGCTCCGGTGACTTTAGTAGAGCCGGATTCTTCTATAGACTCTAACTAAGTATTAGAAAGTAGGGTTTCGGACTACTTTACTTACTCTCTATATATAAGTTGCCTGCGAGTAATATTAATAGGGGATTATCTATTCTAGGCCTTTAGCCTTATAATTAAACTTCTCTAGCTATATACGTATATCTTTTATACTCTTTACTTATAAAGTAATAATCTTTTCTAGGACCGGTACAATACTTATATATAACTAGGGTCCTATCTAGAATTTAACTATCTATCTTTACGCTTTATTATAGGAAGTTAGAGAGCCGGTATATAGCTAAAGCTCCGTATACTCCTCTAGTTATAAGGTATAAAGGCCCTACCTATTATACCTTCTCTCCTCCTCCTATACTACCGAGTAGTTTAGTAGCTATTTTTATTATAGAGTAGACTACTATCTACCTCCCTTTCTTAGTAAGGTAGATCGGTAGTAGATTAGTCTACTACTACCCGACTTCTCTACTACGGATTAGTTTTGTTCTACTTACGCTTCTTATTTACTTCGAACTCTTAAATAGCTTCTATAGTATACTCTATATTCGCCTCTAGTTCCTACGAGTCGTACTCTAGTCCCTAGTCCTTCTATCTAACGTAGTACTATAGGGCTCCTTGGCGTCTACTTTTCGTAAGTACTTCCTTAACTTCCTATTCCTCTTCTCCGTCAATTAGTTCGGGAGGAGGTAGGATTTCTTATAAGGCGCCGGTTCTCTACTAGTAAGGCTCTAGTAGCGAGACGTAGAAGATATTATAAATCCTCTACCCTTTTAGGAGGTATACTCTATATACTTAAGTACCTACTAGTTCATCTACTCTAAAAGGTCCTATTATCCTTTATAATAGCTTCTTACTTACGTCTTTAAGTTGTAAATTCTTCGTTAATACTAGTATAAGATCGTTTTTATTGAACTTCTTTAGAATATAATTCTTATTATAGTATTTAGCTTGGGGTTTCGAGGCGCCGTCCGTAACGACTACCGTAGCGGAGTTTATTAGATTATTAGAGCGGAAGAAAGAAAACTAGGTAGGCCTCGCCGACTCTTAGCTAAGAAATTAAGGTAATATAAAGTCCCTTTAAGCGATAAGAATACCTAGTTAGTATAATAACCCCCCTCGCGGCTTTTAACGATTAAATATATAGCCTAACTAAGGGTAATATATAAATCGGTAGGCTATACTACTCGCTTAAACTAATTAAAGTATATAGCTTTAACTAAATCTAGAGCTACGTCGACTAGCCGCCCTACTAGGATAGTTACTCCTTATAAACGCTCCCGCCCTAAACCTTCGCCAAGGTCAGTAATACCTAAGTTAGTAATATAGAAGAACTATTTAGGGACAACTAAAAGAGTTCGCTAGGCGATCCTACGGGATTTCAACGGAAGGCGATAACTATAGGCTAGTACTAGCTAAGGGTATTTATTATATAGACGGCTAAGGCAACGCTATCCCTTATATAGAGGGGTAGGAGGAAGGCGTCTACTATATCGACGACTAGGGAGATTAGGATATAGCCTAAGGCGACGATATCCCTATACTAGATACCGTCGACCTACCTTAGGTAGAAAATATAAATTATACTATAATTATAACCTTCTCTAGATACGTCTTGGCGACGAGGTCGAGTATATATACCTATAATACTTATAAATCCCCTTTCTAGAGTAGTAACGCGCTTTATCTCTATCTTCGAGAGACGAATTATTAGCGGCGTATAAAAAACTAGGCGCTGCCCGAACGGAGTAAAGAGATATATCTATTATACCTCGATAGATTATTAGACCTAAGTATACTATAATTCAAGTATATTTACGACTAGATCTTCCCTATATATCGATATACCTCGATAGTAGTAACCTAGTTACCCTTATATCCTCTACGCTCGTAGCGAAAACCGATATAATATACCCTTTAGGGCTTACGGTAATCGGAGTCGGAGGAGGAAAATCTAAATCTTTAGGACGGATTACGACGGGAGGCCGTAGATATAATTATATACGTATAGGTTCGAATAAAAGAGATACGATACGACTTATAAACCTTAGAGCCTATAGGTAGGGGACGAAGTCTATCTACGGCTTATTAACTATAAGATTCTAGGTATAGTAAATAGGAAACTAATCGAGCCTCGAGTCGGGCTATTTACTATTCTTAGGATAATCGGAGAACTAGTATATAAGCTCGAACTCCTAGCGAATTAGGGAATTTACCTAGTAATCTCGATTACCGAACTAGAACCCGTTCCTAGGTAGTAAGATCCCTTCTAGCTACCTAAGAGATATACTAGAAAGGAGCCGTTAGGTCTAAGTATTAACGAACCTTAGCTAGAAATACTACTCGATATAAGAGAACGCCGAGTCGGGAGAAACAAGCTAAGAATCGTCGAATATAGAGTACGCTAGAAGGAGGTAGGTCTATAGTATAATATATAGGAGAGAGAAGTTTCTATACCGAAAGGACTAGTCGATAAGTATAAGAAACGTCCGGTTATAAAGCCTAAAAAGATTAATAAGCCTACTACTAGGTAATATATAATACTCGAGCGTAGATCTACTATTCGATTCTATAATATTCTATCGACTTTACTTACTTTACTTCGCTACTAATACTACTTTAGAAATTTATTCCTCTTTAACTAACTTCTACTATAATAATAATATCTTAAGCTTACTCCTCCTCCTTTAACCTCTACTATAAGAATAATATCTAGTATTTTATAATAGTAATAGTAAGAAACGCTTACGATACGGTTTACGCTCTACGCCGATAGAGATATAAAATCTTTCCTCTCGTCGGTAACCGCGATACTTAACTACGTATAGGTAACGGTTTAACTAAGCTAGGCTTTAAGGTCTAATATACTAAGAACGAAGTTATCTATATAGCGTTCGAACTTTAGGACTACGTCGCCTTCCTCTATACTACCCGCCCCGATCGTGTAGAGCTACGTAAAGAACTTAAGAAAATCGATAATAAATTAGGATAGATCTAAGCCGGAAGAGACTAAACCTTAATCGATATATATAATAGATTCGTACTCGACTAGATCTAAACTTAAGAACCCGTATACGTAGTTACTAACCTTATCTCTACTATCGCCGCCGGACGAACCGTACCGAAGAGATAGAAGTAGACTTTCGGCCCTAATAATTAGATAGAAGTCGGAGATATTAGCGAACAAGACGAAGACAAAGGAAGTAAAGGCGAGAGTAATATATACTATATTTAGCCCTATTTATAATTCGGTTATATATAGGCGAAGACGATTAAGCGCGCTATAAAAGAAGAAGATAATACTAAGGTCGGATTTCGCTAAGCTACTAAAGAAATCGACGATATCGAAGTATTACTAGACTAATATAATAATCTTTCCGCGGTAATTCCGATATTATATATTATACGCTTTAATACTTTCCTTAGTACTATTAAGCTCCTAAAAGCTAGAGTAATTCTAGCTAGTATCGAGTTTAGGAAATTCAACGCGGATATAGTAGTCGTCTATAACGCTAACGGTAAGGCGTAGGAGTAAGATTAATTCTAGGTAACTAGTATTATACCGTATATACTACCCGAGGGAGAAATCGAGTTTAGATAGATATACTATACTAAGTCCGAGATATACGCGGTAGCGCGTTAGTATACTATACGAATAATCGTTACTATCCGAGCTTAGCCCGATGCCTTCGCTAAATATAATATACCCTTTTACGACCTAATCGAGAATCTAGAGTTATATAAAGTATTTATAGACGACGATAAAATTATTACTAAATATCGTAAGTTTAATAAGGTCGCCGCGCCTAAATCTACGGAGACTCTAATTAAAGGTATTATACTCTTCGATTAGGACTTCGCTTATTTTATACTAGATAAGATCCCGGCTAAGAAGAGTAACTAGTACTCTAACTAGTATAAGTTATTTATATATCTCTTAAGGGAAGTTAAGAGATATATACTAAATATAGTACGCGAAGCCGACGCCTAACGTCCTACTATAGAGGCCGGACCTAGTAATACCCTAGTCGGTATACTAGTTAATAAAGGTAAAGCCTTAATCTACTATAACGACCGCGTAATAGACTTTAGTAAGCTCGTCGATAATAGCTAAAACCTTACTAATAACTCGGTCCCCGCGTAGATCCCCGACTTTACTATATACGAGATAATAGATATCGATAATCTAATAGATATAATAATTAACCCCGGTATAATAAGGAAGTAATTAGGACGGGAAACGAACGGATATAGATTGAATAGGTATAAACTAAATTAATACCCCTAATTAATATACGAGGACGTACGAGGTCTTCGTTTAAAGGGGGTATATATTATAGAAGGAGTAACTAGGGCTCCTAAGTAGCTATATAAGATAGGGTTTACCCCTACTCTAATAAAATATACTTTATATATATACTATATAGCCTTAGTAAAGTTGAAATCTCAATACTATAGAATACCTTTGTCCTAGAATCCGAATATTATAATAATAATATAATACCGGAGCGATCGCGTTACGCGCGTATTTTACTAATAGAATACTATAGAAGGTTTTTCCCTAATAAAACCCTACTAAGCTTCGTATTCTCTCTTACTCTAAACAAATACTACTACTATATACTTAACCCTTAGGCTTCTCTACCTATCCTTAAGCTTTAAACGTCTATAATACTACCTAAAGGTACGAAAGGTAAGCGCTACCGTATCGCTAGCCCTTCGTACTCTCCCGAGCCGCCTATCTTCGACCGTCCTTAGTAAATATCCGTTACCTAGGTTAAGGGACTCTACTACTACTATACGTAGTATATAGTCCCCGCTCCTAGAAAGCCGGGGCCTCGCGTAGTATACGATAAGCTTAAGTCTTCTTAGTACGCTCCCTACCGCACCCTACGTAGACGCTACGAACCGGTTTATACCTACCTTTTTTCTATTATTATATTACTAGCTAATCGCCTAGATTCCTAACTACCTTTATACTAAATTCGAGGCCCTTAAGGATAAACTAGATAACCTAGGTAAGGACTAGATAGATACCGGTATTATACTTAGACTTCGCGAGCGTAATAATATCCTCGTCGAGGATATATATTTTATCTAGAAGCTTAATTCTCGCTTTAGCGGCGTTAAGATCCCGGAGACTATCTTAGAAGTAGGCGTATTAGTATTAAGGGAGTTAGGTTAGATAATATAGGTTATAGAAAACCTATACGATTCTTATCGCTTAGTTATAAGTAGTTTATACTTCTCTATCGTTTTACCTACGCTAACCCTAGTATAGGCTAACTTGCCTCCTTTAGCTCTAGTAACTAGGGTAGAGATAGATTCTTCTAATAACTCCGACTAAGTATTAGGAAGGGTAGGTTTAGACCGCTCTTTACTCGCTCTTTATATACGCGTTGCCGGCGAGTAATATTAATAGGGGGATTATAGATCCTAGGCCTTAGGTCTTATAATTAAATATCTCTAGCTATATACTATAAGGGGGATAAAGGTATATAACTAGAATAGGAAGTAGAATAGGAACAGGATATAAGATACGGATAGATATATAAGAAATAATATAATATACTACCGTAATACTATAATTTATAGAACCCTAATATCAATAATATAGGAACTAGATTAACGGTACGCGTATAGGAACTAAGATAATATAATAATACGATTTAATTCTTATTACTTACGTTAACTCTAGACTCTCTCTTCTTTACTCCTAACTACCTTATCTATCTCTTTATAAACTACCTTATCTATCTCTTTACGAAATACTTAAAGATCCTATTACCTTACCTTTATATAGTAGCTAAGCGGTAGAAGTTAATAGTAAACTAATACTATATTATCTACGCTTATCTTACCTATAGTATATATATCTTTTATACTCCCTGCCTGTAATATAATAATCCTTTATTATAACTTAGTATTTTTACAATTTCCTATAAAGCTAGCTATCCGGGAATCGAACTATTATAATATATATACTAGGGTATAGTCCGCCTTATAATAGTATCTAGAGATAAAGATATTACGAATACTAAGTACCCGAATATTAGATCTCTTAGAATCTAAGGAGGAAGGTATAAACTAGCGTAGTCCCTAAAATAGCTAAAGTTAAGTTTTACGAAAGTAATACCGAACTCTAAGGTACTAAGAAAAGCTAGACTAGTATAGTACTATAGTAGTAGAGGATACTATTAATTTAACTAAGGATAATTAAGAGACGAACGGGTAAGGGTAGCGAATAGCCGAAGTAGTAAAAGTCTAAGTAGTAAAAGTCCGAGTAGTAAAAGACTAAGTAGTAAAAGACTAAGAGAATACGACTACTTTAACTTAGGTAATTATCCTCTTAAGGACTATACAGGTCTATTCTAATCTTAAAATATAAGAGTAGGAAGGCTTAGATAAAGGATAGGACGTAAATCGTTAGCGCCGCTAGGAGGGCTATCGAAGAGTAAGTAGCTATTAAAGGGGCCGGAGTAGGAGGAACGGTAAATATATTCTCTTAAGTATAAATCCTAGGTTTCGTAGATATAAGCTTAAGGACCGAGTAGGATTAATAAGTAGGAGGGACCGAGTAAAAGGATCGATAAATATATCCCCTTAAGTATAAATCCTAGGTTTCGTAGATATAAGCTTTTCGTATATATAAAATATAGTACGAGTATTTACTTCGTTATTCTTCCCTATAATAGTATAATTTGGGCTAAGGTAGAGCGAATTACTATCGAAGAGTAAGTAGCTATTAAAAGGGCTAGAGTAGGAGGACCGGTAAATATATTCTCTTAAGTATAAATCCTAGGTTTCGTAGATATAAGCTTAAGGACCGAGTAGGATTAATAAGTAGGAGGGACTAAGTAAAAGGACTAATAAATATATTCCCTTAAGTATAAATCCTAGGTTTCGTAGATATAAGCTTAAGGATCGAGTAAGATTAATAAGTAGGAGGGACTAAGTAAAAGGACTAATAAATATATTCCCTTAAATATAAATCCTAGGTTTCGTAGATATAAGCTTAAGGACCGAGTAGGATCGAGGGAGATATAAAATCTAAGATATTAAACTCCTTAGTAGACTCTTCTTACTACTCTAAAGTAGAGGCGAAAGGCTTACTATTTTATAAGGAGACTAATTTCTCTTCTTAGAAAGCCCTTAGTAATAAAGCCGTACTAACGGAGTTAGATTAGAGGCGGTTCGTAGTCGATATAGTATTATTAGAGTAGGGGATTACGGACTCTATATCTAAGGTCTAATCTATATATTATAGTTATTAGTATTCGTTATTCTTATCGTATATTACTATTATCCTATATTATTATTCTCCTATTCCTATTCTACTTCCTATTCCGGTTTTATACCTTTATCCCCCTTATATCCCCTCCCTAGGTAGATAATACGTCGACCCTTAACGTATTCTAAGATATATACTAAAACTATATAAGACTAACTAATAAATCTAAATACTAAGAAGAATCTTAAAGGAGTTATAGAATATCTCGTATCCTAAGATACTAAGAAAGAACTTAAAAGTAAGAAAGGACTCGAAAGAGTTATAAAATATTAACGCGTATACTAAAGTATTTAAATATACTATAAAATCTAAAATATTTCTAAAATCTAAGAAAGAACTTAAAAGAGTTTATAAGCTAAGAAAGAACCTAAAAGACTCCTAAAATATTTAAATATATTAAAAGATCCTATATATTTCTAGAGTTACCCTATACGTCGCGCGTATTAATACTTAGTATAGGAAGTAGCTCCTCGGTAGGTATACTAGATAGTAATAGTAATTATTAGGTTATTACTCTAATAACCTAATCTATTATAATTATATTCGAGTAAAAGTCGGTTAGATAGGAGGACTTTTAAGTTGAGTTTTACGAAAGTAATACCTAACTAAGTCTATTCAAGCGTAAAGCTAGACTAGTATAATAGTAGAGGATACTATTAATTTAACTAAGGATAGTTAAGAGATAAAGTCTAAGTAGTAAAAGACTAAGTAGCGAACTAGGAGAATATAACTACTTTAACCTAGGTAATTATTCTCCTAAGGACTATATAGGTCTGTTCTGATCTTGAAATACAAGAGTAGGGAGACTTGGTCAAAGGATAGGACGCAAACCGTTGGCGCCGCCGTTAGGGTTAGGGTTAGGGTTAGGGTTAGGGTTAGGGTTAGGGTTAGGGTTAGGGTTAGGGTTAGGGTTAGGGTTAGGGTTAGGGTTAGGGTTAGGGTTAGGGTTAGGGTTAGGGTTAGGGTTAGGGTTAGGGTTAGGGTTAGGTTAG